>OX383958.1:5561108-6761108 GCA_947532105.1 Athrips mouffetella
ACAAACTTTCATCCCTTATTTCACCCCCTTAAGGGATGAGTTTTGGAAAATCCTTCCTTAGTGGATGGTTTTGAAGTGCAATAAACCTGTGTACAAAATTTCAGCTTTGTAGCTATAGCGGTTTCGGCTCGGCGTTGATGAATCAGTCAGTCAGGACAAGCAATTTTATACAGGGTTTTAATTTGATTGCGTGCCGTAGCTCAAGGGCGGGATCAGTATCAGTAACTGAACAACTTTTCCCAAGAAACATAGGTAAAAATACGAAAATCAATTTTTGACCTCCCATAGAAACTGAATCAGCTGATAGCGCATTTTGTATGGAAGGTCAAATTTGGTTTTTCGTATTTAGACCTACGTTCCTTGGGAAAAGTTGTTCAGTTACTGATACTGATCCCGCCCCTGAGCTATGGCACGCAATCAAATTAACACCCTGTATATTTAGATTACGATTGTATTAATTCGCTTACAGATGACGCTCATACAAACAAAACTAAATGATATGACAAATATGCTGGAAGATGCTTTTGCTACCAGACAAGAGCAATTGGACAATCCATTTACTGACCCAGAAAGTAAGACATTTTTAAAACAAGCGTTTATTCGCACATATTCTCGTATATTCTTACTTTTCTACCTCTGACTTTAAAACCTTCTTTTACGTACGTATGTATTACATAGTTAGAGAAGGTATTTACAGGAATCCATTTTTAGGGTTCCGTACCTCAAAAGAAAAAAACGGAACCCTTATAGGATCACTTTGTTGTCCGTCTGTCTGTCTGCCTGTCTGTCTGTATGCCTGTCTGCCTGTCTGTCTGTCTGTCAAGACCCTTTAACTCACGAGCGGGTAATGGTCAGGTTGAAATTAATACCATATATTAGGATCCATGAACCACACAAGATCTGAAAATTTTAATTTTTTACAACGACGCAATCAAAAGATATGGCACTTTAATGCAAAACCTACAGGGTACTTCCCGTTGACCTAAAATTATGAAATTTGGCAAGAAGCTAGGTCTCACAGTACAAATAATAATAATAATAATAATAAGCCTAAGGCCCGGGTTTCGGCCCGTGAACTCCAGCCAGAGACTATAATAATAATAATAAATTTCTTTATTTCAGACACAAAGATCCATCTTATATACTACTTATCAAAAAGTCTGAAATCATTAAATATTACAACTTTTCTCACAACTAATGATAACCAATTGTGGTGAGCTCTCGTTTCAAGAACATTCATATAAGAGAGGGGTCAAGTTGGATGGTCGCTGAGGCGATTTTTGTTTTAGTTCTATTTAAAAACGGGAACACTTACAAACATGAAAATTGGTATGTTTATAGTGCATAAGCTATAAAATAACAACAAATAATAAAATTTGGTCAAGCGCGTGTCAGACTCAAAAAATGTAGCACGTTAACTTACTGAAATTTCAACTAATACAATTATGTTTATGTGTGGTGGTACGGAACCCTCAGTGCGCGAGTCCGACTCGCACTTGGCCGGTTTTTTTTATTAGAGAGATACTCCAAACAAAGATTTTAACATTTTGGACTATAACTGCTACGGAAAAATTGCTCCGTTAGTTTTTATTTTTATATGGTTTTCTTTCTTAAAATAAGCAGTACATAGTAGAAAAATAAAAAAAATAAGTAGTAAATAAGCAGTAGTATACAGTTATCCAAAAGGTTTTCCTATAGAACATATTGTTTTAATTTTTTCTGTATAACGTCCTGTGACAATTGTTCCGTCCATTTTATGCCTTATTAGTCATATAATTTTGAATTAAATCATCAATTATCTTATCTATCTATTAACATTATCCATCCATATCATTATATTATTTATGAATCCAAAGCAGAAAAGCACTCAGGCACCAGCTAATCTTATATATTTCGTGTGGATACTTTTATCCTTATTTTTCACGTTGTATAGCATCTTAGCTCAGTTTTTTTTAATACAGAAATAAAAGATTTGTCGCAAAAATTCACTAAATTGGAGTCCAAGTTAATATGGTTCTCGAACAAGCAAATGGACGTGCATGACGTATTGAATATTTCTGACAGGGATGTTGTGCAGGTAATTATAGTACATTAAGTTGCGAATGCGCTATTTTGGATATTACGCCCGAGGCTCAGAAATTGCAGCTCAAGCCGCAGGAGAGGGCGTAATGGAGCCGAGGGTGTAATCACCAAAGCGCATGAGCTTCTTGCGACGTTTTTTAACACATTTACGAATAAAAACAAATCAAATTTGCTTACCTTTTCTACCGAAGGAATATTCTTTTTACTTTTTCCTTATATTTCCAGGTTCACCCGATTGTGTCTAAGTATTTTCGACGTTGAGGAACAGTACTGTTTTTTTAATTGTAGATACTTTTGAAAATAGATATGTTAAAGTACATTAAACAAGTCACCTTAAAATTAAAATCTAATACCTATTTAAAAAATATTTTAAAATAATCATAATAAACACAACAAATATTTGTTAAAATGGCGCGCGAATTACTTTTTCAAAAGACCCAGATTATACATGCGCGCGCAGGAGGCAATGACTAAACTCCCAAACAGCCTACTCTTTAAATTATTTGAAAATTGAATATTTTGTTACTTTAAAGACAAATTTGTAGTTAGTTGATTTATATAAATATTTTCATATAATTAACGTTTATTATCATATTATCGAATAAAGTTTCTTTATTAATAAAAAAATATTATAAATGTTATAGAATAGAAACTCCTTGCACCTTGCCGCTATAAAAAAAACACTAGTGCGGTAATATAATGAAAAAAAAAGTACGCATGTTTAATAAGCTGGATTATGAACCTTAATACAATGCAAATATAGCTGTTTTATGAGCAAATGTGTTGAAAAATATTATACTGATTTAATATTTAAATTGTATAATAGTATACAGCGTGAAACGGTCCCGTGTGGTGCCGGCAAAGAGTAGTACACACGGCCGCACATCAGTAGAAACACTTTTGGACCTTATGGCGTGGTAATAGAGTTGAAAAAGTTTCTACCGACAAGCGGTTGACCGTACCAACCCATACATACCCGTGGGTGTCGTAAGAGGCGACTAAGGGTTAACTGAAGGATGGGCAGCAGCATCCTCCTTTGTATCTTACATCTTACTTACCGCTGTCCATAGTGCCAGCCGTAACGCTAACAAGCGAGGTGACTTGGTACTTCCCCTCCACATTTTCCCAGTAAAAGCTGGAATTCCGGAGGGCTCCCTGTCCTGTAGTGGACGTTTCATGGGATGTTATGATGAACGGAAAGGAGTGATAATGCTGAAGGGTGTGAATCTACCCATGAAACTCAGCAAAGTTGTCACGGAGCGGGGCTGCATGGCATGTCTCGCGTGCTGCCTCCTTTCGTGATCCTGGCTCCATCGTCCTGGCCCAAAATTCCAAATTCCTGTTTCAAATGTCTTCTTTCTATTTCTTTCCGTTTCACTCGTTTCAAAATTTGGCATTTTACCCCACTGAGCAAGGAACCACGTACATATACGTGGTTTACCCTAAATTCTGGTTTTGCGGGGACGTGCCCGCGCGCCAGCTCGACCACCACCTTCCATTTGTATTTTATAATGTGTATTGTGTGTCCTAAATCACAACAAACCTCATTTCTCCTATGATTATGTTTGGCCTGAACCCCTAGTCCCTCGAATACCTTGAAGAGTCTCCTCCACTGCCTGCCGCTGAGCAGCTTCCGGTGGCAACGTTTCCCAAGAAACTTAGATCGAAATGCGCAAAACCAAAATTGACCTCCCACACAAAATGAGCTATCAGCTGATGCAGTTTCTACGGGCGGTCAAAAACTGATTTTGTTGTATGACCTATGTTCCTTGGGAAAAGTTGTTCAGTTTCATTAGCAGATTCATACCCTTTATTATTATCACACATTTCCGATACACGTTGTATAGGTAAGGAACAGGTTGGCAAGAACTGAAAGGGCATGATCAGTTATCGTAACTGAACATCTTACAGTGAACAACTCAATAAAATAAATCGACTTCTCCATCTCCAAACCGTCCGATTAAGTTAGCAATTTAGTATGGATAGGCTGTGGGATATACCGGATAGGCTCCCGGGGGCCTTCTTGAAGTAGCGAGCAACGTCACCGGCTTGCTGGGCGTTCAAACCTTTAAAAAACCCGATTTAGTTTAGCTGGTAGAACAGCTTCTCTGGTAGAACAGGTATATTCTTTGTTTTTAGTGTAATATTTATACAACGTTTTAATGTAATAAGCGAAACCCTCGTACACCCTAACAGATTTTTATTAAAATAAATCCATTCGCGTAAAAAAAATCTTAAAAAAAGCTTTTTTATCTAGATATTGTTATTTTAAAGTTTCATCACTGTTCTAGTTTCATCGTTGTTCTAGTCCGCGCACTTCCCTACCCTCCTCACCGCTCATGAACCGCGCGGCGTCACTGCCAGCGCGCGTTTCCACAGGAATATTTAGAATGGAACCGGCCAAAATATTAATAACAAAAATAAAAAAAATTACCCCTATCAAAAACCCGTGAAATTGATTCTTCTCTCGATTCCAAACAAACTATTTTCTCAGTTTCGATTCTTTGGTTTAGGGATGCCGCGAGTCACAAAGTGTTCATCCAAATATCGATCGTGTAACTCCCGTTTCGGCAAAGATTAGATAATAGTAAACTGGCCTCCCAGTGACTCTACAAAATGTGTTGTTTCTCTCTATTTCGGCCAAAAAATAACATAATACTACCCCTACTATTTCTTCTTAGGTTTTACACCAACATATGGCGCAATTTAAAGTCGGTCTTATTGACCGTGAAGAATTTGAGGAAAAATTGGCCTTGAAGATGGAGGTTAAACAGACCAACCAACATATGTATCCCCAATTTTACTATGGAGTTCTAGGATACTTGGAAGATAAATTTGAAGATATATTGAAAACTATTCAAGGCGGTGAAAATCTTTGGCAGGTAAGTTGCGAGTTTTCGGAGAGTTAGAGCTTTTTGTTGTCGTTAATGGTGACCGCAATGGTATGGTTGGTAGTGACGCTACCTGCTTAGCCGAAGGTGATGGATTCGAATCTTGGTATTATAAATATACCGTACCGTTATATGTATTACCTACTCTAACCCGTACCAGCTGCTTCTATCAAGGCTGGTTTACTTTTGAGGGAAAACTGCTTAGTCGCCACATTTGGTGGACAGGCTGTCACTGCAGTGGCACAAAATGCAAAAGACGTTATTGTCTATTCCATTCCATCACAGTGATTCTCCTTATAATTATGTTTAATCCTTTATTGATAGTTAATAATTTATTGCTATATTTACAGAAATTAATAGACGCAATGTATCTAAAGCTTGATGGTACAGCCAATGAAACGGACATGCTGAATTTGGAAGATGATATTGAAAACTACATTAAAGATTTAAATGACGATCTAGACTTTATGATAAACGTGTGCAAAGCTGAAGGTCTTCAACCAATAGAATACTATAATTACGGTTGTCTATCTTGTGGTGACCCTGATAAAGCAAAAGCTGGAGTACCGTTGATGTTGATTTCCCCTAGGAAGGCAGATAGAGCGCCGCACCAGATTGAACCAGTAATTGAAGGTGCGAAGTCTACTCATGTATGCTACCCTGAAAAGAAAATAACTCACCCGATTGATGAGAGGCAAGTATTCTTCTTCTTCTTCGTGTTAATGTACAAATACCATCGCGTTGGATCAAATACTTTCCTAAACCTTGCCACTTCTACGACTTTATCCGACGCCTCGCGCAGGTCCGACAACGATCAGGGCTGGTCGGAAGGGAGAATGTTGCTCATTTTCGCCCTGAGAAGGGCTGTTTGGATGGGAGGGCTGGTGTTGTTGCCCATCTTGGGTTGGTATTTGAAAGTATTGATTGATGATTAATAAAACGATACGTAACTTTTATGCTATTTAGATATTTTGAGTGGACGTATAGACTCCTCTGTCAAGCTAGTGGTTGGATACACTAAAGAGCCTGATCATCTATAGTTTCAATCACTTAATTTTACGCACCGAATATAAAGATATTAGAATTATAATTTGGGAACAGCGAGGTTCCAAACAATGTTTGAAGTAGTTATTTGTTCTGCCGTACAGGGTTAGTTTTGGGCCCTTAGCCAAAATTTTAGTATATTACTGAGAACACATCTGAACAACTTTCCCAAAGGAACATTGGTCGAAAAACGAGAAAAAATTTTGTTCCTCCCATACAAATCTTGTGTCGGCAACAGTGGGATTTGACAGTATGAGTGACCAAATTTTTTTCTCGTTTTTGGACCCCATTGTTCGATCCATTTTCCTTTGGGAAAGTTGTTCAGCTACATGTCAGATACTAATTAAAATTTTGCTAGCGGTCTTTGGACCGCTGTCCCTGTCAATTCATGCGGCAATAAAATTCGAAACAGGTTTTTACTGACAATAAATAAAATCAAACATATGCAACACCTGTTCTGTAAACAAACCGAACCGATTCCGAATCAAAGTTATTGATTCAACTGCAGAATTATTGTTTGAGCAACAGAAGTATTAGTAGAGCAGTAATCTGGGGGCACGGCAGTGCCCCCGCCAAGTCGAGCGCGAAGGAAACACTGCCGTACCATCCTTTACTGGAACCATTTCGCTGCATTTTCAGGCCCCTATTTGAGAACCTCTGGATAAGACCAAAATACAGAAATTTTCGTCATCCAGTAAGCTATAATCACATACTTAAAATCCAAAACTTCAAGTCTGTAGGTCATTTAGTTCCGAAGTTAAGCGAAAGCAAAGTTTCGCATTTATGACACACACTCACTCACTCATGTACCGCTACCATGAGTTTACACTTGCTAGCGACGGCGTAAAAAAATTGTATGGGAAATTGATCAGCGCCCCTAGCGGTCACTGAAAGAACTAAAATTGGTAGCATGAGTCCACAAGTAAAATACGTATCGAATTGTTGTCGCTAGCGATAACGTATTGCAATAGGTTTTCATAGATAATCGGTACCATGAGTTACAAATTTGACAGATGTCATCGAGAAATACCGTAACTTTTACTTATTTGGTGCAATTTGAGTACTTTTCCTCGAAATCATGTCGGCAGGACATGATTTGGTTTGAAATATATCAGCGGCGGCTGCATTTGGAGAAAAATGACGCTATCAAAACCATTTTCAAGCTGACATGAAAAAAAAGGAATCCACTTGAGCTATCAGTGAGAACAAGTTAAACAAGGAAGTTTTTAATGGAGAATTTTTGAGAATTGCGACGTGTTTTATTCACGGAAGCGGTGTTTTAGTGGATACGGAATCATATACAAGGGGAATAGGGATGAATTGATGGCAGCTACCTTATTGTTGTTGAAAACAGTAAGAACCTATCATTATATGTAATAAAAACCACAAATAAATATTCATAAAGTATTGCTTTTATTTAAATTTTTTTTCCGTCGTCCTCATATTAACCGTGTTTACTCGTAGCAGATTTGTTTTGCTTAGCCCAAACCTGGACGTTAATGGCTCTTTCATTATGTGGTCCCAGAGAGCTTGCCAAGGTAACTGCAAAAAAAAACTCTTAAGAAATAACATTCAACTACATTCCTCCACTTATATTATAACTAACCACTTGAAACAATATATTAAAACATCCTTACCATCCTTACACAAGTTCAAAGTTCTAGCATATTTTTCTATTTGAAAATATGTATATTGTCTGAATCATACCTTTCCTTCCATATTTCGCCAACGCAAACGGAATCACAATATCATTTATTGTACAACTTCTGAGTCAATTCCATAGAATTCTGAAAGGACAGGGTGGAAAATGTATGGAGCTCGGTCTTTTATTTAAAAATATTCCAAAGCAACCTAACCACTATGTAGAAAAAAAACATAGATTCTAGACTTAAAACTGAGCCTACATGCCCAGTAGTGGGACTTAAGCACCCACCATTTAGGATGAATTAATTTTTAAAAATCAGCTAACTAGTCCACTCAAAAAGTCTATAAAACGCATCTGCCACTATCTATATATTTCTAACGCCTACTTAGCAGTTAACGTAACTCTTTCTAATGACTAGGCGTTAGAAAGAGTTAGATAGTGGCAGATGCGTTTTATAGACTTTCTGAGTGGACTAATTAGCTAATTTTTAAAAATTTATTTCTCCTAAATGGTGGGCGTTTAAGTCCCACAACTGGGCATGTAGGCTCAGTTTTAAGTCTACAATCTATGTTTTTAGGGTTCCGTACCTCAAAAGAAAAAAACGGAACCCTTATAGGATCACTTTGTTGTCCGTCTGTCTGTCTGTCTGTCTGTCTGTCTGTCTGTCTGTCTGTCTGTCTGTCTGTCTGTCTGTCTGTCTGTCTGTCTGTCTGTCTGTCTGTCTGTCTGTCAAGACCCTTTATCTCACGAACGGGTAAAGGTATCAGGTTGAAATTAATACCATATATTAGGATCCACGAACCACACAAGATCAGAAAATTTAAATTTTTTACAACGACGCAATCAAAAGATATGGCATTTTATGTCCTCATCTCCATACATTTATTCAAAAATGCAAAACCTACAGGGTACTTCCCGTTGACCTAAAATTATGAAATTTGGCAAGAAGCTAGGCCTCACAGTACAAATAATGGGAAAAGTCTGAAATCATTAAATATTACAACTTTTCTCACAACTAATGGTAACCAATTGTGGTGAGCTCCCGTTTCAAGAACATTCATATAAGAGAGGGGTCAAGTTGGATGGTCGTTGAGGCGATTTTTGTTTTAGTTCTTTTTAAAAACGGGAACACTTACAAACTTGAAAATTGGTATGTTTATAGTGCATAAGCTATAAAATAACAACAAATAATAAAATTTGGTCAAGCGCGTGTCGGACTCAAAAAATCTAGCACATTAACTTACTGAAATTTCAACTAATACAATTATGTTTATGTGGTGGTACGGAACCCTCAGTGCGCGAGTCCGACTCGCACTTGGCCGGTTTTTTTTTCTACATAGTGGTTAGATTTTTTCGGAACTTGATTAAAAGACCGAAAAAATCCATCTCCTTTAGGGCTCCCGCACACGACCGAGAATCGGTGACCGATTTTTTGTCGACATCCCGCTCTGACGTGTTATCACCTGCATCTTCCCTCCTTGTTCTGGCCGATAATCGCCCACCGATTCTCGGTCGTGTGCGGGAGCCCTTAGTGAAGTAAATAAACGCACAACGTAAACAAATCACAACGCCACGTCACACATTGACGAAATATAACCCCTCTAAATAAAAAATCACTTGTACTAAGGATAAAGGCACTACTCAATTACACTTTTAATTAGCAGGGTTATTTCAAAGTTTTTAATTATTAGGCTTGAATACCAAGATATTTTGGGAGCATCTATCTTACCCTGTCTTTTGAGTATAGTTAGAAAGAAACAGCTCTACTCGGTGTGAAGTTACATCTAACTTCTGTAGGATTACTAAGTAAACAATCGAGTTCACGCTAGCGAGTGTAGTTACGGTTATCGTAACTCATGGTACGAGTTCAATCGAAAACTATTCGATGCGCGTTTATACGCTATCGACTGTAGTAACGTAATGTGGTTTTTCGATAGCAACTCATGGTAGCGGTAATGATCATCAAAAAGAACTAGTACTTCCCATAAACTCAGAGAGCTGAAATTTGGTACAGAGTTAGGGTTTAATGGCCACATAAAGGGAAAACTATAAAAACTAGGATAATCGTCAAAAACAAAAAAAAAACAGAAATAAAAATAAATCAATATGCCCACGTTTCTACAAAAAGAAGTGAAATCCCACCAAAAACATTCTGTAAAAAACTAGCCAAGTCTCGATGGAGCTGCTTGTTTATCTCTAAAAAGTAATGAAATCTAGACAAAGTCGTACCAAGTCTAAGGTTCCTTACTGCGATTTCTTTATTATTATAGTTAATGTTGTGTGACTTGGCCGTTGAAGGGTACAAAACCAGGTGCTCCATGACACCATTGCACCAATCTGTCACCAGAACCGCTACCATTGACGATCAACAACAGCCTAAAATGAGACACTAGCGTCCAATTACCAATACCAGTATGAGCTGTTATCTCGCTTCAACAATAACAATCATAGGTAGTTACAACAGATATACATTACGTGTAAACAAAATTGACTTGTACTCGTACCCACTAACGTATAAAGAATGTTCAACGACCAAGTCACACAACATTAACTATAATAATAAAGAAATCGCAGTAAGGAACCTTAGACTTGGTACGACTTTGTCTAGATTTCATTACTTTTTAGAGATAAACAAGCAGCTCCATCGAGACTTGGCTAGATTTTTACAGAATGTTTTTGGTGGGATTTATTTGACAAGAAAGAAGAAGATTCTTCAAAGTTTTGGATTCTAGCAGCAAAGGGGGGTGGATGTTTTCTGGTCATTTTCTGCTACATAAATAAATTAGTGCAAACAAATTAAATACCGCTTCTTTCATGTATTATACGAACCTGCATAAGTAGCATACGAACATGATTCACAAGGTATAAGGGACGATGTACCGAAAACTTAAAGGGCGTGTTCAGCTAACGAAACTGAACAACTTTCCCAAAGAAACACTTCTGGAAAATAAAAAAATTTACCTCTCCATACAAATTGCTCACTCTGGTCGAACAGTTTGTATGGACAGGGACAAAAATTTTTCATTTCTCGAAAATGTTTCTTTGGGAAAGTTGTTCAGTTTTGTTGACTGAGCACGCCCTTTCAGTTTTCGGTACAGCGTCACCCTGTATGTATTTGCTGGCAATATTATACTATCGCTTAAATTACTTTAACTGCAGAGCGAAGACATGTCGAAAAGTTTGTGGGTGGTCACCGAAAGACGACATTGGATTTAAACTTCATATTACTAGACTTGACAAGGTTGAAAATATTGACATCCCAGGGAGATCATTACCACGTGTGGCTGCAGAAGACGACGATAAAGTTGCCAAACTCGAGGTATTGGTTATGTATTCGTGTATTGTCGAAATTAGATGAATCTCAATGTGCTCGGATGGATATAAGACAAAAAATTACTGATAAAAATCTAACAGCTAAGTATTAGTGTCCAAATGAAATTGAAGCTAGTTCCGTCGAAGTTACCTCCGCCATAGCGGGTACAGGGCCCTGAGACAAGGCTTTCTATTATCGTAAACGCTATGGAATAGAATAAAAAAGTATGGGATTGACATTAGCTGTCACCATCTGTCACGCAACATTGCGTTAGAAAATGTGAATTTTCTTAATATTCTACAAGCGTTTGCGATTGTAAGAAGCCGCTTGTCTTAGGCCCTGGTATATGTACTTGTTCAGACTGTTCTTCTGAACATCAAAAATGCGGTAGTCGCTTTCTAAAAGGGTGGAGGGGATGGCTATGATGTCATCAATTTTGTGTAAAAATTTTAAAATTTTTGTTTATTAATATACCTTGCGGTATGTTGAATGAAAGAGCTTTTTAAGCGGATTGTAAAATAATTATTATTGTCATTTTTGAGCTACATTGTCATTTTTGAGCTCCTTGAAAATCGGCACTTCAAATTTTTGCTCTTCGTTTAATTAAATTACTTAAAAAAAATATTCTGATACTTGTTTTCCTAGAATAGGCCATAACTAGCAATCTAAGGTTAGAAGTTTAAAAAATTTCCGGAAAATTACGAAAATTAGATTATAATATTTTTATTTTTTTTAAAGTGCATACCTATCTCCGTAACTATCAGTCGTAGAAACAAAATTTAAAACGTAAATTATACGATAAATTATGATAAAAAATGCCAAAAAAATACCAATCGCCCCCCCCCCCCCCCTTATCTCCAAAAATCTAAAATAATTACAGTCAATAGATCTATATGTAAATACTACATCAAAAATAAAACGGTCTTTCTAAGTTGTACAGTTTTCTCTTTAGCTCTTTCTAAGGCGGCGGGGCAATTGAGCATTTTGCATTTTAAACACTTACTGTCTTACTACAAAAAAGTTAGACATCTGTTGAACTTTTTTGTAGTAAGACCCTTTCTAGCCATCCTAGACAACAACTGGTCGTCTGAGCTCGGCTGCATATGCTGTCAGAAAAATCAGACAACTTACTGATGTGGCTACCGCAAGGCTGGTTTACTTAAGCTACTTCCATATTATTATTTTATTTATTAAGATTTAAAAAGTACAGTAAACTTAAAAACTAAACATTGCCCCACAAAACTGCAAAATCCAGCAGTTTGTCTGTGGGATCTATGAGTCTCAAATTACAGCATTAGAACTTAATCCCAAGTATAATTTAAATTAGGTGCTAATACTTAAAATATATATATAATTTGAATTAGGTGCTAATACTTAAAAGGTAGGTTTTTAATTTTGTTATAAATTTTCCTTTTTTTGATTCTAATCGAATGTCCTCAGGTAAACTGTTTAAAAAGTATGGAATTCGTTTCTGTAGCGTTCGGTCGCCGTAATAATTTGTTACTCTCGGTACAACAAATTTACCTGAGGTCATCGACTTAGTGCCATACTGATTATTAATCGATAAAAGTGACATAGAAGAATCGTTTCGACCATGGTTATTTACAACGAGAAGAAATTTGTGCTTTAAGCTAATCGGTAGAATTTTACAAATTTTGAATAAAATCCTATAATTGCCTTTACATTTAGTTTTAGTTTTTCTGTTGACTATTAATTTTAAAAATCTCAGTTGAATCTTTTCAAGTTTATCCAAATTTGTTTTCGTTGTAAGACCATATGAATCCAAGGCATAACTTAATATTGAGTCTATTAGTGACATATATAAACATCTTAGCGTGCTAGTGGGGACTTTGTAACTTAAATGATAAAACTTACCTAATAATACTTTAAGTTTATTGTAAATAAAATCAACATGCTCAGACCAGGAGAAACTTTCGTCTACTTTCATGCCCAAATATGTTACACATTTAACCCGCTCTATTGGCATACACTTACAATTATTCATATCATCGTGAAAACATTTAAAAGAGTGAGTTAAAATTGGAAGAGGTATATCCTTTATTAGTAAGTATGGTGAGTGAAGCAGTAACAACTTAGTTTTATCAGAATTTAACACAATGCCGTTATCATGACACCACTTTACGACTGCGTCCACATCCATCTGTACAGATCGGCAAATCTCTTTTATGTCGGTGCCTGCGCGTAGAGCGCACAGATCATCGGCGTACATGTATGCTGAGCAATGTTTTAAAACACCACATAGACTATTTACATGTGCCAGGTAGCACAAGGGCCCGCATCCGGATCCCTGTGGTACCCCACACAAAACGTCCTTCTCATTACTATACGTGTCACCAATCTTGACTTTAAAAGATCGAGAGGTGAGGTAGTCGCGGAACCAATTGTTCAGCGGCTTTCCCACTCCACACTCATTCATAGCGTTTAACAAAGTATTCGTTTGAAGCGTATCAAACGCTTTTTTGAAATCAAAAAAGATAGCTACTACAATTTTTTTATCGTGTAAATAACTGTTTATTTCGTTAGTAAAATTTGAAAGCAGGGTGCTCGTACTTTTTCCTTTTTGGAATCCATGTTGGCAAGAATTTAAAATCTTATTTTTCTGAAAAAAGTCACTTATTTGGTTAACTATACATTTTTCCACAATTTTGTCGATGCTAGACAAAATATAAATTGGTCTATAATTAGAAATATTTTTGCGGTCACCTTTTTTGTGAATAGGCCTTACTACCGCTTCTTTCAGCCTATCGGGAAATTTATGATTGTTTACTGACAAATTTACCAATTTAGCGATAACTGGGCTTATTTTATCACTAACAACTTTTATATCAGACATGCGCACGAGATCGCTACCCGGGGACTTTTTTATATTCATATTAGAAATTACTTTTTTAACCTGGTAGGTCTTCACAGGCTGCCATCTCATGGTCACATCCGATTGTTTTGCATAAGTGTCTCTATTTAACAATTTATAATTGCACACATGCTTTATTTGCGTAATTTCATCCGAAAAAGTATCCGCGAATCTATTACATAAGTTCTTTACACTTCCCTGTGTATTCATGTTAGAGAGTATTATATTGTCTAGACACACTATTTCTTTTCCTAATAAAATATTTATTCTTTCCCAAACTTTCTTAATATTTCTATTACATTCTACTATACATTGTCTATCGTAGTCATTTCTGCACTTAGTTATTATTTTATTACACTTATTCCTATACTTTATAGTATTGTCATGGCACACTGCTTTGGGGCCGGGCAGCTGATATCCATTCAGTATTCGTTTTACAAAAGAGGGCTATAATAGTTATTTATGCAACTGTTGCGTAATGAGAGTAATTTTAACACGAGATCTGGTTTTTGATACGAGGCGCAGCCGAGTATCAAAATAGTATAGATCGAGTGTTAAAATCACTAATTACGTATAGTTGCATACAAAACTTTATCTACGACCGACGAAATATTTTTTTTTTTAAAGAGTAGTAATCAATTTATTGAACTAAGAGGACAGTTAGTACAGTTAATTAAAGTTATTCCCGAAGTTATTCCAGATCCATAGCTTGTGGATGGCGTTGCTTTAACATTAATTTCATGTATATGGTTACTGAGAGCCTCTTGTAGAATCATGTTCTCCTGGTACATACTTTCCATTTTGTTCAAATCACTTCTTTTGTTGCCAATGTCACTTTATATAGAAGCGAGCCAACTGTCAGCTTCTTGTCGATTTATGTACTCCTAGTCACGCCTGGTACTCTCCGTTTTCTTTTAAATATAGGTAGGCAGTCGTCACCCCAGTAAAAAGTATTTTTACAAAATTACTTTAAAATAGGCTGTATGTAGTACTGTGGTAGTATTGCCTTAGCCTATGCAGATTGAAAATTATGTATTATAACAGTTGCGGAATGAAAATCCATACTCCATTTCCGTACTACTCGTAGTATGGAACAGTGTGGAAATGAAAATGATAGCGGACAATGACCTCAATTTCGAATGTGTCATTGGTTTCGAATTCGGAATATTCCGGTACGGGAGTAGATAAAAGCAATTTATTGCCTGAAGACTCGTGATTCCCTGAAAGAACATTATGACAGTGCCATGCCAATATACTTATTTATGAAAACATTATGTACGCTAGAAATAACATTCATCAGTTACCTAAAATTTGTGACAGGCATAATTTTAATACTAGAAATAAGTACCAAATTGATTAACCATACACTACATTAACTAAAGTCAATACATCTTTTGTTGGTCTGTGTGTACGATACTACATCAAAATTCCTGAATGTAGTGCAATTACCTGAGAGAAAGTTTAAAGAATGTGTAAAGCAAACGTTATGTAAAAAAGCTTACTTACATTGTAAAAAGCCGACTCTTAAAGTAGGCCGGCCGTGCTGCAGAGGTTTCTTGCCGTTTCTTTTACGCTGCCATAGCACGATCCGAAACGGCGTAGACTCGCTCTATTTGCATTGTATTCTGCATGACATTCAATAAGTATTCTGTAAAGAATCTACATTGAATAAAATTATCTGAATCATATCCAAAATATGTGAGTTTGTAAGGTCCTCTATTTAGTGGATTATTTGGAGATATTGTTTCAGACATTTTTCATCATTTGAAAACTAAGAAACGTAAAAATACAAAAACCTGCTGGAATTGACAAGTAAAGCGCTTTCATATAATACCAACTTGACGTAGTAACGACAGTTTAAAATTTTGCACCCCCTGTTTTGTAACCCAACGAAAATAAATTGAGGAGGACGTTTACTCGTATTAGACGGGCCTTTTTGTGCCTGCCTTCTTCGTCGTAGGTCGCGGGTTCAATCGCCGCCCAGGTACTCAATTCTTGAAAATCACCGGGTGATAAAATATCACTTTTGAGACTTTAAAAATTCACATTTGCCCTGATAAACTGTTGAAAGGTAAATCAGAATACACGAAAGTTAACAATCAAGGCCTGCTTTATATTTTACAAATATCATCCTTCACTTTTGAAAAGAAAAATCTGTGTTTGAATTTTTTGAGTGATATTTTATCACCCGGTGATATTCAAGAATTGGCTCCCAGGACAAGCATATTTTGTGTGATGAACACGAGTGTTTGTTCTTTATGTCTGGGTGTTGTTTATCTATTTATGTATGAATATCAGTCTCTGGTACCCATAGGGCGTAACATTTTTTGTTTACTGTGTATGGGCTTACTCTTGACCTCGATCTAGCCCAGAGGACAGAGATGAGGTCGACGATGGAACGAGCTTGCCCAGAAGAAGCCTATTCACTCGCGACTTAAATAGATTCGGGTTATAAGAGCTCGGGAACACAGACGCAGGCAGAGAATTCCACTCCTTAGCCGTGCGCATTATAAAGGATGTTTCAAAGCGCTTTGTGTGGATGTGGATGTATGGAATATCAACCAAGTATGGGTGATATCCTGCGGTGCGTCTGGATTCCTGATGGTAGAAGGGGGATGGCGGAATAAGCTCATGGAGCTCTTGGGCATACTCTCCGAAGTACAATCTGTAAAAGACCGACAGACATGCAACTTTGCGCCGGTGGGCTAGGCTGTGAAGCTTGGTTTTCACTAGCGTCTCATCACCAACGACAGATTAACGAAACGTAAGATTAATATATAAGGTGTTTTTTAATTAGTCCCAAATATTTGTAGGGGTGGTGTAACTATGATAAAGAAAAAGTTTTATCAAAGTTTTAGAAAAATCCCCCCGCTAGTATTTTTTATAATTTTCAAACAAAAAAATAATTATGATTTGCAATCATCCTGTAGTAATGATTGCGACCGTACTAAGAGCCCGAAACCGAGCCGAAACCGCCCGAACCGCGCACTCGGCTTGCGCGTGATTGGCTCACGACTCCGCGCTGCCGCCTGTGCTGATACGGAGTGTTCATTTTACGATATTTAGCGGTATTGTTTTTAGGATTTTTCTCGAAAACGAGCGTATAGAAATGTAAAAAAATAACACAAATAGTATTCATTTAGGTACTTGAGGTAACCCTAACAATATTTGGGTCTAATTAAAAAAACCGGCCAAGTGCGAGTCGGAGTCGCGCACTGAGGGTTCCGTACCACCACATAAACATAATTGTATTAGTTGAAATTTCAGTAAGTTAATGTGCTAGATTTTTTCAGTCCGACACGCGCTTGACCAAATTTTATTATTTGTTGTTATTTTATAGCTTATGCACTATAAACATACCAATTTTCAAGTTTGTAAGTGTTCCCGTTTTTAAAATAGAACTAAAACAACAATCGCCTCAGGACCATCCAACTTGACCCCTCTCTTATCGGAAAGTTCTTGAAACGGGAGCTCACCACAATTGGTTACCATTAGTTGTGAGAAAAGTTGTAATATTTAATGATTTCAGACTTTTCCCATTATTTGTACTGTGAGACCTAGCTTCTTGCCAAATTTCATAATTTTAGGTCAACGGGAAGTACCCTGTAGGTTTTTCATTTTTGAATAAATGTATGGAGATGAGGACATAAAATGCCATATCTTTTGATTGCGTCGTTGTAAAAAATTTAAATTTTCAGATCTTGTGTGGTTCATAGATTCTAATATATGGTATTAATTTCAACCTGATACCTTTACCCGTTCTTGAGATAAAGGGTCTTGACAGACAGACAGACAGACAGACGGACAACAAAGTGATCCTATAAGGGTTCCGTTTTTTTCTTTTGAGGTACGGAACCCTAAAAAAACACCTTATATTATCAATTATTGATGACTCTGTGTTAATTATCCCCCAATATTTTTTTTGCAGCAAATATATGATGGCAAGAGACCATGTGCGCCTTGCAACATAAAGAGAAAGTTGATCGATTCGATTAAAGAATCGTCAACGGAGCAGTTTATCACTTTACTAGGAGAAAACCGCGGCGCCTTAATCTGCGGGTGCGGCAAGGAAGATGGTGGGTCCAAAATTTTAATACTTACCACTGCAAGACTGGGAACTCGCTCCAAAATTCCAGCCAAGACGCGAGTACAATTGGGATTTGAAGTACCATAGTCGCCAAGCTTGATAGCCACAGGCACCATTGACCGCGGTTGTTGGTGACCGCAGCATGTAAGATGGTACGATATACAGAAGGACGATGCTGCCCAACCTCTGTTTTATAATGCCTTAGTCGCCTCTTACGACACCCACGGGTACTTCCCCTCTAACTTACACGCGTCTTTGCTGGTATTAGTGCGGCCGATTAGCTGTTTTACGTAGCTTACAATTTTACCAATTTTTTTCCAGGTACTACATACATAATGTCACGCCTTGTTCCCGTCGGGGTAGGCAGAGACCACAGTTCTCCACCTGCTACGATCTTGACATACTTCCCTTGCTTCCTGAACTTTCATCAATCCTTTCATACATGCTCGTCGGTTTAGGGTACTTTTAACCTGGCCTTTATTCAGAACGTCCTGAATTTGGTCCTGGTACGTTCGCCGAGGCCTTCCCCTTCCAACGTTTCCATTCACTCTCGCCTTGTAGATCTCTTTCGTCAATCTTCCTTCATTCATCCTCTCTACATGACCAAACCATCTCAGCATCCCTTTCTCAATTTTAGTCACTACGTCTTCTTTTACGCCACACCGTTCTCTTATCACACTATTTCTAATCCTGTCACTCAATTTCACACCAATCATCAACGCTCTCATTTCTACTGCATTAATTCTACTTTCATGCTTTTTCTGCCATACCCAGCTTTCACTGCCGTACATCAGTGTTGGTACCAAAACGTCTCTATGAACAGCCAGACAAGCCTTGTGAGACACCTTCTGACTCTTCATAAAAGCATGCAGAGCACCATTCACCATGTTTCCAGCATTCACTCTTCTTTCGATATCACTTTCACACTTTTACTAGTTCGGTACATAGCTCTAAATTTTTGATAGGAGCCAATTATTGAATTGGCTCCTATCAAAAATTGAAAATTCAAGAATTGGCTCATATAAAAATTAAGAGCTATGTACCTACTAGTATACCTAGTATTTTTTTGTGAAATTGTAAGGCGTGTCTACGTAAAGGCGATATAAGACGTTAAGCGACTGGACTATATTCTGGAGGGAGCTCTTTGTCCTGCAGTGGTCACGTGTCTTGGAATGTGTATGGGTGGGGCTCGCAAAAAATGTACCATCACACACGGGAAACTGTAACACACAATAACACACTGGAATTGCATAACACTCGGGAATTAATGTTAAGGTAAGTATACACTGGAGAAAAAAGTGTATTGAGCATATTATAAATGTAGAGATGATACCTATAGATTTATAAACCTTAACCATGAGCAAATTTACTTTTGAATGATACAAAATATTTGTTTAAGCAAAATTTCTTTAATAAATTCTTTACTCCTTACCTACATAACACAAGTAACTTCAGTTAGTTTTTACGTGCAAACAATACAACTTAAAACTTCTAATACAAAATTCAAGTAACTAACTTCAGATAGTTTTTAAATGCAATCACAACAAAAAGAAAATAAAACTTCTAATACAAAACTAGACCTTGTAAATATCTTAATGAATTCAATATTAGCTGCATACGAATGTTTTTAACGTTTAGAACTCATGCACTAAGGTCTCCTGCCTGTAATTCTGCTGACTAGGTATAATTATTGCCCTAACTGAAAAACAAAATTTCTGCTGACTAGGTATAATTATTGCCCTAACTGAAAAACAAAATTGCAAGCATTGTTGCTTATCGAAAGACGTCATATAAAAATTACAATATCCTAAGGTGGCGATAAATAGATTAGTTCGACGGAATGCTGGCAGCTGTCACTTCATACAAACTGTCATTTCGTACTAAAAAAATTAAATAAATTAGCTAAGTCGTAATAAATTGAATTTTTCAATTATATTACAATTAAAAATATCCAACACTGTATTTATTTTAATCGAATCTCGTTTCTTCACTCAATAGAATAATAAAACCCAGAACCGTCAGAATACCGTCAAATTAAAATTCAGAGTATAGGTAAGTACCTACATAATACATTGTAAAATATATGTAGGTACAATTTACTAAATGAATGTGTTCTCGACAAAATAATGTACTTATGCACGTGGATTAGGTAGGTAGTAAAAATAAGCATACTTGTAATGTACACTTAGCTTTAGGTCATTCACGTGTGTTACGTCACACAATATCATAACACACGTAACACACGTGAATAAACACGCGTGAAAAAAGTAACCTCAAACTCGTGTAGCAACTTCAAATGCAATGTATTTTTTTGAAAAAAACACATTATTCATTCATAATTCGTATAAGCTTTAAGTCAATAAACTTCAAACAAACTATTTTATTACTCACCATGAAAAAATACTTCCGAAAACTCAGTAAAATCCAATGACGAAAATATAACACACACCGACTAACGCTTTTTTCGGGTGAACTAAGATGGCTGTCAAACCACTGACATTATTATTTGATGGTCGAAATGTTGCCAGCACATAAAAATATTTGCAGTTAGAAGTATTCCTTATAACAAAAAAACTACCATGTAACAAACTGACTATAACACACGTGAAATAAAATAGAGACACTTTTTAAATTCAACGATTTTATTATATAATCTGTTTAATTAGGGTTTATTAACGCATTACTTTGTAGATCCATTACTGTATTTTGTGTAGTAAATTTTTAAAATTACCCTATAAATATAGCGAACAAGATGGAAATGATAAAGTAATGATTGTTTCTAGGGGCTGTGCCATTCTTTTTTTGTATGGAACTAGAAATTACTCTTACTGATGGCAAATATTTTCTGTTGTTATTTCAAATGTTTTAACTATTAAATTGACTTAATACTATCACAAGTGAATATAGGCATTAATAGAAATCGTCATTTTAATTGTGGAATAAAATAAAATAACTTTTTTCTTTATTCAAAGTTAGGTCCACGGCATTTTTGTCGAAGGTACAAATTTTGTGAGCCCCACCCGTATTTGATTTTTTTGTTATTATTTGTTCTAATATTATTTGACAAAACTTGAATTTAATGTGACATAGATAATTGTAAATAAATGTATTTTAATTTGACATAAAGGTTAGGTATTAATAATATGACAGGCACGTTTTTAATTTTTAATCTTAATTTGTATTATTTGATCTTGTTGTTATTATTATTATTCTTCTTTCTTTTTTTTATTGTATGGACATAATTTGAATTTAATTTATAAGCGTGGCCTTGACACTTGCTATGCCCTAACAGGGTACATGTATTGATCTTTTTATTAATTATAAGACCTATGAATGTAACTACATGTAAAGCAATGAATAAATGAAATAAATGAAATGAAATGTTATGATGATGTTGATGATGAATCATTACAGTTGAAATCAAAAATAATGTAGATGTAGCTTGATCAGAATGACAGCGGGACAGAGCTATACGTGAGAGTAGGATGTTACAGAGTAAACGCAAGGAGGTTTTAGTAGCAGCTCTTGCTGCTAAGGAGGGAGCCATAAGCGTAGCACTTTCTTGCGAGGGACCTCCATACTAAAATGTATGGAATTTTTATCAAATCCTAAAAACGTAAAATTTTTATCTTTTTCTCTGAGAAATATGTGACATGGGACTAATAAATGCTACTACCACAGTTTTTCTGGTGAAAACACTTACCATTCAGGAAAAAAACGGTGTTAAAAATCACACATTAAATGGCTATTGCGGAATATTTACGCTTCCGTTCTTAGTATTAATGATCAATTTACAAGTAAAAAACTATATATTTTCACTTTCGCAAACAGAGTTTATACTAAAACATTAGATTTTTAAAGATATCTTGATTTTTGTAAAACTTAACTGAGTTTTTTGACCGACTAGCATGGGCGACAGTGAGACGCTTCACGCTTCGATAGCTCATACAGAATATGCATATGGCGGACTCTATAGTTTTTTACTCTGAGAGTAAACGTGTCTCACTTCACTTTTTTTTTTTAAGGTGTAAGGGAGAACAACCATTCCTGCCAATCTCAATCAAAAACGTGTCTCAGTTGTTCCAACATACGAGTATTACGCATCGCTCGGTCTTGCTGTCAAACTGCTGTCATTCTAATCGAGCTGCCTCTTGAGCTGCCTAGAGAACTGAAAGACAATCTAAATTGCCTTGTAATTTCAGGTGGAAAATGCATTTGCCGATTACCTGGCGCTTTGGTTAGTGGTGAGGATACAGCTTCCGATGTGACGAAATCCTCTAAGTTTGTTGTAAAGCCGCCGCCGCCGCCTTCGCTTGAACGGAAAGTGTCGCCGTCGGATATAGTCGTGTCAAAGGAAGTCCTTAGGCAAATGTACGAGCGCCGTAGTACTATGGATTTTTAACGCATGACAAAACAAGATTCTTGAGTCTTCGCAAACTGCAGACTTACAATTGTGACCACGGTTACTGTTGCGGATGCATTATCGACTTGAGCCTGCCTGTTTTCTGTACCACTTCAGCCGTATACACTCCGCAGTTACGCACTCGTTCAGTAATTCGGTTGATCCGTTAGATACTTATTGTTCTCTGACGAAACTTGAGTTTGGTCAGTTGTCGAGGGACCAGCTTTGTTCAATATAAGTTTTAAAGAACGATCCGATCATTCAGTATACAATTATTTTCTCTACTAGAACGATTTTTGGCTATCGTTTAACACACAACTACCTACAGGGTGAATTTGAAAACATTCGACAAATTTTGAGATTGAGTTCAGACCACAAAACTAAACAACTTTACCAAAAAAACATAGGTCGTTACACATAAAAAAACATCGATCTCCCATACAAAATGTATTGTCAGCTGACTGACTTTACTATGAAAGAGCAAAATTTTTGTCGTTCGATGATCTTTTTTCCTAGGCGAAAATTGTTCAGTTTCGCGGTCTGAACTCAATCTCAAAATTTGTCAAATGTTTTCAATTTCACTTTGTGGACAGAAATTTCCACATTTTATTTTCAAAATATTGTTTTAAAATGATCTGTTCTTTCCACTGTAAAAGAAAGTTGGAAAATTACCAAAAAAATCTGTGAAAAAAATGCATTTAATTTCGTTAAATTCAATTTTAACGAAAGGTCGCAGTCTTTCTAAGAGATATGCTCGGATAATCTCTTTGCGGTAACTAATTTAATCAGCAGAAGAGCCAAAGTAACCCACATGAGAATTGCCAAACTAAAGTGACAGTGGGCAGGGCGTATCGGTTGAAGTATAAAGGTCAATGGAAAAAAAGGTTCTAGAGTGGGCATCACGAACCGTAGACCTATGGTCAAGGTTGCGGGAAGCTACAGGATGCAGACAGCACAGGACTGGTCGTGGCGATAATTAGGCGAGTCCTATATCCAGCAGACAACGGCTTTTGCCAGACATGATGATGAAACATTTCGTACGTTTCTTCATAACCAACGCGAACCATGCTGAAAAATCGGATTTTGATTGAAAGTCGGTAGTTTACGAGGACTCTTATTCAGGGATTTTTAAGTTTTATTTTATTTAAATATTCGAAGATTTATGTTTAATTTAGTTAATGTAGTTAGTGCCTAACTGCTAAGTCTACTAACTGTAAAGCTACTTAGACTACCTAGCTATTAGAGAAGTGTTTTTTATAAGTTAAAGGAATTACATTTAAAAGGAACCATACGAGTATTACCTATTGCATCAGCCCGCAACAGCAGGCAAGAACAAAATATGTGATTCGCGAGTCGTTTTATGCTCGATTGTAAGCAAGGCGTGAAGTGCTTTTTTCGAACAGTGTAGGGATATTTAATAGTTGTTTTTACGACGAGTGCATAAAACATGACTTTTATACAATAATACAGTAATTCTATGTAATCAATGTATGGCGGAAATGAACAAATTAATAAAGTTTTGAAACTTATGTGGGATGATACCTTTGGGTGTGGTGTTCAAAACTCATAACTCTCCCCTCCCCTCCACCTGACGCTTCACCCCCCCTCACCGTGATGTGTCCCGTTAACCGGTTTTTTCACTTTTTTGCGAAAACTGTTATAGATACGAAAAACATTTGAAAGGAAAAAATAATCCTTATAAAATTCTTAAAAAAATGTTGGTCATACATTTTTAGGGTTCCGTATCCAAAGGGTGAAAAACGGGACCCAATTATAATGCCTCTGATGTCTGTCTGTGTATCAGTCAAAGGGCTGTATCTCATGAACCGTAATAGCTAGACAAATGAAATTTTCACAGATTATGTATTACTGTTGCCGCTTTAAAATTAAATACTAAAATAAAGTAATAAATTAAGTGGGGCTAAAACCCGTTTTTAGGCGAATTTTTGCTCGATTTTTGTTTTAGCTCTATCTTAAAAACGGGGACATAAACATGAAAATTGGTACATTTATAGTGCATAAGTAATAAAATAACAAACAATCATAAAAACTGGTCAAATTTGAGTCAGACACGGGCATTTTTAATACACTTCTGCGTGACTGCGCGTCAATAACTAAGATTGCTCGGTTGTTGTTTTAGCTCTATCTTAAAAACGGGAACACTAACAAACGTGAAAATTGGTATATTTATAGTGCATAAACTTTATATAACAAAAAATCATAAAAACTGGTCAAGTTCGTGTCGGACTCGCGCATTTTTAATACACTTCTTCGTGACTACGCCAATTGATTGACGCGCAGTCACGCGGTAGTGCATTAAAAATGCGCGATTTGGACCTTCTTGAGCAGTTTTTATGATTTATTGTTATTTTATAGTTTATGTACTATAAATATACAAATTTTCTAGTTTGTAAGTGTTGCAGTTTATAAGTTAGAGCTAAAACAAAAATAGAGCAAAAATCGCCTACAAACAGGTTTTAGCCCCCCCCCCCCCCCCCCCCTTCATTTATATATTTTTTTATTATTTTAGTATTTATTTTTATAGCGGCAACCGAAATACATAATCTGTGAAAATTTAATCTGTCTAGCTATTACGGTTCATGAGATACAGGCCTTTGACTGATACACAGACAGACATTAGGGGCATATTAATTGGGTTCCGTTTTTCACCCATTGGATACGAAACCCTAAAAATATATGACCGATGTTTTGTTAAGAATTTTAAAAGGATTATTTTTACCTGTGAAACTTTTTTCGTATCTATAACAGTTTCCGCAAAAAAGTGAAAAAACCGGTTAACGGGACACATATCACGGTGAGGGGGGGTGAAGCGTCAGATGGAGGGGAGGGGAGCGTTATGAGTTTGGAACACCGCACCCAAAGGTATCATCCCACATAAGTTTCAAAACTTTATTAATTTGTTTGTCTGAAAAACATAGAATTACCGTATTACAAGGCTAAGGTACTCGCACAACCCGTACGGGAGTGCGAATATTAAAGCCGCGGATTTAATAGTAGTTTATGCCACTGTCAGGTAAAGATAGTCATTGTAACATGAGTGCTTGTTTGTGACATGAGGCGCAGCCGAATGTCACAATAGACAGCACGAATGTTACAATAACTAGTTTGCAATCAGTGGCATACATTTCTTTTTCTACGAGCATAAAAATAATTAAGAAAATAACGTACCCTTTGTTTACTTTTGTCGTAATAGTAGAGCACTAGAACACCTCCACTTTTTTGGCAATAAAGTCCTCTTGAGCCCGCTGGCTTAATTATTTCGGTCGGCGTGAATATTTTACTCATATTTACAAATTTTAAATGGAAATCAAGATGTTTATCGTTAAATTATAAATTAAAAGTTATTTTTCCACAGATTAAATAATCGCGAATGGTGCGAATTCCTCTCGGCCAGCCATCATATAATACTGTGTATGGGGGGGTTCAGTTCATAAGTGCATGAATTCTTTTTTGAAGTTGTCCTTTATGGCTTGGAAACTAGCATATTAGCCGATGGCATCCAATACAACATAGTAGAAACGTAATTTTGTTGCCAAACCTTAACCCAAAACAAAAAGGTGAAAAAATTATATTACCATATTGTAGACAGTTGCATTTATAAATATTACGCAACTGTTGTCGGAATGGCAATGTTTGTGATACTGTTTCCGGTTTCGTATTTCGAACTTTAACAAATGGGAGTAGAAAATAGTACATTATGGTACTAGTGTGTAACATTGGTGACTACCTCCGAGGCGCCATTGAGACCCGAGCCGTAGGCGAGGGTCTTAAGAGAGCCGAGGACGGTAATCATCAATACACACGTGTATCATACGACGTTTTTCAACGCACTTGTGAATAAAATAACAATAAAATTTAAAACAATAAAGTTTTAAAAAAAATTATAACTCACTAGTGAGTTATAGCAATGAAAAAGTCACAATTTGATTATGGGTGTTATTCTGTGCCTAATTGCGGTGACCATAGAGCCACTTTATGAACAAGTGTGTTGAAAAAACTTTTTTATTAAAAAAAAAAATCTATAACTCACTAGTGAGTTATAGCAATGAAAAAGTCAGTTTGATTATGGGTGTTATTCTGTGCCTAATTGCGGTGACCATAGAGCCACTTTATGAGTAATAAGTGTGTTAAAAAGTATTTTATGGTCGAGTTTTAAACTCTGCTTTTCACTTTGATTGCGAGGAAATAAAACGTAAAAGTAGTTTAGAAAAGTAGTACATGAGATGTTATTTCTTAAGAGTTTTATGGTATGACTGGCTGGAAAGTCAATTTAGAAGAAGAAATTACTTTTTTGACCAAGTGCATAGAATACCATTTTAGGCTGCCTATACCCAGCATAAACTACAACATTTCGAGCATGAGAAGTGAAAATGATTTTTTTTCCATGGTACATGCGGTGTCCCCCCTTTAGAGCGGCGCGGCGGGAGAGTTTAAGCCACTTAAGCCTCCTTGTTTTTCGATTTCTAACTTAGTAAGTACTTTCTGCCACACTGGCTGCAACCCTTTTCAATGGCGTCGCAACATTATCAGCCCAGTCAAGCTGGAATGTCCAATATAGCACAAATGAATAGATGATCGATCATATCTAAGCATGTTCGAGAAAAACACACTTCTGTAAGGAAATCTCTATAAAGGTTGTTATTTTGTAATGATAGAATCATAGGTGATTAATTTAGTTAAGTTTGTTTTTATAAAGGTGTCTAATGTAGTTTAAATGTTAGGTGGGGCCTAAAATATAAGATTTACTTTTAAAATTAATAGGTACTAATTTGTTTCCAAGCGTCGAACAACGGTTACTTTATGTCTACGACAAAAAAATTAGACATCTGTTGAACACTTGATCAAAAAAACGCACAAAATAAGTGGCTATGTCAGTTGATGCGCAGAAGTCAAGTCATAAGAAAATAAGTCATTTTTGACTTCTGCGCATCAATGACATAGCCAGAGTTATTTTGTACGATATTTTTGATCAAGTGTTCAACAGATGTCTAACTTTTCTGTAGTAAGACGGATGTCTACGACAAAAAAACTTTTATTTTATTTAAAACTTCTTGGTGTGATCATATCGTATCCGGTTCTTGGACAGCAGGACAACACAACCACAGCTTAACACCAGTTTCCTGGTAGCTTTTCGTCCAACATAAATTGAAAAGATGGTATGTTGAAATAAACGTTTTTAGGGTTCCGATACCAAAATGGTAAAAAAAAGGAACCCTTATGGAGCCGCTTTGTCTGTCTGTCACACCTTTATATCTCAGCAACCACTCATGCTATCGACTTGAAATTTGGAGAAGTTTTAGAATATGGTTGTCCAACTTAATTGCACGTAAAAGAGTTAAGAAAAATTTATGATTATTAATGTAAAGGGGGCCCAATTAGGGGGGGCAAAATTTCTAATTATCGGTACTAGGTCGAGTGGGGTATTATATGAAAGGGCTTTACTTGTACATTCTAAAATATATTTTTGTATTTTTTTACAACTTACTTTTCAAGTTATGATGAAAAATGTAAAACAAAAATACCGTTGCCCCCCCTCCCCCCCCTTATCTCCGAAGTTTGTGAATGGAAAAATCTGAATTAATTACAGTCGATAGACGTTTAAATATGTAAATATTACAGCAAAAATAAAACGATATTTCTAAGTTGCACAGTTTTTTTGCTCCTTTACAAACAAATTTAGATTTGCGGTCCTAAAAATGAACTTTATTGCTTCCGAAAATACTAAAGTGATATCGGAACTCTCGGCGCGCTAGTCCAACTCGCACTTGACCGGTTTTTTCACATAGTCGGTAGACCATAATTTCAGATTATTTTTTAACGCTTTCTTACCTTTGTAATAAATAAATTTTAAAAAAATATTATAGTGAGTTTCCTGCTTTTCCGGGTAACAAATTCTAGTAGCAGACTAACCACAGGCAATTGGCAGCCCTACCTCATCGTATTCCAAACAGCGACCTATCTAGGCTGCTGCTCTGTGCACAATGCTTGGTGAGTCTAAAAAAACCGGTCAAGTGCGAGTCGGACTCGCGCGCCGAGGGTTCCGATATACCTATAGTATTTTTGGAAGCAATAAAGTCCATTTTCAGGACCGCAAAACTAAATTTGTTTGTAAAGGTTTTTTGCAGATTTCTGAAAAACTGTGCAACTTAGAAAGATCGTTTTATTTTTGCTGTAAAGTTTATATAAACTTCTGTCAACTGTAATTAATTCAGATTTTTCCTTACTCAAACTTCGGAGATAAGGGGGGGGGAATGGTATTTTTCTTGACATTTTTCATCATAACTTTAAAACTAAGAAATTTAAAAAAATACAAAAATATATTTTAAAATGTACAAGTAAAGCCCTTTCATATGATACCCCACTCGACCTAGTAGCGACAATTTGAAATTTGGCCCCCCCTATTTTGGCCCCCTTTATATTAATAATCATACTTTTTTCAAAATTTTTTCTTGTGCAATTAAGTTGGGCAACTATATTCTAAAACTATTCCAAATTTCAGGTTGATAGCATAAGTGGTTGCTGAGATATAGAGGTGTGACAGACAGACGGACAGACAGACAGACAGAGCGGCACCATAAGGGTTCCTTTTTTTTACCATTTTGGTATCGGAACCCTAAAAACGGTCTTAATTAGTACTTTTGCATGCACTATGTGCTTACTTGGTACACGATTTAATAAAAAAAATAACCAGTTGTTTGTTGCCTCCCAACGCATAATGTCACGTTCGCGCAATGTCACGATTAAGTGTGACATTATGCGAACGTGACATTTTGCGAACGTGACATTTTGCGAACGTGACATTCTGCGAACGTGACATTCTGCTATGGTAAACCCTAGTGTGACATTTTGAGAACGTGACATTATGCGCCGGGAGGGTTTGTTGACCGTACGAAACGTGTCAGGTCAGGTAGCGCCCAGAAAACCCTGTTTTTTAGACTCACCATTTCATTGTGCAGCAGCCTGGATAGGTCGCTGTTTGGTATCCGATGAGGTACGGATGCCAATTGCCCGTTGTTAGTCTACTACTAGAATTTGTCGCAGTACCCAATGAGGTAGGGTTTCCAACTGCGCGCTCTCCGCTTTAGGGGATCGTCAGTATTTTCTTCTATGGTTTAATTAGAAATAGACTTTTGAGTACATATCTATTTGCTTCATTAGTATAGTTTAATTACTTATGTTGTCTAGATAATTATGAAATAAAAAGTGAAGAGTATGTTTATATTATAATTTATTATTATTAACGACAACAAGAACAGGAATGTACAGATCAACACGTTTAATTAAAAATGGGTAACAAGAGCACACGTTCATGTTTACGGAGGGTGCTTTCAGGTGTGCAAAATCTGAAAGATATATATGAAAGAAAATCGGATTCTAATCAAATCAAAAATTTGGGAAGGCGAAATTTTCGTTTGTTTCCCGTAGCCCTACTGCGTGGCACTACCAGTAGTGTCACGGGGGATTTTCCTTTCCCATGACGGTAGTGTCAAAGGTAAAAATACATTTCCTACGACACTACTCTGATTCCAGTAGTGTCATAGGAAATTTGTTTCCCTGTGGCACTATCAGACTAACAAATCTTTATAAACTCTTTAAAGCAAATTTCGTTCTGGCTCTGTGGCTCTCACTTTATAACCTTTATAACCGAGCTTTATAATGAATAAACACTGACAATTTCATTGTGGTACGTCCAATTCAATTCCGGGTATTTTTTTTATCGGGAAAGTTTCTTGTTTTTATTACAGTTGAGATAATATGACTTATATATAGGGTGACTTTTAATTAGTAATTGATATAAAAGGTGTGAATGTACTCATGATACTGAACAACTTTCCCTAAGGAACATAGGTCGAAATACAAAAATCAAGTTTTGACCTCCCATAGAAACTGCATCAGCTGATAGCGCATTTTGTATGGGAGGTCGAATTTGGTTTTTCGTATTTCAACCTATGTTCCTTGGGAAAACTTGATAAGTATCATGAGTACATGCAAATCTTTTGCTATCAAGGTTTAAAAGTCACCCTATAGAGTGACAGCATACAAACTATGCGTGCGAGCATGTCGAATCAATACGTGTCTCTGTCGCTCCAATGTGTAGCGCATCGCTTCGTCCTGCTCTCACTCTGCTGTCATTCTAATCAAGCTAATTATTTAGGAAAATACTGAGCTACAGGATAACAACGAATGACTTTTTTTACAATATTAAACTTGGGATAGTTGAGGGGAAAAGGGACTTTTACAACACACAACAGGTCAGGACAGGACAGGTCAAGCTTGACACTCGCAGTGCGACTCTAGCCCGTACGTCTATTGAAATAAGAACGGTACTAAGTCCAATGTGTCAAGCTTCATGTGCTCTTGGCTGTTACATTCTTATGTCAATTGTCGTAGGAACTGCCTATGAAACTTAACATCCCTATACAGGATTTAACAAAAAGTCAAAATTTGTCCCAAGGAAAATAGGTCGAGTATGAAAAAAAAATTGATCTCCCGTAGAAACTGATCAGCTAACAGCGCGTTTCGTATGGGAGTTAAAAAAATCGGAATTTGTTTCGATAATTAGGAAAAGTTGCTCGTTTCGTGGGCAGATAAACATCCCTCAGACTTGTTATGCCCTTTCTGTTACACCTTGTATACAGGGTGCCTTTTAATTAGTTCTTGATAGAAAAAGGTATGAATGTACTCATGATACTGAACAACTTTCCCCAAGGAACATAGGTCGAAATACGAAAATCAATTTTTGACCTCCCATATGCCTCCCATAGAAACTGAATCAGCTGATAGAGCATTTTGTATGGGAGGCCAAATTTGGTTTTTCGTATTTCGACCTAGGTTCCTTGGGAAAAGTTGTTCAGTATCATGAGTACATGCATATCTTTTGCTATCAAGAACTAATTAAAAGTCATCCTATATACCAAGCTTGACTTGCTTTTGTTAACAATAAAAATTATAAAATCGATTAACCAGTTATCATAACATCCCATAAAGTTCCACTGCAGGACAGGGAACCCCTCCAGAACTTCAGAAAAAATGCGTGGTACTGAGAGGATTAACCATAGTCACCACGCTTAAAAGCGTTGCAGCTGGCGACCACTGTTATTGGTGACTGCAGTATGTAAGATGGTACGATACACAGAAAGATGCTGCTGCCCATCTCTGGTTCATAAGCCCTTAGTCGCCTCTTACAACACCCACGGGTAGAGATGGGATATACGCAAAAAACCAGTGCCCTCATCAAATCCCCTAGGTTAGGTTACCGACTCCGTAAAACCATTGATCATAAATCAAATTAAAAAACAATCTAAACCACCATCAAAATGACTACATTTTCAATAAATAATACTACGTTACAATCAACTAGCCTAAATACAATGTGAATTTTCATTAGTTTTACTCCCGAAACCCAGTGATTCTACTAATTAAAATAAGATTTTATTGAAGAAAAATAATTAAGACTTGAAAAAACTTCGGCACCATGCTAAATAAAAATAATCAACTTATTAAAAAAAAAACATTTTTTTTTCAGTAAAGTTGCTTATACACTCCCAGACATATATCGGCCCACCTAGCATATACTTTTTATTTTATGTTTTAAAAACCCCTAGCTAGAATAAATGTTACGTTGATCAAAAAGTTGAAAGCCAAAGAGTTGGCAAATGAGCCAGCTTCAATATTCCATCATTACTGCATAAAAAATTTTGCTCAACTGTGCATTAATTTAATTTAAAGCCGATACCGAGCCGAGCCATAGTCCACTAAAACTCAGAATGCTAGGAGGGCCGATACCAGGCCTGTGACACTCCGCACTCTAGGTATGCGCTTGAAGTCGACTGGTTGAGGCAATCGATTTTACTTTTACTTTTAATCTTATGTCATCTTAAGCTTATGGCGGCAAAATAGGTAAGTAAGCATTTTTACAATATTATATACCTACTTGCATCTCGCTCAATATCTGGTAAAGTGACAAAATCATCGCCTTAGCCACGGAGCAAAAAGGGCGTCCGCGATCACACGCGATTTAAAAACGTGTCCTAAGGGGTACCCTGCAAGTATCGACTTTATGCTTATACCATAAGGTTGAAATTTGTCGGCACCCCGCCTGGGAGTGACGGATCTGTAAACATTAGTTTACTATTATTTAATCTGTGCCGTTACATGTGTCTGGAAGTGTATTCCGTTAGTAGAATCACTGGGCTTCGAAAGTGAAACCAATGTAAAATCACATTTTTAATTACATCAACTTGATATTTCGTATGGATACATTTCGTTACTTACACATCTTAAATGAGATGAGAGTACAGTTTAGATCACGTCACTCTTGACCTGCTCTTGACTGTACCTAAATCTTTTACAAGGTGCAACAGAAAGAGTAAAGGATGTGAATCTTTCCAGAAAACTGAACAACTTTTGTTGAGAAACATAGCTAGATATTCGAAAAAAACTGACGATTTTGAAAAACTAAAATTGTTCTGACCTATGTTTCTTGGGAAAAGTTGTTACGATTTGTAGGTAGATTTCAGATTTGTGGGTAGATTCATAACTTTCAGGATTCTTTTACCCTTTTTGTTGCACGTTGTATTTTATTATTATTTATCTATTAACAAAAAACACAACACTCAGTAACAAGATTAGTTGAGGTCTCGGAACTTAAAAAGTTAATACTACAGTCATAGAATAAAGTAATAGTACTAATCGTCCAGACCGGACACTCTCCACTCCCCCAGCATCCATACATACATACATCACATCACGCCTTGTTCCCGTCGGGGTAGGCAGAGACCACAGTTCTCCACCTGCTACGATCTTGACATACTTCCCTTGCTTCCTGAACCTTCATCAATCCTTTCATACATGCTCGTCGGTTTAGGGTACTTTTAACCTGGCCTTTATTCAGAACGTCCTGAATTTGGTCCTGGTACGTTCGCCGAGGCCTTCCCCTTCCAACGTTTCCATTCACTCTCGCCTTGTAGATCTCTTTCGTCAATCTTCCTTCATTCATCCTCTCTACATGACCAAACCATTACAGCATCCCTTTCTCTATTTTAGTAACTACGTCTTCTTTTACGCCACAACGTTCTCTTATCACACTATTTCTAATCCTGTCACTCAATTTCACACCAATCATACTCCTCAACGCTCTCATTTCTACTGCATTAATTCTACTTTCATGCTTTTTCTGCCATACCCAGCTTTCACTGCCGTACATCAGTGTTGGTACCAAAACGCCTCTATGAACAGCCAGACGAGCCTCAGCAGCATCCAAGTGCAAGTAAAAATGTGCAAAGAAGTGATCAGACGCGAGTGTCCGCGATAATACGCCGTTGCTTCCTGTGTATGATTGGGGGCGATTATTCCACATTTTACAGATTTTACAGTGTTATTCTATATTTATCCGACTACCCCAAAAGAAGGGTTATAAGAATTCCGCAGTTTCATCTGATAGTTTAAAAGGGGGTCTGGTTCTGTATCATATCGTAAGTTCTCGTCCGAAAGCTTAAGAAATAGCTTCGTATTACAAAGGATAAGGATATGTTTTAATTTTAAAGACTACTTAACATAGTTATTTTATTATTACCCGACTGCCCCGAAAGCAGGGTTATAAGGATTCTGCAGTTTCACCTTATAGTTTAATACGGGATGTGGTTTTGGTAATAAATACTGTATCATGTAAGTTTTGGTCCAGAAGTTGAGGAAGCTGCAGTCGAAGTCAAAGAAGATGTGTTCTTATTTTAGAGACTCTTTTCTTTTTCTTACCCGCTGAACTAAAAGAAGGGTTATAAGGATTCTGCTACAGGCTCCTTTCGTAGAACTATACATCAAAGCTCATAATGAGCATATTTGAAGACAGTTGAAGGTCGCAAGAGCATTAAGGCAGGAGAAGCACTAAATATCCCATAGGTTTGAAGTGCTGTGACTGGGAATTCAGCCTCACGTACTAAAATATAATATCTGATAGTTCAATACGGGATCTGGTTCTGATAATACTGTATCATATCGTAAGGCCTCCTGCAAAAGTTAAAGAATGAACTTCGTATTTCAAAGGGTAAGGATGTGTTCTTATTTAAAGACTTCTTTAAACGAATTAAAGAATTCTGCAGTTATATGTATCCGACTGTCTATAAAGAAGGGTGGTAAGGATTCTGTAGTTGCACCTCATGGTTCAATAGGGGACTTGGTTCTGGTAATATTGTATCATATCATAAGTCCTCGTGCTAAACTTGAAGAACGAACTTCGTATTTCAAAGGGTAAGGATATGTTCTCATTTTAAAGACAACTTATTAGTGTTATCTTCTTATTACCCAATTGCCCCAATAGAAGGGCTACAAGGATTCTGCATTTTCACCTCATAGTTTAATAGGGGATCTGGTTCTGGTAATACTGTATCATGTCGTAGGTCCTGGTCCGGAAGTTCAAGAAGGAGCTGCGTATGACGGAGAGCATGTACGCTGCAGCTTCCTTCTCGGTGGAGTTGGGGGCGAAGCGCGCGCGCAGCAGCCGGATGGTCTGCCCGCGGAAGCAGGGCAGCCCCGTGTCCAGCATCAGGGACACCATCGAGATTATGGCCTCCTGGTACGGCCTGCAACAAACACATTGCTATACTGCGCGCAAAATAACTCTGTCTGTGACCGTTAATGAGCAAAAGTCAAAAAAATAGTCGCGGGGGTGAGCGCGGCCGCATGCTGCGAGCGAATCGTTCATTGGCTCTCCGCCTGTCACTCACATGTCGATATGGCTGGTAACTGACCTGACCGCCAGTAAGGCTTGAACACAGAGCTCTCAGAACTGTGCTGACTGACCTGACAGCGAGGAAAGCTTTCACACAGAGCTCGCAGATACTAACCTACCGGCCAAGCAGGCTTGCACACACAGTTCAGAATTAAAATCGCGCGTAGACCTTCATATTCAGTGCAACAGCTAACCCGAAGAAGCACCAGACGAGGAGGGCGGAGAGTGTCCGTTCTGTACGATAGTACTATCACTTTGTGTGGGTGTGTACCGACCTGACGGCGAGGAAGGCCTGCACGCAGAGCTCGCAGAACCAGCGGAAGGGCGGCGCCTCCATCTTGTAATGTTGTGTGTGGGTGTGTACCGACCTGACGGCGAGGAAGGCCTGCACGCATAGCTCGCAGAACCAGCGGAAGGGCGGCGCCTCCATCTTGTAATGTTGTGTGTGGGTGTGTACCGACCTGACGGCGAGGAAGGCCTGCACGCAGAGCTCGCAGAACCAGCGGAAGGGCGGCGCCTCCATCTTGTAATGTTGTGTGTGGGTGTGTACCGACCTGACGGCGAGGAAGGCCTGCACGCATAGCTCGCAGAACCAGCGGAAGGGCGGCGCCTCCATCTTGTAATGTTGTGTGTGGGTGTGTACCGACCTGACGGCGAGGAAGGCCTGCACGCAGAGCTCGCAGAACCAGCGGAAGGGCGGCGCCTCCATCTTGTAATGTTGTGTGTGGGTGTGTACCGACCTGACGGCGAGGAAGGCCTGCACGCATAGCTCGCAGAACCAGCGGAAGGGCGGCGCCTCCATCTTGTAATGTTGTGTGTGGGTGTGTACCGACCTGACGGCGAGGAAGGCCTGCACGCAGAGCTCGCAGAATCAGCGGAAGGGCGGCGCCTCCATCTTGTAATGTTGGGTGTGGGTGTGTACCGACCTGACGGCGAGGAAGGCCTGCACGCAGAGCTCGCAGAACCAGCGGAAGGGCGGCGCCTCCATCTTGTAATGTTGGGTGTGGGTGTGTACCGACCTGACGGCGAGGAAGGCCTGCACGCAGAGCTCGCAGAACCAGCGGAAGGGCGGCGCCTCCATCTTGTAATGTTGGGTGTGGGTGTGTACCGACCTGACGGCGAGGAAGGCCTGCACGCAGAGCTCGCAGAACCAGCGGAAGGGCGGCGCCTCCATCTTGTAATGTTGGGTGTGGGTGTGTACCGACCTGACGGCGAGGAAGGCCTGCACGCAGAGCTCGCAGAACCAGCGGAAGGGCGGCGCCTCCATCTTGTAATGTTGGGTGTGGGTGTGTACCGACCTGACGGCGAGGAAGGCCTGCACGCAGAGCTCGCAGAACCAGCGGAAGGGCGGCGCCTCCATCTTGTAATGTTGGGTGTGGGTGTGTACCGACCTGACGGCGAGGAAGGCCTGCACGCAGAGCTCGCAGAACCAGCGGAAGGGCGGCGCCTCCATTATGTAATGTTGGGTGTGGGTGTGTACCGACCTGACGGCGAGGAAGGCCTGCACGCAGAGCTCGCAGAACCAGCGGAAGGGCGGCGCCTCCATCTTGCCGCCCATCACCATCACCATCTCGTCCGTCAGCTTGATGTCCGGCTCGAAGCCCAGGTTGCCGCCCGGAGACGACTCGAACATGAACCCGAAGTCTGTACGCATACACACACGGTTTAAGAGGATATGTGAGAAAATGATTATGTGGGCGGAGTATACTCGCTATAGATAAACCGCCTAAATGAGTCCTCGCCCGCGGCGGTACTACTATAGAAAGAAAGGAGTAAAGTGCTGTGCATGTACCAAAACTAAATGATGTAAGCGCCCGATATAAAATATCGACTTTTTGTAAAAACTAAGTAATACAATAAAATTTTAGTTTAAGCACATGATAGAAACTACGAATACCTTTCTGTATTTTTAATTTCACTACTTAAAACACCTCAGATTCCACAAAAAGAGGAAGAAATTAAAATTTGAAGAGACGACTTTTGATTTTTATTTTGTCGAGTCGATTTTCACTAATCAATCATATTTTGGTCTTGGTAATATGTTCACTTGAATGGTCAAGAAACACATACCTGAAAATCACGGCATGTTACGGAGTAAATAAAAAGATATTTGTCTCCAAATTACATATCGTTTTAACACAGATATTTTTTTTTTCTGAGAATGGGAACCGGAGGTATAGCAATTTATTTATTTATTTTTATTTATTTATTTATTCCCGTTACTTAGTTTTTTACGCGGGCAAGAGCTAGGCTAGTGTTGAATAAAACAACTCACCGATATGTATGATGTGTCCGTCGGTATCCAGCATGATATTTCCGTTGTGTCGGTCCTTTATCTGCAGCAGGAATCCTACCACGCTGTACGCTGCCATCGATGTAACGAAGCAACGCCGAGCCGCCTGGTTAAATATTCAAATTTCTATTAGGGTTAGGGACCATTTTATTCAAAGATCTTTTTTTTTATTGTCAATGGGCTTACTCTGGACCTCGATCTATTCTTGAAGACAGAGATGAGGTCGACGATGGAGCGAGTTTGCCCAGAAGAAGCCTATTCACTCGCGACTTAAATAGATTCGGGTTATATGAATTTGGGAACACAGACGCAGGCAGAGAATCCCACTGTTTAGCCGTGCGCATTATAAAAGATGTTTCAAAGCGTTTTGTGCGAATTTGCGGAATATCAACTAAGTATGGGTGATATCCTGCGGTGCGTCTGGACTCCCGATGGTAGAAGGGATCTAGCTGTGCCCACGACTTCGTTTGCGTGGAGTTTGGACTTTTGTATACACAACTGGACCGATCGATTCGGGCTTTCCATAATGTATTTGACTTACTTCCGTAGAATATATGAGCTTTGTTTCATTGCAATCGGTTCTCTTAAATAGAAGCTATGGGAGTTCAAAGTTTTAAGCGGCGAAGCCACATTAGTGCAGCTTCTGTTTGAGTAAACCGATTACAACGAAACAAAGCTTATATGTTGCACGAATGAAAACCAAACACGTTATTGAAAACCCCGTTTAAATCGGTTCAGAAGTTTGTAAGTTGTTGTCACACAGACAGTTTGAAGTTTACATTAGTTAGCTTCTGATTAAGTGAACAGATTTAAATGAAACACATCCTATATGTTGCTCGGAGCTAAGCTTAATCTATCTATGAAAACCGGGAACTGTGTTTCGGAGATTAGCGCAAACAGACAGAATGACAAAATAAAAAATTTAGCAGTTTCGTTTGTGCCATCTGAACATTTAACGACACCCACGGGAAGAGATGGGGTGGTATAGGACTACTTGAGCAATGACCTTGGCTGCGCAGTCGATTTTACATACAAATTGACGTGCGCATAGTTTCCCCTTCCACGCGATTGTTGTTCAATTTGTTTGGCCCCGCACTATACTACTTCATTTGAAACGCATATACAACATAATAAGCATTCCAACGTTGCGTTAGTGCTGCCACCTAGTAAGCATTAGCTGTACTAATGTTGGTGCTGCCACCTAGTAAGCATGAACTGTACTAGGCCAACTAGTCCATTATTGCAAATAGAATTCGTCGAAAATTGGTAACACTACGTATAATTGAAAATGATTTTATTTTAACACTTCCAGTGTTCGGATAAATCTACAAAGTAGAAAATCGCAAAATTTCACAACCACAGGCAGGATTCGAACCTGCGTCTTCTCCGTCAGTACCGGAGACGCTTTACCAACTAGGCTACCGCACCTAGGTGTTTGCTTACTAGTAATGCTTACTAGGTGGCAGCACTAACGCAACGTTGGAATGCGTATAGAGATCGCAAATTTCACAACATCAGGCAGGACCACAGTAGCCTAGTTGGTAAAGCGTCTCCGGTACTGACGGAGAAGACGCAGGTTCGAATCCTGCCTGTGGTTGTGAAATTTTGCGATTTTCTACTTTGTAGATTTATCCGAACACTGAAAGTGTCAAAATAAAATCATTTACAACATAATAAGATGAATAAATAGTACCTGGAACTCCCTGGTGGACTCGTCTCCGTACTTCTTGAGGAAGTACTCGTACATGCCGATGTCAGTCTGGCGCCCCAGCTGGTCGCGCGACTTGGCGTTAGGCACGCACTCAATCACGCCGCACTACAACACAACAATGGATGCTGAGATGGTTTGGTCATGTAGAAGATGAATGAACGAAGATTGACGAAGGAGATCTACCAGGCGAGAGTGAATGGAAACGTTGGAAGGGGAAGGCCTAGTCGAACGAACCAGGACTAAATTCAGGACCTTCTAAACAAAGGCCAGATTAAAAGTATCCTAAACCGACGAGCATGCATGTAAGGATTGATGAAAGTACTGGGTGTCTACTCTCAAAGTCCGATATATCGAAACAATACTACTCAAAACATGCAACAGCAAAACTTCGTCCCTTGACAATAGAGTAGAATATTGGTTGGATGAATTTTCAAACTGCATCTAACAAATATTCTACTCTATTGTCAAGGGACGAAGTTTTGCATTTGCATGTTTCGAGTAGTATCGTTTCGATATATCGGACTTTGAGAGTAGACACCCAGGAAGCGAGGGAAGTATGTCAAGATCGTAGAAGGTGGAGGACTGTGGTCTCTGCCTACCCCGACGGGAAAGAGGCGTGATGTTATGTATGCATGTATGTAAAACACAAATATCCCTGGTCATGGCATAGGTACAGAATAAAGTAATATACTATCATACAGAACGTACACTCTCCGCCCCCCGCCCGCAATCCACCCCGCAACCCCGCGCGCACCCGCTAAGAGATTCTCGTGGTCTTTCGGAGGGTCTTTTGTCTACATCTACATCTATCTACACTAATATTATAAAGAGGAAAGATTTGATTGTTTGTTTGTTTGTTTGCATCGAATAGGCTCCGAAACTACCGGACCGATTTGAAAAATTCTTTCACCATTAGAAACCTGCATCATCCGTGATGAACATAGGCTATAAAGTATTTTCAAAAAAGTTAGGGTTCCGTACGAAAACTTCGATAATGTAACCCAAGGTGTGAAAAAAATACCAAATAGCATCCTTATATCGCGTGCTCTGCCGAAACTATTAACAATAGAGCAAAGTGATGTACGACAGGTTTATAGAAGACACCAATATCTACAAAAAAGTCCGCAATACCATATGTCTAACTATCACAGTTATGTCACAATAACTACTTTTTCATGTTAAAATATGCAATAGTAACGCCGGTACAAACTATATTGGCCACATTATTCGTACCTTAATCCTTATCCAAATAAATTATTTCGTATTCAAGGCTATATCAGTACCTGTAAATTACTTTTTAATTATTCAAATTGAACATACCATTCAAAAGTTATCATGAGTGTAACCGTTATCAAAATTAAAATTAAATAAACAGCAGCGCTCTAAGTGACTGTAATGGTTTTATCTACAACAGAGAATAGACACGAAAAATTTGGCTGATGTTTCCTGTATGTGTAATTGAGTGTAATCTCACGCCTATATCCCTTCATCACGGGGTAGCCAGGTAGAGCATCAAAGAGTGTATGTGATGATGAGAAATCTAGCTTTGTCTATTACTTAAGTACCTAAACATTTAATTCAAAATATTATCCAAATTTTCTTTAAAATATACTCTTTTTAGGGTTCCGTACCCAACGGGTGAAAAACGGGACCCTATTAATATGCCTCCGATGTCTGTCTGTCTGTCAGCGGGCTGTATCTCATGATCATGAACCGTAATAGGTAGACAGTTGAAATTTTCACAGATTATCTATTTCTGTTTCCGCTATAACAACAAATACTAAAAACAAAATATTAATAAAGGGGGGCTCCCCTACTGAAAACGTGTTTAAGTATTTTTACCTTAGTGGTCCGTAACCGTCGGTGCGAGTCAAACTTGCGCTGGGCCGGTTTTTTTAGTAACCCCTGATGCAACAAGAACCTATATTTACCCGTGCGAAGCCGGGGCAGACCGCTATACTGAATATGCGGGCCTACGCGACCAAAGGCGTAGAATAGTAAAGACCGCCAATGAAGTGCGAGCCAGGTGCGAGCGAGAAAACAATCTCTTAATAATAATACGGCAAGATGGAAAAGGATAGCGAATCGAATGGCTCTGTTACTGATTTTGAATGACAGAAAGATACAATCGGTCATACGAAAATCCAGTTTCACAGTTATTCTTTTTATCTGCTTTAAAACTTCATATTTATTTAAAAACTAGCTGTGCCCACGACTTCGTTCGCGTGGAGTTTGGACTTCACAATGTACACAAACAACTGAACCGATTCAAACGGGCTTTTCAATTACGTATTTACCTTAGATTTGTGCAAAATATAAGCTTTGTTTCACTGCAATCGGTTCACTCAAACAGAAGCTACACGAAAGTATAGTGTGAGTTATTGGTGCACAAGCCGCTTGACAATTCTGCATGAACTGATTGTAATTATCTAAATCTCATTATGTTGCACAAACGTAAGCCAAATACGTTTTTGAAAACCCCGTTTGAATCGGTTCAGTAGTTTGTGAGTTATTGGTACCGTCTGCGTTAAAACTTCATATTTGTTTAAAAATAAAGTTACTTTCAGTTAATGACAGTGTGTTGTGTAGTTGGTTATAGTGTTAGCATATAAATAATTCAGAGGAATGCATGTTTATCAGGTCAACTCCTAGGAAGTTATCACTACTATTTCCTCACTAAGATTGCCTCGAAATGCAGCAAGACCTGGACATAATTTTTAAGTGGTGTGAGGATAACAAACTTTGCCTTAATTTGCAAAAGTGCGCAGTAATGAGTTTCTCAAGATCCTCAAAAGTTATTATGGCAAAGTACTACCTTGGTAACACCACTTTAGAAAGGATGCTTTTGTTTAAAGACCTGGGTGTGTTGTTTGACCCCAGATTAACATTCCATCAGCATATAAATCAACTTGCTGCAGAATGCTTCAAAAGACTGAGCTTTGTGGTAAGAAATTGCAGAGATTTCTCGGATCCTAAGATAACTAGGACTTTGTATACAGCTTTGGTTAGATCTAAGCTAGAGACTAGTGCATGCGTGTGTAACCCACACGAAAAATCGTACACCTTGATGCTAGAAAAGGTGCAAAAAAGGTTCCCGAGGTTTCTTTATCAACAGAAATTTGGATACTACCCATACATGTAGCCCACAAAATTTCTGCAGGGAACCTTAGGTTTCAATTCCCTTGAGGTGAGGCGACTCTACAGTCAGATCCTGGTTGTATGCAAAGTTCTCCATATGCGTATGGACTCTTCGGAGCTCCACAATCAGGTTTGTCGCCTATTTGTGCCGGAAAACCGTACAAGGTACCGTAGAGTACGTCTATTTGCCGTTCCCTCAACACGCGCCGTGGCAGGAAGTTGCTCCCCTCTTTGCCGGGCCCTGATGTCACTGAATAACTTTCTGGTCGCCAATCCAGACGTTGACTTATTTACAGATCCGTGGACAAGTTTAGAAACCGCTATATTGGCTTTCAGTGAACAAGCATGTTGAATAATACCTTTTGCGTTGTGCTGTAAGTGTCGTATAATTTTAATTTAATTTAATTTGAATAGAACTGTCATATAGAATGTATGTGAAACGATGGTAAATATAATGTATTGGATAACTGTAAAATTATATTTACAAGAATAAATAATAATGTAATTTCGCCTTTATTTTCGGTTAAAATAACAGATTTTTTTTTCAAAGTACTGCTCGGGATCGGCTAGGTTGGGTTAGGTTATCTTTCGACCACAACGTATGCCAGAAACGAATTACGCGGCATTATGTAAAATGACGAATTAAGAAATTTTTCGGCATTTGTTAAACGATGAATATACAATTTGTGTCCGACATGTACGTATATGAGTGTACCCACCCCAGGCGCCGTGGCGACCACTTTGTACGGGAACAGGTAGAGGTCGAGGCCGACTTGTTGGAAGATGTTCTTGAAGAGCGAGATCACTTGCAGCGCCAACATGTCTTGTCGCACGTCGTCGCCCACCTTGAATATCGCCGCTTGCCACGACTCCTGAACTATCGAAGTGTATCGGTCCTTGCCTTCCTCCTGTTACAATGAAAACAAACTATTGTACACTGACTACTCTTAGACACAGAATAAAGTGATAGTTCTAACATACAGTACGGACACTCTCCGCCCCCCGCCCGCATCCACCCCGCACCCCGCGCGCACCCGCCAAGAGATTCTCGTGGTCCTTCTGAAGGTTTTTTGTATTGAATATGCGGGCCTACACGACTTTCCAATTTCAAACTAACGCTCGATGTATGTAGTTTCCGGGGTATGACTTGGTCACAAACGAACAATTGGATTTACAACTTTCTGTTTTATCACAAGATTTGATTGCCTTTAAAAAGAGGAGTAAAATAAGCTTTCAAAAATTTTAATCGGACCAATGGACTCAAACGACTCAAACGAAAACTGTGAAACTTGGCGGGAAAACAAGTATGATTTGGACTAAGTGATCAATTTTTTAGGAAGTGTCCAGAAAGCCGCCAGCGGCTGTTTAAATAACACAATTATCTTGCCGCTTCCGGTAGGTTAAGAAATAATGTTATTCGACCACAAGTTATTAGCTGATTAAATTCGCTTCTACCACTCGGCGGCTGCTGCCGCAGCTGGTCGCAAGAGTACCTAACACAACTTAAGCGATCCCGAGTGCCAGAAGCGAATTTGGTACAGTTTACAACGTGACATATTTACTTGCTCGAAAATTAAATCTTATCAGTTTACGTTAAGATACAAATTTAATCAGCTTACTTGTGGTAGAATAACATTATTTCTTAATCTATCGGTAACGGCAAGATTTTTTTTTATGTAAACAGCCGCTGGTGGCTGCCTAGACACTTCCGTCTCAACTAGAATCTGCGGTCTCAACCGCATTAAATGCGTTTTCCCGTGGGAATTAAGTGTTTTTCCTCGGTAAAAAGTAGCCTATGTGTTATTCCAGGACCTAAACTATATGTGTGCCAAGTTTCATTCCTCCCGACGCATAATGTCACGTTCGCAAAATGTCACTTTCACATAAAATCCATTCAGTAGTTTTTACGTGAAAAAGTAACAAACATCCTTACAAACTTTCGCGTTTATAATATTAGTAGGATAGGAAGGATAGGATATTACAAGTGTTTAACAAAGTCCCACAACTAAATATGACATGGCCCAGCGCCTAGACTAGGAGGAGCTTGCTGGTATGGTCAAATTCCCTCGTGAATACATACTACGGGCGGGTCCTCGCCGGCAGCCACAGCCATGGCGACGGCCTCCATCTCGGCGATGCCGTACTTGCGCACCCGGAACCGCGCCAGGTACGGAGCCTTCGCCGCGCTCTGCATCGGCGTGCCTGTACCGACACAACAACCAATACGCATCAAAAAGTCGAGCATGCGCACCGCGACTTGGCGAGTCTTCATAGACTAAACCGGTTATGTCTTCTCGAGTCCATACATAAAAAGTGACAGCTGCGCGCAACTCGACCAAGTCACGGTGCGCATCTTAGCCCGGCAGGACAACCTAGCCTAATCAACTATTTGTCGCGAACTGTGAAATTATGGCAACACTGAAAGAACGCCATTTATCTAAAGTAAGGCCATCTTAATAGGTGGCTCGATAGGTATAGCTGTCAAACGTATGAAAAATTACGACCTACAAAGAAAAATTAACCCAGTGAGTTGGTGATAAGGAAACGTCAAAACGGACTTCTTACTCTGGCCCTACTTAAGACTCGTTTGAAGTTAGTGTCAGCAATTATGGAATGTCGTTTTGTTATCTTGAGGTTTTGAGATTGACAGTTAGTTTCGTAATTTTGCCGCGCGCGTTTCTAGGACAAGGTCTGACATCTGTAATGCCATACCATGTGTATGACATTACAAATTTGTTTGCGGTTGATAGTTTTACTTGCATATCGCAAGAAAGTAAGTGCAGTGCTGCTGTACCATTTAGTTTTGTGCTTTATTGCAAAATAGTAATAAACCCATGAAAAAATGTGGATACTGTGGAAAAGTCGGTCCAATTTTGGAGGTCTCTTTTTTAGATGGAAATAGTATTTTATTTAGTTTTCGATCGAACCTGCCACGGGTTAAGATGGGTTGGTACTATTATTTGCCGGTACCATACGGCCACATAATCTATGTACTGCGCAAAAATATAAAAAATGATAAAAAATGTAATCTTATAAATTCTGGCTACACACTAAAACTAAACAAGGTGCTCTCCTTGTAACCTTCTACAGCGTGAATTTGTATTGGTTGCTTTCTTAAAGCCCAGTGGTTCTACACATGAAAACAAGCAATTTTCCCGAAGAAATAATTGTTTTACTCGAAAGAAAAATGTTCGCCTTCCCATACAAAATGTGTTGGTCACGTGACCACATTACTATGGGGGGACGAAAATTGTTTTTCGAGTAAAAAGTTTTTTCGAGTACAATGTTTTTTTCTTCGCGGAAGTTGCTTGTTTTCATGAGTAGAATCACTGGGCTTCGCTTCGAGCGAAACCAATACAAATTCACGCTGTATAGGCCGAAAAAGAGACCATACTTTTGGACCTGCCAAACTTAGTTAAGTTTTAGTTTATGTCCGCCACAATCGACACATATCTGGCTAGATTGAGGTCAAAAGCAAGCCCAAAAGGAAGGATTCAAAGTCAAAAACGGTTTACGTTATTTTTCTTAGCTTAGAGTAACAACTTACCGCTTTTATAATCAATATCCAATACCATGGAGTCTGGGTTGGATGGCAGGTAGCATCCTGGTTGCACCTGAAAATATTTTATCATGTAGGTTGTAATAATGGGTTGAATTGATAACCTCCTTTTCTTCTCTTCTTTTATGTAAGTCAGTTAAAAATTTAAAATAAACATGTTCTATTAATCTCTTACTGTCTATGCCTCTGTCTGTGATATAGTTAAGAAAATACAAATAATATAATTTAATTAATGAACGGTATAATAATGTAATTTAATTTGTAATTTATTTATATTAATTAATTTGTTATTAATTTATATTTGTAATTTAATTTGTGTAAATGCATCCTCTCTCGGAATTGCTGCGCCCTTGCAGGGCGTCACATGAGACAATATATATATTTTTTTTTTAAGACCTGTTTTGTACTGTGACTAGCAATAAATATATTGAATTGAATTGAAATATCGACGACCAGTCTCACAAACCCTGGTGTGAGAGTTGATAAGCCGCATGACGCCTCTGTCATGGCTCATTAACAACGACTACTTCGGGAGACAGTAGCCGCTACAAACGGCATAACGTACCTTCCGAAGCACGTACTCATCTTTCTTTTCCAAACTGGGAAAGTATTACAAAGTGATTTTTGTTTGACAGTGTCGCTACTAGGAATCGAACCCAGGTTCTCGAGATAGAGAGCCGAGCGCTCTAACCACTAGGCCTACGTTGGCGGCAAAACATTGCCATATTTTTTTTTAGTTAAGTGTTATGTTTTTAAGAGATAAAGAATTACAAGGAGTAACAAAAAAGGTTAAAAAGGCTGTAGAATGTAAATCCAGCCACTAAACTGAACAACTTTTTCCAAGTGACATGTAATATCAAAGTAAATAGATTTTGGTTCGTATTTATCAACATTAGGTCAGGTCTGTGCAAGTGTTGGAACAAACCTTGATATTTTTCAATGCTTCAAGACAGGCCCGTTTCCTTTCAGCCCCCTTCGGATATGGTCGGATGATACCGCTGATGTTAGTGATCTGACTGAAGAAGTCGAATTCCCGCTCGTAGAATGCCTTGGCTGGTCCGGACAGTTGGTCCACTATGCTTTTTGTTAGGGCGTCTAGGATGTCGAAGAGGGCAGCTGAAAATGAAAAATTCTTTATTTCGTTAAACAATAGTCTGGTATAGTTAGGGGTGATACCTCCTTTTAAGCACAGAAAGGCCTGTGTCAGGAGGCATCGCTCTTTCGCAGAAGTTTAAGGTTTATACAACTATAGTACTTAGCTAATTATAAAGTAAGTGGCTTAATATTTATTTTTATTTTAAGTATACTTTTTTCTTAAATTTGATGGTGATTGAACGGGAATATGAGTGTGTGTACGTTTATAAAAGTGTGTGTGTGTGTGTGTGTGAGAGCGAGTGTATGTGGGTGTGTGTGTATGTGGGTGTGGGTGTGTGCATGAGAGAGAGAGTGTGTGTGTGTATATGTGTGAGTGTGTTTGTGTGTGAGTGTGGCAGCTGGAAGAGAATAATGCAGTCCAAATAATAAAGCTTGGTTAGAATGACAGCAGTGTGACAGTAGGACGTAGCGATGCGTAAGATAAAAAAAAAACAAAAACCAAATAAAACACAAAACGTAACAAAAATTTTTTTTTTTTTAAGTCAGTTGCTAAACTAGTGATATTTACTTACCTTTTTTATTTTTAAAGGCCTATAAAGAGTATATAAAATTTTATATTTTGCGAATATAATTATTGATGAAAGTAGAGAAAACGAGGGAAGTATGTCAAGATCGTAGCAGGTGGAGGGCTGTGGTCTCTGCCTACCCCGACGGGAAAGAGGCGTGGTTTTATGTATGTATTATGACTCACGATCCTTGTGGTGCATTTCTTCATCATTGTACATGTTGGTATGCATGTTCCAGATCAGCTGATGTGCGACCACTTGGGACTTCTTCGCCAGTGACTTTATTAGTTCCGCGGCGTAACCCATCTGAAATAAATTAAAATCATCTAATTATGTACCACCGAGCACTGCGTAACGCACGGACGCGGCAGGCGGTGGTAGGTGAATTTTAAAACGTGAGTTTATCCATCTAGGTATATAATTATGTGTAACACCCAAGAGTCGTCTAGTGATAAATAAAATCATCATGTACACCGGGTTAGAGTTAGTTCACCGAGAAGAGAAAGTGAAATAGAATGAGAAAGGGCAAGCTCGTTCCATCATCGATCTCATCTCTGTCCTCAAGGCTAGGTCGAGGTCAGGAAAAAAAAAACAATTCCCAACAAGAGTGTCATCAAAATCATCAATCAATCATCGAAATCATCATCGGTGATAGAATAAGGGTCACTGTCCACAGCGGCGCCATTTGAAGATTGCATGCACGCTACAAAGAAAGAACGCTTTAAAGATTCCTTGTTCTATATCAATAATAATGGAAAATCGTTCGATGACGGAAAAGTTTAAAAAATAACACATTTTATCGAAAATTTTCGCAGGTCAAAATCCATCGTAGAGTTTTCATAGCGTTAGGTTGAAACCTCTAAAGCACTTTTTTTTTTTATTTATTTTTTATCAAATTAAACATTACTTTAAAAATATTCGCCAAACTGAAAATCAGTTTGTTGGCGAAAGTGCACTTAGTATTTAGGCCTTCCAATGTAACTTAAAAACTATATATTACTGAATAATAATAACAAAAACTTAATTAAAAATACAGTTCGCTACTTACTTACTTAGTGCAGATAAGAGCATGCCCGGCCTGACACTAGTTTCTAACGTTCTTGCCATAGCGAATTTGGTGAATAAAAGTGTCAAACCTGACGTACTCTCGTCTGAACTAATTTTAAATAATTTAAAAGTTAGTGATCAAGGTGAAGCATATGTTTTTTAGGGTTCCGTACCTCAAAAGAAAAAAACGGAACCCTTATAGGATCACTTTGTTGTCCGTCTGTCTGTCTGTCTGTCTGTCTGTCTGTCTGTCTGTCTGTCTGTCTGTCTGTCTGTCAAGACCCTTTATCTCACGAACGGGTAAAGGTATCAGGTTGAAATTAATACCATATATTAGGATCCATGGACCACACAAGGTCTGAAAATTTAAATTTTTTACAACGACGCAATAAAAAGATATGGCATTTTATGTCCTCATCTCCATACATTTTATTCAAAAATGCAAAACCTACAGGGTAGTTCCCGTTGACCTAAAATTATGAAATTTGGCAAGAAGCTAGGTCTTACAGTACAAATAATGGGAAAAGTCTGAAATCATTAAATATTACAACTTTTCTCACAACTAATGGTAACCAATTGTGGTGAGCTCCCGTTTCAAGAACATTCATATAAGAGAGGGGTCAAGTTGGATGGTCGCAGAGGCGATTTTTGTTTTAGTTCTATTTAAAAACGAGATCACTTACAAACTTGAAAATTGGTATGTTTATAGTGCATAAGCTATAAAATAACAACAAATAACAAAATTTGGTCAAGCGAGTGTCGGACTCAAAAAGTCTAGCACATTAACTTACTGAAATTTCAACTAATACAATTATGTTTATGTGGTGGTACGGTGGTGTGGTGGAACCCATACATACCCGTGGGTGTCGTAAGAGGCGACTAAGGGTTAACTGGAGGATGGGCAGCAGCATCCTCCTTTGTATCTTACATCTTACTTACTGCGGTCACATAAAACCGCGGTCCATGGTGCCAGCCGTAACGCTAACAAGCGAGGTGACTACGGTAGGTACTTCCCCTCCACATTTTTCCAGAAAAAGCTAGAATTCTGGAGGGAGCTCCCTGTCCTGTAGTGGACGTTTCATGGGATGTTATGATGATGATGATGGTGGTACGGAACCCTCAGTGCGCGAGTCCGACTCGCACTTGGCCGGCTTTTTTAATTTGCTTTTAAAAGTGAACTTACTTATATTTTCATCAAAATTTATCGAGTTATATATTCTTGTTATCTGATATAATCGTGTTCTTTCCCCATAATAATTTGTACATTTATGCTCTTCGCACTTACCGTGTCGTGCCTCAGAGCTTGCACCAGCTGTGGTATGTAGAGCAACACGGCGGAGGAGGGGTAGGCGGTGAGCGTGCAGACGGCGGCCTGCGCCGACAGCGGGTGCGGCGGGTACTGCCGGCTGAAGTACGCCAGCGCCTCCACCGGCGACACGCGCGCCCAGGTCGTCATGTGCACCAGCTGGACAAATTATACAGCTACAGATAAGTTTCATCTGATTTTGTGATCGACCAGTATCAAAAAAGAATCCAGTATCGACCTCCGTGAATGGTTAGAGCGCTTGATCCGGAGGTTCTGGGCTCCATTCCTGGTGGGGACACTGTGAATCCCATTCGATTCCCGGTGAGGACAGATCCTTGCTCGGTTTGGTACCTAATGGTTTGGTTTACCGTGGCTACCGAACCTAAAATACACCAGTGATCTAAGCCCGTTTACAATCTGCTGGCACCGTTTTACAATTTGCCGACCGTTTACAGCTTGCCCGCCGTTAGTAATGCCTGCGACATATACACAGAAGACTGAAATTACCTCAGGCGCGTCGTTGAGTAGCGTGTCAGTGGTGACCAGGTACTTGAGAGCTTGCGGCACGTGGCACACGGCGGTCGGCGCCGCCAGCACCTTGCGTCTGATCTCCTGCACTATGCACTCCTGCTTCAACCTAAGAACAACGTATAAATACGAGCCTTAATAGCCCTGACGTTTAAATTGTTCGGACTTAGGCTCATACTAGCCTAAAATTAAAGCAGATATATACCGCGAAAACTAACTCTAGCCCTGACGGTTATTTTCTGCGCGTGAGTTATAGGCGGAGAGCCAATAAAAGATTCACACGCCTCCCGCCACCTGTACCGCGACAATTTTTTTGAGTTCTGCGCATTAACGGTCAGGATTTAGTTAGTTTGCGCCCCGTACATACGCCCGTCAATGCAAATGTCAACCTCATTTACAAGTCAATAACGTGCATATAAGGGTTCTTTGCAACGTAGCTGTTATGACCATAGGCGAGACTGGAATTGGCAAATTACTCTAGTACGTAATTTAACAAATATAAAATATTTGTCTACAATACTGTAAATTTTTATACATTTCATTACAAATTGCAGCAGTGAAATGATAACAAATAGCGAAAAATAGAAAAATTAGGGTCCTTTTTTTCTTCTACTTTTGTTACTTTTTTTTTAAACAAAATTCAAGCCCAACTACGTCATTAGTAATATCTTGTAGCATTCGTAGCTTGTAGATTACTACGTGTTTTTGATGTTAAAAAAGTTAGATATGTTGGAGTAAGACCGGAAAAGGGGAAAGACCGTATACATCAAAATTCTCCTGAATGCGACCATACTTTTTAATGGTGGCATATGGCAGCATTATGTACAACGCCATTTTATTATGCATCGACCTTAAATTCCCGCCTGCCGCTCCGACGAACCAAACCTTTGCCATGTTGCATTCCAAAAACCGTTATGATTTTTGTGGTTTTTCCGTCAATCCGATCTTTCCCTTTCTCAATTCTATTCATATTTTTGCGAAAATACTGCTTGTTTTGGTATTGTTTCCTCTGGATTCTTGATTTTAAGTAGTATAAGTATGAGTAGTATAAGTATGATCTGATCAAAACACGCCTAGGATCGCTATTATATATATCCGATGTTCCCCCACAAGGGTAAAGATCGGATACGACCATCCGGTCTTTACCAGTACAAAACGAATATATCAATATTATATAGAATACCTACTACTACTAGCAAAATTCGAATCCACACAGTCTTATCTCCAATCTGGATAGTTCATCTTTTGCCCACACAAAGCTTGAGAGTCACAAAATGTAAAAAAAAAACAACCAGGGTAATGTAAAAAAAAAACAACCAGGGTAAGATCGGATGCATATATATAAGTTGGTTGTTTCGTATTGTTTTGTATGCATGGAATGTTCTACGTAGGTATTATACCTATGCATATTCTGTATTAAAAGTAATATTACCGTGGACAGCTGTTATTGGCCTATAAAGTAATATGATATTGTAAACAATATATATAATAAGTGCTGTTGTTGTCCCAAATAAACAATAAATAAAATAAAAATAAACATCAGTAAGAAAAAATAAACGTGATTGGAACATTTATATGCCAAGTTGTACAAAACTCAGTTTTTCATATATTGTAAAGAAAGATCGGATATTTTACTTTTATAGACCGTATTCTCAAAGCAATAAAAGCGGGTTTAAAGGTTCGTCCGAAAAGGGCATTTTTTTTCACCATGGCCATAAAAATTTAATGTCTTTTTTTACACGCATACAAAATAGAAACTGTTGAGTTTACAAGAATAAACGAAATGTAAAGCTAAGAATCATTTTATATATTAACTTTTGCACCATATTTCAGTAATTTATCTAGGCCACCATATGTCAATGATATTATTTAACTACAATAATATCGAAAAAAATTACAGAACTGGCCACACTGCCGTCTGCTGTGCCCCTTATGCTAAATGAACTTACCTTTCAGGCAGAAATACAGCCAAAACAGGGCTGACGGCCCAGGCCAGTTTCGCCAAGTCTCGCCACGTCCTCTCGGTGTTAATTTTCGACCGCCAAGTTGTAATATTCTCTTCCCCAGGCACCGTTTGCTCGGGACGTGCGTGCGGATTGTGCCATGTCACTAGGAACTCTATTTCTACCGCCTAAAAATAGTAAAGATATAATCAATAAAATATTTATCAAATAATGAAATATAAGGAGCTTTTAAAATATCGGCCACTACTAAAATGCCTAAGTGACCAACAAAATTGTACCATCCAAAAATTTGTAAGAAGTAGATACTTATACAGATAAAACATTCAAATAGAAAATAGTTGCAAGGTGTATGGTTGAGGTGAAAAGATGTTTTGTATGATGGAAAATTAAAATAATTAATTTTGCATTATTATTAACAAGTGTCCTTTCCAAAAAAAGAAAGCTATTTTCGCATTAGCAGCACAGTAGATTTCGTATGAGATTACCATCAACTCGAGTATAAGGTTCCTCTTCCTGACGTAATCTTTGACGAAAGTGTCCTGCGGCTTGGTGGGCGGTTTGACACTCCTGTTGGAGCGTTTGCCCGCGACGCTGCCCGCTCCGCTGCTGAGTGTTGTCGTTGACATAGGCACCTGATTCACAACAACCAATTTCGTTACTTTACATTACCTAGGTAGCTATGAAGTATACTGTGTACAAAATAACTCGGGCTGTGACCGTTAATGTGCAGAAGTCGAAAAATATGTCACGGGGGTGAGCGCGACATATTGGGGAGGGCGAGCGAATCGTTCATTCGCACTCCGCCTGTCACCCATGCGCAGAAAATAACCGTCATAGCCCGACTTATCCTGAACGCGCTATATTTAACTCGAAACGAGACAAAACAATTTAAGTCTACTCTCTTCGTAGGGGTGATAACAAACTTGTGACGATGGTAAACTGGAATTCGTCACGGGCTTTCAAAACGTCAACTTGCTTGATAATAACTCTACCCTTGTAAGTTCAGTAAGTAGGGTTATTGCAAACGAGATGACGTTATGTAAGGCTCTGAAGTATTTAACTCGAAACAAGACAAAACCATTAATTTCTCCTTCTAAGAAAAACAGTAAATTTAAAAAGAATCGGAGTGAATATTTTAATAATATAGCAAACAGAAAACAGTAGAAATTAGAAAACAATTCCAATATTGTACCAGGACAAATGAAACAGCCAGCAAATCAATTCTTAATTTGCGAGATTAAAAAAATTATGGTTTCTGTAGCGTTCTCAACGGAACGATACGAGTTGACTTCGTCTCGGGGTTATATCATCACAAGTTAAAATAATGATGGGGTGTTTGCGACCATCTCTCAAAAGTTCAACTGGATGGCGCTGCTAGTCAGCGTAAGGAAAATGAGAAATTACAATACTGATACTGAACGGTCAAAACCATGATTAAGTCAGTTTGATTACTGATGCCAAATGTCTGTTTCATTTTATTTATTTTATTTAGGCGGCTATTAGACGCTCAGACTCGTATGACTGAGTCACTGTGACGTCAGTCATGTACTTACACGCTCAGTCAAGCGTCAATAAAACCACAGTCAGTCAGTCATCCATCAGTCAGACTGAGCGTCTAATAGTCGCCTTAGTCTCAAAATTAAAAACAAATTACCTACAGCGATCAGCATACCACCTCCATCGAAAATTAAAAATAGGTCCGTAGTTGACATATGTCTTTGAAAATTCCCAAGAACAAAGGAAGACTTAAATGTAAGGTTTACATAGGCTTTCTTATCTCTGGAGTCTTCCAGCCTTAGAGGAGCTAGCTTCCAGCGAACTTCACTTAATTGTTTTTTTTTCTTCAGGTTGACTTACCGTATTGATCCAACCGGTGGTTTGCCTGCTGCCTATTTCGCTACTGTGCACCGAAGAACGGTTGTCAGTGGGCGAGTTGGAATTATACACGCTTTGTGCACTGCTAGGGTTGCCCATGTCGAATTCACCTGATAAAACAATTTATTTTTTTTTTTTTCAAAGCATATAGGGTGCCCAGCTCTATGATCAAAATATAAATCGAGTCGATGGCATTGTAGATTAACATTACAGTTGAAATCGTGAAGCTTTAGATTGACGCAGCGCGAGAGCAGGACAGATCGATGGGGAAGATATTAGAGCGAAAGAGACCGTATCTTTCCGTCCTGCCGTCATGCATAGCTTTGTCCTGCTTTCATTTTAATCAAGCTACATTAAGACTGCAGTTCCGCAAAAACAAACAGTTTTGAAGTAACGATGTCCTGGGCCAGACATTCTTATTTGAAAACTGTTACATCAAAATCACACGAAGTTTCTTATGAAAGTAGAGTAGTCATGTAGGATGAAGAAAGCATGCAATGAGCGATTTTTGAATTTGTTACAAACATTCTATTTATTTATTTTTTGAAAAAATAAAATATTGTCGTCGAGATGCCCAATACCCCGCATTTATCTTTGGATCTACTGTATAAAAATCAAAAACTACTACTTACTACAAATGATAACAGTGCAATTTGAAACAAAGCTTGTACGTAACACGAAAGTAAGGCGAATACATCAATATCATTGAAACGTTGAAGCATATTTTGAACATTTAGTAGTTTGTGAGTTATTTGTGCAAAGGCCTCTTGATGCTTTGCATTCGTGTAGCTTGTAATTGAGTGAACCGATTGAAATGAAACAAAGTCTATATGTTGCAGAGAAATAAGCCAAATACATTATCAAAAACCACTTTTGAATCGGTTAAGTGGTTTATGACTTTATCAAGCACAGACAAAAGGACAAAAGGTCCAAAAATGACCCGAATGGGTATATTATCGCGAAAATCTTAAATGGATAGAATCGGCAAGTTAACGATCTTATTTTATGTATGTAGAGAAGTAGGAAATCGCAAAATTCTCAACCACAGGCACGATTCGAAACACCGTCTTGTAGACATAACTAAACACAGGAAATCTTAAAATAAACAACAAGCACTAGGCGCAAAGAACGCCACTTTAGATTTAGATTATTTTTTTCGGGGAAGAAAATATAGCCCTCTAGTTGTATGAACCTTTTGGTTTACCTATATCACTGCTCTTCAAGTACTTCTTGTCAGAGTGCATCAGTTGCCAGAACTTGATAAGCGCCATGATGTCCTCACGAAGCCCGCTTGAGCCCTGCGAATATAATTCACTTTTCACCTCTCCCTCGGAAAAGTTTTATTTATCGTTGGAAATCTGAGTGCAAAAGTGCTTTTTGGCCGCTAGGGTGGAAAAGGTTTTTTAAATTAGAACGTGGTGTTGAACTAGTGTAGTGCAATACTGGCCATATAGACTAATAAAAAGTGAATTCCAAATTCAGTAACCAGTTTGGTTTTGCTTTTATTCAGCAGCAATGTTTCACGATTTATTACTTTAATTAAGATTAAAAGGGGCTGGGGACCCCTTCTTTCCAAATTCATTTTGACACTGTATACAGTTTATTTAGAACCTATCAATTCTGTAAAATATAGTCCTACTGAAATTGTGAACATAATTTTAGCATGTTACTTAGACCAATAACCAAAACAACTTTGCCCTAGAAAAATCGGTCAAAATACAAAAAAAAAATTGACATCCCGTACAAAATGCGCTATCAGCTGAAGTCACTTCCCTGCCCATGATACTGAACAACTTTACCTAAGGAACACAAGTCGAATTACGAAAAAAAATTTTTGGCCTTTCATACAAAATGATAGCTGATATATTTTCTACGGGAGGTAATTTTTTTTTTCATATTTCGACACGTGAAAGTTGTTCAGTTTCATGGGCAGATTCACATCCTTCAGGGTTGGTATACCCTTTTTGTTACACCTTTTATAGGTGATTGCCGATACAAAAAGTACTAAAAGTGGCCGTTTTTCGCAAATGTTACCTTGGAAGGCGGATGCAGGCCGCGGCAGAAGTAGTCCAGGCAGGAGGAGTACACTCGCTCGCGGAGGATGTTGCGGGCCAAGGACCGGGGCAACGTGTCGCCTTGCAGCAGGGACAGTCCGCACGATAGGAGCCTGCCAGAATAATACCCTGGTTGGTTGGCTGTATACTTTAATACGGCCGTAAGTTTTAAGGTCAAAACACACTATAGCGGCGCGGCCCGACACTGCAGCGGAGCGGCGCGGTCGGTCGGTAGACGGAAAAACTTCGGGTGAAACTGAAAGAAAAATGCGCCGCTCTGCTGACGCAAGGTATCACGCACTAGCAGCAGCGGAGGGTAGTGCCTCCGGAAGCAACTCGCCGCGCCGCGCCGTGACGATATAGTGCGGTTACGGTCATATAAACCAGTACAAAGAATATTTGCAGCGCCGCACCGCTGCAGTGTCGCGCCGCGCCGCGGTAGTACGTTTTAACCTTTTGTGGATACGTCTATGTAGTCAAAAGCACGTCACTTCATTATAGAGCGAAGCTCGGTCACCCAGCTACTTATTATTAAACGTTTTGCTTTAAGCTTGGCATACAAGTATCATTACGATAGTTTGCTGTGCACTCACTTAAATCTAACTCCCACGGCTTCCACATGTCGATTGATATGTTCGCCCCTCATATCTCCCACTGTTATAGGAAGTGTTCTGAAATTAAGTAAAAATTTATATTATACCTTTAGAAAGTAGTAAAAATACTTTGATAAAGATTCAAAACGAAAGATATCCTAGATTTCTAAAATTAAAAAAGATATACAAGGACTGGCAAAATGAAATGTTTGAAGAAGAAAGCCTCGACGTACGTTCGAATATCAAATTTAGGATGTTCTGAATAAAGGTCAGGTAAAAAGTGCCGTAAACCAACGAGAGAGCATGAAAGGGCTGATGAAAGTAGAGGAAACGAGGGAAACATGTCAAGATCGTAGTGTGCCAAAACACTGTTGGAAAAAGACGAGGGCATATGTTGGGACATCTGATACACATTGTTAAAAACCATCATAGAGGAAAGGTTGAGGGAAGGAGCGGTAGAGGAAGGCCCAGACGTTGCTACTGGACCATATGAAGGAAAATACGAACGTCCAGAAAGTCAAGGAAGTTGTAGAGGTTAGGGAGACGTGGATGTTACTCCACCGACAAGAGCGTAACTCTTAATTAAGAAGAAGTAGTAGGTGAAAGAATGTGGTCTCTGCTTTCTGCTACCGAAAAACATGTGAAATTTACGTTTTTATTAATATTACAAGTGGGAAAACGTAGAATGGGGACATTTGGGATCTGTCAGGCTATTCAGGACAATTCGATATATTTTTTTTAGAAACATTTTCTTTCCTGCTAAATGGTAGCTTATGGATTAAACTTGACAAATGACGAATTCGCAACGATTTTGTTCGAAAACTGTCCCAAATAGCCCCATTTTACGGTACATTATTTGAACTATAGTAAAGTGTACCTGTGCAGCAAAGAGGCAAGCATTTCTACTTTCTCGTGGCTGTTGTACTTGGCAGTGTCGGCTACCTCGCACAGGTATCGAACCCAAACCGCATGTGGCTGCACAAATGGCGGCTTTGGTTCAAGTTTCGCTCCTGAAACAGAAAATCATCATCATATCGTGTGGGTCGCAAGGTCGATGACCGATCTTCTACACACTGGTGTCAGAGGTGTTGAGCCGCCAAAGACCTCTGACATGGCTCATTAACGACTATTTTCGGAGATAGTTAATGGGACCAACAGCTTCATCGGAATTATCTCACTTTTCAGACAATCAGGTGATTCATCCAGAAATGTTCTAACCGAACCGGACAATTTTTGTTTGACACTGTCTCCACCGGGAATCGAAACCAGAACCTTCGGATCGAGAGCCAGACGCTGTAACCACTAGACCACGGAAATTTAAATGGAAAGAGTGTAAAAAAAAATTCAAAAATCTTTTATTAGGCAAAACACGTCATGCTTACAAAATACACAATCATTGACCCACTATAGGCCTATGGCCCGTTTGTGGATGAATGGGGTCATGCCACCAAATTACAAAAGAGAAAAAAGAGTTCTTAATTAAGTATATGTGATTAACATTGTAAAGATATGGGAAATCCGTTTAGTCGGCTCTCCCGGGATCATGTACCTTGGTGCATGCAACTATTATGAGGCTCCCACTAAAAGATTTGAATTCTATCTGCAATGATGGACTAGTTGAATTAGAGCAAATGCTAATTAGGTGGTAGCACAAACCCAACGCTGAATGCGTATAATAGTTGCAAATTTCACAAATCAGGCAGGACCACGGTAGCCTAGTTGGTTAGGATTCTACAGTAGACCACTAAGAAGACGTAGTTTGGGCACAACATGGACCGCAGATCTAGCCAGGCTCGCGGTAAGTCACTGCATGCGTTTTCAAGTGGAACTAGTCGGAAGTTGCTCAACTACCTTCGTAGGCATGCATTTATCTACTCAAGACTTTCGTACGGTATAGTCTTGTGGGGAAACTGCGTTGATATCGATGATCTATTCAAAATACAAAAAAGATGCATAAGAATTCTAAAACAAAGATTCTCAAACCTCTTGTAAGCCTTACTTCATCAAATTTAAAATCTTGACATTGACTTCAATATATATACTAGAATGCTGCAAATTCGCAAGGAAGTACAATCATCTATACTCTCCCGTAAAAGTAGTAAAACGAAATAATAGAGGTCTACACATGTTACAACGCCCATTCACTAGTTTTGCTTTATGTAATTCGGGTCTGCATGGTGATTCCATTATATAACGCAATTCTTGAAAATATTAGAGCACTAGAGGCACAAAAACCTTTTGAAAGCAGGCTTAAAAGTTACCTCCAAGAGAAAGCTTTCTATTTAATTTTTTTTAATTTTTTAATTTATTTATCCAAAACATATAAATTACAAATTATGATTTAAGGTCGTGCGACGGAAGCTGTATAAAGCTTATCTGTCACAGACGAGTTCTATACTAAATTTTAGTTATTAATAATACCTATGACTAAGTATAAGTAGGACAACACAGCTTCATTCTCGTGACATAAGTCCTATAGAATGAAGCTGTGATCGTCACTATCAATGAAGTATTTTTTCATTTTTTTCATAAAACATTTGTTTGAAATATATATATCTTGTATGTTCTTGGGTAGACTATTAAGTATGGTAGGAAGTATATAGGAAAAATGTCTTTTGCCGTAAATATTATTATAGCCAGGCCGAGAATATACATGACAATCTGTTAGTACTCGTAGGTTATAAGGTCTATTTGTAGTTATAAGGTTTTCTAGATTACATTTTTCTTCTTTTAATATTGATAGTCGTATTTTATTTTGTACGGGCAAAACTTTACAATATTTGAATAGTTTGGAATAATCTTCACAGTACTTATTCTTTATTTTTGAAGGAACTATGGATTTCAGTAATCTTATCTGTAACTTATATATATTGTTTAGGTCAGTTTTGGCAGCTCTGCCGTAACTGATAAGACCATAATCGATGACAGAATCAGCAAGGGCTAAATATAATAATCTTAAAGCAGGGTATGGTAATCGGTATTTTATGATATTAATTTTTCCTAGGATAGATCTTAATTTGTCTGATGTATATTCAATGTGGCATTTCCAGTTAAATCTATTGTCAATGTATAGACCAATATACATGTGTTTGTTGACTAATTCCACATTAGGGCACTTACATAACTTCTCGTCCAGTCCACGGTGCAGGCAATCGTGCAAATGACCCACGATGACGGGTTGTTGATTAACTTTATTATGGCTCGAGTGAATATGGATAGCTTTAGTTTTTTGCATGTTTATTACTAATCCGACATCATGGGCCCACTTGCACAATATGTTAAAGTTATCCTGAGCCAACTGAGTAGCCTTCGATATGTCCTTGTCCGCGGCCACTAGACAGGTGTCATCCGCAAATTGATAAACAGTAATATTTTTGAATATCTTACACATGTCATTGACATAGAGAAGGTACTCAGTCGGACCCAGTATAGAGCCCTGCGCCGTGCCCTGTAGGGTTGTCACCGGCTCACTTAACACATCACCTACCTTAACAAACGTGCATCGGTTGGTGTGGTAGTTTTTGAACCAATCTAGAAAGCCACCTTGTATACCACAACTGTAAAGTCTGTCAAAAAGTGTATTGTATTGCAGCATGTCAAATGCTTTTGTAAAATCAATGAAAACAGCGACCACATGATATTTTTTGTTCAGGTGGTCGCTGATTTCATTGGTAAACTTACAAAGTAGTTGAGCGGTACTATGGTTTTTTTGGAACCCAAATTGATTTGTATTTATTATTTGATTTTTTTGTGTAAATTTGTTTATTTCATTACCTATGTAACGCTCAATTACCTTATCTATACATGATAAAATTGTTATAGGTCTGTAATTACTATATTCGTTATGGCGGCCTTTTTTAAAGATAGGTCTCACCAATCCAACCTTCAGACTGTCTGGGTAGCTACGTGTGTCAATACACGTGTTGACGAGATGGGTTATTAATGGCGCTATGTCAAGACAAATATTTTTAAGATCGCATGCTCTTATTTCGTCTAAGCCTGGACTTTTTCTGTCATTCAGGCTGCTAATAATTTTAGAAATGCCATATTCTGACGCGTGACTTAAGCGCATTGCCACATTAGGCTGACACGGACAGTCATCCGGCTGGAGGATTGGTTTGTCACAAAAATTCGATGCCCTTACTATTCCGTCACGAAATTCCTTTGCGAAGTTGTTTGCAATAATAGATTCGTTGTCTTTAAAATATTTACGTAACATATCATCAATATTTGTATTACATTTGCCACAAATTTCGTTCATAATTTTCCATAGTTTTTTAGAATTTCTAAAATATTTACTAATTAGTTCCTTAAAATATTTATTTTTACAGTAGTTAATATATTTATTGGTTTTGTTTCTATATTTGTTGTATAATATTCTCTTATCTACATTGCTTGGGTCTTTTTTCCAAATTTTAAATAACTTGTCTCGTATTTTACACATTTTTTTAATCTTAGTATTCAACCATTTACAATTTTTCCTACCTTTTTTAACTTTAATAATCTCCTTATATTTATTATATATACTTTTAAACTTCTTCTCAATAAAGTGCATGATTTCATTCGGATTGCTATAATTTAGCGCAATAGACCAGTCCACCGATCGTAACTCGTTTGTTATTTGCCTATTGTTTATCTTAACTATCGTTGTGTCGCTGCGAGGCGAGGTGTCGGCGCCCGTAGGTATCAGCTGAGCGGCGAGACCGGTTATGTAGTGGTCCGCTATGCAATCCACAACTACACCGGTATGTATAGGTTGCGATGTCGATAAGCGCATAAAAATGTGGTCGATAGACGATTTAACTATTCGCTCATTCACCATTTCCTCGCGAGTGAATTGCGAAATTCCGCAATCTAACCCTAATTGACATAACGAATCAAGATATAAGTTTCTAGTATTATTATATCGCTTTAAATCCAAGTTCATATCACCTAATAATATTAGTTCAGATTTATGATCAAATGAGTCCAATAAGCTGTTTAGTTCAGTGATGAAATATGGTTTGCTCAAATTTGGAGGTCGGTAAACAGCGCAAATGTTTAGGTTTTTATAACCTTTTATTTCTATATTGCCAACTAGAGATTCGAAGTGAACGGTTGAGCACTTATGCTGCACGAATTTGTGATTTTGCTGAACATACATTATAATTCCACCTCCTCTTCGCGTTTGCCTAAGATTAGTCAGCATATTGTACCCATTTAGATGAAATAATTGTGATAATGAATCTCGAATGTTTGCCTCCGTTATCACAATTACATCAATTGCCTTAGAACTCGAATTTACTATATATTCCAAGTAATTAAAATTTAACAACATAGATCTGATATTGACATGCAAAATTATAAAATATTTACCGTTTACAGACAAGGACTTATTAAATATTTCCCAGTTGTCGTAATTACCTTCATACACATTACTACATGAGTCATCACTATCCATGTGAGTTTAGTGTAGGTATATAGATTAAATGACACTAAAGCACAAAAAAATAAGGACGAAAAAGGTAAAAACCCATAAGAGAAAATAAGTAAATTTATTCTGCGTTGTTTTCGGTGGGTATCAGTTTTGTGACGTCACTTTCTGATCGAATTATGTGAACCTTTCCTTTTTCTTCTTTTCTTGCTAATACAGTACCCAAGAATTTCTGTTTCATAATAATATTAAATTCTATAAGCAATACTTTAATTAATTAATGTTGAGTTATTATGTTTAATTGTATAGTTTTATTAATTTTGTTTCAGATATATTTAATTTATTAATTTTAAATTGTTAAAACGCCCTCTGTATATTTGCAGTGCCCCTACAGGGTGCTACATGCTGTTCTGTGTTAAAATATAGTCCACCTGTATGTATATTACCGTGTAGCTGGCAAATAAAGAATTGAATTGAATAGGCTACAAGCGGACTGATTTTCTACATCTTCCTTGAAGTACACTCCCATAGTACAACAGGCTTTGCCTAGATTGGGACCAGATGACATTGTGTGAATTTATTATCCCCCAATATTTATTCAATTTATTTAACAGTTCACGATGCTCCAGGTCGCTACAATCCTGCCTATGGACGATCCTGGTGGTGGTCAGCTACTACCAAGACTACCAACCTTCCAACGGTATCATTGCGTCTCCGCTCAACTCAGAAATGAAGAAATCCCTGAAATAATAGCTCCAAGAAGCTCTTATGAGGCAGAAGCAGGGCATATCGCTCGAGAACCCGATGACCGATAAAACAGAAAGGTTCTATAGTAGCGACCAGGAACGGGAAGACGTGGCGTGTACGACACGCAAGACGAGTAGGACCAAAGATCTGATTAAGATCGTGAGAAGCCACTGGATGCAGGCAGCACAGAAACGGTCTTCGCGGAGATTTTTGTCTAATAAAGACCTTTGGGTGTTACGAAGTTCCTCAGTTACCTTCGTAAGCTGCGAGCGGACTGATCTCCTCCTCCTGCTTGGAGAAGAGCCCCATCTGGCGGTCCACGGTGCTCTGCCAGGCGGCGAAGATCTCCTGCGTGAGGCGCAGCTCCAGGTCGGGGCGCGCGGTGGTGAGCCACTGCCAGCACTCCACGGCGGACGTCATCGCGTCCTCGGTGAACAGCTCCACTTGGGACCACGCTGCGGAATACAACAACACCTATAGTTACAGCAAGAAGGCAGCTGCACATGTTCTATTCGGCATGTCCGGTTCCGCGTTTTTCATACAACAGACAACTCCAGTTCTAAGAAAATGCCAAATCGAACATGTGTAGCTACCCCTCTATCGCTGACGGTCAAAGAAATTCCAAGTTTAAATACAACCGAGTGCAGGCGAAACGCAAAAACGTCTCTAACCAAAGAATAGATTTTCTTAGAGCTTGCCGCCTAAATGGGCCTACGTCTCTTTCTAGCATACCACTGGTACTTTTTCTAGATCGAGATGGAGGTCCATTCAGTTTGTTTTTTTTTTTCAGTGCTGGAAATATTCCTTCACGTAAGAACTCTAGTTATATGTGAAAAAATACATGAAATCGGTGCATGGGTGTCACACGGAGAGCAAATGAACGCTTCGCACTCGGGAAGGAGTACGAACTTCTTTAATGAGGTCTGCGCGTTAATTGTCAGCGTTAGAGTTACAATAATGTTATCTAAGGCTGCATAGTTGTTATCTGGCGACAGTGGGTTCAAGCTAGTGATTCGAAATTGTTATTTTCACCTCACTAGTTCGGCAATATTTGTTTATTGTTTAGAATCTGCGTGAACAAGTACTTTTAGGCTGCTAGGATGGAAGAGTTTTGGAAATTCGAACCTGATGATAAGGATGGTGACATATAATATGGTGGCTCTCCACAGGGCGCTATCTCCCGGCCGGCACTCACCTATCACGTGCAGGAGATGCCGCACTCTTGGCGCGGTCTGGTGCGTGGCGTGGTGGCGCGCGTGCACCAGCAGCGCGGTGGCTCTCTACAGGGCGCCATCTCCCGGCCGGCACTCACCTATCACGTGCAGGAGATGCCGCACTCTTGGCGCGGTCTGGTGCGTGGCGTGGTGGCGCGCGTGCACCAGCAGCGCGGTGGCTCTCCACAGGGCGCCATCTCCCGGCCGGCACTCACCTATCACGTGCAGGAGATGCCGCACTCTAGGCGCGGTCTGGTGCGTGGCGTGGTGGCGCGCGTGCACCAGCAGCGCGGTGGCTCTCCACAGGGCGCCATCTCCCGGCCGGCACTCACCTATCACGTGCAGGAGATGCCGCACTCTAGGCGCGGTCTGGTGCGTGGCGTGGTGGCGCGCGTGCACCAGCAGCGCGGTGGCTCTCCACAGGGCGCCATCTCCCGGCCGGCACTCACCTATCACGTGCAGGAGATGCCGCACTCTAGGCGCGGTCTGGTGCGTGGCGTGGTGGCGCGCGTGCACCAGCAGCGCGGTGGCCCTCCACAGGGCGCTATCTCCCGGCCGGCACTCACCTATCACGTGCAGGAGATGCCGCACTCTTGGCGCGGTCTGGTGCGTGGCGTGGTGGCGCGCGTGCACCAGCAGCGCGGTGGCTCTCCACAGGGCGCCATCTCCCGGCCGGCACTCACCTATCACGTGCAGGAGATGCCGCACTCTAGGCGCGGTCTGGTGCGTGGCGTGGTGGCGCGCGTGCACCAGCAGCGCGGTGGCCCTCCACAGGGCGCTATCTCCCGGCCGGCACTCACCTATCACGTGCAGGAGATGCCGCACTCTTGGCGCGGTCTGGTGCGTGGCGTGGTGGCGCGCGTGCACCAGCAGCGCGGTGGCCCTCCACAGCGCGGCCCGGTGCGCCGTCTCGCTGCCGCTGCTGCACGCCTCCTGCAGCTGCTGCTGCAAGCGCGCCCCGACCCGCCACAGCGCCGCCTCGCCGCCGCCTTCCGAGCTCACTGCTCCCGCCACCTGAACAACCAATTCCATTTATTTATCGAAGCGTGGATATTTAAAAAACCAGAACCAGAAAACAGTTCCACCCGGTAAAGTTCGGTTTTTACTAACGAATGTAGCATCATTTACGATGTTCCCGCGTCACAAAATACAATCCGTATAGATTAGTCCAAATCACTCGCGGCGAACACTTATTTCGCAACCAGACGCGAACTTGGCTTTATAATAAAAAATATCAACCTTACGACCATGCGCACAACAAATCAAAATGGCAGCAGCTCCGAGTACCTGCGAGCGTCCGTACGCCAGTGCCTGTTTCAAGCGACTTTCATACTAAACTACTAGCGACCTGCCGGCTTAGCACGCTGCAGTTGTCAGTTTATCTAGGCCCATAGATTAAAGACTTTAAGCATGGTCACGTTTTTTTGACATCCGAGCAGTGCGACACATTTTGAAAGACAAGGACGGCTACATGTATTACTGTATAAAGCTATCTCTGTCTAAAATTTCAAAAACGTAATTTGTGGATTTGCTAAACATTTTCCTCCACTGACATTTCTTTGCGCTTGGAGGTGATAGATTAAATTACATAATTCCTCAAATAAAGTGACATTTCTCCGAACACGCTCACGCTCAGTGACACGCTCTCGGGCAGGGTGCTAATCCGGCTGGTTCGCCTCTTCATTGTAATTGCCGCCCACGCGACATTCGATGCCTCGAATCATTTTTTCTTTTCTTTTTTAAACAAGACTTTTATAGCTACCTACCTAACCGCGGAAAACCCAGCCAAGTGCGTGTCGGGCCACGCGCAGTATAGGGTTCCGCAGTTTTATTGCGATTATTTTTTTAAAAAGCAGGTTTTGATTAATTGTTTCATTTCGTTCATAGCATTAATTTTTACCTCCTAATGATCAGCGAGGTCCTATAGCGCCTGATTGCTGTTATTATTTTTATTATTCCCAGTTTTTCAACTATAACTCATTAACCCGTGAAGCGTACTCAGCTGCAATAATTTTTCTTTTAATTTCATCATACATACTACAACTGTGATTTTTTTCACAATTCCAATAACACGTATAGTGAACTCCCTTGGTAGGACTTGATTTTTAAATTTATTGACATATACGACTACAATGTGTTTACGAGTAAGTCATCATAACACTGCATTTGGTAGGGTTCAAGTCAAGACGATTGGCGTTACAATAGTCCTCTAAACGGTAAAGGTCACGTTGAACTTTAGCAGCATCAGCAGCAGATGCTATCTTGGCAAAGATTTTCATAGTCCTGCGTCACGCAGTGGGGGCGCTTGTCTATGGTGTTGATGATGAAGATGAGCTCACCTCCCCGGAGAACCGGCTGCGCTGGCTGACGGTGGCCAGCAGGGCGGCGCAGTCCTGCGTCACGCAGTGGGGGCGCTTGTCTATGGTGATGATGATGATGAGCTCACCTCCCCGGAGAACCGGCTGCGCTGGCTGACGGTGGCCAGCAGGGCGGCGCAGTCCTGCGTCACGCAGTGGGGGCGCTTGTCTATGGCGGCCCGCGGGAGGGGCGCCGACGCCCGGTTCAGACCGGCCGCTTCCAATAAAGCGGTCGTGGCCAGCGCCAGACCACAGTGGTGCCATAGCGTTGAGTTGGGAACCTGCAAAGCATAACTTTTTTTCACATACTTATAGCGCATTATATGACATTTGATCTGTGATTTGATCTAAATTCAATACACAAGTATTTTTTCGCTCCGTCCTCTGTCCTGCTCTCACACATAGCTAGCTGTGGCCTGCCTGTTATCATCAACATTATAACATACTAGCTGTGCCCGCGGCTTCGCCCGCGTGGAATCCAGACAATGTGCAGTATTGTGCAGTATCTCCCTCTCCCTTTCTCTCTCCCTACCCCTACCTACCCCTATCCCAACCCTTATCCGTTCCCCTATCCCTACCCCTAACGCCATCTTAACCGCTATCCCTATCCAAATTTAAACATAGTAACGACCCATATTGATTTTTAGACATTTCAACCCTATCCCACCCCAACCCCATCCCCAGGGGATGATGGTATTTCACGTCCACCACGTTGGATTTCAAAATTGTTGTAGTTTTCGTAATCAGTGACCCGATAAACCATACAAACGATACCCATATTGGTTTTTAGACTTTTTCACCCCATTTTCCTCTTTTAGGGGTTGAATTCGGGCTGGAATTTCAATAACAGTGATGTACGTTCCACAGAATTACAATCCTAATGCCTAAATAATAAATTTAGTGGATTTTACTTTGAAAATGAAGGGTTTTCAACTTTATCCCCCTTTTCACCCCTTTGGGTGTAGAATTTTTAAAAACCCTGAAACACGTAAAACTTAATTTTTAATCGTTAGCCTAAATACAAATTTTGAAGATCCTAACTTCAAAACTGACGGACTTACATACAAACTTTCATCCCTTATTTCACTCCCTTAGGGGATGAATTTTGAATAATCCTTAAACACGTACTTTTTCATTTTTCACCAGGAGCTCAAAAACAAATTTGTATAATTCTACGTTTAAAAATGAAAGACTTATAGACCAACATACGGAAAAAAAATCATCCCCTTTTCACCACCTTGAAGGGTGATTTTTAAGAAATGCTTGAACACGTGTTTCTCTATTTCTTACCAAAAGCTTAAATTCAAATTTGTGTGAATCTAGCTCAAGAAACAAAGGACTTTCATACAAACTTTTCATCCCTTATTTTACCCCCTTGGGAGATGAATTTTCCAAAATCCTTTCTTAGTGGGTGGTTTTGACGTGCATAGAACCTGTGTACAAAATTTCAGATCTGTATCTATAGCGGTTACGGCTCGGCGTTGATGAATCAGTCAGTCAGTGAGGACATTCTCTTTTATATATTTAGATTTCGACTGTAACTACCTAACAGAGCTTTTGGCGATGAACTTGTCTGTGAATAGATTGACATAAATGAAATAAATTTTTTTTTTTTGTATTTTGACTTATAGATATAGATCAACTTTATAGGCACATTCCGTCCTTCAAGGTAAGGTACGCACGGCAGCAAGCACATAGAAACAAAACCAGTATAAGCTGAACCAGCACTACGCTACAAACGCCCGAAACTAGGGAAGCGCTGAAAGTCGGTGTTTCCACCGACGACATGCGGCCGTGTGTACAAGTAATAAGAAGGATTTTCACAAAAAGTAAGACATTCAAAGGTCCAAGTTTAAAAAAAAGGTTGACACTGCAATTTAGTCACCTGATTGAGGTATTCCTGCAGATGTGACCTGGTAGACTGCGGTGCCCACTTCATGGCTTCTTGAACGATGCCGTGACACCGGTCCGCAAAGTCCTTCACTATACACTGGGAAACATTAGATTTATATTATTTATTAATGAATAACCCCTTAACTGAAAAGTAAGGTGACTCCGTGCTTCGGAAGACGTTGGTCCCTGCTACTATCCACTGAAGTAGTCGTTAATCACGGTGTCAAAGGCCTTTAGCAGCTTATAAACTCTGAAACCAGTGAGGTCATCTGTTTTACAACCCACTTGCAATGAGGTTTCATAAACATCCAGAGTCACATCGCGCTCAAAACGCGTGGCTGCGGTAGTTGTGTTTTGACCACTTCGTGAGAACAAGTCACGCATGCCGTAATCCGACGTGTGCTGTAAATCCGAAACTATAGTAGACTCGCAATCTTTGAAATGTATTGTATTCTGCATGTTATGAACGTTAAATAAGTGTTGTGTAATTTAAGGCATCTAGTTTGAATACGGTTATCTGAATCTAACAAATTCAATATTTCTCACTTAAAAATAAACATGTTCCAAATTTGGACAATCGAGTCTTAGGCAACTACTATATCTTCTCAAAATTAACTAATTTACTCGAATGATGCCATGAGATTTTAAATGTTTTAAACATTATTGTAAAATTTTATTCAACTTAAATTTTTCAGTTACCTCCTTACCTTCCAAAGTGTCCGCGGTTTTATACTAAAGTCCGTACTTGGAACCTTTAATGGAAACTCATTGTTCACATCCAGCTCGAAATTATAGCTTAAAACCTGGAGAATATCCAGCCCTGGAATGATTCTTGTGTCCTCTACTCACCTCCCTCCCTTCTAGAGTATCCTGCAGTTGAATCTGCAAGTCCGTTCCCGGGACCTTGAGTAACGGCGTCTCCTGGTTGGCATCCAGCTCCAAACTGAAGCTCAGCACCTGAAGGATGTCCAGCATTGACCACAGCACCTGTCAGAAAAATAAAACTTTCACATAACATTTACAAGAACGTAATAAGGCCGATACTAATGTACAGTCGGCACATAAATGTGATCTACCACCCTTGGATTATCAATTTCGTTTGAATTTCGTTTCGTTTGAATGTTGTGAAAAAAAGCAACTTTCCCGTTTTTTTTTACTCGTAAAAGTAAATGTTTTTTACTCGAAAAAAATTTTTCGCCTTCCCATACAAAATAAATCGATCACGATACCATTTTACTATGGGGAGTTGCAAAAATTTTATCGAAGAAAAATGTTTTTCTTCTTTGTTTTCATGAGTAGAATTACTTGGCTTCGGGAGCAAAACCAATGAAAATTCAGGCTGTATAAGTTGATCAAATTTCGGTAAATCATAAACTCGTAGGAAATCCGTAGATCCATAGCTGCGTTAGGTAATGCAAACACAACCTAACCGATCCCAAATGAGATCGGTTAGGTTGTGTTAGGCTCTCTTTTGACCAAACGCAAGAGCCGAGCGAGAGAAGCGAGCTTGCTGCAGCAGCAGCGCGCGAGGCGAGTGCCAGAAGCGAATTCGGTACAAATTCCTTATTGTTTTCCGGTGACATATACACTTAAGGTGGTTACAGAACAGAGGTGCAGCCACTTTAAGAAATAAATTTATTGCGTCACAAACACATAACTTATGAATCTTATGATCAGTATTGTTCATTTTGTGGATGTGGTTGAAGTACCTGGCAGTTCCACAAGAGATGCGGGAACCTGTCCACCAAGCCAGCCAGCCACTTGTCGGCCACGCGCCGGATCTGCTTGTGGATGTGAAGTACCTGGCAGTTCCACAAGAGATGCGGGAACCTGTCCACCAAGCCAGCCAGCCACTTGTCGGCCACGCGCCCGATCTGCTTGTGGATGTGAAGTACCTGGCAGTTCCACAAGAGATGCGGGAACCTGTCCACCAAGCCAGCCAGCCACTTGTCGGCCACGCGCCGGATCTGCTTGTGGATGTGAAGTACCTGGCAGTTCCACAAGAGATGCGGGAACCTGTCCACCAAGCCAGCCAGCCACTTGTCGGCCACGCGCCGGATCTGCTTGTGGATGTGAAGTACCTGGCAGTTCCACAAGAGATGCGGGAACCTGTCCACCAAGCCAGCCAGCCACTTGTCGGCCACGCGCCGGATCTGCTTGTGGATGTGAAGTACCTGGCAGTTCCACAAGAGATGCGGGAACCTGTCCACCAAGCCAGCCAGCCACTTGTCGGCCACGCGCCCGATCTGCTTGTGGATGTGAAGTACCTGGCAGTTCCACAAGAGATGCGGGAACCTGTCCACCAAGCCAGCCAGCCACTTGTCGGCCACGCGCCGGATCTGCTTGTGGATGTGAAGTACCTGGCAGTTCCACAAGAGATGCGGGAACCTGTCCACCAAGCCAGCCAGCCACTTGTCGGCCACGCGCCGGATCTGCTTGTGGATGTGAAGTACCTGGCAGTTCCACAAGAGATGCGGGAACCTGTCCACCAAGCCAGCCAGCCACTTGTCGGCCACGCGCCGGATCTGCTTGTGGATGTGAAGTACCTGGCAGTTCCACAAGAGATGCGGGAACCTGTCCACCAAGCCAGCCAGCCACTTGTCGGCCACGCGCCGGATCTGCTTGTGGATGTGAAGTACCTGGCAGTTCCACAAGAGATGCGGGAACCTGTCCACCAAGCCAGCCAGCCACTTGTCGGCCACGCGCCGGATCTGCTTGTGGATGTGGTTGAAGTTGACCAGAAGGAACTGCGCGTGTCCCTCCAGCGCGCGCTCGCGGCTGTCGTCCTTCACTTTCTCTGACATGCACTCGAGGAACTTTTGAAACACTTTGTCGCCGACGCTTCAGAAAAAAAATAACACAAAAAATTATTTTGATCCGTTTTAAAGTATTAATGAAAATGCAAATACTATCAACATTCTCTTTAAATTAAGCAACTACAATATACAGAATGTAAGGGACAGGATCACAAAAACTGAAAGGACATGAACAGTCAACGTACCTGAACAACTTTCAGTGAATAAAACTTTCAGGAAATGAAAAAAGTCGACCTTTCCGTACAAAATCGCAAACTTGATTGGACATTTTGTATGGAGGCCGAATATTTAATGAAAGTTTTATTCACTAAAAAAGTTGTTCAGTTACGTTGACTGATCGCCCTTTCAGTTTTTGCCAACCTGTCCCTTACACCCTGACTCAATCTCGTAACCGGGCACATTCACTCACTCTTTTCGCTCACTCCTTTTACTATTGCTAGATCAATGTACTTATGGCGTATACGCAAGTGCGCGTCAAAATCTAAACACAAGTTTGATTTAGATTGATTTTCGCTGATAATTCGATATCATAATCTGTTACCCTGGCTTCTACAAGTACAAGTAATAAGAGAAAATATAAGACTTTGACCTTGGGTAAGAAGATGGAAATTTTAAAGAGGTTAGAAAAAGACGAAAAATGACGTATAAACTTGCAAAGGTATACAACTTTGGGCGTGCAACTGTGTACAATATTGCCCATAGCCCAACTAATCCGGAACTCTTGTGTCTAAATTAGTACCAGATTACCGCTCCGCTCAATTTCGGCCACAACAAATATCAACACCATTTCGAGATTTAGTTCCACGCTTGACGAAAATTTAATTTATTCAACGTTTTACTCCGTAATTTAAGAGAAATTATAAAAAATGCAAAATTAGTACGATGACGTCACAACTAAGGCTTCAACACATTACACTTTTAATATAAAATTCTTAAAGAGCCTCAGCTGTGACGTAATTTCTGGAAAATTTACGACTTTTTAAACTCAATAAATATGATAAGGATGAAAACTTTAAAAAATGTAAAATAAAATATGTCCCCTATATGATTGGTTGTCAATCGTACTGTTTTATCACTAATGGACTCGTGAGTGTAACTCTTAACTATGTACTTCGACGCATAAATCACGTTACGATACGGCGACAGACAGCGGTCCGTGAAACTGCTGACCTCCCTGAAGAAGATCCTCGAACAGGATCGAAGGCTGTCGGTCCTATGCCTTCAATATAAAAGGTGAGTTTATCCGTTGAAGAACATAATTGTGCTGTATTGTAAACATACCTTGCGACGCACTGCCACATACCGCTCTTGTCTTTATGCAGCGCCGTGTCACTCAAGTACTCGATGATCGGCTGCAGGCTTGGCTCGGGTGAATTACACACTCTGGAAACAATTGATTAACATGTTTAGGAGGCTCAGGATGCCACTCAAACAACCTTATTGTTGTGCCACTAGCGGTCACCCATCCGGGTTCTGACACCGGCCAAAGTTGTTTAAATTTTCTTGTTCGAAAAGGAAGAGCAACTACCACTCGGCCACGAGCACTTCTTTATTTTTTGAGTTATTTTAATTACATGATTCGTCCTACATTTTTTTTACTAGCCTATGCTGTCCCACTGCTGGGAAAATGCCTCCCCTTCGGTCCTCCAACTGTCGCGGTCCATAGCGAATTCTGGCCAACCGCGACGGTACGAGTCTAAATCGTCACGCCACCTTTTTCGTCCTACCTTATCTACGTTTTTTTTTTGTTAAGGAAAATAGGTGACTGTGGATCTCAAACGTGGTCTTCGACCAACATCCAAAAATCAAGGCTCAAGTTCTGCCAGCGCTCTATGGAACTCAGCATAATCGGCGTTAAATTGACCGACCGGATCCAAAACACCATGCTGCGCTCTCGAACTCGTATCGTGGACATTGCCCAAGAGGCCGCGAACCTAAAGCACGACTGGGGTGGTCATATTGCTAGAATGCCTAATAAATAGCCTATGGGTTTTAAGGACATCCAACTGGGTTCCCTAGAAGTTCAAAAGGCCGAGAGGAAGTCCTAGAAAGAGATCGTGAGACGAAATAGACACATTTTCGAAGTGTTGGCAAATCCGGGCACAGAATAGAGAGGAGTGGAAGAATAGAGGCCTTTGCCGTGCAGTAAAACGGAATAAGCAAAAATAGTATAAAAAAAATAACAACCCTTGAGGGATGAATTTTCAAATATCCTTTCTAACTGCTCACATACATCCACAGCCTACGTCACAAGCGAAGAACCTATGCAAAAATTTTATAGTCAGTCGTCGGTCGGTCAGAAATTCCTTAACTAGACTTTAATCCAAAACGGGTAATAATTACCCTTTGACAACAGTCTGTCTCGACCACACATATGGACGTCATATATTTTCTTCTTTCAGGGTAATTTTTGTCAGGGTAAATTCTGCTGTCGGGGTAATTTCTAACCGTTTTGAAACGCGCCCCTAGATGATGACGGAACAGGCACTCACCGTAACGTTTCGAGCCAGTAGACCGAGAGCAAATACATACACGGCGCAAACGTCAGTTTATTTACCAACACTGTTATGTCTTGAGGGTGATCTAATACGTTCAGGATTTGTGTTTTCAGCTCCTGAAATTACATACATTTATTAGCATTTATTCCCGAAATATTTATGGAAATATTTGCAAAAATTAAGGCAGATGCTTTGATGTCTAGACAATAAATTTAGTTTAAAGCAGTTTACGTACTTATTTCAGAAAGTATTTTTGTAATTCCAAAATTGAAACTCTACCTCTTTATTATTCATGAATCACTTTATGACATTTTAACTGTCGCTAAAGTTAGATGATTTGTCTAATCTACGGATGTATGTAGTCGTCAATGAGCCATGTCAGAGGCCTTTGGCGGCTCAACAACTCTGACATCAGGGTTTGTGAGGTCGGTCGTCGACCTTGCAACCCACTCGATATGATGATGAATTGTTATCAGAGGAAACGGCAAGAAACGACGAACCACGAGCGGCAAAAAACAATGTCGCGGGCAACAGCTTGTCATTAATGTTAATATCGGTCTTACCTGCAACTCAGTAATGGAGACAGAATCGTTCCTCACAGCGGACGTATATTGCAACTCCCTCATCTCAGACCTCAATGACGTTTGAGAGACGAGATAAGGAGACTTCACCGCTATCTCTTTCACACCCGTGTACCATTCTTGTGGCCATAAACCTGTGATTATTAGAGATATATTAGGCAGTCTCATTTTCTTTATTAAAGCAAAAATTTTAGTGTGTTACTCAGACCATTGAGCAAACAATTCTTCCATGGTCGTCTCATAGAAAAACCTTTATTGATGGCAGGGTTGGGCTTTTTTGTCACATGTATACAGAGAGAAGGTACTCGTAATCACTATGTGTATAACAATGTTAGGCGCATAGCACACTGCAGGAGGCGAGGCGGAGCTGTGGTGTGGTCGCGTTTAAGAGTCGATGCGAAGACTTCAAGCAACGTTTACATTCATTGAACGCGCCTACGTCACAAAAGGGAGTGACAAAATGGCAGAAGACCCGGCTGCGACTCTAGCTGTGCGTTGAACCATTTGATTGTATAAGGCTGAAAGAACGCGCGCCTGCACCTCGACGACTCCACCTCGACTCTTGTTCTGTGTGTGTGCGCCTGAGTGAGTTTCAAGCAACGTTTCGGTACCACAGAAACTGTTATGAGAAAATTTTAATATTTTGTAAGTTAGCTTGATTCTGTATTAAAAAAAAATCATTATCTGTACATTTCAAAAAAAGACAGCTCAGTATTGTCACTACATCAGGATCTAAAAAAAATAATTACTTAGTAAAAAGCATTTTCAAAAATATGTTCGCAGCTTATTTATAAACACTTCAAACTATAGAGTTCACGAAAGAGGGTGACGTTTTGAAAACAAACATTTTGCAGTTAAGAAAAGATTTGTCTTAAATTTCAAGAGCCACACATTTGTAACTACAATACACACTCAGAAAAACGCTTCAACTATCGTATTACCTAGATAGTCAAAAAGACCACATTTAGACACTTTTTACATGATTTTAAGGTTATTATTTGAAGTGACCACATTTAAACACTTTTTACATGATTTTTAGCTTATTATTGTATACAATACGTCACGCTTTTTCATAAACTCTGGTATAAACAGCATTTTCAATAGGGCTTGAAATACGGGTATTTTATTACAGTCAACGAAACTGAACAACTTTCCCAAAGATATATTCAAATACAAACTGTTCGATCAGAGTGAGCCATTTGTATGGAGGTCCAACTGTTTTTTTTTATCCCCAAAAATTTTTCTTTGGGAAAGTTTTTCAATTTCGTTAACTGAGCATGTCCTTTCAGTTTTCCGTACACCCTGTATTTTAACAAACCTTTATAACTATGTACCTATATAACAATTTTATAAAATTATGTATTTTACATACGGATTTCAAGCCCTGCGATTCTATTTTCACCTCACTGGCTCGAAAAATACTGCTTGATCGCTGTAAATATGAATTCAAAATAGTTTTTTGCGCGCTAGCGTGGGAAAGTACTATTAAAGAGATATTCAGTAGCCATTTGTAGCGTTTGTGTGGTAAACTCGAAGTAAATTATTAAATATGAGCGAACTTGCATGTAGCATTTTTCTCGCAGTACAAAGGTGAAAATTGTGTGTTTCGCTCGGCAGCAAAGATTTTCGCGTCTCATGCCTTGCAACCCTCGCTAATTTCAGGATTTAATTTTTTAATCTTTTATTAGCTTGGCACGCACTGGCGCCAAATAACATCTTTGCAGCCTTCTATAACTATTTATTTCATTCTAAAAATACTCTTTCAACGAAACTCAAAGACCACTCTGAAAAATCACTTGTAACAAAGCACAATCTATACATCCTACGAAAAAAAATATTTCTATCAGCGCACACTATCCTAGAAAGCACACTCTTTACAAACAATCCTTGACACTACAAAACATGGCCATTTCAAAACATTTACAAGTCACACCGCCAGTTGCACAAAACTTATTTAAAGTTAAAGCTCCTTTAAGTCTGACTCTTTCTGTTTTGTTGACAAAGAAAGTGTCAACAATAGATTTAAAGGATCTTTAACTTCAAAGCCGCTTTGAGCAACTGGCTGTATATCTTACAAGTTTTAAATGACGCCAAATAAAAGTAATTTTCTGTCGAATTAATACAAGCGAAATTAAAATATTCTACCAACAAGTGGTATAAGTATGCGTACTTATTCAGTAGTCAACATGTAAAAATGGTTACTATTTTATGCTTACGATTAAAACCACGTCTCTAGGGCGCGTTTCAAAATGGCCTAAAACGGGTAATAATCACCCTGAGAGTAGGATAGCTTTACATGACATCTATATGCGTGGTCGAGACAAACAGCTGTCAAAATGTAATTATTACCCGTTTTGGAACCCAGCCCTAGTGTGTATGGTTTTGTTGTATTAGATGTACAAAAAGTCAACCTTTACAATTTGTGACCACGTCTAAGCTGGTCATAAAAATAAAAAAGTAGTGCTATATCCATTTTAATCTACTAGAAAATATATTCCAGTGACATACACATCCTAGGATCGCCTTTTCAATTAAACAGAGAATGTCTTTGATGGAATATGAGACATTCCATCTTTATTTCTCATTTACTTACAAAGCGCGTTGCCTACCCTGAGATCTATGACATTATGTCTCATATGCTAGTGTCACAGGCTTCCTTACCCTTGGAACCCAAACTGCTTTACGGCAGAAATAGGCAAGGGGGTGGTATTGCCCCAGACGGACTTTGTACAAAAGCCCTACCACCATCATCTCTAGATGGACAACGCGTTCTTGTTGTCTTTTTAGTATAGAAGCACGTTACAACACAGTAAATTCTTAGTAAACTTAGCATAGGTGGCTCATCTTGTTGCAAGTTCACTTAAAAAATATCTATGGATATAGCACCACAAAAACCGAACTCAAACGCTCAAAAAACCCAAACAGTTCAAAACCAAACGGCATACATCTACCTAGTTAGTGATTGTGTAGAAGCAGGTTACTCACGCTTTCGCATGGCTACGACACGGAAACAGAACCAGTGTTTAGATATACATTTACATATCTGGTTATCTACTCTCAAATTTCCGATATAAGATACGATACTATTTCTAAACATGCAAATTCAAAACTTCGTCCCTTGACAATAGAATAGGATATTGGTTGGATGCTAATCACAGCTAATTTGACAATTCATCCAACCACAATTCTACTCTATTGTCAGTCAACGAAGTTATGGATTCAACTGTATCGAAGTAGTATCGTATCAATATATCGAAAATTAAAAGTAGACGCCCCCATCGTAGAGTATAAAATAAGAGTACAGTAAAACACGTAATGACGAAAGTTGATATGAAATACCATGACATACGTAGCTGATTGCATATAAAATTACAGACCTCGCATTTACGAAAACATGATGACAACAATAGTAGTTTAAGATACAAGTGCCGTAAGTAGGGTTATTACAAACGAGTTGACGTTTCGTAAATCCGAGACGAAGTCGAGGGTTTACCATCGGCGCGAGTTTGTCATAAACCTTACGGCCGTGTATCTTACGACGTTTTTCAATACATTTGAGAGAAAACAGGTATAAGTAATACACTTGTTAAAGGAACCAATCATGGGTAACGTCAACCTCTTGTCGATTTATGTTCTCCTGGTACTCTCCATTTTATTTTAAATATAGGTAGGCAGTCGTCACCCAAGTAAAAAGTCACCACTATAGTATTTTTACAAAATAATTTTATGATCAGAGTTTAAAAACTCATTGGTAGTGTAAGGTTTTATAATTTTTCATTCGTTTGATAATTTTTTAATTTAAATAACTACCGAGTTGGTTACAGAGTGTTGATAATATCGATATAAAGTTATGAATATTCTGGAATCAATACTGGCAACACTCATTTTTATTTGGTGGGGGAAACTTGGCGAACGGGGGGCCGAGCGTTCGGGACGGCAGTCGAAAAAAGTCGAGTTGTGATAGTCGCACCGAACGGATGTCTCAGAGTGAAATAAGTGTTCTTATTTTTGGCTGGTTAATTGGTTCGATAAAGTAAAGTTACAAATTGATTCTGGAGTTCAAAATATAGTGGTTTTTCGGATACGCCTGGAGTTTTCTTCTGTACAAGCCCTGTCTTCTGAGGTAGTCTTATATCTCAGAAGCGGGATAGCCAAACCACGTGCCCACAAGTGGACTAAGGAAGATCCTGTAAGTACTCGCCTAATATTTTACCTACCTTTTCTGATTTTTGCCTTTTACTGTTATGAATTAAGAGTTATTTAGAGAATGCACATTTTCTTTTAAATACACTTAAGTATAAGCAGGTATGGGTGTCCTTTTGAATATATCTCTATTTTAATTAAAATCTTGCTGTTTAGTAAGGTTAGCTGGTTGTGCCACGTGGTCGAAAATGGGGCCTAACATGTCGTCAAAATGTGGTTCGACACGTGTTCGCTTAGGGTTATGCTAAGCAGTTTTAGCAGTACTTTGTTAGGGTAAATGATTTTTGCATAAATTCTATAAAAATCTCCGTAACTTAATGAGTTGAGTAAATGAATTTACTATTTTATTCCATCAGCTCACTTTGGTTATTTTTTTTTTATTAGCTTACGATCCATATTCAGGCACGCTTGTAGGTAGATTGATCTTGTAGAGATGGTCCCCAAATGATAGACTGAAGGAGTGATTTCAACGTAGATAATTATATTTTCGAGGCTCGCCTAACTTTTACAAGATTTTCAGTTTTCAAGCAGATGAAATAACAACGATTCACTATAGCAACCTGAAGTGTACGATGTTCATTGCGGGGCGAGCGTGACGGCATACATTGCGCGCCGCCACAATCTTATTTTATTCAGTCAGCTGTGTCCCACCCTTGGGTTAAGGACCCTTTTCGGTATGCAAGACTTCTGTGCAAATCGAAACAAAAAAAAATATTTTCTAAATTTTCGAAGGTATTTAAAAAAAAACGTTGTATATGATAGAGAAATAGTTTGGCGGGGTTTATAAAAGGGGGTTCAAATTTCGTTATTTTTGCTCTCAGATGCACCGTTTTCGAGATAATGACAATTTCTTTTATTTATTTGTTTTTACTGTTATTCTAAAGATAATTGGCTACACTCTAAAGTTTGTGTAATTCTTTGCTACGAGTTTCAGGGAATGGACGGAGATGATGTAAATCGTAAGAGCCTGGAGACTCCTCGGAGGAGCCGCTCACGTGCAAGACGCAGTCGAAGTCGCCGCCGTGGAAGCTCACACAGGAGAAGCCGCGGCCATAGCCGCAGCCGCAGCCGCTACCTGCTAGATCACGAGCTGACTCTGAGGCGGGAGCAGGAAAGACATCGACAACTGGAACTGGCACTACAACAAGAACGGGATGCTGAGCAACGTCGGCAGCACAGTGAACGGCGCTCTGCAGCAAAGGAGCAAGGGACAAGGCGGAGGAGGAGTCGAAGTCGCAGCCAAACCAGCGTCGGTCGTCGGTCCAAAAGGTCATGTAGCCCTTCTTTTTCTGCTAAGGATATTGTTCAAATAATTCAGGCTATTAAGGATGTCGTCCCATCTCAGCCGTCAAACCAGAGTGCAACGTCAAATAATAAAAGCTTAGATTACAAAAACATACTTCCAGAATTTAACCCTACTCAAAAAAACCAGCGTATGGATATGTGGATAAAAAAGGTCAACGAATGCGCAAAGGTTTACGGCTGGGATGAGAGGACAATAGTGCACTTCGCAATGCAGAAACTTACCGGACTTGCGAAAACCTGGTACGAGAGCCTTAATTCAATATTGTTCTCTTGGGAGGAGTGGCAGGCAAAATTAATGAGTGCCTTTCCCTGTGAGCAAAATTACGGTCAAATGCTAGAAGATATGCTTAAGCGGAAAAGTCGTCCTAACGAATTAATTGAGAACTACTATTACGAGAAATTAGCCCTCCTTAATCAGTGCGATATTAGTGGCCGACGCGCTGTTGATTGCATCATCCACGGTATCAGTGACAAAACCATGAGGTCAAGTGCCTTGGCATTGAGATGTGATGAGCCAGATCAGTTGTTGAAATTTCTATTAAGTAATAACAACGAACTATCTACGCAACAGCCATTCAACAGGGATAGGAATGTTAGTTTCTCTGAAGATCGACAAAATTCCAGATCGAGCAGCAAGGGTAACTCCAATGTGTATTGTTACAACTGCAAAGAGAAGGGGCACCCTTTTACTAAATGCCCGAAACCTTTAGTCAAGTGTGGCCTTTGCAGTAAAATTGGACACAAGTCGGAAATTTGTCGATCCAAATCAGAAACGGGGACAACTAAGGCTGACACAGTACCTAAAACAATGCGTATTTCCACTTCAAATATGAATAAAAAATTCATTAAACAAGTCAATATTGAAAATAAAACTGTGGAGGCTTTCGTTGATCTAGGTAGCGAAGTGACACTTATTAGACAATCTACTTTTTCGAAGCTTGGACTCAAACATGATCATATTTCGACTACTATGAAGGGTTTCGGCAATAATCTCGTTCATTCCTTGGGTTCAGCTAAGCTTAAATTGAGCATAGATGGTGTAGACGCTGATGTTGTTTGCAGAGTTATCGAAGATCGATTCCTGGAAAAGCCAATGCTTATAGGGCAAACTTATTCTGAGCAGCCGCACATAGTAGTGTACAAAGATGCACATAAATTACAATTCTTTCGTATGAGTGGCGACATCCAAAATTTCGATATCATCGAAGAAGACGATAGTCACTTGAGGATTAGGCCAGTAGCTTGTTGTGACTTATTTGGGCCAGCTAGCATTAGAGCCTCAGCACACACAGAGTTCACAGGCAACGTTATATTAAACACTAAAATTGTAGGGAAGCCAAATGAACAAAACATGGTATGTGGTGGTGTCTACGAGGTGAAGGATGGTTCTCTCTTTGTGACGGTGACACCTTGCTCGACTCCATGTTGTGTTCAAGAGAATTTCATATTTTCACGAGCAGAGAAGGTGGAAGCCGTCTATAGGCTTGCGGAAGTAGAAACATCTTCGTCGGTTTCAGTCCAACAGTCTGAGAGTTCTTTAGGCAAATGTTTTGATGAGAATGAAGTGCACTTAGGAGACTCGGTATCAGATAGTAACAAAATAAAACTAATCGAGTTATTGCGACGACACAAAGAATGTTTTGCATCCAGTTTGGCCGATTTAGGATGTACAACTACCACGGAGATGAAGATTGACCTTAACAATCAACGCCCAGTCGTCTATAGGCCTTATCGTCTTTCACATCACGAGCGTGAGAAGGTACGTGAAATGATAGAGGAGATGTTGCAAGCAGGAATCATTAGGGAGTCTGTGTCTAACTACGCAAGTCCGATTATCCTAGTTCGCAAGAAGGACGGCAACTTTCGATTGTGCGTGGATTACAGGCTCCTTAATTCAATCACTGTAAAAGAAAGGTACCCGATTCCTGTTATAGACGATGAAATTGCTCGACTTTCTGGACAGGCGTGGTTCATCACCCTAGATCTAATGTCAGGCTACTACCAAGTTCCAATTGCGGAGGAAAGCAAGCACCTGACGGCGTTTGTCACGCCAGACGGACAATATGAATACAACCGTATGCCGTTCGGCTTGGCAAACGCGCCAGCCGTGTTTCAACGGATGATGAAAGGCCAAGATTCAGAGTGTTACTGAGTTCCCCCGTCCTGAGAACGTTCATGGTGTTCGAAAATTTTTAGGTCTCGTGAGTTACTTCAGAAGGTTCATTCAGGGTTTTGCGCAACTAGCCCATCCCCTCACTAAACTGCTTAAAAAGGATGCCTTGTGGCAGTGGACAGCTGAACAAGAAGAATCTTTTAAAACTTTGAAAGCAAGGCTGATTGATAGGCCTGTGCTAGGAATTTATGATCCTTCGGCTGAATTTGAGCTGCACAAGTAGATTAGGTGTTGGGGGCATCCTTTTGCAGCGCCCTCATGGGAGTGAAGGTCCCTTTAACCCTGTGGCTTATTTCAGTCGCCAAACGACGCCGGAAGAGAGGAACTTTCACTCCTATGAATTGGAGACCCTAGCTGTCATATGCTCTTTGAAAAAGTTCAGGGTGTACCTTTTAGGAAAGAAATTCAAAGTGGTCACTAATTGATAGATAGATAGATAGATAGATAGATAGATAAAACCTTTATTCAATAAACATAACACATATACATAATTGTAGTGCTCTTCGCTCCACTTTCGAAAAACGCGATCTTATACCTCGGATCGCTCGATGGTGGCTCGCTTTGCCGGAATTTAACTGCACTGTGGAGTATAGAGCGGGTGCAAAAATGGCTCACGTTGACGCACTTTCAAGAAACCCTGCGCAAGATTTAGAAACACAATCTCCCGGACAATATCCCACAGTCATGACTATCAGCGAAGACGACTGGCTGCTTACTCTCCAACTGGGGGACTCGGAGTTGTGTCGGATTTGCGATATCGTTAGCAGTGACATAGATCCTAAGGGATTAGAGTATATCAAGAATAATTACGTTCTAAAGGATAATAATCTGTTCAGATGTGCGGAGGGAAATAAGGACCGTGTTAGATTTGTAGTACCAAAGGGCGCAAGATGGCAGGTGTGCAAAATGAATCACGACGATTTAGGTCATATCGGCTACGAGAAAACATACGAGCGAATAAAAAAAAAACTACTGGTTCGCCAAAATGAAACGTTTCGTCAAAAATTACGTAGCGGCGTGCATCGACTGCGCGTACGCTAAAAAGACTACTGTTGCCTCGGACAGAATGCAACCGTGGATTCATGTGGCCTCGTTAGAAATTGAAGATGACAATGCCGATGATTCTGTGCTTGATGAAAGCGACGAAGTTATGTCTGATTAGTTAAGTTGTTTACCTTGATGGCTGCTACAATGATTCTTAAATTTTAACTAGTTGAACTGTTTCATTAAAGTTTTTAAATTGCAAAGATTTTCTTTTGTTGTTTCAGGTCAAGCGCGAGACATCAAACGGATAAGCCCGTGACTTGACCTGTTATGAAGATGGTTGGTTACCGGTCAAGCGCGAGACATCAAACGGATAAGCCCGTGACTTGACCTGTTATGAAGATGGTTGGTTACCGGTCAAGCGCGAGACATCAAACGGATAAGCCCGTGACTTGACCTGTTATGAAGATGGTTGGTTACCGGTTGGTCTTTCAACTAACTTATCCTTAGGGAGGGGATAGTAAGTTGACAGATTTGGTTTGTTAATACGAATGGATAAAAATGGATGGATAAAAACGGATGGATAAAAACAGATGGATAAAAACGGATGGATATAATATAAAGAATAATTGCTTGGATTGAACTAAACTTTCGGTTGGATACATTTTGGATGGCTAATTACTGGTGTATAAAGTTTGGATTAATTTATATACATGTCGATATACATGGTTAATGCCAGAAACATGATAGTGTATGAATAAAATTTGTTTAATATAAGTACACGTAAATTATTACAAATTTAAATGGATGCATTTTATATAAATTTCTTTTATGATAAAATTGTATAATATTTGATTTGTCAAATGGACATTTACTTCGAATTGAGCTTAATAATTTAGTAGTTATAGGTAGAGTTATGGTAATGTTTTTGTATTTATATGCTGGATAATGCATTCAATACTTTTAGATTAGTTACTTATCTGAAATATGTATGTACATTCATGTTTTAACTTATATAATTTTATTTTGCAATATGTATTTTGATAAGCATTTATTCACTTTTTCTCAACTAAAGTTTAGGCAGGTATCTAGTTGTATCTGTTAAGAAAAAAAAAACATTAATATTATAAAATTTAAGTAGTTCCCCATTTGCCAAGTGTAAGGTTCCACCTGGGTTGTGTATGGGGACATACACAATTTCAGGATGGGCGAGTGTAAGGTTTTATAATTTTTCATTCGTTTGATAATTTTTTAATTTAAATAACTACCGAGTTGGTTACAGAGTGTTGATAATATCGATATAAAGTTATGAATATTCTGGAATCAATACTGGCAACACTCATTTTTATTTGGTGGGGGAAACTTGGCGAACGGGGGGCCGAGCGTTCGGGACGGCAGTCGAAAAAAGTCGAGTTGTGATAGTCGCACCGAACGGATGTCTCAGAGTGAAATAAGTGTTCTTATTTTTGGCTGGTTAATTGGTTCGATAAAGTAAAGTTACAAATTGATTCTGGAGTTCAAAATATAGTGGTTTTTCGGATACGCCTGGAGTTTTCTTCTGTACAAGCCCTGTCTTCTGAGGTAGTCTTATAGTAGTATACTCTTTTTACTTACCGCACTAGTTCGGTAAGTAACTACTTACGAGCAATGTTTACGTCCTTGTAAGTACGTCTTTCGAGCAAATGTATTGAAAAATACATTTACATTTATGATAATTTATTGACGACATCGTTTCATGGAACATAACATCCCATGAAACGGCCACTACAGGACAGGGAGAGGGGAAGTACCTTAATCACCACGATTGTTAGCGTTACGGCTGGCACCATGGACCGCGTTTGTTGGTGACAGCAGAATGTAAGATGATACAATACACAGAAGGACGCTGCTGTCCATTCATTAACCCTTAGTCGCCTCTTACAACACCCACGGGAAGAGACGGGTTGGTACTATTCTTTGCCGGCACCGCATGGACGTTAATTTTTCTCGGGAGTAAGGCTGCCTACGTACCAGAGCTGTGCGAGAGACCTAAGTTGTGAGATGGAAAATTCCAACCAATAGTATTGTTCCATTTGACAGCACATTTGACAAGCTAGGAAAATGGCGCAATACTATTGGTTGGAATTTTCTTAGCTCACAGCTTAGCACTCGCACAGCACTGGTGGACTGGCAGCCTAATAGGATGATAAAAAACGCCCAAATCCAGCTGAATTTTAGTTTCTTTTGTTTTTGGTTTTTCTTCACTTATATTGTTTATACTTTCGCTATTTTACATTTGTATATTATTTTTGAACCGATTCGGAAAATTTTAATTCCTACGAGGAAATAAATTCTAAGCGTGCGAAGCCGCAGTGCAAAACGCTAGTAACATATATACTTGTCATCATTACGTGTTTATGATCTGAATAATGCATAAAATATACGAGAGAAGAAAGAAGATAAGTAGTTGCAGAAAATGTGCTCAAATTTAATGTTAAGTTATTAATTGTTAATATTTTTAATGAGTTCAGAAACATACAGACCCAATTTTGGTGCGTATAAATATGTATGATCTTCTAGATTTCAATATATTTAAAACAATGGAAGATAATCTTTATTGAATGACGATGAATTAAGAGAAATAATCAGGGATAACCACAGAGCAGCCACTTTGTTTGAGAACTTCGAAAAATAGAAGATATATGTTCATCTATCGATTAGCGGACTTTTGAACATTGAAGGGCCATGCTAAGTCACTCAAACTGAACAACCTTTCCAAAGAAATATTTTAAAAAAAAAGAAAAAAGTTTTTCTTCAAATATCTTAATTTTTTTTTACAACTTTTCGGGCCTTTCATATGCAGCTTAAAAAAGTCAGTTTCTTTAACTGAGCAAACCCTCAAAATTTTAATGAACCTTACACCATGTATGACAAAAATCCAGAATAGATACAAAAATCCCAATATAAAATGGTGGATCGTATACAAAATGGCTAATCGTAAACAAAATGACAGGTACTTTACCTGATTCGGCCGCGGTGAACCCCATAACGACGCAGTAGAGCCAAAAGTCCTTAAACAGCTTATGCAGTCGCGGTTTCGGATTTCTGATTGGAGGCAAGCGTTTGACTAGCACCTGCAGAACAAAATCACCAGTTGGTTCAAGTTTCAAATAAAAAAAAAAAAAATTTTGTTTATTTTCTCCCAAAAACTTAATTTACAACTTTTGTAGGCGCAATATTATTATAACATTAATAAAACATCTATTTGGGAGACAGGAGCCTAAACTAGGTTTGACCTGTGTCATAGGTCTCCTGGATCCCACCCTCGGGAAACAGAAAATACAGTAGATGATATTTTAATCGGAAAATACGAGTATTACAGAAAAACTGGACTTAAAATTTGAGAGCACACTAAAACATAGTCAATTTAGTAAAACATTCATGCAAACATAAAAAATATACAAACATTTAAAATCATGTTTAGTAGATCTGTAAATGTGTATGCGTGTGTGTGTGTGTGTGTGTGTGTGTGTGTGAAAGAGATAGGGTATGTGTGTGTGAGAGAGAGAAAGGGTATGTGTGAATGTAAATAAGTGCATGTGCATCAGTAAATGGTAAAAATGCTTTAACATCGAGAAGATTAACTCGAAAAACGGAGAAGAGCCTCTTAAATCTTTATTGCATCCATGTTTTACAGTCAAGAGCACATCAACCTTGACACATTGGACTTTGTACCGTTCTTATTTCAATACATGTACGGGTTAGAGTCGTACTGCGAGTGTCAAGCTTGACCTGTCGTTGACTGTACAGTAGATCTTATGTAAAAAGTATAGCTTCAACATGAACCCTGACAGGGCACCGCAATCTTAACTAAAACAAAAAAATATTATAAACTATTTACATTAAAAACTGGGTGTAACTGTTTGTCCCCAGGCGATAATTCCGTAACTATTACAGATATCAAAAAACACTTTAACTGATATTGAAAGTACGTTACCTAATGAGTAAAATGACATTAACAATTTTTTTTAAATAAAATGAGAAATATCCATTTGACATTAAACACTCCCATACATTTAGTATGAGATTAGTAGAAAGGTTTTTAGGTAATTTCCTTATTTTAAAAGGTTATTTTAACTTAGAACTGATATTAATCTACACTGGTACTTACTTGAAAATCATTATTATCCATACGTAATCATAAAATATGATTAAGGTAAAATGAGTACTAGACTACTTAAAATAAGGAAACTAAAACATTTCTACTAATCTCATACTAAATGTATGGGAGCGTTTAATGACAAAATTTTGCATATTTCTCGTTTTATTAAAAATAAAAGGTTAATGATGTCATTTTACTAATTAGGCAACGTACTTTCGATATACGTTTAAAGTTTGTTGATATTTGTAATAGTTACGGAATAATCGTCTGGGCACAAATATTTTAGTAATACGGTAATATTTTAGTAGTTTGGGAATGGATTGGTGGATATAAGGAACAATAAATATATTACGAATTAATAAGGACTGACAATCCCCCCAACTAGACAACGTAACCAGGAAAAGCATACAACTGCATATAAAATTACAGACCTCGCATTTTTTTACAAAAACATGACGACAACAAAATACATTTATATTTATGTTAATTTATTGACATCATAACATCCCATGAAACGTCCACTAGGGACCTCCAATATTACCAGCTATTGCTGGAACAATGTGGAGGGAAAGTACCATAGTCACCACGCTTGTTATCGTTACGCTGGCACCATGGAACGCGATTGATACACAGTAGGACGCTGCTGCCCATCCTCTGATTCATTAACCCTTAGTCGCCTCTTACGACACCCACGGGAAGAGATGGGTTGGTACTTTTCTAATATAAGATTATATAACAATAATTCTTAATTAAAAATTATTAACTATATTATATTAATAACAATATAATCATATTATGATAATCATAATCATAATAATCATAATCATTTATTTGGTAATATAAATTACATGTCATCAAATACTAAAATATATCAAATTTACATAATGTATTATTAAATTAAAATAAAGATAAGTCAGATGTACTTGTGTACAATAAGTCCTTACGTATTATTATTTAAATATTCGTCCAAACTATAGAACGCCTGCTCGATTAGGAATGATTTTAATTTATATTTAAAAATATTATCACTCGCTACCTCTGTGATTTCATTTGGTAGCCGGTTATATACTGACGGTCCCAATACATGGGTAAGTTTCTTGGCTTTAGTCAATCTGTGTTGCACCGGTGCAAGTTTTTCTGCATTGCGCGTATTACGATTGTGAATGTCTTTATGTTTTGGATATAACTTGAGATTTCTCCGAACGTACAACGCCACCTGCTGTATAACCAGTGAGGGCAAAGTAATAATCTTCAGTGATTTGAAGTACGGGCGCACTGACGTATCCTGTATAATGATACTTATTAAGTAGTTTTAATAGTAGTTTATGCAACGGTACATAATGAAGGGTATAAAACTCGAGTGTCGGTTACGGGACGCAGGCGAGCGTAGCAGGCCAAGTTCCATAATAGAAGACACGAGTGTTTTATACCTAATTATATGGAGTTGCATACACAACTTTATCTACTCTCATATCGTGAATCCTAAAATAATGTGTTTAAAAACAAACCTTAATGTTTTCTCTTTTTCCGGTGATAACTACTAAGCGAAGTTCCTATAGCTGCTTTGAAAAAACTCGAAGGCAAATCGTAAACGATTTTATCACTTATTTCATTGCAAAACTAATAAAAATATGTAAATAAAACTTTTGTTTGCTGAGTTTTCCGTTATTGCAATGAAACCTCCTTGCAGCCACAGACTACAAACTCATCAAGCTGTCAATGGCGCGCCTATAAAAATTAAAAAATTGTTTAATAGGTCTCCCGCGATGACTGTTAGTAAATTCAATACTTCATAATACACTTCCACAAATTAAAAAATGCTGGTAAGAGTGTTTCTAAGCACAGATTGACATTATGAAGATGTTAATCTACAATTTTTGAACGCATTATTGAGGATTAACGATATGAGAGTAGATAAAAATAGTTACAAACGCTACAAAGGCAACATGAAGAATTCGTCGTAATCATAAAATATATTTTCAAATAACCAGTTTTTAATAAGATAATAAGGGACGGTAGACAGTAGAACAACTTTGGCCCGATAATGTAAAGATTCCGATCTATACAGTTTGTGAGAGTCTGCGATAAGGAGATCTTTGGTTTTGTTACTACGCAGATAGTCCAGTCAATCTACAATATGACGTTGCATTAAATACACACTTAGAGAAATTAATTTTAAATAGTATTTGAAAAATCCGGCAATTTTGTAAAACACAATTTTTTGTAAAAGTATCAGTATAAGCTGACCTATGCTACATGGTAAATATTATACAGGTTGAGTTCACATTATACTGGATTTAAGAATATCAACGTTATGTCGGGGATTACTGTGGTATTAATTTTTTGAATGTTTTTACAGGTAACATAACAAATTATCCCCTAAAGTGCATTTAATGCAACACTCCATAAAAACTGTCGTAGATTGACTTAGAGGTGGGCGTTAAATAACGTAAATAGTTTTGATAACTATTTTATCTACTCCCGTACCGGAATATTCCAAATTCGACAGATTCGAAATTGAGGTCATTGTCCGCTATCATTTTCATTTCCACACTGTTCCATACTACGAGCAGTACGGAAATGGAGTATGGATTTTCATTCCGCAACTGTTATAATACATAATTTTCAATCTGCATAGGCTAAGGCAATACTACCACAGTACTACATTGAGGCCGTACTTTAAAGTAATTTTGTAAAAATACTTTTTACTGGGGTGACGACTGCCTACCTATATTTGAAAGAAAACGGAGAGTACCAGGAGTACATAAATCGACAAGAGGCTGACACCCAGATTAGTAAGTATAGTACAGAAGTACGGCTGACAGTTGGCTCGCTTCTAACCGTGGCAACAAAATGGAAAGTATGTACCAGGAGAACATGAGTCTACAAGAGGCTGTCAGTAACCATATACCGGGTGTAACATGAAGTTATTGTTAAAGCAACTCCGTCCACAAGCTCTGGATCTGGAATAACTTTAATTAACTGTACTAGCTAACTGTCCTCTTAGTTCCATGAATTGATCACTACTTTTTAAATTTTATTTCATTTTGTCGGTCGTAGATAAAGTTTTGTATGCAACTATACGTAATTAGTCATTTTAACACTCGATCTATACCAGATCTCGTGTTAAAATTACTCTCATTACGCAACAGTTGCATAAATAACTATAAATCTACAGTCAAAAATCCGAAAATATTCCTAATCTAACTAAATCACGTATTTCATAAAAATAACCAACACGCATTTCGGTTATTCTGATACTCGTTTTCCGAACGTCAAGCGATATTCAAAAATAAATAGTTATTAAAATAAATAGTTTCAAAAGCCGCTATCGGCTATCGGCTACTATAACGATAGCTAGTTTCGGTATTCCGAAAAACGAAAACGACCCACCTCTAGTTGACTGGACTACGTGTATACGTATGTATAGTATATTTATAAGAATGCTGCAAGTGCAGCGTTCTACAAAAATTCTAAGAGTATTCATGAATAGCAATCTGTGATTGCAACTAAAATTACACGGTCATTCCTTATCAAAAAACCGGTCAAGTGCGAGTCGGACTCGCGCGCCGAGGGTTCCGATATACTTATAGTATTTTTGGAAGCAATAAAGTCCATTTTCAGGACCGCAAAACTAAATTTGTTTGTAAAGGTTTTTTGCAGATTTCTGAAAAACTGTGCAACTTAGAAAGATCGTTTTATTTTTGCTGTAAAGTTTACATAAACCTCTGTCAACTGTAATTAATTCAGATTTTCCCTTACTCAAACTTCGGAGATAAGGGGGGGGGAATGGTATTTTTTTTGACATTTTTCATCATAACTTGAAAACTAAGAAACTTGAAAAAATACAAAAATATATTTTAAAATGTACAAGTAAAGCCCTTTCATATGATACCCCACTCGACCTAGTAGCGACAATTTGAAATTTGGCCCCCCCTATTTTGGCCCCCTTTACATTAATAATCATACTTTTTTCAAAAAATTTTCATGTGCAATTAAGTTGGGCAACTATATTCTAAAACTATTCCAAATTTCAGCTCGATAGCGTAAGTGGTTGCTGAGATATAGAGGTGTGACAGACAGACGGACAGACAGAGCGGCACCATAAGGGTTCCTTTTTTTTACCATTTTGGTATCGGAACCCTAAAAACGGAGTAAGCACACAGATAGCGCGTTTCAGAATGTTTCCAGCGCCATCTAGTTCTAAAACCGACAACCACAACAAGAAATGTCCAAAGATTTATATTTAGAGGGTTGGGTACCCAAATGGTGACCATATTACTAAGCTTACGTCGTCTGTCTGTCTCATCGTCTTGCTAGGCCTTTTTAGGGTTCCGTACCCAAAGGGTGAAAAACGGGACCTTATACTTTGCATTCGAATTGGTCTTTGTTTAGATACATGAATACCGCCACAGATAACGCTGCAAATGGTGTTAAAAGCCGCTTAATCTTTAGGCCATAAGAATTAATTTGACCCGTAGCGTAGCACCAAAAATTAAATAAAAAAGAAGAGTAGTTATGACGTCTTTTTAGGGTTCCGATACCAAAATGGTAAAAAAAAGGAACCCTTATGGTGCCGCTCTGTCTGTCTGTCTGTCTGTCCGTCTGTCTGTCACACCTCTATATCTCAGCAACCACTTACGCTATCGAGCTGAAATTTGGAATAGTTTTAGAATATAGTTGCCCAACTTAATTGCACATGAAATTTTTTTGAAAAAAGTATGATTATTAATGTAAAGGGGGCCAAAATAGGGGGGTCCAAATTTCAAATTGTCGCTACTAGGTCGAGTGGGGTATCATATGAAAGGGCTTTACTTGTACATTTTAAAATATATTTTTGTATTTTTTTAAGTTTCTTAGTTTTCAAGTTATGATGAAAAATGTCAAAAAAAATACCATTCCCCCCCCCTTATCTCCGAAGTTTGAGTAAGGGAAAATCTGAATTAATTACAGTTGACAGAGGTTTATGTAAACTTTACAGCAAAAATAAAACGATCTTTCTAAGTTGCACAGTTTTTCAGAAATCTGCAAAAAACCTTTACAAACAAATTTAGTTTTGCGGTCCTGAAAATGGACTTTATTGCTTCCAAAAATACTATAGGTATATCGGTCGGTCGGTGGGTCCGTCGGTCGGTATGTCCGTCACTCTTTGGCCTAGCGGCTAAACGTATGGTCCGATTGACACCATATTTTGAAATTCTGGATTGGTTGTCTACTTGACTGGATACCAGGGTGTACCAAAAACTGAAAGGGCTTGCTCAGTAGCCTAAACTGAACAATTTATCCATCAGGAACATATTGTGTTGGAAAATTTAAAAAATGTGCATGCAAGTATCCTACGGTAGTTCCATTGATCTGTGAAAATTCATATAAAGGGTGTTCCAGTACTACCAAAAGTTAAACATGTGATTTACTCGAAATCGTTTGAGGTTTGTTTGTTTTAATGTTTGACAATTTGAATTCTGATCTGTATATTTCATTCGAACATTTTTTTGGAAAAACGTAAATAAAAGTTTGTATTTCCATACTATGTGTATGGCATTACAAATTTAAGTTTGCGGTTGATAGTTTTTCCTTGAGTTTTGCGAGAAAGTAAGTGCAGTGCTGCTGTACCATTTATTGGGGTAAGAAAGGAGGATATTACGTACCATTAGAAGCATATTTAACAAAAAAAATCTAACGTATCATATCTAGAAGAACTTGGTATGTTTTGAAAATGATATTAATTTTAATTTAACACAAGTGACTGAAATGTATTGATATGATACGCCACTCGTCCTAGTAACGAAAATATTAAATTTTGACCCCCCCCCCCCCCCCTTTCGGGCCCCCTGTACAATAATAATGATAATATTTTTATAATTCTTTTGTTTGTAATAAAGTTGGGCAATCACATACTAAAACTATTCCAAATTTCAAGTCGGTAGCATGAGTGGTTGCTGAGATATACAGGTGTGACAGACAGACGAAGTCGCCATAAGGGTTCCGTTTTTAGCATTTTGGTTGGAACATTTAAAGATGACGTCATAACTCCTCTCCTTTTAACTTTCGAGCGTAGCGAGAAAAAAAAAGTTCGTGAAAAAAAGTTCGTGTATTCGTGAAAAAAAAAAGTTTTTCTAATTTTCTGAAAAATGTGTTGTTTTATATCACTTATACATCGTAAAAAACAAGTCTCCCAAAAATGTCCGTCCGTCCGTCGGTCGGTCGGTCGGTCCGTCGATCGGTCTGTCCGTCACGCTTTGGCCTAGCGGCTAAACGAATAGTCCGATTGACACCATATTTTAAATTTAAGATTGTTATGTAAATCTATCGAAGGATTCTTAGTGGTTTTTTGATGGCTCTCATTTTGAGGATAGCTGTCATACAACGAAAATAAAAAATAGCAATTTGCTCAAAAACGGCTCACAATATTTAGATGAAACTTTGCATGACCAAGGATCACTATGCAAGGTATCTTACGGCAGTATCTACTTGTCTGTGAAAGTTTATATAAGGGGTGTTCCCTTACTACTAAAACGTAAAAATGTGATTTACTCAAAATTGGTTTCATTGATCTTGTTTTAATGTTCTACAATTTGGATTCTGAATTGGTTATCTACCTGACTTGATATTCCATTAGATTTTTTTTGCAAAAATCTAGTAAACAGGGTTTAATAAAAATTGAAAGGGCTTGCTCAGTAAACTAAACTGAACCAGTTTTCTTAAGAAATATGTGTCGGGAAATTCTATACAAGTATCCTACGGTAGAATCCATTGATCTGTAAAAATTCATATAAAGGCTGTTCCAGTTCTGCCAAAATTTAAGCATGCAAGTTTGCCGAAATCGTTTACTGTTTGTTTGTCTCAATGTTTGACAATTTGAATTCTGAATTGATCTGTATATTTCATTCGTACATTTTATTGGAAAAACGTAAATAAAAGTTTGGATTTCCATACTGTGTATGGCATTACAAATTTAAGTATGCGGTTTATAGTTTTTCCTTGAGTATTGCGAGAAAGTAAGTGCAGTGCTGCTGTACCATTTATTTTATTTATTTTTTGGTGCTACGGGTCAAATTCATTTGTATGACCTAAAGATCAATCGTTCTGATTTTCATGTTTTTAACACCATTTGCAGCATTTTACTGAATTTCGGTGTGTACCGCTAAAGCTATAGCAAATATACACGGAAGAGGCACTATTTAAAATTTGATGAAATGTTCGAGGATGGGCAGCAGTGTCCTTCTGTGTATCGTACCATCTTTCATCCTGCGGTCACCAACAACCGCGGTCCATGGTGCCAGCCGCAACACTCCACCACATTCTTCCAGCAACAGCTTAAATATTGAATCGCTTCAGTATTTAAGCTTTTACTGGAACAATGTGGATGGTCCCTGTCCTGCAGTCGACGTTTCATGGGATGTTACGATGATGAAGGGTATGAGCTCGCGAACATTGGCAGCGCTCCCGGACGCTTTGAGCGCCCAGACTCAGCTAAACAAACGGCTCGAGCAGACTGTGAGTAGCTCCAAGCGAGCAGCAGTAAAAGGACGGAATAAGTCAAGGGTAATGATGATAGTTACCGCTATGACAGGTATGAGCACGCCGAGGTTCCCCGCGCTGCCAGAAGCCTTGAGCACGGGAGCGGGCGAGCGGTCTGTAGCCCTCTCCCCGCCTAGACCCAGTTGAACAAACAGCTCGAGCAGTCGTGTGAGTAGCTCCAAGCGAGCTGCCGTCCCACGAACATTCGCCGCGATGTTCGCGAGCGCGTTCAGCACGGCGCCCGATACGTGTCTGCAATGCAAACACGACCATTAACAATATCACCAACAATTTTTTATTCCGATACACTTAAACAGATACTCACTTACTCCGTACGTGTACTAATAACACCTCTTATTACAAACCAGTTGTAAGAATGTGTCGCTTCTATAATGAGCTGTCGCATGCCAATAATTTACGGGAAATCTTTATTCTACGCTCAGGTGTCTTAAGAATAATGTTAAAATTATTCTACCGTGATGACGTGTCCTCTCTACACTAGAGATAGAGCGGGAGCTGCGGGGGCCCACCTGTACTGCTTGGTGTCGTCGTGGTGGTGGTAGGCGGCGGAGGCGGCCTCCACCGTGATGACGGTGAACATGCGCAGGATCTCGTCGTGCGCCGGCCCCGCGGGGGACGCCAGCGCCATGCAGCCCAGCTGGTCCACGATCAGCGTGTCCAGCGAGGACGGCGCGCGACACAGCCTGCAACACACGTCAACACACCCTGCAACACACATCGTCACACCCTGCAACACACATCAACACAGCCTGCAACACACATCAACACAGCCTGCAACACACATCAACACAGCCTGCAACACACATCATCACAGCCTGCAACACACATTTACACAGCCTGCAACACACGTCAACACAGCCTACAACACACGTCATCACAGCCTGCAACACACATCATCACAGCCTGCAACACACATCAACACAGCCTGCAACACACATCAACACACCCTGCAACACACATCATCACACTCTGCAACACACATCAACACAGCCTGCAACACACATCAACACAGCCTGCAACACACATCATCACAGCCTGCAACACACATCAACACAGCCTGCAACACACATCAACACAGCCTGCAACACACATCATCACACTCTGCAACACACATCAACACAGCCTGCAACACACATCAACACAGCCTGCAACACACATCAATACAGCCTGTAACACACATCAACACACCCTGCAACACACATCATCACAGCCTGCAACACTCATCAACACAGACTGCAACACACATCACCACACCCTGCAACACACATTATCACAGCCTGCAACACACATCAACACAGCCTGCAACACACATCAACACAGCCTGCAACACACATCATCACAGCCTGCAACACACATCAACACAGCCTGCAACACACATCATCACACCCTGCAACACACATCAACACAGCCTGCAACACACATCAATACAGCCTGCAACACACATCAACACACCCTGCAACACACATCATCACACCCTGCAACACACATCATCACACCCTGTAACATACATCATCACACCCTGCAACACACATCAACACAGCCTGCAACACACATCATCACAGCCTGCAACACACATCATCACACCCTGCAACACACATCAACACAGCCTGCAACACACATCATCACACCCTGCAACACACATTATCACAGCCTGCAACACACATCAACACACCCTGCAACACACATCATCGCAGCCTGCAACACACAACATTAAAGGCCTGCAACACACATCATCACAGATTTTCCAATCCCCTTTTATAACCCTTCATCTTATTTTGGCAGCTTTAGAAAATGCCGCCCGATTATCTTAACATCATCTTCAAGGCTTTTACTCTAGCTGACTTGGCTCATCTTTCCAATAGTACTAAGTCAAAAATAAAATTCTGTTCGCATCTAAAATTGATCTAATTTTGTGTTGAAAAGTTACTAACAGAAAAATATTATGACGTCTTCGTTCTAAAATTTCATACAAAATCTATGGAAGGATTCTGTGTCGACGTTTCATAAAGAGTAGCTCATTTGACTAGGTTGTAGACTCGCCGATTATTGAAATTTTCTTATTTTCTTACTTTAATCGACAAGCGGGATAGGAAGCTCATTGATGACGAGGCACAGCTACAGAACCTTGAACACTGTCGGTATTCTACTTCTACTGAGATCGGGGTAAAATGCTCACCTATACTCGCACAAAAAAACACGTCCACTAACCTTTGTTGAAAGAACTGAAGAATAGTGTCAGTAGTTTTAGGCGTGTCCTTCAGCGCTACAGCGACGTGCCCTAACATTATTACGATGTTTGTACTGATCAGGGAAGATTCACTGGAAAAGAAAACACTATTATTATTATTTCCAAATGTATCTATGGATATCCTACTTTAGTACACCTATAATATTATTAATTTATTCATTTGTTACACTTTTAGTTAATAGACCAGATAGTTATAATTGTAATAGTAATAAATAATAATTGAATGTAATTTAACTGACTGAAGGGTAGGCAGGCCCCCCCCCCACAAAGTGGACCGACGATCTGGTCAAGGTAGCGGGAAGCCGCTGGATGCGAGCAGCGCAGGGCCGGTCGTCATGGAGATCTTTAGGGGAGGCCTATGTCTAGCATTGGACGTCTTTCGGCTGATAAAGTGATAATTTAACTTAATTTTAATATTGAGAAGCACCGTGTAAGTAACGTAATATATTTTATCTACTCTCATATCGTTAATCCTCAATAATGCGTTCAAAAATTGTAGATTAACATCTTCATAATGTCAATCTGTGCTTAGAAACACTCTTAGCAGCATTTTTTTATCAGTGGGAGTGTATTATGAAGTATTGAATTTACTAACATTCATCGCGGGAGACCTATTAAACATTTTTTTAATTTTTATAGGCGCGCCATTGACAGCTTGATGAGTTTGTAGTCTGTGGCTGAAAGGAGGTTTCATTGCAATAACGGAAAACTCAGCAAACAAAAGTTGTATTTACATATATTTATTAGTTTTGCAATGAAATAAGTGATAAAATCGTTTACGATTTGCCTTCGAGTGTTTTCAAAGCAGCTATAGGAACTTCGCTTAGTAGTTATCACCGGAAAAAGAGAAAACATTAAGGTTTGTTTTTGAACACATTATTTTAGGATTCACGATATGAGAGTAGATAAAGTTGTGTATGCAACTCCACATAATTAGGTATAAAACACTCGTGTCTCCTATTATGGAACTTGGCTCGCTACGCTCGCCTGCGTCCCATAAACCGACACTCGAGTTTTATACCCCTCATTATGTACCGTTGCATAAACTACTATAATTCAATCGAATGTATCATTGATAATACGGACTCTTTCGATCTACAAGTTTCTTGAACGGATATCGGAGCGACAGAGACACCGCTCCGTCCTGCTCTCACGCATAGCTCGCTCGGTCATTATTAGCTACATTATTCCACCTATAACTACATACAACACACCTGTCACTGGTCTCAGCGGTGAACAGTCTGTTGCTAACGGAGCCGACGAGCGCGGGCACACAGAAGGGGTCGACAGTGAGCGCCGCTTCTAAGGCCACGCACAAGTTCTCTATGGCTGCGTCACGGAGTTTCTCGAACGGCGTCGACTTGGTCGGGATCCCGGACTCTGTCAGCCCTTGGAGTTCCTTGCCTTGCACTGCGACAAAAAAAATATGTACGTTATTCTCGTGAAATAAATGTGTAAGTTACGGCTTAAGCTCATAGGGTTAAAATGGTGTAGTTAGTTAAATTAGGATGTGTGCATTCATAAGGTTGGCAACCGACTCGCCCTGTTGCCTCGACCAAAGAATAAATAATATTACGCTGACGCGACTGAGGCTGCCTTTAATCCGTAGACACCCTTTCGTCCACCGCGAGGATTCCGAGCCGATGCCGATAACAAGAGAAAAGCGCCGACAAAGTTAAGAGAAAAAAGCAAAAACATTACTTATTTCTTACTCATAGGGTCGCTTCTATCCAGCGCTGGTCTTTTGTTTTATCGATATCGGTTCGGAATCGTCGCAGTGGACAAACAGCCTCAGGTGTATTTAAGTACCTAATGGTAAGTGTCACTACCGCCCATTGGCACGTGCAACACCGGCAGGGTCGCCATGCACTGTGGGCACTAGGAGCGATCAAAATGAAACGACGTCTTTGCGCTATGAAGGCAGTTTATTGACTAAAGTACTAATTATCCAGACACATAAGGAAAAAAAAGGGGTCAACCTCGGAATTTAAGCAAACCAGCTGTAAACTCGTATACACCTTCATTTTGATGTTCTAAAAGTTGTCTCAAAGGTCTCATAAAATCTCGTGTCCGTGTCTTAAGTTATTCAAGGTCAAATGTCACAAAATAGTTTTAGCGATTATCTCGGTTTCCATAGTTCCAATGACGTTGACATTTATGTATGAATTGCGCTGCGGGCTTTCCGCCCTCTATCTCAAAAACGGTTGGGCGTATAAAAAAAAAATATTTTACTAATTTGTTGCAAATTTTATGTTCTACAATTCATACATAGATGTCAACGTCATTGGAGGTATGGAAACCGAGATAATCGCTAAAAACAGATTTTTTTTACATTTGACCTTGATTAAGAACACCAAACTGAAGGTGTACACGAGTTTACAGCCGGTTTGCTCAAATTTCGAGGTGAATTCCTTATATGGCCGAATAATAAGTGAGAGAGAGAGGTGAGCCGCACACTGCAGGTAGTGTTACTTGTTTGTTGCCGGCCTTTATAATTTGACCTGCTTTTTATAAGTCCTATGTCATAAGACCCGGAGCAAACCGCCGATAAACGTCGCTAATGGATCCTATCTTTCCTACTTCTTGAAAAGGTGACTCACACTTTTAATTTAACCAATTCTTTTTTCCGCTTGAACTAGTTACATAAACCAATTATACTTTGATTTGTACTAGAGGTCCGCGCCACGCCGGCGTGCCGCCGCCGAGCGACCCCGGTGCGCCGCCGCCGCCGCCGGGTCACAGAAAAATTGGCGCCGAGTTCAAATTTTGCGCGCGAACTATGTGTCACGCACGCGTTGTTGTCTACTAATATTGATGCGACTTTGCCGCGTTGTGCGACTCGTGCGATCAGTGGCCCCCTCGCACCCCAGCCCCACCCCGCTTGACCTTAAAATTAACGCTGAACAATGGAATATTTTAGAAGATTTAATAAAATTTCTCAGAACCTTTCTAGAAGCCGTGGAAATGTTGTCGTCGCAAAAGGTGTCGTCACTTAATTTGGCACTTATTTTCAGATCTGAAATAAAATACGTCCTATTGGCGATGCCAGATGACGAATCATTAATAATTCAACGTTTAAGAAACCAGATGCAACTAAGTCTGAACAAAAGGTTTCCTGTGACTGAAAATATTGTCGCAGCCTCTTTGCTCGACCCGCGTTTCGCTAGTCTGGAAGAAATCGACACATACGTGGAAAATCATCAAATGACGAAAACATCTTTCTTGACTGAAGTTGTTAATAAATTTGTAAAGGAGTCCGATAAACCAGCAGAATCTGTTCCTGTTTTAAATAAAAACCAGGATGTTTTACTCCAAAAGCTAGCCAAAAAACACTCCAATAGATTTCTTGATGAGGATGACGACGTCGCTCAAGAGTGTTGGAGATATTTGGCTACGGCTAACCCTTCAGATTTAGGAGATGTAGAGGACAACATTCTTAAGTTCTGGGAACAAAAAAAAGTTGTTTTTCCTTGGCTTGCCGGATTAGCGCGATCGCTTCTATCTATCCCAGCTACAAGCACGCCAAGTGAAAGGGTTTTTTCTGTAGCTGGGTTAGTCTTGACTGCGAAGAGATCGCGTCTAAATCCTGCAAAAGTTAACAAAATTATTAGTTTAGCTACTTAATTCTCCTAAAAATATTTTTTTTATTAAACTTAAAGAGAGATTTTTCTACTTCCCGCCCACCCCTTAATATCTTTAAAAATAACTAGCCCACGCCGGCGACGCCACGCCGCGCCGGGTGCCGCACCCGGCGCGCCGCCGCTGGGCTTTTGGACTGCGGCGCGGACCTCTAATTTGTACCGTCTCTTCTAAAAATACTTACAAGTAACCTTCATGTGTTCCTTCCCAGTTTTCTCTAGTTCCAGCTTGTGCAGTTTGAAAAGAATCGGCGAAGGAGTCACAAGGAAGTCTCGTAGACAGTATATCGATGTGTTCGCTATAGTCGGAAATTTCGTCGCTAGTTTGCCGAGGCCCTGAAAACATGGATAAATGGACGATCTGAAGCAACTCAATTACGCCTCGGCTATGGTGTTAACGACTGAAAGTGTCGCTACTGTTGTGGCCAGGAAGTAGTAGCTTCAGTTCGCATAAGCCGCAGGCAGGTATAGGACTTCATACGCATTGTATTCAAATTGGTATCCAACAAAATATAAAAATTTACTTCTACGACTTGACCGAGTTCAAAGACCATTCTCAAAATTGTATAGGATTTTGTCTTTTCTTACACTGAGCGGACGTTTACTTCCGCGTCAAAATATGGGACTATCGCGTCTCGACTTCGCGCGCAAAAACAGCTCACGCTTTTTGATGCCACTTTATCCAAGGTCGAACACGCGAGCAATGTTCGACTGCGGCAAACCTATGCATACGACGCGCTGATGCTCGCTGGGAAAAAATGTTCAGGTTGGTACTGATCAACGTTACGAGATGTAATGTAACGTGTTACACAGCGAGCATTCGTGCAGTCAGTACGTCGTGTTACGGGGAAACCAGCGAGCTACGAGCCGCTCGTTGCTCGCTTTGAGTGCTCCACCCGGCTGTCGGTTTGGCGAATCCTTTGACTGTTACGCGGTTCAGTCCGTACGCTGTTGCAAGTACTACTGTACTACTATTTATTAATAGTGCTATCAATAACAAACCACCACATACGCCTCTGTTTTTAAATAAGTTTGTAGTCTAGTAACGTTTTTTCTTCTTCTTAATTTGGATGAAACAATAATTAAGTAGAATCAAAGATACCAACACGTCCTCGCTGTCGACCATCTTGAGTGAACTGGCGGCGAAAGCGGAGCACAGAGTTTTGACGAGCATGTTACGCTGATTTAGAACACAGCGTAACATGCTTGATGCGTAACACGCTCTATGCGAATGTTACTTTACACCTCGTCACAGATTAAATAATAGTAACCTCGTACCCAGTACCCACCTTTCGCAGAGCGACTCGCGAGCTCGGCACGATTGGAATTGCTCGCGCGTGTGATATTTTGCGCGCGACGCAGTTGAAACGCAACTTAAGAGCTTTAAGACTTAAATATTTTTTCCCTAGCCTATACCCACTGCAGGGCAAAGGTCTTTCTTTCTATCCTCCAAATTTTACGGCAAATATCCACCTGCTACCCAATTCTATAAAGTATTGAGACCACCAAGATAACCTTTTGCGCGTCTACTCCGCGGCGGCGTTATGGCCTGGTGCAATTAGACCAAAAAAGGGCCTAACCTCGACATCCAAAGTAAAAGTATCATTCCAGCTCCAAATTGTTCTATCCACTCCATATATATTTAGGTAAAAAGTTACACCATTTTTAGCGTCGGGTTTAGGGGGGACCGGGGAGAAGTTGGGTTTTATCAGTTTTTCTTAAATTTTTCGAAACCTGTGCAGTTTACCGCAAAAGTGCCAAGGACAAAAGTAATCTATATTAAATTGCCAACAAAAGTGGTCTTCAGCATAATCTTGCTAAAGTGAACGGTGCCAGAGTTACGGGGGGTGTAAAGTAGAAATTGTCACTAACATACCAACGGCCAATGATATCACAATTTGTTTTAACAAAACACAATCCTGTATGAAAAAAAATAGTTTCCTTATGATAATGTCATATTTTTCCATGAATCTAAAAAAACTAACAATTGCTAGTCCAGGCCCTGGCTAAGGTTCTGTAGGGAAATGAGTGTACATAAAAAAATCAGGAATGTTTAGCAGGTGTCCTAGTAAGTATTTTACACTCGGGTGATAATCCGTCACCCGGTCCATTCCCAAAATGTAGCGTACGGCAGGGCAGGGCGCCAGGTCCTTACCTTAATATCCTTGATCACGATAAAAATTAAACACTTTTCTTGATTTCAAACTATAATCAACTTTCACCAGTGAACGTGACATGGAACTAAGTCAAAGTAAAACAAAATCGTTGTCAAAAATACAAAGTTCTAAAAAAGTAAAGCAAATATTCAAAATCTATAAAAAGTAGTCGTAAAAAAAGGTTCTGTCGCCGACATGGCACCGGGAAAATGTAGCGTACGGCAGGGCAGGGCGCCAGGTCCTTACCTTAATATCCTTGATCACGATAAAAATTAAACACTTTTCTTGATTTCAAACTATAATCAACTTTCACCAGTGAACGTGACATAGAACTAAGTCAAAGTAAAACAAAATCGTTGTCAAAAATACAAAGTTCTAAAAAAGTAAAGCAAATATTCAAAATCTATAAAAAGTAGTCGTAAAAAAAGGTTCTGTCAGGACCAAAATGTAGCGTACGGCAGGGCAGGGCGCCAGGTCCTTACCTTAATATCCTTGATCACGATAAAAATTAAACACTTTTCTTGATTTCAAACTATAATCAACTTTCACCAGTGAACGTGACATGGAACTAAGTCAAAGTAAAACAAAATCGTTGTCAAAAATACAAAGTTCTAAAAAAGTAAAGCAAATATTCAAAATCTATAAAAAGTAGTCGTAAAAAAAGGTTCTGTCGCCGACATGGCGCCCAAGCAAGACTTGGCCACCACAGACGCCCATTTACGTTCGTCGGTTTGGACTATTTCGGACCGCTGCAGGTTGCTGTTGGTCGCCGTCGTGAGAAACGCTGGGTCGCCCTTTTTACTTGTTTGACGTCAAGAGCGGTTCATCTAGAAGTCGTTTCTTCCCTTTCATCGGACGCAGCAATTATGGCCTTACGTCGTTTTATTGCCAGAAGGGGAATGCCAGTCAAAATTTATTCAGATAATGGAACGGCCTTTGTGGGAGCGGCGAAGAAGCTTGGAGATGTTTTTGATTTTTCTGCCAACAACAAAATAACTTGGAGCTTTATTCCACCAGCAGCTCCATCCATGGGTGGATCTTGGGAGAGGCTGGTAAAGTCAATTAAATTAGCTCTTTGCACAACTTTAAAGCAAAAGGCCCCTTGTCAAGAAACATTAGAAACTCTGCTTTTAGAGGCTGAAGCTATAGTTAATTCTCGGCCCTTGACACATGTACCTGTGGACCCTGACTCTCTAACATCTTTAACACCATTTCATTTTATTCTCGGACAACCCCCGGCTATGACGTCATAAATTTTTTGTATGGGATTTTTTTTTTTTTCTTAATCCTATCGTGTGGATATCAAATGAAAGAGCTTAAGGAGCTGATTCTGGAAATATACTACATTGTCCCATTTGAGCATCTGGTTATCTTAAAATTAAAGTAATATTTTCGAAACACACCAAGTTTGAGCTCCTCCAGGGAACAAAGGGCTGAATAACTTTTCATAAAATATACGTGTAGCGTCGCCGATGTTAGTTGTTTAGCTCTTTATTTGGCTCGCCAACGCACACACCACGTTGCACATCCTACTCGCTGTACGGTCGGTTGCAGACTGAGTATGCACGCTCGAGACAAAGGCTATACACTACATCCCTTCCCTATTTTAATTAGATTTTTATATCGTTCATAAATTACCTAATTAAAATAATAAATTACATTTGAATCGGAAATTATCAAATCATAATACGCTTCTAGCGGTACCTTCTACAAAATAGTTTTTCATAATTTCCTTAGTTAGGTACTCCTCCTCTCCACTACTGTTGCAAATGTTATCTTTTCCCAAATTATTCTTTATGTCTAACACTTTCCAGTCTCCTTGAATATTCTTCAAATGTACTACGTTTCTTCTTATCTGCCCCGTCTACTTGTTCTGGACTTACAACAACTATTGACCAATGAAGCTTGCCTACAGCAGCCAACCCAGAAACTCCAGGAGGACCTTACTTTTAAGCCCTGTGTTACTTTAAAGCCTTGAGAGGAAGGCAAAAGTGAGAAACACCACTACCTGTCTTTCCTCTACTTTTTTTCTTAATATTTTTATTTCACACTACTGGTTTCCATAGGTTTGCAGGTGATAAACAAAGAAAAATACAAAGACTATTCAAATTAAATGAAGGTTTTAAATATTACAACTAATCCAGAACAATAACAAGTTCTTCAGCTATTTATAATAGGTATATAATTTCTTTTCTTTTTTTTTCGTATGGTTTGCAGGGTCAACGAATTCTTTGTGTTCTAATTACACCTATTAAAATTATGATCTATACCCAGACATACAAAACGCACTCTTCAAAGTACATATTTATATGGTGCACACCTATGTCATCGAAATGTGTGGTGATGATACAAACTGGCTGTTTCAAACCAGGAACTCCTCGGAAAGTCGATCTATCAATTCGGCTCATTACTCTGCACGTACCTGCTGAACTCCAACCCACCACGTCTGGATCGAGCGTCCAACACATCTTCCAAGACTATTATGATAAGAATAAGTATTTTAAACTATTATTGTACTATATTATTTCTGTTAGCACGGTGGCAATTATGACATCAATCATTTATAATATAGATAGGCTGCTGATAGCTTTCAGGTGAATGATCTCTGTTTACCATGGTGTTTTTCCCATATAAAAAGGAAACTAAAGTTGTCCTGATCGCAATAAAGTGCTTCGTCACAATTTGACATAAATTAATAAGATGGCGATATCAAATGAAGTTATTTTTCAATCTAATTCAACTACTGGTACCTTTAATCTGAATGTAGAATCTCACCAGAATTCAACTCGAAATGTTTGTCGAAAACTATTTTTTATGTTACTGATCAATTTTCAAACCTTATTGTCAAATTTAAGGAGTTATTATTATTGTTTATTTTTATTTTTAAGACTTCTTTCAGTTGTATCAATTTTGTAAATGAATTATTTATACATTTGCCGCTGCACAAAAGAACAGCACCCTTTTTTTATACCACGTTTACTTTTTTTTCTAATCTCTTAAAACCTTTGCTCACAAATTTCTTGTGGAATTGCTGCTTGTCCACTTTGTTGATTTTATTATCTTACCTGTACCGTGTATGTCGACAAATCAACTTTTCCATTAAATTTTTCATTCATTGGGACTCATTATTCAGACAGAACTATTCATTTATTTAAGCAAATATACCTAATTACGTTTTCGTAAGTTCATAGGTATCTTTATTTTTACAACGCTTTTAAAGAGTATTTTGTTGCTTTACAGTAAAGTTACATAAGAAAACCTAAATTAAAACTGCTTTTCAATAGTTACCTGCGAGGCTTATTTACCACAAAAATCCTACTAGGTGACCGGATTATTATTCCAATTTCTGTAGCCTTTCACAGGAACCAAGCTTTTTACCAACTAAAGTATATTTGAGTATGCACTAATTTTAAATAGGTACCTATTAAGAATGATAGGTTAGTTTTTTTTTTTTTTATCGTTGTAAATGGACAAACCACATAATTTATTTCAAACATTGTAAAATTATTTACTTAGATATGTTTAAAATCGATTGCTTCTTGAGCTTTATTTATTTATTGATTAACACGACAAGAAGAAGAAATAATCCTTGATCCCAATGTCTTGATTTAGGCACTTGAAATAGGTTGGTAGGTATTATTTGTGGTTGTCTTGGCCCATAGAGGAGAATCAATATAACTTTAAGATGTATTAAGTACGCATAATGTCTATGTACCGGTCCTTCCAATTTAAGTGAAATCGTTCAATACAATATACTAGCAACACGCCGATGTACACAAGTTTTTTTTTTTTTTTTTGCTATGGCATCGTTGTACAAAGCACGTATGTTAAACATAATGAAATAGGGACATGATCATTAAATAAACCCTTCCAGAATAATTTGACTTTTCGTGGGTATGTATTAATTATAGTAGGAAATGTACAGTAATGGGTACTCTCGCTACAAGTGCCAGAATTTACCTGCTCCCTAACTACACCAGTGGTATTGGAAAGTGTAAGGTAGGTATCAAACTATTTAAATTTCAAACTGTAGGTTGGTACTTTTTATCATACCTTTTCCAAACACTCAGCATGTTTAAACTGAATTTAGGGACAAAATAAAATTGTCACCATATGTCCTTATAAAGATGACTTGACTGTCAAACAATGTGTGTGAATCTGAAATCCATTTGTTACTTCTTTTCAACTAAACAAGGAAGCATTTTGTTATTTATAATTCACACTAATCGGTTCCCGAATCGTATCATATCATTATCCATTATCCACCCGGACTTTCCTTGCACTCTTTAATACCATGGCTCAAAACAACACATGTCATTCGCCCACGCATATAACCTTTCTGAAAATATATGAGAAATATTTTAAGACGCGAGCTAGATTTAAACCCGCACCTTTGGAACGGACCAAGCATGAATTGTATTTACATACAACAAACATCAGAAGCAGCACGAATCCAATGCACAGACCACTGTGCTTTCGTATCTAGACTCCCTTATTCTCTTTATATTTTGTTTATGCGTGGCTATTCTTTGAGTTTCATAATATTATTGATGCAACAAATATGAACATACGATTTACTATCATTTTTGTCTAATAATTAAATATTTTTTCCATACGCCTACATATTAAACAAAAGGAAATGAAAGCTGATTCAGTTTACAGAATTGTTAAATAATTATGTAGGTATTGTTCATGTTACCTGCATAAACATGCATATAATGGTAATTCTATGGTTTTGTTTACTGGTGAGGAGTAAGCCGTTCCAACCATTGGAGCCGACCAATTAATAATTCAGTTGGAATTCACAACTGCTCCAATTATGCCTCATTTTATAATTGACATAATGCAATCTAATGCCCAGTTAGTAACTGCTCATATTTTAAATTGTTGAAAAGACAATATGCAATTTAATGGCCAGTATGTAGCTGCTCGTATGTATCTCAACATTGACAAAACTGTTAGCCAATATGCAATTAAATGCCCAGTTTGTAACCGCTTATAACATATCACATTATTAACAAGACAATATTCAATTTAATGCTCAGTTTGTAACTGCTTGTTTGTCAGATTATTGAAAGGACAATATGCAATTTAATGCCCAGTTTACAAATGTTTACATGTCAAATTATTAAAAGACAATATGCAATTTAATGCCCAGTATGTAGCTGCTCGTATGTATCTCATTATTGGCACAATTATTAGCCAATATGCAATTAAATGCCCAGTTTGTAACCGTTTATAACATATCGCGTCATTAACAAGACAATATTCAATTTAATGCTCAGTTTGTAACTGCTTGTTTATCAGATTATTGAAAACACAATATGCAATTAAAATCCCAGTATATAACTGCTTATATATCGAATTATTAAAAGACAATATGCAATTTAATGCCCAGTATATAACTGCTTACATGTCGAATTGTTAAAGATAGTATGCAATTTAATGACCAGTATATAACTGCCAATATGCCAAATTATTAAAAGACAATATGCATTTTAATGCCCAGTATATAACTGCCAATATGCCAAATTATTAAAAGACAATATGCAATTTAATGTCCAGTATATAACTGCCAATATGTTAATATGCAATTTAATGCCCAGTATATAACTGCCAATACGTGTAATATGCAATTTAATGCCCCGTATTTAACTTCCAATACGTGTAATATGCAATTTAATGCCCAGTATATAACTGCCAATATGTGTATTATGCAATTTAATGCCCCGTATTTAACTTCCAATACGTGTAATATGCAATTTAATGCCCAGTATGTAACTGCCAATACGTACAATATGCAATTTAATGCCCAGTATTTAACTGCTTGTATGTCAAAATATTAAAAGACAATATGCAATTTAATGCCCAGTAGGTATATAACTGCCAATATGTCAAATTACTAAAAGACTGTGCAATTTAATGCCCAGTGTATAACTGCTAATATGTATAATATGCAATTTAATGCCTAGTATAATCATAACTGCTCATAACATGGTACATATGTAGCACAAGTACCACTTAACGCAACTTAAATAGATTGCATTTGACAAATTCAGAGTATATTTTATATCATATAATATTTCATCATAATCCAAAGTAACGACGACTACAGGACGCTGAGTTCCCTCCAGAATTCTAGCTTTTTCTGTATAAAGTGAGGAGGGGAACCTCGCCTGTCAGCGCTACGGCTAACACCATGGAACCCGGTTGTAGGTGACCGCAGTATGTAATATGGTAAGGCACACAGGAGGATATCCCATCAATACAATTCAAAATTTATAGATAAATAAAAATTGGCATGTCAGTTACCTCCTCCCGTTTATGAGCCATAGTCGCCTATTACGACACCCACGAGTATGTATGGGTTGGTACCATTCTTGCCGGCACTACACGGGATATAAAATAATTAGGATCATTAAAACTAACTCGTGGCTGGTTCGTTGGATCCAAGGTAAGTAAATTATTCTATAAATAGTAGTAAAAACAGCACAAATAACCTGCGCTGAGTTAGCATCCAGCTAGTTAGTTTTTTGGGTTCAGTGGAGTTTTCTAGCAGCGGCCCTAAAAACTCAACGACGTATACTCTAAAAAATAACCTTATTTTTGAATCGAGTTTCATCGAACATTTTTTCAGTCATTCTATCTGCGTCTGCGCTACGAAGTGTATCGTTTTATCTCATGTAATATCCTTGCGTTCTAGTTTTATACGTTATTCGAAGTAGCAGTCCAAATATTATTACATGGGTGGTGGTATCAAAACCAATGGTAAATATGTATCAAAGTATTAGTATCTACTGTACTGGTAACCCCGTAATATGCCACACGGTGGGTCAATTATGAGGGGTCAGCCCTTTTAATAGTAAAGTAAATAAGTTTGTGTAGGTAGTTCGTAGGTATATTCATCAAAAATAATTCTTGCCGTGACAAGTTGTCAACGACCGACCGAACCACTGTTCGGCGAAACCTATAGGAACCCTATAGGTTATTTTCAAGTTTCCTTAAATCCTTAAATCCTCCTCATTTTGATTGGCTTGACGCAACTACCTACGTATTGACTTCTATCCGTTCCGATTTCTTTGGTTAAAATACTCAAACCACAGCCAAGGAAATCTTTAAATATAATGCAAAATCTGGATGGGCTAACACGCATCCTTTGTCCGTTCAAACCTGTTCTATTTATAGCCGGCCGACACTATGTTTGTTTACATCAGGCCAAAATTTTTTTTCACAACTATTCGGTGAAATTAAGTAATTCCTTTCCTTTTTTTTCTGTTTTATTATTTTCTAAGCAAGTACTCACTTTTAATCCTCGTCGCCAACTGTAGCGTCGCCGATGTTAGTTGTTTAGCTCTTTATTTGGCTCGCCAACGCACACACCACGTTGCACATCCTACTCGCTGTACGGTCGGTTGCAGACTGAGTATGCACGCTCGAGACAAAGGCTATACACTACAATACGTCCAATGACTTTCTATATCCTCATTCATAAATTGTATGAAAGCAATTTTGAAAATATTGAAACCGAAACTAGATAAATAGGATAAGGATTTCGATAATAAATGGTCCTACAAAAAAATGGGCCTGGACTAACCCCCTGTAACTCTGAAACCGTTCACTTTAGCAAGATTACGTCATAGACCACTTTTGTTCGCAATTTAATGTATACTACTTTTGTCGTTGACACTTTTGCGCTAAACTGCACAGCTTTCGAAATATTTAAGAAAAACTGATAAAACCAAACCCGAAGCTAAAAATCGTGTAACTTTTTACCACACAATATGTGGACTGTACAGAACAATTTGGAGCAGAGCAGCTGGAGCTGGAATGATACTTTTACTTTGGATGTCAAGGTCTGGGTCTAACTGCACCATACTATTAGGTACATTAGGGCTGATCACAACTTTTGCCCTGCTTTGCGGAGCCTTGTAGTTTCTGCGTAATCCTGCTCAGGCTTAACGTAAGAGAAAAAAATATTAACACTTCCTTGGCATCTACCTATAATACGATTAGAGAAGTTCAAGTTTCGCCTGTAACTGTAAATTGTTGTTGTTACTTCAAATTTAAGAAGAACTTACTTACTTCGAGACAAACCATGAGCAATGGCATGTGAGCCAAAATCAACTTATGGTTGTGATTTGAGTTGATTTTCTCTGTTAATCGTCCACATAATGAATCTGCTCCTAAAACACAAAAATGAAGATGGTTATCAATTGTAAAAAATGTGCCTATTTCAATGGTACATCGTAAAATTTCGATAGATTTTTTTCAAGTGTAATGGTCCATTTCCTCTCTGGAATTTTGGAGGGAGGTCGCTTTTCTGCAGTGGACGTTTCATGGGGTGTTATGATGATGATGATAATGACTTATATTAAGATATAGTACAGACGTTAGTAACGGTATGGGCGGGTAGTTTTTTTGATATGATTAATTCTACACCTTCAGAACAACAAACTTAAACGCAATTAAAAAACTGGGGATAGAATGACCCGGTTACATAGTGATTTCTTACGTTTTGGTCTTTAATACAGATGATTTGCAGGTTTACAGAAAAAAAGCGAAGTTGTCGCCACGTCTTTGAACGGCGAGCAACGGATGATAAAGTGAACGGCAAAAAAATAAGTACAGTCAAGAGCACCTCAAGCTTGACACATTGCTATACATACACCAGAATAGTATAGTGTATCTAGTATAACAATTGAGATTACCAAAATCTACACCAGTAGATTTCGGTAATCTGAATTGTTCATCGGCTTTTGTAGCTGTCCGTACCCATCCAATTTCTTTGCCGCTTAGTTTATTTAAAGGACTGTGTATTTTGAGTAAGGCTTCATAAAACAAAGCTTCATTTTACACATGCTATACAAAATTAGGGCTGAGTTGCACCATTCAACTATAACGTTAACCGAATAAATGTGTCTGAATCTGTCAAATCTCCATTATACTCGCGAGAGTGAGATGAAAATATTTTATTATTGTTAAAGTCCGATGGCAACTCAGCCTTAGTGTCAATTGCACCATCTAAATATAACAATAACAAGATACGTTCGTCTCACTCTGGCGAATAGGGTGAAGAGCAAGACACGTGTATTCGATTATGGATAAGTAAGATGGCGCAACCCACCCTAAATCTGCATAATAAAAAAAACAAATCAAATGCAACGGAAGGGGGAACTCCAAAATCACGCGAGATACCTATAAGTATAGTTAGAGCATTTATTAGCGCTGGCACGTCAAATCCTTCATGTTCTGAAAAATATATAAATGCATACACCAAACAATATGGGGGGGTACAATATAAGGTGGGTACTTAACCCATGTCACAGAATAAAGTAATAGTTCTAATCGTACAGAACAGACACTCCGTACGCTTCTGTCTATTTTAAATTTTTTACAGTAGTATTGCGCTCGCTCTATGTAGTGTACGGAGTGAGACAATCCAGCTTAAAGGTTTTCAACCACAGAATATACATATAAAAGCAAACAAGTTATTTAATCTGCTCAACAGTTTCTGTCTCCGAATGTACATAATACATTAACTTATTAAAATGCTACCTGCACTTACAGAAAGTTTTGTGATAAAAATAAGAATTTACTTTTTTGCATTAAAGTAGAAAGTCGATACAGATAAAGAGAGAAAATTCAAACGCTCGAGCAAGCTACAAGCATTTCTCGTTTGATGTAAACCGCGTCTACGGCAATACTGATATATCATGTAGTATATCATGATGAAAATACTGCTCATACCATGGATGAATATTAAGAAAGGACTAACAATCCCCTTATAGAAATCGTAACTGGGAAAAACATAAAACCAGATGGTGGTGACGATTATAGTAGTTTATGCAACGGTACATAATGAGGGGTATAAAACTCGAGTGTCGGTTTATGGGACGCAGGCGAGCGTAGCGAGCCAAGTTCCATAATAGAAGACACGAGTGTTTTATACCTAATTATGTGGAGTTGCATACACAACTTTATCTACTCTCATATCGTGAATCCTAAAATAATGTGTTCAAAAACAAACCTCAATGTTTTTCTTTTTTCCCGGTGATAACTGCTAAGCAAAGTTCCTATAGCTGCTTTAAAAACACTCGAAGGCAAATCGTAAACAATCTTATCACTTATTTCATTACAAAATTAATAAATATATGTAAATACAACTTTTGTTTGCTGAGTTTTCCGTTATTGCAATGAAACCTCCTTGCAGCCACAGACAACAAACGTATCAAGCTGTCAATGGCGCGCCTATAAAAATTAAAAAAATGTTTAATAGGTCTCCCGCGATAACTGTTAGTAAATTCAATACTTCATAATACACTCCCACAGATAAAAAAGTGCTGCTTGGAGTGTTTCTAACCACAGATTGACATTATGAAGATGTTAACCTACAATTTTTGAACGCATTATTGAGGATTAACGATATGAGAGTAGATAAAAATCTTTATGCTTTTCCTGGTACATACATACCACAGAGCTCTAAAGTCCATGCGTCTTACTCTGCATCTAGAGACGAATTATTTATTTCATTCAATACAAATCAGTGTCACCATTTACTAAAACTAACACGCTTTTCGCACCCAAACTACTAGCGTCATTTGAGTGCGATAAACATAGTACCATTATTGCGAGAGAGTAAGATGCAAAAAACCAGTGACAGCGTCTCTATGGCAACGAATGTGTTTCTGATGTGCATTCAAAATAAGCGCTTACATAAATTGGATAGTATACCTAGTCAATAAGGAACCAATTTTTTTTTACTCTCTTCGCTTCTATGGGAGGGTGCGCGCGCAGGAGGAGTAGCTCTATCGTTGTTCTGTGATACATACCATAACATCACGCCTGTTTCCGTGTGAGGTAGGCAGAAACCACAGCGCTCCATCTGCTTCCTCTACTTTCATCAACCCTTTCATACGCGCTTGTCGATTTAGGGTACTTTTAACCTGGCCTTCATTTAGAACGTCCTGAGTATTGTCTTTTAACGTTAACCGAAGCCTTCCCATTCCAAAGTTTCCATAGGCGATAACGACATTTTTCAAAACGATTTCCAATGGAAGCGATTGTCAATCCTTTCATATCATTTCTCCATGGTTCATGACCAGAAACAACAAGAACGTCAGCTGCAGAATGTAACACGTACCAGTTTCGTCAGTGATGGCCCAAACCAACAAGTCAACGCAAGCCGAGTTAGCCATCACGTTGACTTTAAACTTGTTGACAGCCGCGTAATTTGTCTCTCGGTCTTCGCGCTCGGCGGCGTCGTGGTGACGACTTTGTAGCTCCGTTTGACCACTCAGGAATAAACATTTTACGAATTCCTGAAAAAATTTAATGCAAAAGATTTTATTAATTGTGGGATATTATTGCAATCTCTTACATCCGCAAACAAAGTGGCAAAACATGTGGATAAAAGAAGCGACTATAAAAAAAACCGACGCGCTCTTTTAAATATGTTTACAGGGTTGACACAATAAATTGTAGGTGGTTGGGCTTTTGTGCAAAGTCCGTCTGGTGAAGTACCACCCCCGTACCTTTTTCTGCGGCAGTGTTTGCACTGCTGTGTTTCGGTTTGAACGGTAAGGGAGCCATTGAAATTACCGGCACATAAGACATACCATTTTATTTCTCAGGTAACGAGAATAAGACAGTGGGTGTTATGGGCGGTGGTGACCACTTACCACCAGGTGACCCACCTACTCGTTTGCCCACTTGTGAATTTAAAAAAATATATAAGTCAAATTGAATTTGAATTAGCCTGTTAGGACCGTAGTCTACTCCCATGGACTTTCTCTTCTAATTAATTTGATATTTTATAATAACCTTTATCATAGTTTTTACTTATACAATTTTTATAGTTAGGGTACCTATTGCAGATGACAAACCTAAACATTATTGACGGAAAATATTGTTGAAATTACCTGAACATCCTTGGTGAAAGGTCCTGGCAGGTCTTTCTGGTTCTGCAACAGCTCTCTGAGTAGCGTCACCATCACTAAGTTCAGAGTCTCTGAGAATGACTTGTACGGGAATACCTTTAACAGAATTATTAAAAACCGAAGATAAATACGATGCGAGATACCAAACTCTTTGTAAAAAAACCATTTATTATTATTCGAGTTGGGATTTGTTATAAATTGGAAGAAATCGAAAGTTAAACTTAGGGAGTCTCTGGTACCGTTGGAAGACGCGGGTTCGCACCCGCGTCTTCCAACGGTCCTGCCTGTGGTTGTGATATCTTCTAATTTCGTTAGAAACAATATTTTGTAAAGTTCAAATATACAGGGTGTGAGGAACAGGTTGGCAAATACTGAAAGGGCATGATCAGCCAACGTAACTAAACAACATTCAGTCAATGAAACTTTCAGGAAATGAAAAAGAAATTGGCCTTTCTACACAAACTGTCCAATCAACATACATACATACATAACATCACGCCTCTTTCCCGTCGGGGTAGGCAGAGACCACAGTCCTCCACCTGCTACGATCTTTACATACTTTCCTTGCTTCCTGTACTTTCATCAATCCTTTCATACATGCTCGTCGGTTTAGGGTACTTTTAACCTGGCCTTTATTCAGAACGTCCTGAATTTGGTCCTGGTACGTTCGTCTAGGCCTTCCCCTTCCAACGTTTCCATTCACTCTCGCCTGGTAGATCTCTTTCGTCAGTGTTCGTTCATTCATCCTCTCTACATGACCAAACCATCTCAGCATCCCTTTCTCGATTTTGGTCACTACGTCTTCTTTTACGCCACACCGTTCTCTTATCACACTATTTCTAATCCTGTCACTCAATTTAACACCAATCATACTCCTTAGCGCTCTCATTTCCACTGCATTAATTCTACTTTCATGCTTCTTCTGCCATACCCAGCTTTCACTGCCATACATCAGTGTTGGTACCAAAACACCCCTATGAACAGCCAAACGAGCCTTGTGAGACACCTTCTGACTCCTCATAAAGGCGTGCAGGGCAGATTGCGATTTTATATGGAGAAGCCATTGTTGTTTTTATTTCCTAAAAGTTTTATTAACTGAAAGTTGTTCAGTTACTTTATCTGATCATACCCTTTCAGTATTTGCCAACCTGTCCCTTACACCGTGTTTCTTGCCATAGCAATGAAGAAAAACTTTGAGATTGGTCCAGAAATTGAAAAATTCTACCTACAGTAGCAATAATGTAGCTTGATGAGAATGACAGAAGTGTGAGAGCAGGACAGAGTGATGCGCTACACATTGGAGCGACAGAGACAAGTATCGATCCGACCTGCTCTCGCGCGTAGTTATTCCTCCTGTCATTCTAATCAAACTATATTATTTCGACTGTAGGTATAAAATGTTTGAACTCACTTGAATTTGTCCAGAAGCATAAATATCCTCAGCCTCCTCATCCAAAAACGCCAACAGATCTTTGGTCAACAACTTCTTAGCCAAAGACAAAATGCTCTGCAGATACGACACATAAAACGTCACCGAAACCCGCTTCTCGGGAGACTCGGAAAACCTCATATACGGAAACTGGTTGAAACTGGACCCAAATTTGTTAAAAAAGTACGTCGTCGGGTCGTAAGGAATCGAATGGTAACTTTGCATCGAAGCTCTTTTCGGTCCATTCGAGTCTAGTGTATCCGTTCCATTCTCAACGATATCATTATTAGGATTTAAATTTCCGGACAAAGACCTTGGAATGATCGGTCTGAATTGATTGAATTTTCTTTTCTTGTCTAATGTGGAATACTCTAAATAAGGCTCCGGTTCTTTTGCTTTAACCGGACTGCTTGGTTGTGGAAATAATCTACAGAGTAAAGGTGGATCGACAGTCGTATATCTTCCCATAGACCGGGCAAGACCAATCAAAGTAGGCACAGTGCTCTTGCACAGTTGTAGTTTAGACACAGCAGAGTAGTCTTTGCTCTCGTGGCACGACAGTATCGTTTTGGTCAAAGAAGTCATGACATCTATTTGAACAGTGATTATTTCCTCGCGAACGCTGTGGTGTTTCGTCGCCACGTCTGACAGAAGCGTGTTGAGACAGAAACTGAACTTCTCCGACATCGGAATACCTAGAACAAGCAAAAATAATTTTATGATATAATAACAAGCAACTTAAACAAAAAGTGCATGATGCGCATGTTTCTTTGCATTCGGCTCTGCGCAGTCAAGGAAAGAGCTTTTTCCAAATTTGGTACTCCAGCAGAGGACGGTGATAATTAAATAACCAAAAGTTAAAAGACATTTTCACCTAACAAGCTCGGAAAGCTTTGCATTATCTAGCTTTGCAAAAGTCATTTTTAACCGCTAGCGTGGAAAAGGTTTTTGAAATTTTAATCGGTCGAAGTCTGTGTGCAAAAGTCATTTTTGGCCGCTAGTGAGAAAAGGTTTTTGAAATTAGAATGGATGACGATTATAGTATAAGGTACTGACGCTGTTCGATAGTATTTTTTTCAGTGTAGTGAGGTAAAAAAATCGTGTGCTTCGCTCGGCAGCAAAGTTATTTCGAGTCTCGTGACTTGCGACCCTCGCTATGCTCAGAATTTTTGTTTTGAAGCTCTCGCTTAGCTCATGGCTAAATGTTAAATTCAATACAAGGCTCTCGCGCCAAATAACAATTCTGCTGCCTTGCATAACAAATAACTAATTAATATATCTTATATACTAGGTTATTTTTTTGGACCTAAAATTTTCGACTCCCTCATACTAAAGTGGTCACGTGACCGACCCATTTTGTATGGGAAGTTGAAAATTTTTCGTGCGTTGTTAGGACAGTCGTAGAACAAAAGTTGTTGCTTTTGACCTCTGTAATAAGGTGGGCATACGCATATCAGGTCCAAAAAAATAACCTTGCATATAACATTTTTGTGTGCAAAACTATTTTTGCACTAACATGTATTCGCGTTTAGATCGCTACTTCCGGTAATAGATTAAGATGACATCGTTCCCCATATAAAGTGACATTTCACTGAGATGATCGAGGTCAAGAGTAAGCCCATTTTCAATAAAAAAAAAAATATAATTTTTTCTAGGGCCTCATACTAAACTAGATGGTTTCCAATTCTTCCTGACTGTACCAAGGCGCAATTGACTTAGAGAGTGTGACAAATATCTAAAGATTTTAGCATTTGACGAATCTATAATTTGGTAAATCAAGTAGGTAGGTATTTGACGAGTGTCGGCGAAATCGGCATGTGTAAAAACCAGTGTCGTAACAAATCCATAAAAACGAAATAAGCTAGGGCAATGATGTTAATCTATTTTTAACCAAAGTCGATACTTATTACCTATTTGCATGAACATGTGAAAAATAAATGCTTCCGGTAGTTATGTATTTAATTTTGCGAGACTCCAAGGCTAAACTAGTGATATTTTTATGCTTAACCACAAAAATATTCATGATTTACATAAATTCGTGGAAAATTTTAAAGGCTTATTCTATACAATAACTTTTTGTTCTACGACTTTTGAAAACTGAGCCCAGAATAAGCACTCAAAAGTTTTTACAGAAATTTTTTAAGTATTTAGCAATTTTACATTTTATTTAATTTATTTATTAAGCAAACTTAACAGCATATAATTCATTATTACAATTCTTGCCTTAAATATTTATACAGCCTATAACAAAGTTTGTCACTCCAAAAAATTTATTGTATGTACTTTCCTGTTTCGAACGCGGTGTCCGAACGCGAGCGTCCGAAACACCCACTAAGCCTAAAATTTAAATTAATGGGCATACTACGTTAAGGTAATTGAATACTAAATAATACTTATTACAAATTATATTTACATCTCTCATATTCGGTAAGTAGGTCCTTATTACCTCCAAATGGGGCTTGTAGGTGACCAATTAGCGCTCTAGGGTAATAATGTAGCTAGAAAAGCCCTAGGGCGGTAAGTAATTGGGCAGCACCTCCACCTCCACGCGCGGCTCCGCCTTGATGGCCGCCTCCAGCAGCGGGGCGGCGGGCGTTTTAATTACTTACCGCCCTAGGGTTTTTCTAGCTACATATTACCCTATAGCACTAATTGGTCACCTACAATTTGGTGGTAATAAGGACCTACTTACCTCACATTCGATGTAAAGCAGAGTAGTTAGCTCGGGTGTAAGCATCAATTGCACCCTCGAACTATAGGCGCCCTCGCTGCGCTCGTGCGCCTAAATATCTCGGGCTGCAATTGATGCCTTACAGCCCTTGGCTACTAATCTACTATTAGTTGGATAGTCTTCTTTATAGGGTTTTAAATATGGGATGACTCCCTAAACCTAAATATATTGATTCAAACCATAAAACTGGACACCTTTTTTAAGGAACGCAGAACAAAACTTAAGATTACAATCCAAACAATAAAAAAACCTAATCAAAACAATATTAAAAGAAAAATTTATTTTCAGGAATCCCGTAAAAACTGCAATACGTGATTCCCATGACAGCGAAAACAAAAATTCGTATTTTTGGCCTTGGCTCCAAGAGGAAACTTGTTCAGTTTCATTATGCAGTTTTCCAATCAAAAGATTCAGTATTTTAAGAGACTTCTTATACACCCTACATAATTTAGCAAAACTCTGAACACTTTGACAAAATACGACTCTCATTCGAAATTGCCATTTATACCAAATCGGACAGCATTACTAAATTTTATTCATATCGCGGTAGGTTTTAAGTCATTATTTGTCAATCAGTATTAGATGACATCACTTTAATGTTATCCACCGCTTAAATACATAAAAGCAGTATAAAAGAGGAAACATCAATATCTGAATACAGTTTTAAAAAAATTACATAGAAATCCAAACAATGTACAAGTTCACAATTTTTTTGGTAGTTTTGCTGATGGTCGGAGCCGTAAGTACACTTCTTTTATACTTTGCTAACGGCCCGCCCTAGCTTAGCACGGGCAGCTTAAACTTTGAGTTTGAGTTCATAAAAAAAATCAAAAGTCCCATAGAAAAAAACACTCTAACCTTTTTTTTTAACTTAACCGAATTAGTAAATTTTCTGGGTTTTTATTTTTATACAAACATTGTCGTTAATATATCGAACAAAAGCAAAACAATCAGCTAAATCGGTCGAGCCGTTCTCAAGTGATGCGCCGTCATACACGATGTAATTCATTTCTTCTTCTTTAAACATAAAAAAATATCAATGTATATTCCCAATTCTGAAAATCGTCATTAATATATATTTTTATTTATCAGTATTTTTTATTTACTAAGACATTTTGTTTTTATGTTACAGAGCTTGCAACAGGGTAAGTGTGTGCATTTTGGTCTACTTACATAATAAATAAGCCACCTAACATAGCCATATTGTTTTAATAAAAGCAGTTCTTATTCAAATAAATACCTACGATATTTTTCAAATTCCGATAATCAATGTAGTGTAGGCAACGAAGCAGTTGACCCCAACATAAATTTCTCGGGCAGATTTTATTTGACAGGATGATAAAGATTCATGAATTAAATGTAAATTCAAAATATCCAGAAAAATAACAAAAAAATGTTTTCCTACAATTTTTGTAATTTTTGTATGAAAAAATTAAAAGTACTGATTTTTTTTGGATTTTTTTATAGAAGGTTTGTCTCATGTAGTGTAATACCCCAGCAAAGTTTCATCGACTGAGGATTTAATGCGGGGGTCTTCAATTCTTCATACAACGATCAGCTTCGTTGCCTAGACTAATGGGATTAACGCTTTTGCCACTAGGCCAAGAAGAAATCTGCAGCAGCAGCACGATTCCCAAGATAATCGCTTAAAGTCGGGCAAGAGTTAGTTTACTTTTATGTCATCTGTGCTACGGCGGCAAAATTGACTTTAGCATCATCGTCGGAACAATTTATTAAAGCACTGTATGTATGTATACGGTGCGAAAAAGAATGGTGTGTTAGTTTTACTAAAGAGTGGGAATCTGCCCATGAAACTGAACAACTTTTTCCAAGGTATAGGCATAGAACAAAATTAATTTTTAACCTCCCGTAGAAGCTGCATCAGCTGATAGCGCATTCTGTGTAGGTCAACCCAACCAGCAAAACAGTCTCAGAATGCGCACATTATAAGAGTGGTAGGCTTATAGCGCTCTTTTAATTGCTTTTGAACTTATCATCGCTCTTATGTTAGTTTATTACATAGGTATAGTAAATTTCATAGAAATCTTTAGAGCAGTTTCTGAGAAACCGATTACATATAGCTACAAATATATAAACAAATATTGCTCGTTTAATAATATTATAGTTATTTTAAAATGTCTATTTCACACCGTTATCACTTTATTTAAAACATAAATTCAAAATTTAAGTGTCAAAGTGTGTTTCACTGTACTGTACGTGTATAAGACGCACGTAAACCTAAGGGTGCGTTTACTCGTACGACCAAAGCCTGTAGCTAACCTGTGAAATGGAAAAATTCTAACCAATAGGATTGCTCCATTTACATATATTGCTCGTTTAATAGTAAAGTAATTTAAAAATGACACTTTCACACCGTTACCACTTAAAAACAAATAATTAAAATTTAAGTGTCAAAGCGTATTCACTGTACTTTACGTATATCGATACACACAACACTAAGAGTGGGTTTCCACCACAGCTGTGCCAGGATGCTAGCCTGTGAGCTAGAAAAATTCCAACCAATAGGATTGCTCCATTTCCTCAGCTTAGAGCTGCGCTTGAAAATTGAGCAATATTATTGGTTGGAATTTTTCCAAACCCAGGTTAGTTATAGCGTGTGAAGTATAAGTTTGGCTCTGACGGTTATTTTCTGCGCATGGATGACAGGCGGAGAGTTAATGAACGATTTGCACGCTTCCCACACCTGCCGCGCTCACATCTGCGACGCATCTTTTGACTTCAGCGCATTAACGGTCAAACCCAGAGTTATTTTGTACGTCATATATCTAGCACAGCTCTGGTGGAAGGTACCCTTAACCGTAAGTTTAAAACTGCATTTTTTAATTTCAGGTGGCGGTGCTGGGGGTACGTTAAAAAAACAAATTTCTTTATAAGCTGAAAGTCTTACTCAAGAGCTCTAGCTCCTTCAATATTCATGGTTGATAAAATCAGGATCAAAGAAACCTTTGGAACACCATTTACTATTATTTCATCAGTGCATTAAGTTAGATTCTCGAGCATAATACTTCTCAAACAACATTAAATAATTTATTGTTTTTTTAGGTGGCGCCGAATTCAGTTGTAAGTATTATTTTTTATATAAAAAAATATAAATTTTCCAGCGAAACTGATGTGATAGTTTTTCGAAGAAATTTGTTTGGGTTATACTTGCTGCTTTTTTTACAAATTTTATGTGACGTACATCGACACGTCCTTTCCCACAAAAATAGATAGCCACCACATCATTCCACTAGATACTATCTTTACGTACTTCCCTGAATTTCTTTTTCTCTCATCAACCCTATCATACATGGTCGTCGTTTAAGAGCGTTATTCCGATGCGTCGCCACAACAAGGCCTCGGCCACGACTAAGCGCTGGCGCTTTCTCGCAGTACTAAATAATTCACAGTAAAATATAAATATCTTTTTATTCCAAAAAAAAAGATACAGTATTTTAGAGTATGAATGACTTCACATGCTAAGTTCAAAAAGTTAAAATAATGTCTTACATTTTCACCTAAAATGACACGGTTAATATCACAGAATAATATCCCGTAAATTTACTGAAAATGTCACTTTTGATTTTTTTAAATTAATTTTTACCTAAATCGAGTTTTTTTAAACCAAAAACTAAACAATATCCTGAATTTTCGAATGGTATTTTTTTTATCTTATAGTATTTGATCCTACATAAATCTCGCATCTGCGTAGACGGTCAAAAGTTAAAAACGGACGTGTTAAAAAACTGTTCTATTTGGAAAAATATCCCAATATTTTGAGATGTTTTTAAACCAAAAAGCAGATCGTGAAAGTATATCTAATATGATATTAATGTCTTCTTTGAAAACTGAGAACTGCATTGTTTTATCCTTCGCCGAAAATCGTAAATTTTGACTCCAGCGCGATTTGAACGGATGAACGCTCTTAAGAGGGGATCGTAGCTGTATTTCTTCCATACAAATTTATACTAATGTATTCCCCTATTTCCTCTCTGGATAATGACTGTTGACGGATGGTATTTTTTAGGCTTTCGATACCAAAATGGTAAAAAAAGGAACCCTTATGGTGCGACTTTATCTGTCCGTCTGTCTGTCTGTCACACCTATCAGCAACCACTCATGCTGTCGACTTGAAATTTGGAATAGCTTTAGGATATGGTTGCCCAACTTAATTGCACATGAAATAATAATAAAAAATATGATTATTAATGTAAAGGGAGCCACAATAGGGGGGGGCCAAATTTCAAATTGTCGCTACTAGGTCGAGTGGCTGGGGTATCATATGAAAGAGCTTTACTTGTACATTCTAAAATATATTTTTCTTTATTTTTTACGACTCCTTGTGTTCAAATTATGATGAAAAATGTCAAAAAAAATACCATTCCCTTATCTCCGAAGTTTGTGAAAGGAAAAATCAAAATTAATTACAGTTGGTAAAAGTTTATGTAAACATTACAGCAAAAAAAGAAATCTGCAAAAACCTTTACGAATAAATTTAGTTTTGCGGTCCTTAAAATGGACTTTATTGCTTCCAAAAATACAAAAGGTATATCGGAACCCTAGGCGTGAGAGTCTGACTCGCACTTGACCGGTTTTTTTTTATAAATCAAGGTCTACTGTAGGCATGCCCTTGTCAGATATTTTTTTACGAAAAATAATTACCAAAAGAAATACGACTACCAAAATACCTGCAAAAATGCCCCGTTTTTCAGCCATATTTAGGCAACGAAAAATCACTGATAATTCTATTACAGTTGGAATGAGCGGAGGAGGCATGGCGAGCGGCGGCGGCGGCGGTAGCGCTTCTCTTGTGGGGAAGAAAGGAGACAGAACTTTACTTGGGGTTAAGAAGTAGCACTAGCACCAGTAGCACGGTAGGCGCATTTACAATATACGAGAACCATAATTTTCTAGCTTTATTCCGTTTTATCCTCGTGGTCGGCTATCTTACCTAGGGGATTTGACGAGGGCTCTAATTTTCACACAGACCGACGACCTAATAACATGTTTAAGCGCCATTTGTATGGTACCCTCTAAGAACCAATCTCTCGCCGTGGGTGTGCCGAATAAGGGATTTTGGACAGGAGGATGGCCAGCAGCGTCCTCCTAGTTTAAGTATAATAAGTATTACGCTCTGGGTTGCACGTGTGGTGCCGGCAAAGAGTAGTACCAACCCATCTCTACCAATGGGTGTCATAAGAGACGACTAAGAGATTATGAGCAGCAGTGTCCTTATGTTTATCGTACCATCAGTAGTACTGCGGTTACCAACGACCGCGGTCCATGGTGCCAGTCGCAATGCTATCAAGTGGTGATAATGGTACTTCCCCTCCAAACTTTACCACGCGTTTTTGTGGAGAGTGGAAGTTTAATGGGATCTTATGATGACGCGCTGGGTATCGCACCACCATACAGCAGCCAATTTAGCACTAAACGAATCGTTAGTGTACACTTATGTACTAAAACGAATAAACTCACATTTTCTATGGACGGCATAGAACCGATCATATTTGATCCGATTGGCGGATTTTCTTCAGGGAGGTTAGCAATTTATAGCTCGGCGGGACGCGACAGGCGGCGGTCCGTGAAATTGCTGACCCCCTTGAAGAAGATCAGCGAATCGCATCGAAACTGGTCGGCCCCATGCCGTCCATATAAAACGTGAGTTTATCTATTTAATACATAATCATACACATTCACCAACCACCGCGGACTTCTTATGGGATGTTATGAATTATGATGATGATTAGGCTTATATCTTTTTCAATTCTAATCAATATAATATGATTTTGTTGCAGAATGTATTTTTGAACATTATCTTCAAAACAGGATAGAAAAATCTGCAGCATCCACTCCACCTACTCCAACTAACTTTCACTGACCATTTCGCCAACGTTCAATTGTTTCTTTAATAATAAAAGAAAAAAATGTGCACATAATTTGGCGTTATTCTTTTTCTTACCTTTTCCTATTATAGTATGGTGCAGTTAGACCCAGACCTTGACATCCAAAGTAAAAGTATCATTCCAGCTCTAAACTGTTCTGTGCAGTCCACATATTGTGTGGTAAAAAGTTACACGATTTTTAGCGTCGGGTTTGGAGGGGAGGGGCGGGGAGAAGTTGGGTTTTATCAGTTTTTCTTAAATATTTCGAAAACTGTGCTGTTTAGCGCAAAAGTGCCAAGGACAAATGTAATCTACATCAAATTGCGAACAAAAGTGGTCAATGACGTAATCTTGCCAAAGTGAACGGTTTCAGAGTTACGTGGGGTTAGTCCAGGCCCATTTTTTGTAGGACCATTTTTTATCGAAAACTTTATCCTATTTATCTAGTTTCGGTTTCAATATTTTCAAAATTGCTTTCATACAATTTATAAATGAGGATATTCCGAGTCATTGGACGTATATTTTATAAAAAGTTATTCAGCCCTTTGTTCCCTGGAGGAGCTCAAACTTGGTATGTTTCGAAAATATTTCTTTAATTTTAAGACAATGTAGTATATTTCCAGAATCAGCTCCTAAAGCTCTTTCATTTGATATACTACACGATAGGATTAAGAAAAAAAAATAAAACCCATACAAACAATTGAAATTGTTATATCATTCGCCGTTGGTATGTTAGTGACAATTTCTACTTTACACCCCCCGTAACTCTGAAACCGTTCACTTTAGCAAGATTACGCTGAAGACCACTTTTGTTGGCAATTTAATGTAGAGATGTCCTCAAGGCTAGATCGAGGTCAAGAGTAAGCCCATACATAATAAAAAAAAAAAAATACTTTTGTGCTTGGCTTTTTTGCGCTAAACTGCACAGTTTTCGAAATATTTAAGAAAAACTGATAAAAACCAACTTCTCCCCCCCCCCCCCACCCCTCCAAACCCGAAGCTAAAAATCGTGTAACTTTTTACCAAACAATATGTGGATTGTATAGAGCAATTTGGAGCTGAAGGTTAGGCCCTTACATACATACATAACATCACGCCTTGTTCCCGTCGGGGTAGGCCCTTTTTTGATCTAATTGCACCAGGCCATTATACAAGTAGAATAAATACAAAAATATAATGTTCATTGCTCATAGAGAAGAGAAAGGGACCGATTCCCAAGGAGGGTGGAGATTGAGGCCCGACGCAGCCAAGGCCCTCAATACGGGTCTTTCCGGTCTAATACTTTCTTAATGGATCCTTTAAAGGATCAGAATTATTTTATTTATTTTGTTTTTCGGTCTGATCCTGTGTGTAAAGGATCAGTACTAATTAACCGCCACGGCCTTGAATCCTTTAATATTATTGATTAAATACGAAACATGGCGTTGTTGTGTCGATTATTCACCGATTTCAAAGTAACCAAACAGTGACAAGTAGATTTCGTGCTGACTTATCACGAAGAGGCGTAAGTGGTTTTTGTAGTCTGTAGATGAATTGGTTTTTTTGTTGTACGCCTTTTCGTGATAGAACCTACGAGTTTTGAGATAAAAATGTTTAGATATATAGAAATAAGTAATTTTCATATGTTTGTTTTTACATTTGTTGATCTTAAAATTATCTCTAATTTAAGCTAGTCTAAATCAGAGGACCACATACTATTTAATAGATAAAAATTGATGTGATATTTTTCAAAGAAAATTATTATTTACTAGCTGGTGCCCGCGACTTCGTCTGCGCAGGTTTATAAATTGTAGCCTATGTTATATTCTGATGTATAGATGAGCTTATTGTAAAGTTTCATTAAAATCCATTCAGTAGTTTTTACGTGAATGAGTAACAAACATCCATCTATCCATACTTACAAACTTTCGCGTTTATAATATTAGTAGGATAGTAGGATGCCATTTGATGTAAAACTGTGATTATTTGTGATAATAGTAAGTAATAACAATTAAAAAAATAAATATATCTTAAATTTTATACGCCTTTTTCTTTTGACTGTACTTTACTACCAAGTAGGTATAAAGAATCAGTCCGGAAAAGCAAAATAATTAAAGGATCCGACCGGAACTTTATACTTACTAACTTTATACTTAAATACAGAGTGAAACTAAGTGTAGGTTTATTCTGTGTAACTTTCCATACTGTTCAAATGTTACTGAGCAACACAACAAATGTATACACAGAATGAATTTACATTTACAAAATTTGACAAGTCGTCATATTGACATTTTATATCTTGACATGAATATTTTTGTAAATTATTTTAGATTGACAAAGAATACTATGTATCTGCCTCTAAAGTTTAAGAAAGACCTGGCTACATTGATAGCATATAATATATCTGACTCTGTTATAGGAAGTTATACACAAAAAACTTATATAGTTACTAACATTACTAACACCAATTCTTTAAACTAGTTCATACGACAAAAGAGGGTTTTTCTACATAAAATTTTACTGAAGTCAATGAAAAAAAACCTTCTGGCAAAAAACTTCCTATAGCAAAGACAAAGGAAAAATCTAATATTTTGAAAATTTTACATCAAAATATTCAAAGTTTTTTTTGGAAAAATTTTAGAATTAGAATTATTCTTAGAAAGCACAAAATTTGACATTATTTGTCTGACAGAACACTGGCAAAAAGACTATCAAATGTTGATAAATTATGAAAATTATTGTATAGCCAGTGCTTTCAATCGAAAGATTTTAGTTCGTAACAGTTTTAAGATAAAGAACCGTAAAGATATTGTTCGACTTTCGGTTGAAAGATGTATTGAAATATCTTGTGTTGAGCTGGACAAGCATGTTGTAGTATGCGTATACAGACCTCCCGCTTTTCAAAATTTTTCAATGTTCGAGTTAGTAATGGAAGATGTTTTAAAAATAGTAACAAAAGAAAATAAGTTTGTGATAGTGTGTGGTGACTTTAACGTCAATATCTTAGAAAATAATACCTATAGTAACAAACTTATAAGTCTTTTGAAATGTTTTAATTTAGAGCATGTATTTTTTGAACCTACAAGGGTGACGTCATCCTCGGCTACCTGTATTGATAACGTCTTTTGTAATTGCGATTATTTTGAGAAAAGTATCATAAACTCGCTTCAGTCTGACCACACTGGTCAAAGTGTTACTTTTAATTATTCTCGAGTAACCCAGAATATAGATATAGAAACCAGGAGCCTAACGAGCGGTAGGTTAGAAAAGTACAAAAACACGTTACTAGAAAAACTGCCCTGTCACAATTATAATACTAACAACCCTAATAACTCATATGAAGATTTATTCACATTGATTAATACTGAATTCAGTAAAATTTTCACTATTAGAAAAAAGCAAATTATTGTAAAATTCAAATTCAGTAACTGGGCTACCGCTGGTATTCGCAAAAGTAGAGAGAGACTTTTTGAATTATATGAGCTTAGAAATTATTCAAATGACGACAATTTCATTGAATATGTCAAAAATTATTCAAAATTGTTTAAATTAGTTTGTTTAAAAGCAAAATCATTTTTTCTACGGAAAATAAAATACAGTCTGCTGATAACAAAATTAAGGCTGTATGGAATGTTATAAAAAGTGAAACTGGAAAAGTGAAACCGCGTGACAATCAAATCACACTTCATACAAATCGCGGAACTATTAGTTCAAACCAAGAAGTAGCTCAAGAATTCGAAACCCTTTTTACTAATATTCCTTTGAAAACAACAGAGTCACTCAATTCATCATCTTCACTTGCTAGCGATTTACTTCAAAAGAATGTGTACGCCTGCGAAGCTGAATTTGGGTTCAATCATGTCACCCCTAACGAAATTGTTAAAGCCTTTAACAGTATTAAAATGAAAACTACTGAGGACCTATGGGGAATGTCAGTAAAAGTCTGTAGTGCGATCATTGATACTATATCTCCATATTTACCTGTTATATTCAATGATTGTGTCGATCATGGTACATTTCCTGACTTAATGAAGAAAAGTAAAGTAGTTCCATTATTCAAAGCTGGTGACAAAAAGGATCCCAGTAATTTTAGACCAATATCAGTCTTACCTGTACTTAGTAAAATTTTTGAGAAGGTCATACTCAATCAAATGCTTTCACACTTCAATATAAATAACTTACTACATGACCATCAATTTGGTTTCACGAAAGGGCGCAGTACAACGGATGCCGGGACTGCACTTTTAAAATACATCTTTTGCGCGTGGGAAAAATTTGAAGATGCTATTGGTATCTTCTGTGATCTATCCAAAGCATTTGATTGCGTAGATCATAGCACATTGTTGCTAAAACTTGAACATTACGGTGTTAAGAATAATTCACTTAAACTACTTAGGTCATATTTGGAAAACAGGATTCAAAAAGTACAAGTAAACAGGATGAAATCACTGGGATCTGTTGTCAAAATTGGCGTACCTCAAGGGTCCATATTAGGGTCATTTTTATTCCTTATTTATATTAATGACCTTCCTTCTGTGGTGAAGAATCTGTCAAAGATTGTGTTATTTGCTGATGATACTTCATTAATAATCAATGTAAGTAGGAAATCACAAAATTATAACGAAGTCAATGATGCACTTGGACAGATTCATGTATGGTTTACTGTTAACAATTTAGTCCCAAACGCCAAAAAAACTAAATGTATAAAATTTGCACTACCAAATGTAAGGTCTACTTCTCATAACATAGTATTGAATAATGAACCATTAGATTTTGTAAATAGTACAGTTTTCTTAGGGTTAACACTAGACTCTAAACTTCAATGGGGCCCTCATATAACGGCTCTTTCTGGTCGATTAAGCTCGGCTGCATATACTGTCAGGAAAATCAGACAACTTACTGATGTAGCTACTGCAAGGCTAGTTTACTTTAGCTATTTCCATAGCAATATGTCTTATGGCATACTGCTTTGGGGCCGGGCAGCTGATATACATTCAATATTCGTTTTACAAAAGAGGGCTATAAGGTCAATTTATTGCCTGAAGACTCGTGATTCCCTGAGAGAACTGTTTAAGGAAATCAACATTATGACAGTGCCATGCCAGTATATCTATGAAAATATTATGTATGCTAGAAAGAACATTCATCAATTACCTAAAATTTGTGACAGGCATAATTTTAATACTAGAAATAAGCACAAAATTGATCAACCATATACTAGATGAACTAAAGTCAATACATCTTTCGTTGGTCTGTGTACGATACTACAACAAAATACCTGACAATATAGTGCAATTACCTGAGAAAAAGTTTAAAGAATGTGTAAAGCAAACGTTATGTAAAAAAGCTTACTATAGATTAGATGACTATATGAATGACAAAGAGGTATGGTGCTCTGATATTCCAGCGAAACACAAGAAACACATTGTAAAAAGCCGACTCTTAAAGTAGGCCGTGCTGCAGTGGTTTCTTGCCGTTTCTTTTACGCTGCTATAGCACGACCCGAAACAGCGTAGACTCGCTCTATTTGCATTGTATTCTGCATGACATTCAATAAGTATTCTGTAAAGAATCTACATTGAATAAAATTATTTGAATCTGAATCTGTTGAATAGTCTTCTTATAGGGTGTAAGATAATTATGGGACGTCTCCCTAAAACTGAAAATATTGATTAAAACCATAAAACTGGACACCTTTTTCTAACGAACGTATAAGATGACATTTATTCTTTAACAATATAAATTAAGTTCGAGATTACATTACATCATTAAATTAAATATTCAAAACATCGTTAAATTACAACAAATTAAAATTAATATGGAATAAATTACATTCAAGTCGATAAAAAACCCAATAAAAAAAATTAAAATAAAAAATCATTTTTAGGAATTACGTAAAAACTGCATTACGTGTTTCACATGACAGCGAAAATTAAAATTCGTGTTTTTGACCTTGGCTCCATGAGGAAAATTGTTCAGTTTCATTATGCAGTTTCACCAAATCGGACAGCATTACTTAATTTTATTCATATCGCGGTAGGTTTTAGGCCATTATTTGTCAATCAGTATTAGATGACATCACTTTAATGTTATCCATCACTTAATACATAAAAGCAGTATAAAAGAGGAAACATCAATATCTGAATACTAACAGTTTTAAAAAAAATTCAGAGAACTCCAAACAATGTACAAGATTACAATTTTTTTGGTAGTTTTGCTGATGGTCGGAGCCGTAAGTACACTTTTTTATACTTTGCTAACGGCGCGCTGCCCCAGCTTAGCACGGGAAGCTTAAACTTTGAGTTTAAGTTCATAAAAAAAATTAAGTCCCATTTTTTCAATGCACTCTAACTTTCGTGATGTTTCAGAGATTTTTTTTTTCTTTTCATAGAATCATTCAATCGATACTTTTTCTTACTAAACTCTGGTTGGCTGGAAGAGATCTCTTCATAGAGATAAGCTCGCCATTGTGAACTTCTTTTATCACTATTGCTTTGTTATATTGTGCACAATAAAGGATATATATCATTGTCGTTAATATTTCGAACATAAAAAAAACAATCAGCCAAATCGCTCGAGACGTCCTCAAGTGATGCGCCGTCATACATGATGCATAGCTCAATATTTTTATCCAAATTTTCTTTGACAACCCAGGACAAATTACGGCCGAAAAAAATTTTTTATGGATATGTTCGTTACCCCCCAAACATATCTAGAATGTTGAACCCCTTGAACTGGTCCCTAATTTTAGTTTTTTCTATTTATCTCAAAAACGGTTGAAGTAAGGAGAAAATCGTCAATGTGAGAGTTGATTGTTATACAATTAGCAATTCATAAACATATGTTTTATTTCGGTGTGACCTACAGTACCTGAAATATAGCTACAGACAGTTCATTAAAAATTAAAAATTAACTTTAATTATTTTTTTTGTACTAACTTTTGACCAAAACTACTGGAGTTATGGCAAAATTATGTGAGAGCATGTGAATTTTGATACATTGAGAAATAAAACACGATATGATTCGTTATTATTGCAGCACTGGTTTTCGATTTACAGCGAGTAACGTCAAACACCACGAGATCATTTTATAGTATGAAAGGAGTAGAAACAGTGAAACTGTCGATGTCTTTCAGTTTTAAACTATGGCACTTAAAATTTCAATGAATAGAATAAAAACAAACCATTTCCCGAGAAAAGCTAAAAGATAATAAAATAAGAAATAAAATATGTATGTATATTTATTTAATGGCATCAAATCTCATTACAAAACGTACTTTGACATTGGCGAAATAAAATATAATTACAAATGGGCTGCTTTGATTTTGAAACTTCAGATGTCAAATGATAGTTCTTGTCACGTTCGATCAAAAAATAAATTAAAAACATTTTCTCAAAGGTATTTTGTTCGTTAAAAGATTTAAAAGTTTCGCTCGACGTTAATATATAATAATAATAAATCACATTTATCTACACTCATGTCGTAAACTTTGAAATATGATTCAAAAAGTTGATACGTAAGGCTGTATATTACGCAGAGTATATATAAAAAATTAAAAAGTTACCATTACGTAACGATTTTTGTATGAAAATTTTGCAAAGGTATTACGTAATTTAATTTTTTAATCATTACATAACACTTGGATACAATTCTCCTTGAATCTAAACTTTTTTTAAGAAGACTGAATAGAAGGTCTTTTAGAGAGCCCGTTAGTAATATATCAGTTTTTCTTAGTAGCTGTCAAATATCAGTAGCATATTACAAAGTGTACCATATAAACAACCTATTATTTTGGAGCAGTTAGAGTAACAGTTACTATAGTTACAATTATTTCATCTGTGGCTCAAAATATGCGCGCGCAGTCTGAAATTAGAAAGGACTTGGAAATAGATATTAGATTTGCCGCTATTTTCAAACATTTACTTTTTTCAAGTATTTTGTGCCCGTGAAAGTGATGTGAAAGTTTATTGAAAAAGTAGATAAAGTGGTGCAGTCAGGATACTGCACTCACACCAGAAGGTACTCAATAACTTATGATCTTCTCTCATATTAGTCTAGGACATTTTACGACATAACCTATACAATGAATTGGGAAATAATGAAAATCTAAAAGAAAACCATGTTAAGAAAATGTTCTGCTTGTATATTTCAAAGAAGACCTAGCGGATATATTAAGGCGGCTTCTATAGACTTATATCAGAACTGTAGTATACATAATATAAGTTGCCTTTGTTGTTTACTTACTTTTGTTTAATTTTTATAAGTAAGTACCAACCTATTGTATGAGTGAAGATAAAGTAGTATACGCAACTGCATATAATATGGTATTAAATGACAGTTGCATAAACTACTATAAGCTTATGATATGACTCATGGCCAAATACGAGTTGAAAACGCGGGAAAATTGCGAAAATCCGTCCGAGGCTATCATTGCCATCTTTTCATAAATGATACTTAACTGTAGCAAACGGAAGCTATTTTGCAACTGGCTCGTATAGACTTTATGTTATTTACTCTATATTAATTTACGATAAGGAATAGCAGCCCCGACGGATTTTCTAGGCTTATAAAATATATATAAATAGGTAGGTGAAAATATTTGTTCTTATTCGGGGTATTTCATAAGCCTTATTGTGGGTTTTTTCAAAATATTCGCGATTTTTATCAAAATTTTGTATTTTCTTTTTAACTTTTTAGAGAATGATTACTTTACTCTGCGTAAATCTATATATTATCTAGCACCCCTGGTGAGTTGGCGCCACAACTTTAGTCTAACAACCATCACTGATAAATCATAAATCCTTTACTGAAAACCGTATCTAAATCGGTCAAACCGTTTTGGGGATAAATGGGAACATTTGCGTAAGTAAAAATTATTATTACAGCGCCCCCTGGTGAGTTGGCGCCACAACTCTAATCTAAGAACCGCCAACGATAAATCACAAATCCTTTACTGAAAACCGTATCTAAATCAGCCAAACCGTTTTGGAGATAAATGGGAACCGTTGCTTTGCACACACAAACAAACGAACCAACAAACAAACATCCTTTCACCCTAAACGCATATACCTTCTCCTTTCGGTCGTGGGTAAAAAATATCAATGTATATTCGCAATTCTGAAAATCGTCTTTAATGTATTTTTATTTATCAATATTTTTTATTTACTAAGACATTTTGTTTTTCCGTTACAGAGCTTGCAACAGGGTAAGTGTGTGCATTTTGGTCTACATAATAAATAAGCCACCAAACATAGTAATTTTGTTTTAATAAATGCAGTTCTTTCTTATTCAAATAAATACCTACGATATTTTTCAAATTCCGATAATCAATGGGATTAAGGGGCTGATAAGAACTAAATACGCCTCACTTGAGCAGGTTTTTAACGAGAAGTGATGAATATATGGCCGTGAAAAAAAATTATGTGATAATTAAGCATCTTTCCAAGAATATGGCTGTCTCCGAAACACGATTAAATATATTTTGTACGCCATAAAAAAATACAAAGTTACCTCTGCTTTTTGCTTTTAAACCGTTTTTCTTAAGTACCCATTAATCTATGATGCCAAAACTTTTACACATTATTCAATACATTATGCATAATAATATAGCTTTTGATAATTAATATTATCGGTACAGATTTTGAGAAAAATACAAAAATGAGCGAAAAACGTAAAACAGCGCGAATCCGCTCAGTTCTAGCACGCCCATACTGCCCTTTGTTAGAAAGGGAGGTAATTCAGCTCTTATCAGCCCTTTAACGCTTTTGCCACTAGGCCAAGAAGGCAATCTGCAGCAGCAGTAGCGGCAGCAGCACGATTCCCAAGATAATCGCTTAATGAATGGTTTGATAATACTAAAGAGTGGGAATCTGCCCATGAAACTGAACAACTTTTCCCAAGGACACAATCATAGAACAAAATTAATTTTTAACCTCCCATAGAAACTGCATCAGCTGATAGCGCATTCTGTATGGGAGGTCAACCCAACCAGCAAAATAGTCACAGAATGCGCACTTTATAAGAGTGGTAGGCTTATAGCGCTCTTATAATTGTTTTGGAACTTATCATCGCTCTTATGTTAGTTAATTATATAGTAAATTTCTTCGAAATCGTTAGAGCCGTTTTTGAGAAACCGATTACATACAAATATATATAGGTACAAATATATATATACAAATATGTATTGCTCGTTTAATAGTATAGTTATTTAAAAATGTCACTTATACACCGTTATCACTTTATTTAAAACATAAAGTCAAAATTTAAGTGTCAAAGTGTGTTTACTGTACTGTACGTGTATACGACGCACGTAAACCTAAGGGTGCGTTTACCACCAAAGCCTGTAGCTAACCTGTGATATGGAAAAATTCTAACCAATAGGATTGCTCTATTTCCTCAGCATAGAGCTGCGCTTAAAAATGGAGCAATATTATTGGTTGGAATTTTTCCAACCCTATATTAGTTAACTGGCACAGCTTAACCGCAAGTTAAAAACCGCATTATTTTATAGTTTGGCGGATGTCAGATAAAAATGTATCTACTGTTTTTTTGAGAACAATAAACATTTTATTTATTATTATTATTTATTTTTATTTCAGGTGGCGGTAATGGGGGTACGTTAAAAAAACAAGTTCCTTTATAAACTGCAAGTCTTATAGATTAAGAGCCCAGGCAGATTTTAGTCCGGAGTATAAAGTAACTGTGAAAATTTTATACTTTGGTGGAAAAAGCACTCTGTTCTAAAGTATGACCTATATTAATATTTAGCTGCATTTTAGACGTAAATACCATTTTATAAGCAAATGTGTGGAAAAAACGTTGGAACAGTCAATTATGTTTCACACATTTTGGTTGACTCAAGTATTTAAAATGTATGAAAGTATTTATTTTTTGACTGACTATTTTATAGTTGGGGTCAATAGATCTTTGTTATCTATCCGACTTTTACAGGCTCAGTACTCTTAATAAACTCTTTTTTCTGTATGACATGATCAAAAAAGCAGTTGGACCACCCGATGGTAAGTGGATGGTAAGAGTATATGAGTATTGGATCACCGGCATGGCACCGCTACCTATAACATCAGAAAGAGTTTTTATTCGTGAAGTCATCTTCACCATATCAGGCGATATACGCCCAAGGATCTCCGCGGTGCTTGCGCTGATATACCTACACATCCAGTGTTTTTGGGTTCCGTACCCAAAGTGTGCTAACGAGACCGTTAAGCCTACGTCATCTGTCCATCCGTCTGTTTGTCGTCTGTCTGTCCGTCTGTCAGACCTTTAAAGGGCTGTATCTTTTGAACCATAGTAGCTTTATGGTTGAAATTTTTAACAGAACAAGTACGTGATATTTTGGCAGATTACCTAACAAATAATAAAAACAATGAAAAGTTAAAAAATAAGGAGGTCCTCCAAGAAAAGCGTTTTATTTTGTGTTTTTCTGATTTAGCTCTATCATAAAAACGGAAACACAAGCGTGAAAATTGGTGTTTGTTTATAATGCATAAACTTAAGAATCACAAAAAATAATAAAAACTCGTCAAGTGCGATTCGGACTCGCGCGCATTTAATACACTTCTGCGCGACGACTAGATTGCGTGTACCTGTCTGAGGCGGTATTTTCTCCTTAATGGTAAGGAACCCTCGATGCGCGAGTCCGACTCGCACTTGGCCGGTCTATCCTTTACGGCAGAAATAAGCAAGGGGTGATACTAACCCAGACAGACTTTACTCAAGGGGTCTAGCTCCTTCAATACTCATGAGTCACAAAATCAGGACCAAATAAACATTTGGAACACCATTTACAATTATTTTACCAGTGCATTAGGTAAGATTCTCATATCTCTAGCATAATACTTGTCAAACAACATTAATTTATTTATTGTTTTTTTTAGGTAGCGCCGGATTTGGCTGTAAGTATTATTTTCTATATATAAAAAAAAAATTGTTTTCAAACCCCAAAGAATATCCTGGGCCATCGACAGCTTTGAGCCTTATAAATCAAGTGGGGAGAATGGCATTTTCCCGGCATTACTACGTCGGGAAACGGGAGGACACATACTATACCCTGAAGATGCTCGAACTCTCAATCCTAGGCAGATTGTCAGCTTCTTTGAGGCTGTCGGTGTGGCCGAGGAAATGTAATATAAAGGGTTGGCTACAATAGATCTGTACAGGTCGCAGTGGCCGTTGGGAATTAGGAGCCCGGCCCCTTTACCCTCAAAACATAAACATATATTAAAAAATATGAATATCCACAGAAACTGCACCTTGTGACAGTTTTTCGAAGAAGGTTATATACTTACTTGCGCCGCGTGTAGTGCCAGCAAAGAAAAGTACCTACCCAACTCAACCCTTAGGTGTCGTAAGAGACGACTAAGGGTTAATGAATCAGAGGTAAGCAGCAGCATCCTTCTGTGTATCGTATCATCTTACATTCCGCGGTCACCAACAACCGCGGTCCATGGTGCCAGCCAGCCGTAACGCTAACAAGCGTAGTTCCCCTCCACATTGTTTCAGCAAAAGCTGGAGTTTTAGAGGGAGTTCCCTGTCCTGTAGTGGACATGCGATGTCATGGGATGTGATGAAACACATCTAAATCGGAATCATTGATAATTATTACAGTTGAAGTAAGCGGAGGAGGGAATGCGAACGGCGGCGGCGGCGGTAGCGCTTCTCTCGTCGGGAAGAGAGGAGACCGAACCTTACTTGGGATTAAGAAGTAGCACTAGTAGCACAGGTAGATAGATAGATAAATTCTTTATTGTCACACAAAAACAAAACAATACACAGGAGACTCTTAAAACTAGGGTGGACAAAGGCGGTCTTATCGCTTTAAGCGATCTCTTCCAGACAACCTTAGTTGCTTGTAGGAAAATGTAAATAGTAACTGTAGTAGTGTGCCAATGTCAATATATATATAGATAATATTTAATGTAAGTACAACTACAATAAAAACAAAATATACACAAATAAATAAATAGAAAATACATATAAAAATATATAGACAAATAGATAACATATATACAAACTCAGTTGCAAACTAAGGTACAATTTTACTAAGTAAGAAGTTATGCAGTTTAGATTTAAAAATAGGTAGTGACTTGGAGTGACGAATCTCAGATGGCAGATCATTCCAGAGACTGATAGCTTTTGAAGTGAAAGATTCCTTATAGTAGCCTGATCGAGTAAAGGGTATTTCCAACACATTATCAGTTTTGGATCGCAAATCACGAGAGCGGTCAGCACCTAGGTATCGGAAACGTTCTTTAAGGTATGAGGGAGTACGACGGTAGGTGCATTTACAAGAGTTATCATTTCCCTAGCTCCGTTTTATCCTCGGAGTCGGCTACCTTACCTAGGGGATTTGATGATGGCTCTGGTTTTTACACAGACCGACGGCTTAATAACATGCTTAAGCGCCGTTTGTATGGTACCGACTAAAAAACGCACCACAAAATCTCTAGCCGTGGGCGTGGCGAATAAGGGATCTTGTTGTTGTTGTTGTATAACCTTTATTGCACGAAAATTAAAAAAAGTACTATTTGTCTAAAAGATTACATGCAAAGGCGGACTTATCCCTAGGTGAGATCTCGTGAACAGGAGGTTGGCCGGCAGCGTCCTCTTAGGTAAAGAATTATAATATAATAATTTTGATTTTGAAATAATACGAGTATTACACTCTGGGTCGCCCGTGTGATGCCGGCAAAGAATCTCTACCCGTGGGTGTCATAAGAGGCGACTAAGGAATTATGAGCTGGAGGATGGGCAGCAGCGTCATGTTTATCGAACGTGACATTTTGCGAACGTGATATTTTGAGAAAGTGACATTTTGCGAACGTGACATTATGCGCCGGGAGGGTACGATCACTGGTACAACACGCTATCAAGCGTGGTGACTATGGTACTTCCCCTCCTAATTTACTACGTGTTTTTTCTGAAATTCTGGAGGGGGCTCCCGGTCCTGCAGTGGACGTTTCCTGGGATGTTATAATGACGCGCTGGGTATCGCACCACCATACAGCAGTCATTTTAGCACTAAACGAATCGTGTTACTCATACTTATGTACTACTACGGTTAAACTTACGTTTTTTACTTTCGAGCAGAGCGAGAAAGGTATTGTATTCGTGAAAAAAAAAAGTTTTTCTAATTTTCTCAAAAATGTGTTCTTATACATCATAAAAAACAAGTCTCCCAAAAATGTCCGTCCGTCGGTCGGTCGGTCGGTCCGTCTCGGTCGGTCGGTCTGTCCGTCACGCTTTGGCCTAGCGGCTAAACGAATGGTCCGATTGACACCATATTTGGAATTTAGGAGTTTTATGCAAATCCATCGAAGGGTTCTAAGTGGTTTCTGGCTGGATCTCATTTTGAGGGTAGCTGTCATACAACGAAAATGATAAATTGTAATTTTCTCAAAAACGGCTCATAGAATCTTGATGAAACTTTGCATGACCAAGCATCTCCATGTAAGATATCTTGCGCCAGTATCAAATGATCTGTTTAATTTCATATAAGGGGTGTTCCTGTACCACCAAATCGTAAATATGTGATTTACCCAAAATTGGTTCCATTGAGTTTATTAAAATTTTCTATAATATAACTCCTGGATTGGTTGTCTACCTGACTGGATATTCTTTATGATTTTTTGAATAAAATTTAGTACACAGGGTGTACCAAAAACTGAAAGGGCTTGCTCAGTAGACTAAACTGAACAATAATCCATAAGGAACATATGTTGGGAAATTAAAAAAATCTCCATGCAAGTATCCTACGGTAGTATCTATTGATCTTTGAAAATTCATATAAAGGGTGTTCCAGTACTACCAAAAGTTAAACATGTGATTTACTCGAAATCGTTTGACAATTTGAATTCTGAATTGATCTGTATATTTCATTCGAACATTTTTTTGGAAAAACGTAAATAAAAGTTTGTATTTCCATACTATGCAGTGCTGCTGTACCATTTATTATAAACGGCATAGGGCCGATCAGTTTCGATTCAATTGGTGGGATCTTCTTCAGCAATTTAGTGCTGAAATTTAGTCCGTGAAATTGCTGACCTCCCTGAAGAAGATGCTCCTCTGCTGAAGGTGGAAGGTGGTAGGGCTTTTGTGCAAAGTCCGTCTGGGGAAATACCACCCTCTTAACTATTTCTGCCGTAAAACAGCAGTGTTTGCAGTGCTGGGTTTCGGTTTGCCAGGGAGCCAGTGAAATTACAGGCACATGAGACATAACAGCATAGTTCTCTGGGTGGTCAACGCCGTTTGTCTTTTGAAATCTAATCATAATATTATTTTGTTGCAGAATGTATTTTTGAACATTATCTTCAAAACGTTATAGAAAAATCTACAGCACTTAACTACCTACTCTAACTACACTTTCACTGACGATTTCGCCAACATTCAATTTATTGTTTACTTAATTATAAAAGAAAAAAAAATGTGCACATAATTTGGCGTTATTCTTTTTCTTACCTTTTCCTTTCATATACAAGTACAAGAATGATAGACTTATACAATCTTTGAAATGTTCGATTTCAAAGATATTCAAAAATATAGTAGTTAGCATGAAAATGCGCATTTTTCACATTTTGTTATGCCAATCGATCCTGTTTTTAAAACTGATCAAAAACTTTTATGGGACCAACCAAACTATTAAAGTCAGAAAATGCAACAAAGTTTCCGTATACATTTTGTATCAAAATTTTAAACAAGATTTCTAAAATAGATGCAAACTTGTACTAGCCAACCGTTACAATTAGGACAGATGTACCCCGTACACATACCCCCTAGTTAACAACTAATGACTTGCCGTCGACACTGTCAAATGCAACGCTAGGCTAGTATCTAATTTGCCGCTCAGAGTCAGCTAGCTAAGGGCTTAGGGCACAGATTAATAATAGTTTCTAGGGACTTATGGGCTACCCTTTATTTCGAACAAGCAGTTGCCCGCGAAATCGTACCCGTGGAATCCAGAAAAAACTAGACTGGTCCTTTCCCATAGTTCAAACTATTTTCATACAGCGCGTTCCGAACAAGTTTGTCCATGACGGTTATTTTCCGCGCATGAGTGACAGGCGGAGAGCCAATGAACGATTCGCTCGCCCCCTGCGGGGAGCCGCGCCAAAGAGATTTGAACCTCGCTACGCTCGGTCATAGCGAGGTTCAAATCTCTTTGAGCCGCGCTCACCCCCGCGACTCATTTTTTGACTTCTGCGCATTAACGGTCACGAACAAAGTTATTTTGTACGCTGTATACCAACATACATTAAAAACGGTTCAGCAGATTAACTAAAAAAGTGTAACAGACAGATAGAGTTATATTCGCATTTATAATATTAGTTTGGATGTGCTATGAGCACAGTCGTTTTGATATTCATTGTTAACCTTACAGACCATTTGAAAACTAAATTAGCTTGAAAAGCAATAAAAGAGTGGATGTTATCAGACGAATATAGCATCTTTGTTTGAATTACTCACTCATTTTTTTCACGACCTATGAAAATATGTATAATAGATGTTGACAATTAAAAGCATACATACATTACGTAAAAATGCTGGCCGAGCATGTCACAAAAGGGATAGAACACATCCCTTTCCTGTGTAAGGTAGGTAATTGAGTCACGTAGACACAGGTGTGCCTTACGTGTGTTCAGCTCGTAGAAAGAGGTCAAATTATCAAGATCTGTTTCTTTTTCAATCCAGCTATTATTATTTTTTTTCTGAAGCAACTAGAACAGAAGATATCCAGCGCGCTAATTGAATCTATCCTAATAATGTGTATATTATATAGTATATAGTGTGATATTGAAATGTCTGACTAAACTTGAGTATGGTACTTAGGAATGGAAGTGAACAACTTTCCCTAAGAAACATAGGTTGAAAAATGGAAAAAATGTTTGACTTCCCCATACAAAACACTGGAATTTGTATGGGACTACCAAGAAAATTTCTCATTCTGCGACCTAGGTATGTTTCTTGGAGAAAGTTGTTCAGTTTCATGTCCTAAGTACCATACTCAAATATAGTCAGATGTTTCATTATCACGCTGTATATCTGTATGTAATTGGTGTCTTGAAAACGGCTCTAAAAATTTCAGTGTAATTTGCTGTACCAGGGTTCTTTGGGGCGAAAAATCGATCTAGCTAGGTCACATGTGTGGAAAAATTTGATTTCTCCACTGGTTTTAGCATTCCTTGAAAATAGCATGTTTCAGGAAATCTGCAGCGCTATCGGTTGGTGGCTTTGGTCAAAATGATTCGGAGTGAAGCTTGGTCACCCAGGTACTAATATTTAAAATTCACTGACAAGAAAGACTACAATCTCATTGCAGAGAAAGTAACTAGTGACAATGAAAATACCAAACCCCTAAATATTGCATGTTGTACGATAAAGTGAGGTAGGTAGTTCTACAATTGAATAAGCCATCATATTCAAAATTCTGTAGCACAGACAACATTATAATGTATCTTGATTAGAATTACACTACATATTATGACAGCAAGACCTCCTTCCTTATCCTTCTGTCATGCTCTCAAATACATCCTGCAGCCAAATGTCAATTTCTTCAAGTTTGCTCCATACATTAAAAGTTAAAAAATTACATTTGACCTTAAATTTTATTTTGATCTAGGGCATTGCTTTGCTTACTGTAATTCTCATACAGCTTTTTGATAAACATGCACCTATTCGGCCCGTGCGAATAAGGCATGCGCCGGCTCCTTGGCTGACTGACGCAATAAGACGGGTGATGACTAAAAGGGACAGAGCGAAGAAGAAACATAAGAAGGATCCAACTGATAGTAATCTAGCTGCTTACAAAAAACTGCGAAACATCTGTAACAGACTGTGTAGAAATGCGAAGCGTCGTTACATATACACTCATCCCTTGACAATTTAACACAAGCTCAGACATGGAAATTTCTAATGTCATTGGGTGTGGGCCAGGCCACGGATACCTCCTTAGGAACCGTGGACCTAAACACTCTTAACAAACATTTCTCGACTCCTCCCGTTGTTCTCGATGACGCCACTAAGGCCATCTGTCTTTCCTATCTTTCAAACCTTGCCCTGCCTGACTGCCCTCCATTTATTTTTCAACCCGTCACAGAGGAGGGTGTCAAAAAGAGTATCCTTTCCATCTCCACAAAGGCGGTAGGTAGTGATAACCTAAGCGTGGTCATGTTGATTCCTATTCTGAATGACATTGTCCCTATCATCTCTCACATTATCAATTTCTCTTTGAGGGTAAATGTCTTCCCAACAGACTGGAAAAAAGCTTTTGTCATACCATTGCCTAAAGTAACTAATCCTACTGCCTTTTCCCACTATCGTCCTATCTCTATCCTTCCTGTCCTCTCAAAAGTCCTGGAAAGCGTTGTTCACAAACAACTTTATTCATTCTTAATCACTAATAACCTAACATGTCCCTACCAATCCGGTTTCCGTCCTTCCCACAGTACAGTTAGTGCGTTGCTGAATATTACTGAAGACATTAGGTCTGCTATGGACAACACCAAGCTCACCATTGTCGTGCTGCTTGATTTCAGCAACGCATTCAACTCTGTGAACTTTGAAATCCTACTTGCCATCCTTTACTCTATTAACATCTCACCCTCTGTGATCGAATGGTTTCGCTCTTACCTCCACGGTCGCCAGCAGAGCGTGAGGACCAACGATGCTTCATCGGACTGGTCTGCATTATCTGCTGGGGTACCGCAAGGTGGTGTTCTTTCGCCATTACTATTTTCAATCTTTATAAATAATATTTCTCGCGTAGTCTCTTCCCCGTACCACTTGTATGCCGATGATCTACAGATATACAGGCACTTTTCACTAGATGACGCAACAGAAGCTGTCACTGCGATTAATAAGGATCTTACTGCAATAAAAACATGGGCTCACACATTTGGTTTGCTTGTTAACCCTAGTAAGTCTCAAGCGATGGTTGTAGGCAGCAGTAGGTTAAGAAGCAGACTTAATTTTGATGATCTTCCCTTTGTATGTTATGACGACGTCTGCATTCCATACACTAACAAGGCTAAAAACCTGGGTCTAATCATGGATAATACCTTGTCTTGGACTGCTCAAGTCAATGAGGTAAGCAGGCGCATGCATTATTCATACCACTCACTCAAACGACTCCAGTTCTTCCTTCCTCTCAACACGAAAATCATGCTTGCCCAATCCCTTCTTCTTCCTATTCTAGACTACGCTGATGTGTGTTATTTGGATGCGACTGAGGAGCAACTTAATAAACTTGAGCGCCTACAAAATCTTGCTATACGTTTTATATTTGGACTTCGAAAATTTGACCACGTCTCCCACTTTCGTGCTCAGTTAAAATGGCTCCCAATTCGACTTCGCCGTGATGTGCATATCCTTACTGTTCTCTACAATATCCTTAATGATCCTGCCACTCCTGAATACCTCCGCTCCCGTTTCCAACTTTTGCCTCCTGATCTCCGTTCTAGGCGTCCATGCATCACTAAGATGCTGGAATGTCCGAGAGCAAACACAAATTTCCTATTTAACTCCTTCTCTTCGCGAGCTGCTCGAATGTGGAACAAGCTTCCTAAATCGATACAAGACAGCCCTTCTGTTACTTCTTTTAAAAAAAGGCTAAAAGAGCACTACTTATCGATCTTATCTTGTTAAAATATTATTATGTATTATTCTATTATATTATAGTTTAGGTATGTAGTATTCTATTATATTATTGGTATAAAAGTAATATGGTATGTAGTCAGTATAAGTAGTATATTTAACTTATGACTATGTATGTATGATTAATATGTAGTGTATATTTTCCTACTATTATTTAATCTTAATAATTGTGTACACATTCTTGTCCCCGTCTATATACTTATATTTTCTTACTTAATATTGGTTGGCTGGAAGAGATCTCTTCAAAGAGATAAGCTCGCCATTGTAAACTACATCTGTAGCATTTTATAATTGTTTTGTTGTGTACAATAAAGAATACATATTGTGCGGACGATGCACCAATCAAATTACGTTATGATAGTTTGTGAGGTCGGTCAACTATCTTACAACCTTAAAGACATGGTGATGATGAGTTATAATTTTCATCAGCTCCCTGGCAGATAAGTCAATATGAAAAGGTACTCACGGTCAGCCTGCTTAACCCTCGATAGCGGCTCCTCGAACTGTGCATTGTTCAGACTCTTCAAGATCTTGAGAAAGTAGGGGAGAAGCTTATCCTGGTGCTGGAACCCTGATTGCAAGAAATACAGCCCGAGAGCAATACATGCTTCCTGGCTGTGCGGAGTGATGACCAGGGTTGAGCTGGCTTGCGGGCATAGCATGAATAATGTGTTCACCTGGAACGTATCATCACAACATATTTGTATTATTTCATTAACAATTACATTACAATGTATTTGAATATCTTAAGTCTATACAGGGTGTAAGAAAAAGTATCGATTTCTTTTTAACCACATGCTGTATAGAAGAATAAAGTACATAAAACATATTTATAATAAAAAAATAACATAAAAGTAAAATACTTCCTATTAAAAGAAAAATATCAAGTTTCCAAGCATATTCTAGGAATCGCAATGCGCACCCGCCGCCATTCACAAACGAACTTCATTGACTAGCGTGCAACAGAGATAGGAGATAGAAAACTATGTAAGGATGATACTTGAGGAAAATACTGACGCTTATCGGTGCGATAGTCTTGAGTCTGATGAGGGTTGACACAATTAAATTTTAATATTAATTTTTAAAATCACTTAGGTATTTTTTTTTAAGCATGCCTATTGTTCTTTATTCTACATAGAGAACATATGGTTAAAAGGAAATTGGTTCTTTTCCTGACACCCTGTATAACAAAATTATTAAGTAAGAATGTCATGAATTAACAAAAAATTTACTGCTCTTTCTACTTTCATAGCTTTAAAAAATCCAGCCCCCTTAGCATGTTGCCCTAAGGTCAAATAGTGGGTCCAGTAGGTCTGTCTGTCATGCTTTGGCCTAATAGCTAAACAAATAGTCTGATTGACACCATATTTTGGAATTCAGATTTATGCCGTGCACATGTTAATGGAATAAGCGAAACCCTCATACACTCCAACTGATTTTTATTATAGTAAATCCATTTCCTTAAAAAAATCTTTTACAAAAAGTATTTTCTAGATACTGTTATTCTAAAATTTCATCGTTGTTCTACTAGATTGTTAAGGTCGTTAGTGCATCATCAAGCGTAAGCGCATGCCACACCCACTTCCCTGCCCTCCTGCACCATGCGCCTCCTGCAGAAATATTTTTAGGAGCTAAAATTTTAATTAAAAAAAATTAAAAAATTACCCCAATCAAAAACCCTTGAAATTTTCTCAGTTTCACTTATTCCATTAACACATTGTATATTTGTAGGTAATCGGTTTCTCAAAGCCTCCTAGAATAATTTCGATGAAATTTACAATACGGGGGTTTTCAGGGGCGACAAATCGATTTAGCTAGCCGCTCTAGACTTGATCGATCGCAGAGCCAAGAAGCTCGTTGGTGATGAGATGCTAGTGAAAACCAAGTTTCACAGCCTAGCCCACCGGCGCAAAATTGCATGTCTGTCGGTCTTTTACAGATTGTACTTCGGAGAGTGTGCCCAAGAGCTCCATGAGCTTATTCCGCCATCCCCCTTCTACCATCGGGAATCCAGACGCACCGCAGGATATCACCCATATCTGGTTGATATTCCACACATTCGCACAAAGCGCTTTGAAACATCCTTTATAATGCGCACAGCTAAGGAGTGGAATTCTCTGCCTACGTCTGTGTTCCCGAGCTCTTATAACCCGAATCTATTTAAGTCGCGAGTGAATAGGCTTCTTCTGGGCAAGCTCGTTCCATCGTCGACCTCATCTCTGTCCTCAAGGCTAGATCGAGGTCAAGAGTAAGCCCATACATAGTAAAAAAAAAAAAAAAAAAAAAAGCTAGGCCTCAGCCAGGCCTCATACCTGGGTAAATTCGGAAAGATAGTTTTATGTTTTTTTTAAGATTGATTGAAAATATCGCAATTCAGAAACCCTACAACGTCATCTGTTGACGAGCTTGGATTTAAAATTGTATGAATATACTGTAGATTAAACAGAGCAAAGTATTATTCATAAAATGAGATCATTATTCCCATCAATAACATTTATTTTTTGTCGCCTAAATCTGCTTCTCCTAACAATAACCTTGATGAAACAGAGTCAAAGGTTGAACTCATACAATTACACGGTAACTGTGACGAAATACTTTCAAAAGCACAGGTTTTCCTACATGATAATAAATGATAACAACAGTGGAAGTCAGACTGAATTGTGTTACGTACCTTTTCCCAAGGTGTAGGGTCTATACTCGAAAGACATCGTGCCAAATGTTGTACTGTTGACTTGAAGAACTCATGCTCATCTAAAGTGCCAGCCATTTTTCACACAAAACAATATTTTCATTGCGAAAACAGAAAAATAAGACCAAACCGCCCATCCACAAACTTTATAAAGATGGGTTGCCAGATCTCAACTTTGTGATTTCCCCAAAAGCTCAAATCAAACTGACATTTTTTTTGCAATAATACGTTTTCTAAAAAAAAATCCGTAAAATTCTTAGTGTCCGTCGGTCCGTTGTCTGTCACACAGGTTTTACAGCCTAACAGTTTGAGCTACAGTCTTTAAAGGGGTTTGAAGATTTGTGGCATAGTGATTGGTCACCAACTTGATTTTTTTCAAGATGTCAGCGAACGACCTAACCTTCAAAACACGATAGAATAAGGCTAAACCAACAAAAAATGTCATGTAACATAATATCCTAATGTTTCAGGTTGCTGAGTTATGTAAGTATGGGGTAACAAAAGTCTATTTATGATTTCTTGGTTTGACAAAATTGAAGTACACCTATTGACAGTTACATTAAAATTTGGCTTTTGGGGAGCGCAAGGCATCATTAATGCAGATTATTTTAAAGTAACTGTAACAGATATAAAACTCCCTTGTAAAACGAAAAGAACTACAATTTTATTCACCCACTCTGTCCCTTTTTTACTAGATTGACGCAAAAATGAATTTTAAACTTACTAAGTGTTGTTATATACAACGCGTGCTCTAGCGTGCACGAATTTTAACCTATTTTCATATAAATTCTGGCCAAAGACTGGACTCAGTTGTTTGTGGTCGATTAGATACAGCTAGCAGATTATTTGCTAAAGTCCGGTAAATCGGGGTTCTTCTTGCTGTGGCTCAGCTGTAGAAGGGAAAGCCTTCCTGGTCCATTGGTGGTGTGTTTGTGCGCTGGTGTCACCCAACGTCCCTAAAGACAGAAGTGTCCTTAGGGTGTGAGGGAAGGAGGGAGGCTCCCTTGTGCACCATGCTTGTACTTTTTGATTTTAACAACTTTAACATACCGTGTGTGCGTGCGAATAAATATATTTTATCTCATTACATCTTGTCTCGTCTCGTCTCATCTCGTTTCATCTCATCTCGTCTCATTTCAATTTAACCCTGTACACCAAAGTAAGACAAGACATGTGACATAGATAAACTCTGCAACCAAGATGAGTAATGGCCAAACGTGATGCCTAACCACCATGTATTATCAGTACGCAATAAGATGAGTGTCGCTAAGAGAAGCCTAGTCACCTGGACACCACGAACGAGCACCTTATACAGTGAGTAACGGCGTCGAGTCAACTTAGGGCTGCCTCAAATAAAATTTACATTAAACGGATGTGCAGAATTGCCTAAATGCTTGGAAATGTTCCTGGTTTGCAACAAGATCTCCGGAGATAACTAGGACCCCGGAGTTTTGAACTTTGTCCAACCTTTCTCTCTATTCGTTGGTGGCTCAAATTGGCAATTTAGGCTTCTGTGTAGCCTGAAACTGTGCAATTTAGCCCTTAAATTACCATGCCTGGTTGTAAATTGCGTGACCAAGTAATCCACTATTAGCTATTGCTTTTCAATAGGATTCTGTAGTAATAGGAATAAATTGTACAGATGTCTTCTTTTGTGTGTTACGTCCCTTCTTCTTTGCCACTCCTCAAGAAGGCTTGTTACAACTTGCGATACCTCCCCTACAAATAACCTTGCAATATCAGTTCTGGAACCCAGCCAGTAGTCCTCCCAGGTTAGTGATTTAGAACGAAAGTAAGTGGCAGCACGCAGTTGAATCTCCAGAACAATTGGCCATACATCGGCAAACTCATCGGTGCTAGTTATGCAGTAGGCCTGCAAAGGCCAAACATTGACTCTGGAGAAGACTTCTGCGTATCACGCCAAGCAAAGACGAACCCAGAGGAACCCTAGTTTGGAAAGGCGTCAGAGCAGTTGCAGATTCCTTCATGGTAACGACGACGCTTTAATCAACCGACTCCACAATCTTTAACAAATATTTAAAAAGGAACGAATTTCATGCACGGCACAGCGAAGGTTGCACAAAGTGATTACAATATTTAGTTGAGCGCTGAAAACCTTCTACCTATCTAATTTATCGTAAATCTTGTAGAAGCTCGTTGGTGATGAGATGCTGGTGAAAACCAAGTTTCACAGTCTGGCCCACCGTCGCAAAGTTGCATGTCTGTCAGTCTTCTACAGATTGTACTTCGGAGAGTGTGCTCTAGAGCTCCACGAGCTTATTCCACCATCTCCCTTCTACCATCGGGAGTCCAGACGCACCGCAGGATATCACCCATACTTGGTTGATATTCCGCACATTTGCACAAAGCGCTTTGAAACATCTTTTATAATGCGCACGGCTAAGGAGTGGAATTCTCTGCCTGCGTCTGTGTTCCCGAGTTCATATTACCCGAATCTATTCAAGTCGCGAGTGAATAGGCTTCTTCTGGGTAAGCTCGTTCCATCGTCGACCTCATCTCTGTCTTCAAGACTAGATCGAGGTCAAGAGTAAGCCCATTTTCAATTAAAAAATTTTTTTTTTAAAAAATGGGATGCAATGGCTGATTAAAATTGTAGGTATTTTTGTTTTTTAAGTTTTTTTATGTTTTTATTACGAAATAATCTGCGAGAGTATCTAGTGTTTTACCCACCTAAGACGCTAAATGTAAATGGTACTTTCAAAAGATATATTTCAACTTTGTTTATCAAAAAAATAAACAGGATTTTGTCACACCATAACTCAGTTACGTAACACTTTAGAAAATTATGTTATACGCAATTTTTTGTATGTTAAGCCTTCTTCTATCGAGATTTGAAGGTTAGATCGTGCGCCACTATTCTGCTAAAAATCAAGATGGTGACCAAATTTTGGTGGTGCTAGTCTTTATACTAAAATGATCGAACCCCTTTTCACAGTATAAGTATCTTGTTGACCCAAAATAAAACAATGTCAAAAATTGATATAAATATTTTTAAGGGGAGCTCCCATACATCTAAATAAGGGCGCGAAATAAAAATTTGAACCATCTTTTTGAGTGGGGTATTGTTGTTTAGAGCTTGTATTTATCCACTCAATAAGATCGTTATTGTTTTTTTTACTTTAATAAACATTGGTAAACAAAGGTATGAGAAGCCACCAAAGTCAGCATTTCCGAAGATTTTTTAAATTCCCAGTGACTTATGAGCTTGACATGTGGTGATAATTTTTGTTTAATATATAACGTATTTTTGTTTTATATATTAAGTACTATAATGAACCAGTAAGATTCTTTTTAATTCCATAATTCCATTTTTTACCATGAATGTAGATCGTTTCTTACAAAATGGCTTAAAAGTAAAACCTACAACGAAACGGAGACTTTATTATTATATACATAATACCTACAGGTTAACACCACTCACAGACACTCACACATACACACACACACTTACACACTCACACTATACAGACTAACACACACACTCACACTATACAGACTCACACACCCACACACACTTTTACGTAATACATTCTACTGACACACAGATACTTGGGCACTCGCCAACATATTCATTTGAAGGAAGAGCGGAGCCTCCTGACACAGGCAACCTGATTGCTTAATAGGAAGTTCCATCCTCGAGTTTTGTACCACATTGTATAAAAATATTAATAAAACATTTTGTATTTTGTATTTGTATTTTGTAATTCCCTAATTTTTAGGGTTCCGTACCTCAAAAGAAAAAAACGGTACCCTTATAGGATCACTTTGTTGTCCGTCTGTCTGTCTGTCTGTCTGTCAAGACCCTTTATCTCACGAACGGGTAAAGGTAGAAAAAAATGGAACCCTTATAGGATCACTTTGTTGTCCGTCTGTCTGTCTGTCTGTCTGTCAAGACCCTTTATCTCACGAATGGGTAAAGGTATCAGGTTGAAATTAATACCATATATTAGGATCTATGAACCACACAAGATCTAAAAATTTAAATTTTTTACAACGACGCAATCAAAAGATATGGCATTTTATGTCCTTATCTCCATACATTTATTCAAAAATGCAAAACCTACACGGTACTTCCCGTTGACCTAAAATTATGAAATTTGGCAAGAAGCTAGGTCTCACAGTACAAATAACGGGAAAAGTCTGAAATCATTAAATATTACAACTTTTCTCACAACTAATAGTAACCAATTGTGGTGAGCTCCCGTTTCAAAAACATTGATATAAGAGAGGGGTCAAGTTGGATGGTCGCTGAGGCGATTTTTTTTTTAGTTCTATTTAAAAACGGGAACACTTACAAACTTGAAAATTGGTGTGTTTATACTACATGAGCTATAAAATAACAACAAATAATAAAATTTGGTCAAGCGCGTGTCGGACTCAAAAAATCTAGCACATTAACTTACTGAAATTTCAACTAATACAATTATGTTTATGTGGTGGTACGGAACTCTCAGTGCGCGAGTCCGACTCGCACTTGGCCGTTTTTTTTTCTATTACAGGTAACTTGATTATGCGGTCAAATACGTAGTACAGAAAGGATTCTAAATTTTTACGAAGACACATGCTTGCCTGGTTTGTTTTTCATAGAAATAACAATAAAATAAAACACACACTTTTAAGTATACTTTAATTATAAGTTTTTGAATGGAATGAACTACTAGCCTACCTTAGCGGCCTAATAGGTTGATTGTCGTGCGCAATTCTGAGACCAACTTTCAAAATCAAATGACAGGAGTAAATTGATTTGGACTTGACTAAATAAACGAAACATATTATATAAAATTTCAAACAAAACACGGCGGGAGTACACTTCAACCTCCTCCCTCTCCCCCCTCAGGCGTGACTCCCGGTCTTAATCAACTTCAATTTACCTAAATAACACGCATGCCAAGTTTCATCATCCTACTAAAAAAAAATTACCTCCCTAAATTCCCATATATTTATTGTCATAAAATTCCGCTAAATCCTTCACTAAAGTTAACAATTTTGACTTGAATGAGAAAATATTTTAGTCAATTTTGAAATATTTAGACCGGTTGCCAATCAGTGAAGCCATGCAGCCTGATTGAGCCATGGTGAATCGCTTGGATGCGAAGTCGTCAATCGGGGGTCAAACCCATTTGAACCCATAGCGGTATTCTTGCAGATTAAAAAATTAAAAGTAAAAAAATATTTTTAAAAACAAGCTTTTATTAAATGAACTAAAAAGTAAAAAATAAATATGAAATCTCTCATACAAAGTATATTGTATACTATGAATAGAATAACTCCTCTCACGGTACTAAATGATCATATATAGGCATAAATTAGTAGTTAGTTAGTTCAATTACCGTAAGTGTTTTAATGTAGACGTTCTCAAAATATAAGTAAAATATCTAAATATAGATTTAAAAGCTTGAGGCTCATAAGTAAGTAGGTACCTACAGTACTGTAACATCATATCATAACGCCTCAAGATTTTAAATCGATATTTAGATATTTTACTTATATTTTGAGAACGTCTACATTAAAACACTTACGGTAATTGAACTAACTAACTACTAATTTATGCCTATATATGATCATTTAGTACCGTGAGAGGAGTTATTCTATTCATAGTATACAATATACTTTGTATGAGAGATTTCATATTTATTTTTTACTTTTTAGTTCATTTAATAAAAGCTTGTTTTTAAAAATATTTTTTTACTTTTAATTTTATTTATCATTAACCGAATTATTATTATTTACAACGTCGACATTATTTGCACTATTCGAATTATTTATACCAATAACACTATCTATGTTGCTACATCCGAAATTATTTACATTATTTACATTCATAATACTATTTACATTATTTTATTATCGCTGTCACTAGCAAAACCATTTATATTTTTTTATAGCACGATGGCAATAGCTTGTTCAAATACCTATTTCTCGATTTATTCACAGGTACGATCCCCTCTTAAGTAATATTTCTCATTCTGTTCATTTCCGCTAGCGCGCTGGTGTTGCACGGTGTTTTCCCTGATAGCTTATTACAATCTAATTCATTGATCATTAGACCGTCTAAGGAGCGCACTCTGCTTAGTGTTACATATGCTTGACCGGCCGCAAAAAGTTTTGGTCCTAAATACACTACGGCATAATCTACGGTGTTACCCTGCATCTTGTGAACTGTTGAAGCTCATGATAAAATCAAGGGTAGCATTCGTCTTTCGATAGTGCCGTAGTTATATTTGGCTGGAAATTGTACAGAGATTGGTTTAATAATGTGTTCTCCGTCTTTAGAAAAGTTGATACGCACAGATGGTATGTCCGACGCATACATTTGATCACGACGAAACAAAGGCCAGATAATTTTAGTAACAAATCCGATTGCTCCATTTACCAGACCCTTGCTGACATCGACATTGGATCTCAACATGACTTTAGCACCTTCACCTTCCTTGGTTGGCAAGCCACCGGTTTTGTTGACATCAGTTGATATTATATTGTCTAATGGAGTGTCACCTAAATTTCTCGATGCATCTACTAGTCGATCTTGAGCTTTTATAGTGAAAATTTTTGTGTTTTTGCTTCTATAGTGGTCAAGAACTAATTCATTGTGATGGTCAACTTGTTGTCTTGTTGGAAATATTCGCAGCGCCTTTTCTATACTGAACTCTCCATTAAAATTGCTACAAATTTTTCTCATCAAAACTGCCATGTGCTCAGCTCTCATTTCTCCAACTCTTAAAGCATTTAATATATCAATGAACACTGTATCACCTTGTTGCCTCATGTTATCTGTTAGTTCAATTATAGTAAACAAACGCCAGAGATGAACGGCCGGCTGCATACTATCGGGTTGACAAAACACTTGATGACCTCTGACTGGTGGAAGCTGCATTAAGTCACCGAATACTAGGATGTTAATGCCCCCAAAAAGTTCTTCGTTGTTCTTTAATTGTTTCAAACGTGAGTCGATCATGCACAGCATTTCATAGGGTACCATTGAAATTTCATCTATAAATAAAAATTCAATGTCTTTCCATTGTCCTCTCATTATCTTTAAATAGTTGCCAGTCAAGAGCGGCATATTCACAATTTTGCCATCTTTTTGTACTGGTAACTTAAGCATACTGTGAAGTGTAGTTCCGGAGACGAGTCGTGCAGCAAATCCAGTTAGCGCTCCAACTTTGACCACTTGTTTACTATAGCAACGGTTAATTTGGTTTTTGAGTAAATTAAACAAAAAAGTTTTTCCCGTCCCAGCATTCCCTGTGATGAACAATTTTAGCCTATCTTCATCTCCACTTATTTGTTTTTGTATGCTACGCGTAACATGAAGGAAAATTTCTCGCTGACCACCGTTCATAGCACGTTCAGCCCCTTGGAACTCGGCTTCGCTCATTTGCTGATCAGGTACTTCATTAATTTCTTCTTCTTCATTTAAATAGGTTGCCGCATCTTCTAAAACATTAAAAGCATGCGCCTGTATTAAGGCATTTTCAAGCTGTCGGTCCCATATATATATTTCTATATTCGACTATCTTAGCATTTTCCATCCAGGAGTTCTAACAGTACTCCTCCGGCTCCATCTTCAGACCTTCGTCATCATAAGAAATAGAAAGTACTCATGATGACAAAACAAACGAGCCCAAATTCGACTATCTTAGCACTTTCCATCTAGGAGTTCCAACAGCACTCCACCGGCTCCATCTTCAGACCTTCGTCATCATTAGAAATAGAAAGTACTCATGATGACAAAACAAACGAGCCCAAATTCGACTATCTTAGCACTTTCCATCTAGGAGTTCCAACAGCACTCCACCGGCTCTATCTTCAGACCTTCGTCATCATTAGAAATAGAAAGTACTCATGATGACAAAACAAACGAGCCCAAATTCGACTATCTTAGCACTTTCCATCTAGGAGTTCCAACAGCACTCCACCGGCTCCATCTTCAGACATTTGTCATCGTAATAAATAGAAAGTACTCATGATTACAAAACAAACGAGCCAAAACTCAACTGTCCTAGTATCTTCCATCAGAGAGTTCCAGTTCCTAAATCCCGGCTCCATCATGAGATCAGCTCAATGGTACCATAATATTGCATTGTCACCGAACTTATATAAGTACACCAAATTTCAGCTCAATCGAATACCAGCAAGTTGGTGAAAAATGGTTTGCAAGATTTGAAAAAAAAAGGTTACTTACTTACTTACATACGAACATTGCAAGTTAAATAAAAGCTTGTAAAAAAGACAGAAACAGAGCAGAAACAAAGTTGAGGTGCTGTAAGCAATGTAGCCTTGATGTAATTAATGTAGTTCTGACGTCACATACTCTATAGTCCTGATACTCCACGTTAGGAGCGCTGACATCAGTACGCGACTAGTTCTCGTGGAGTGTGCACGTTACAGTTCCTCGGAGATATTTATTTTAACGTGTTTCCCAGTGCGAAATGAAGTCTTGTAACATTGGATGTAAAAGCTGCACGGATGTTCCAAATAAAATAAACGGAAACAGATTTACTTTCCACTCCTAAGTATTTTATTTGACATTTATTTATTTTTTATGTAGAATATTCTAGAAAATTGAATTTAGTATACAATCCTGCATCGCGATGGCAATTCTCTTAATGCCACCTAGTGCCAAATAAATGTACTTGGTAGGGAAAAATTTCAGGGACGTACTCGAGAATAAAGTAAAACGGGGGGTCAAAAATTTTACGATCTTTCAACTGAGAAATCAAAGCAAAACGGCGACATTTTTTAATACGGCAGCGCGAAATTATAATACGGCGGATTCTTCAATCCGGCTGCGACACAATATTCACAGCTTTTAATAGGCACACGCCGCCGCCGCCGGCCCCCCGGCCGGTACCGCCGGAACCGCTATGTCCCTGCATTTTAATCTGTAATATCTTCGAAAATATTCATTTTATCTACTCTCATATCGTTAATCCTCAATAATGCGTTCAAAAATTGTAGGTTAACATCTTCATCATGTCAATCTGTGCTTAGAAACACTCTTAGCAACATTTTTTAATCTGTGAGAGTGTATTATGAAGTATTGAATTTACTAACAGTCGTCGCGGGAGACCTATTAAACAATTTTTTAATTTTTATAGGCGTGCCATTGACAGCTTGATGCGTTTTTAGTCTGTGGCTGCAAGGAGGTTTCATTGCAATAATGGAAAACTCAGCAAACAAAAGTTGTAGTTACATAATTTTATTAGTTTTGTAATGAAATAAGTGATAAAATCGTTTACAATTTACCTTCGAGTGTTTTTAAAAGAGACAAACATTAAGGTTTGTTTTTGAACACATTATTTTAGGATTCACGATATGAGAGTAGATAAAGTTGTGTATGCAACTCCACATAATTAAGTATAAAACACTCGTGTCTTCTATTATGGAACTTGGCTCGCTACGCTCGACTGCGTCCCATAAACCGACACTCAAGTTTTATACCCCTCATTATGTACCGTTGCATAAACTACTATTAACTACATGCTGTAAAGGGCCAGATTGATCTATTTTAAATGCACAATGTCTTAAAGGTACTTAATTGGATAAGGATTAATGCTGTATTGCTCAAAATCGCTTCATAAATAAGCCAGTATTTCTCGAAGGATAAAAAAATGGTTATTGTGGGTTATCCCTAGGAGATAGTCATATACCATCGCGGACTTTTTTGTAGACCTTTTGAAGGTGTACAATACATTATATGTAATACATTATTTTGATCTATCTCGCAGGGTTCAGCCAGCGTTTGCAATGTAAGCGCAAAAAAAAATATGTTTATTTAGGACATCACATTAGAAATCTCTTAAATTGACAGTATTTCTCTACTATATTATGCATGTATTATACATTAAAACCTTTCTCTTGAATCACTATATCTATTAAAAAAAACTGCATCAAAATCCGTTGCTTAGTTTTAAAGATCTAAGCATACATAGGGACAGACAGACAGACAGCGGGGAGCGACCTTGTTTTATACTATGTAGTGATTTGTCAATTCAATATGCACACACATTAAACATAAAATAAAATCAATTGTAAAATAAAATTGTGAAGTAATAGTTATAAAATTAAACAATACAATTCAATACATTTCATTTTCAATTCTTAAAATTAGTAAATTCCTTAACACTATAGACACATTTACTAAGCATCCACTGCGTCAGTCTTGTTTTAAAGGATGTAGATAAAGCTAATTTACTTCATTTTGAATTATTTCTTATCTTTACCTAGAACCCCCCCTGGGGGGTTTTTACGTTGTGCCTTTTATACGAACCTGGTCGAAAAAAAATATTAGCCATCTAGTGCTGAATAGCGGTTAACAACATAAGCACACCCCAGATTCCACTAGGTTCTATTCTAGAGCTCCACTTGGTTCTAATACTCATTACTTGGTGGCGGTGGCATCGCGTAACGTCCCCCACACCCCCGCTTGCCAGCTTCACCTGATTCTATATAGAAAACAAGAAAGGGCAACTCTACTTTGTTTCTGCTCTGTGACGTGAACAGACATCAAAGAGACGATCTGTTGCCAAAAAAAGCCGAAAATTGTCCCTTTTTGTACAATCTGGCAACTCTGTTTTGATGTCGATCTGACGTTTTAACTTTTTTGACAATTTTGGAAAAACAAAGGGAACTTAGCTCATACAGCCGTCCTCTGAATGTGTATATTTATTTTCATGCAAAGTTAATTATATTTGAAAAACGATCAGTTTAACGGATCAGACCGGAATAACGCAGAAGTAGCTGAGATAAATAGCTGACCATCACTTCAGTTGATTTCAATAATCTTAAAAAACGGACCCTAAAAAAAAAATATGTCGGGGCTGCAGCCTCAGCACGATGCTCTAGACAAAAATGATATCTAAGATCAAATGTCTTTGTTTCACGTTTAAGGGTAAGCGTAATAGTACTATCATACAGAACGGACACTCCCCCTTGCACGCACCCTCCCGTGAGATTCTCATGGTCCTTCTGAGGGTATTTTGTACTGATTGTGCGAGCCTACGCGCGTCGTGCTCCAAGCGACTTGCGCGACGACGGGTCTCAAAAGCGCTTGCAAAGTACTTTTACAGGGGACCCGACCGAATAGGAAATAAACATTTTAAATTGTATAGAGTGAGGTATCATAAATGAAAGGGCATTACTTAAACATAACAAAATTGATTTAATTTTTTTTTTTACGTTTCTTTATGATGAAAAGTTTTAAAAAAATTTCATCCCCCCATATTTCCGAAGTTTGCAATAGGAAAAATCTGAATTAATTATAGTCAACTTATTATTTTTTCAAGTGTAGTTTTGCGGTCCTAAAGTGTTCTGAACATGGACTTTATCGCGAGACTTCGACTGTTTTTTTTTAACGAGCTAGGGAGCATCATGCTGAGTCTGCAGCAGCCGTAATGACGTAGACACGACGTTTTTTTACCAAAAACATAATGGTAAACCTTGAACTACTCCGTAAACTAATTAATTGAATGATTCAACCAGGAATAACTGAGACACAGTAAACCTTTGTTTAGACTTCGAACGTTAGGATGCTAGTTCTCAAGATGGGAGCGCGCTTATCAGTGTAAAAAGTGGAGTTTTTTTTATCGGAAACTGGAGAGCGCCTGAAAGTTTTGTAAGTATTCAACAGTTACAAAAACAGCCTTGCCTAACAACCTTGCTCGGTGAACCATGGAGGTTCTTCGGAAGTTTTATTCAGTCTATCATCAGAACTTAACCTAACTATTAATGTTTTTAATTTTAAGTATAAAAATACGTGTGATATCCCTGAAACACTTTGACACACTGAACGGACGAGAAAATTATTATCTTATCACAAGATTATGTGAACAGGTGTCCAACTTATACCATGTAATGGACGTAGCATTTTGTATGTGGCGAAGAGTGTATGATAACAGATTTTGTGTAGTTTTATTTACATTTATGGAACGGAATGAATTAACTTTGAGTTTCTACAACTTGATCAAGCGAGGTGTGTACATTTTGTGATTTTAGTGATTATTAGGTCTTCATTGTGTTATCTTTGTGTGCAGCTGTTGATGTATGTGCAAGCAAATAGTAGACTATTGTTTTTGATTTACCATTAATGATTGTCGTGTAATGTAAATACTTATTTATATATTATAGTCTTGTTTTCCAAACTTTTTTTTATTTATTTTACAATATTTTACATAATTCTATATTTATTTGTTTTTTTTATTGCTTGGTTCGTCTTCTGGCAAAGGCATCCTCCAGAACCCGCCACTCCTCTCTGTCCTTAGCAACTCTCCACCACAATGGCCCTGCTACTTCCTTTATTTCATCTTCTCATCGTTTGTTTTGTCTGCCCTTGGATACCAGTCTGTAACAGTTTCTGTCCATCTCTTGTCTTTCAACCACATAACCTGTCCAGCCCATCTCCATTTTTGTTCTCTTATCGCCCTTGTTATATTTTGTACTCCTGTTCTCTTTCTGATTGTTGTAAATTTCTACCTTGTCTTTTCACTTTAAGCATACTTCTTTCCATGCCGCTGTGTTGGCAGACTTTAAGTTTTTAAAGATGTTTGTTAGTTAGGGCCTGTGTTTGGTATCCATATGTCAATATGCATGTGTTGAAAACTTTACTTTTGATTGCTAGTGTAAATAAAAATTGTTTTAAAGAAAATGTAAAAAATTACAAAATTACATTATATAACTAACATTCAGTTCCATAAAGCTTCTTTAATTTTGAAGCTCTTTTAAGTATGTGGCTGATACAGCTATTAAAAAAAAGTATCAGCGTTACTAGCCGACTGTGACAATAAGGCACATGACATGACAGATTCATCCTGTACCCCGCGCTTAGTTACTATCTAGTGACATTCCATCAACACTGTCAAACATCATGCGCATTATTGTAACGGTCGGCTAGTAGGTCAAAAAATTCAACTTGTAAGTGGAAATTGGCTGCCTTAAGATATATACATTACTGTCAAAGTTTTGCTGACAAGAGCACAGGATAGAAAAGTATAAAAAAAGTTTAAAAGATTCATTAATTGATCTTTAACTTTAATTTACCTTGTTTTACCGGCACTTAGAACTGTCTGAACAAATTTGAACAAATTTTTCTTAGTAATCTGAAAGTAAATACAGTATTTTTTATACCTATTCTTGCTTTCAGATGAGGAACTATACGGGTATACAAACTACGGTATGGAGACGCCGACTCCAACAACCCCTGGGGACTGTCTGCCAAATATATTCCAGCACATGGACTCCTTCACAGCTGGATTGGACTCGGACTTTGATGAGAGTCTTGCCATACCAGAGTCCTTGTCGGTGATTGATACTGATAAGACTGATAATAGAGAAGTTAATCCTGGTAAGTCATAAAACAAATTAAGCTGTCAGTTTTACCCGTAGAATTTCCATACTAATTTACATCCCTTATTTGACCCCCTTGGTAGATTGATTTTGCGAAAATTATTGTATTAGTTTAAATCCAAATGTTTATGCATCTGGTGTCAAAACTGTTTTCAAACCAACATTCATCTCTCAATTCACCTTCACGGGGAATGATTTTACAAAAATGCTAAAACACGCATTTCTTATTTTCTTTTCATAAAAATTTTTAAGAATTTCATGTCAAAATGTCAGGACTTTTTACTTAACAGTAATCCCTTAATTCACCCCCTTGGGAGACGATTTTGCACAAATGATGACACATACATGTGTTTCATTATTTCTTTTCAGTACATCAAATCCGAATTTATGCATCCCATGTCAAAACTGAGAATTTTTGTATAAAGTTTCATCCCTTATTTTATCCCATTGAAACATGTCTTTATTTTTTTTATTTTCATTAGCTTAAATTCAAAATTGTATTTATCTTGTGTCAAAACTGTAGGACTTTCATACAAACTTTCATCCCTTTTTACACCCTTTTGGGGGATGAATTTCTGAATTTTTTTGCAGGTCATTTGATCCCAAACTAGGCAAAGCCTGTACTATGGGTATCAGAGATTGATATACTTACATAAATAGATAAATAACACAAAGACAAATTGTTTCTTAGTGGGTATTAAAAATGTATGAAACCGTTTTTTTTTTTTGCACAATTTAAATATCCTTGTCCTTTATCATCTTGTGAAACACTTTACTTACAAGTATGTAGTTTAAAACATGTTTATATTAAGGCTTACATGATCTTCATAGTTGAGACCAGTGGCGAGAAAAGAAGGAGGCTTTTGCTCAGCTGTGGGACATCTATAAAGGGTGTAAGGGACGGTGTACCGAAAACTGAAAGGGCGTGCTCAGTCAACGAAACTGAACAACTTTCCCAAACAAACATATGTTGGGAAATGAAAAAAAATTTTGACCTCTCCATATAAGTTGCCCACTCTGGACGAAGAGTTTGTATGGAGAGGCCAAATTTTTTTTTCATTTCCCAACATATGTTTCTTTGGGAAAGTTGTTCAGTTTCGTTGACTGAGCACGCCCTTTCAGTTTTCGGTACACCGTCCCTTACACCCTGTATATAGGATGTATGTAATATATATAAAAAGTAAAACACAGTACCAGTGGAAACAAATTAGACAAGATTGTTTTAAATACTTTATCTAACTTTGAATCATTACTATGTATTTTATAGCTGGCTTCAATAAACAGTTCTTATCACTGTAATGCTTTGTTAGCATAACAAGGTCTTCTGCCTTCCACCACCATAACCTTACTTAGAAGGTTTTATAATTTCCTAGTAAACACAAGTTTCTATCTATTCTTTAGATTTCAGAAAAACGTTTATTTTATTTTACATCTTGCAATTAGGTTGACCTTTTATACAGGGTGCCCCACTTTGTGTAGCGCAAAATAGTTATTCTGCAAAACTGTTTTAGCAAAAACACATAATTCAACGTAATTGTCTATTCAAGTTGCGAGTGAATAGGCTTCTTCTGGGCAAGCTCGTTCCATCGTCGACCTCATCTCTGTCTTCAAGACTAGATCGAAGTCAAGAGTAAGCCCATTTACAAAAATATTGCACTGATTCACGTTTTTGGTTTCTAAGTAGATTAGGCATGTGGGTGCATTACATTTTTTTTTTGCGTATTTAAATATATTATTTGGCATGATTTGCCCACTCTTTTTTATTGATTTCCCTCCAAAATTAAAAAAACCCTAAAACCAAACTGGGCCGAAAACAAAAATAACATACTCGTTCAGTCAACATAAACATAAAATGTATAACTTCGATTGAAAAAATTGTGGACAAATTATGCTAAAGGCCAAGATATTTTTCTGTTAAATTAATTCTGTTTCATTGTTGAGATGGATTGTCCAATTTTCGATCGACATATCTTTACACCCTGTATAAAAAAATCTTTATTATAAATAAATAAAAAATCTAAACAATAGTTTTTCTGATTATTCCACCGTCAAATAAAAATTAGATTACATCAGGTAACTATTAGAACCAATAGATCACTTGATTAAATGATTCAGTCCATGATTCATTTTCACTGATTATGTAGTAGGCATAAATCTATTGGTAATTCCTAGCTCGTGTTTGGAATACTTTATCAGTGACTACATTATTACCTTACTAAATAAAGAAAACATGATACTTCGATAAGTTTGTATCAAAGCATTTTCTGTCAGAAGCCGCCCGCGCTGATAGAAAGTCCCGAAAATATATTTTATTATTCTCGTATCAAACCAAATCGTATCTAATGATGGACAATCGAAGTTTAACTGTTGAATTTTATATATGAATTGTTTACCCTTTTTTACCCGACTGCCTCAGGGGGTTATTGGTTTTCATGGTAATAAATTTCGTTTTGCCGCAAAAATAAAGACCCCCGGTAAAGATGGCACGAAACCCGAGGACGCCCAAAAGCTACGAAAATTATTGAAGTAGATGATAACGATAGAGCCAACTGACGAAATTATATTAAGAGGGCCGACCCCAAGTAAAAAAACCGGTCAAGTGCGAGTCGGACTCGCGCGCCGAGGGTTCCGATATACCTATAGTATTTTTGGAAGCAATAAAGTCCATTTTCAGGACCGCAAAACTAAATTTGTTTGTAAAGGTTTTTTGCAGATTTCTGAAAAACTGTGCAACTTAGAAAGATCGTTTTATTTTTGCTGTAAAGTTTACATAAACCTCTGTCAACTGTAATTAATTCAGATTTTCCCTTACTAAAACTTCGGAGATAAGGGGGGGGGAATGGTATTTTTTTTGACATTTTTCATCATAACTTGAAAACTAAGAAACTTAAAAAAATACAAAAATATATTTTAAAATGTACAAGTAAAGCCCTTTCATATGATACCCCACTCGACCTAGTAGCGACAATTTGAAATTTGGCCCCCCCTATTTTGGCCCCCTTTACATTAATAATCATACTTTTTTCAAAAAAATTTCATGTGCAATTAAGTTGGGCAACTATATTCTAAAACTATTCCAAATTTCAGCTCGATAGCGTAAGTGGTTGCTGAGATATAGAGGTGTGACAGACAGACGGACAGACAGACAGACAGAGCGGCACCATAAGGGTTCCTTTTTTTTACCATTTTGGTATCGGAACCCTAAAAATAGGAAGAGGCACGGAGAAAGAAATTTCATTTTGCACAAATAACACTAGACGTAAGTGATTTACCTCCTCTCTGAACTAGACTCAAAGCGCAACAAGCGCTGTGATAGTGATATATAGGTAAAGAGTACGTCAAGTTTGCCACACTGCCTCTCTTATTTCAGTCACCGTTGGGATGAGAGAAGCATTGCAAATGTCAAGCTTGAGCTGCTCTTGACTGTACAAATTCCGATGTGTCACGCTTGAAAGCCCTTGACTTTACCTACCTTTTGCAGTCGCTCCAAGCTGAGAGCTCCAAGTTCCAAGCGAAACTTTTATAAGCGTTCAAAGTGTTACTTTGTCAAACCCTCTATGTTGTTAACTGTGTGAAGCCGGCTATGATTCTTACCACCTCATATCTCTAGCATCTAGCTACCACCAGTGCCGTGAGACGTAGCTAAGCTGTGAGCTGGGAAAATTCCAATCAATAAGATTGTTCATTTTCCTAGCTTAGCACAGCCCAGTTATTTTAAGGGGCTACATCCCGTCCACTAGCGCCCCCATCAGTTAAAAAAATATTACTCGCTAAATACAAAACATATCGAAAATCCGGAAAGACAGATTGAAGTAAAGGTACCCTAGTTTATTTAGGACCTATAAATTCTGTAAAATATAGTTCACCGTAGTTAGAGATACAAAAAGAGCGAAAAACGGCCTCTTTTAGCAGTTATTGTATCTGTAACTACAGTGTTCTTTATTTTACAGAGTAAATAGGTTAAATAAACTAGACTAGGGTACCTTTTCTTCAATCTGTCTTTCCGGATGTTTTGTATTTAGCAAGTAATATTTTTTTAACTGATGGGGGCGCTAGTGGACGGGAAGTAGCCACTTAAGGTGCCACCCTCTTGCCTATTTCTGCCGTGAAGTAGCAGTACCTTGCACTGCTGTGTTTCGGTTTAAAGGGTAAGAGAGCCAGTGAAATTACGGACACACGAGAGACACACCATCTCAGTTCTCAGGGTGGGTAAAGTGCTTTGCTGTCTTGTTAGTGTCAAGTTATGCCACTAATACTCGTAAAACAGTGGGCTTTGTGGGCGGTGGTGACCACTTTCAATCAGGTGGCCCCACTGCTCGTTTGCTCACTTTTCACATTAAAAAAAAACCTAGGAAAACGGAGCAATCTTATTGGTTTGAATTTTTCAAGCTCTGCTACCTCACCAAGCTTTGGTGTAAACCACCCTAAGACCGCGGTCGCCAGTTGTAACGTGGAAAAACGTGCTACGAGTAAAACATCCCGTGGACGTTTTTATTCGCCTGCCTTTATCCCGATTTATTAGAGCCATTGCGGCACGTCAATCACTTCCGTTTCTTTAAAGCGTTGGTCATCTCAATATTATCTTCTTTTCTTAGTTCTTAGTTTTTAGGCCTCCCTTGCGCTCTCAGTCCAACTTGATTAATACTCATCCATTACTCTCTTTCCTACAATCTGGTCATTCATCTTGTAGGCCTTTTTTCCATTTACTTCAGGAACGTCAGTTTACTGTTATTTCATCTGTGCTTGGGGTCGGCCTTTCCTGGTTCTTTTCTCCCCAAAATACAAGTACTTTACTGTAAATTTCTGGGCCCCCCAGATTCAATTATACTTTAATCAACTCTTGGCTTACTGATAGACTGAGCTTTATAGCAGTAGTAGTGGCCTACCTGGCAGGTTCGGTACAGTTGGAGAGAAAAGTGGTTACGACAAAGAATGAAACCTGTTCGTAGTTAATAGAAGGTAACCAAACCTGCCAGAATGCGCATTTTCAGACCAACTTTTTATGCATCTACTCGTAATAGACCTACAAAGTTGCAAATTTCTTGTACTCGATGACGCAGGATAACTTGCAGTACCCACAGAGTCTATAAAGGCAATCAGACTTTTGCAATTTTTCTAGTCGACCAATCTTTCCGATACGCAAAACGAGCGTTAGTTTAGTATAATGTAATGATTCATGTAATACCTACATGTTATTGTTATCTCGCTCTGATGTGATAAGGGTGGATATTTATCTCTATCTTTTAATGGACCATGCTTTATTTAGGCGTGAACTTGTTGATTTATGGTGCATAAATTTGCGTATGTTTGATAAATGAGTCGAGAGAGAGCAGGCACTTGAGAACACTCAACTATGTGCATTAACGCAAAGTGGTGTATGACAGGGTTGATGAGTGTAGGAGAAGCGAGGGAAGTGTGGAAGGTGGTAGGGCTTTTGTGGAAAGTCCGTCTGGGGAAGTACCACCCCCTTGCTTTTTTCTGCCGTGAAGCAGCAGTGTTTGCACTGCTGTGATTCGGTTTAAAGGGCAAATGAGACCAGTGAAATTACCGGCATATGAGACTTACCATCTTAGTTCTCAAAGTGAGCAACGCGCTTTGCTGTCTTATTAGTGTCAAAATATGCCATTAATAAGACAGTGGACGCTATAGGCGGTGGTGACCACTCACCATCAGGTGGCCCACCTGCTCGTTTGCTCACTTGTAACATTAAAAAAAATATATATAAAGTAGGTATGTGAAGATCGTATTATGGTAAAGTGGCTATGTTTAATGTATGTGTAAAATACAGCTATTCTACAAGATATAACAAAAAAAAGTGTATCAAATCAAACCAGATGAATGTAAATCTGCCCATTAAATTCCCATACAAAATACGCTAACAGCACATCTGATGCTGTTCCTATGGGAAGTTAAAAAATAATAATTTTGACTATTATGTACCATCAACAAAGTTGACGCCTGAACACCTTTAAGTTTAGTTTCCTGTGCAGTAATGGCTCGCGGGAACTTCTGCTACCTCCGTCTTGCTAGTTTTGACCGCTAAGTGTTACCAGACAGATAGACCCTGAAGAACCCAAAAAGTCATAAAAACTAACCGTTGTCATCTGTTATTGGTAAGTGCGGGCCAAGATCGTCACAACAAGGTTTCAAAAGTGGTCAGGCGACAACTTTGTTGATAGTACCTGCGTAGCTTAGACTTGCTTTTTATGGAAAGCTCTGGGGTTCAAACTCGCGGCACCTCGCGGTCTGGCTGTAGGGCCTGAAACTAATAATAGGGTCAGGATTATGGCCCGGAAGTGAAACAGGCAATTTGGCCCGAGCTATTTACTGCGTTTTATAACGTGCGGCATGAAAATTTGTACCATACATACATGCATACATAACATCACGCCTCTTTCCCGTTGGGGTAGGCAGAGACCACAGCCCTCCACCTGCTACGATCTTGATATACTACCCCCGCTTCCTCCATTTTCATCATAGCTTTCGTACACGCTCGTCGGTTAACGGTACTTTTAACCTGACCTTTAATTTTTCTACCTATTGTATTATTAAAGCTGACTTTTTCTATTTCAGTACAGCATACGAGTTTACCATTCAAAATCACCCACGAGCCTCCAGTGAAGTTCAACTCTGTTCACAGAAAAGTGTTCATTCCTGGAGTAGAAATAAAGGTTAAATTCGTTGAAAACGAGAGGAGTGTCAATACACATCTGCTCAATCCTAATCTGTAAGTAATTTTACCATGAATATTATTATAGAAATATATTTTTTATCACCGTGACGAATGGCAATTTTTTTAAATCATGTCACGCTTTACTAAACCTTAAAATAGCATTTCTATTATTTAGCTGCATTAAAGAAAGTTGTAGGTGTGCAAACCGCAACAAATTCATAAAAACTAATCCTCTGGATAACCGTCTTTATTAGAAATAAAACGTAATTATTTACGCAATAAGGCATAATTTTGTATAAATTGCAATACATTTTTCATAAATTTTCCATTATCCTAAACCTCTATGGAAAATTGCGATAGGGGTTCATAAGTAACATTAAGAGATTCTAGAGGATATCATCTCTTATCTCTTCTACATATTATGTAAAATACGTAAATTGATTTCGTCTCTACATTGAAGATATTTATAAAAAACCGGTCAAGTGCGAGTGGGACTTGCGCCCTTAGGGTTCCGTACCTATCTACCATATGATGTACTAAAAGCTTTTGCTCTTTGATTTTAAAAACTACGCGACCATCCAACTTGACCCCTCTTTTATAGAAAAGTTCTTGAAACGGGAGCTCACCTTAATTGGTTACTATTAGTTGTGAGAAAAATTGAAATATTTAATTATTTAAGACTTTTCCCTTTATTTGTACTGTGAGACCTAGCTTCTTGCCAAATTTCATAATTTTAGGTCAACGGGAAGTACCCTGTAGGTTTTGCTTTTTTGCATAAATGTATGGAGATGAGGACATAAAAAGCCATATCTTTTGATTGCGTCGTTGTAAAAAATTTAAATTTTCAAATCTTGTGTGGTTTATGGACCTTAATATTAGTTATCAATTTTAACCTGATACCTCTTCTCGTTCTTGAGAAAAAGGGTCTTGACAGACAGACAGAAAGACGGACAACAAAGTGATCTTATAAGGATTCCGTTTTTAGGGTTCCTAAATTTGTTTGTATAGGTTTTTTGCAGATTTCTGAAAAACTGTGCAACTTAGAAAGATCGTTTTATTTTTGCTGTAAAGTTTATATAAACTTCTGTCAACTGTAATTAATTCAGATTTTTCCTTACTCAAACTTCGGAGATAAGGGGGGGGGGAATGGTATTTTTCTTGACATTTTTCATCATAACTTTAAAACTAAGAAATTTAAAAAAATACAAAAATATATTTTAAAATGTACAAGTAAAGCCCTTTCATATGATACCCCACTCGACCTAGTAGCGACAATTTGAAATTTGGCCCCCCCTATTTTGGCCCCCTTTATATTAATAATCATTCTTTTTTCAAAATTTTTTCTTGTGCAATTAAGTTGGGCAACTATATTCTAAAACTATTCCAAATTTCAGGTTGATAGCATAAGTGGTTGCTGAGATATAGAGGTGTGACAGACAGACGGACAGACAGACAGACAGACAGACAGAGCGGCACCATAAGGGTTCCTTTTTTTTACCATTTTGGTATCGGAACCCTAAAAACGGAACCCTTATAGGATCACTTTGTTGTCCGTCTGTCTGTCTGTCAAGGCCCTTTATCTCACGAATGGGTAAAGGTATCAGGTTGAAATTAATACCATATATTAAGATCCATGAACCACACAAGATCTGAAAATTTCAATTTATTACAACGACGCAATCAAAAGATATGGCATTTTATGTCCTCATCTCCATACATTTATTAAAAAATGCAAAACCTACAGGGTACGAAATTTGGCAAGAAGGTAGGTCTCACAGTACAAATAATGGGAAAAGTCTGAAATCATTAAATATTACAACTTTTCTCCCAACTAATGGTAACCAATTGTGGTGAGCTCCCGTTTCAAGAACATTCATATAAGAGAGGGGTCAAGTTGGATAGTCGCTGAGGCGATTTTTGTTTTAGTTCTATTTTAAAAAACGGGAACTTTTACAAACTTGAAAATTGGTATGTTTATAGTGCATAAGCTATAAAATAACAGCAAATAATAAAATTTGGTCAAGCTCGTGTCGGACTCAAAAAATCTAGCACATAAACTTACTGAAATTTCAACTAATACGATTATGATTATGTGGTGGTACGGAACCCTTGGTGCGCGAGTCCGACTCGCACTTGGTCGGTTTTTTTTATTTTGAGATACGTAACCCTAAAAATATATCTCATAATGCTATTTTGATGTCCCTGAATACAAGTCCCAGATTATTGGACTTTTTGTTTGTTTGATTGTTTATTTGTTCGAGCATCACGCAAAAACTACTGAACCGGTTTTAATGAAACTTTCTTTTATAATAGTTTAACTTAAACCCTGGTTCATATATATTTCATTTATTGCCTGCCTGTGTGATGCAGGCAAAGAATAGCCATAGAAACTGAATCAGCCTTAGGGAAAGTTGTTCGTTCAGTATCATGGACAGAATCACATCCATCCATACATACATACATACATAACATCACGCCTCTTTCCCGTCGGGGTAGGCAGAGACCACCTGCTACGATCTTGACATACTTCCCTTGCTTCCTGTACTTTCATCAATCCTTTCATACATGCTCGTCGGTTTAGGGTACTTTTAACCTGGCCTTTATTCAGAACGTCCTGAATTTGGTCCTGGTACGTTCGCCTAGGCCTTCCCCTTCCAACGGCATCACATCCATCAGGGTTGATATACTATTTCTGTTACACCTTGTATACGCTCGACTCGCTCTGGCTAATGTTATGGAGACAGCAAGAGCCATATATTCGGTATACGAGTAGTTCACGTAAGTTGTTTTTCCTTAGGTGTTTTATCTTAGGTGTTTTTAGGGTTCTGTACCTCAAAAGAAAAAAACGGAACCCTTATGGGATCACTTTGTTGTCCGTCTGTCGGTCTGTCTGTCTATCAAGACCCTTTATCTCACGAACGGGTAAAGGTATCAGGTTGAAATTAATACCAAACATTAGGATCCATGAACCACACAAGATCTGAAAATTTCAATTTTTTACAACGACGCAATCAAAAGATATGGCATGTTATGTCCTCATCTCCATACATTTATGCAAAAAAGCAAAACCTACAGGGTACTTCCCGTTGACCTAAAATTATGAAATTTGGCAATAAGCTAGGTCTCACAATACAAATAATGGGAAAAGTCTGAAATAATTAAATATTACAACTTTTCTTACAATTAATGGTAACCAATTGTGATGAGCTCCCGTTTCAAGAACATTCATATAAGAGAGGGGTCAAGTTGGATGGTCGCGGAGGCGATTTTTGATTTAGTTCTATTTTAAAAACGGGAACACTTACAAACTTGAAAATTGGTATGTTTATAGTGCATAAGCTATAAAATAACAGCAAATAATAAAATTTGGTCAAGCGCGTGTCGGACTCAAAAAATCTAGCACATTAACTTACCGAAATTTCAACTAATACAGTTATGATTATGTGGTGGTACCGAACCCTCGGTGCGCAAGTCTGACTCGCACTTGGCCGGTTTTTTCTTAATACAAACAGGATATTTGCGTAATAAGACTGTGGCTGTGGGAGTAAAAAATATCTATATGTACGTAATACGGATGTTCCTCGTTAAGACTGGTGTAAACCCAGTTTCTTACATCATACATATAATCATTGTGATAGATTTGGTTGTTTAGCAAAAAAATATTTTAGATGTCGGTATAGTGTAGGCAACGAAGCAGTTGACCCCAACATAAATTTCTCAGGCAGATTTTATTTGACAGGATGATAAAGAATCATGAATGTAAATTAAAAATCTCCAAAAAAAAAATTTTCATCCATTTTTTGACATTTTTAATCATAATCATTTATTTGCTTTGAATTGGGTACAATAAAGATGTTAAATAATAAATGAGAACATTTCCACATTCAGCTACTAATACTAGCATGCAAATACTTATTAAATACAAACTACTAAACAAGAAACTAAATGCAACAAACCTCAGTACTTTTTACACAAAAATTCTTTGACAGAATAAAAGGTTTGCTCAAGAAGCCAGTTATGCAGAATCCTGTTAAAATTAGTAAGAGTCAGTTCTCTAATAGTCTGTGGTAGATTGTTATAAATAGCAACACACATGTAACCGCAATTGTTTTAAAAGTTCGTAGTTCGCGGGATACATTTTAATACCAATCTCTCAGGGTTACGAAAAATTCGATCACAATTTTCATGGGCTGTTTTAAATAAGTTTTGGTTTTGTTTAACAAATTTGGCAACTTCAAAAATATACAGTTTTGAAAAGTGGTTGACATGAATCACGCGGTGCTACTCCACAAATGGCACCAACACATTTTTTTTTGTGCAATAAATACTTTACCGATGTCTGTGCTGTTTCCCCACAATATAAGCCCATTTAAGCCAGCCAAGCCAAGCCAGCCAAGCACAGTTAAAAGTACCCTAAACCGACGAGCATGTATGAAAGGATTGATGAAAGTACAGGAAGCAAGGGAAGTATGTCAAGATCGTAGCAGGTGGAGGACTGTGGTCTCTGCCTACCCCAACGGGAAAGAGGCGTGATGTTATGTATGTATGTATGTATAAGCCCATATCTCAATATCGATTGTACATATCCGTAATACGCAGTCATCGCTGTTCCTATCGTCGCAGTTTTTGTAAGCCTAAATAGCGCATATACAAAACTATTTACTTTTTTACGGACATTTTCAACATAGGTTTTCCACTTTAATTGGTTGTCAACACTTAATCCTTAAAATTTTGTAACATCCGAACTTACAATTTCATTTGATCATATTTCATATATCAATTGATTTGAAAATTAAAAGTAAGATATTTTTTTTGGATTTTTTTTATAGAAAGTTTATATCATGTAGTGTAATAGCCCAGGAAAGTTTCATCGACTGAGGATTTAATGCGGGGGTCTTCCGCGATCCGCTTCGTTGCCTAGACTATTATTAATTTAATTACTGACACTGGATGGGAGCAGCGCAGGACCGGTCGTTATGAAGATCTTTAGGGGAGGCCTACGTCCAGCAGTGGACGTCTTTCGGCTGATATGATGATGACTTCGATATATCATAGGCTATTTTCAAACCACACGATACAAAGTATTAACAAGACTTCGAGCATTTCGAACGTCATACAAGAAAATCGGTCACCGATTATCGGTCGTGTGCGGGAGCCCTTAACAAGACTTCGAGCATTTCAAGCAATGAATATACTACTCTTTAACCGAGAGATTTTAAGAATCAAGGATATCTACATCCGTTTGGTCACTAAGTGATTTTACATTGGGTTGCATTACTTATAGATTGTTATTATAAAATTGTTAATTGATATTGTCTCTACATTGAGATATTTATAAAAAATCATCATATCAGCCGAAAGACGTCCACTGCTGGACATAGGCCTCCCCTGAAGATCTCCATGACGACCGGTCCTGCGCTGCTCGCATCCAGCGGCTTCCCGCGTCCTTGACCAGATCGTCGGTCCACCTTGTGGGGGCCTGCCAACGCTTCGTCTTCCGATACGTGGTCGCCACTCTAGAACCCTCACGCCTATAAAAAATATCACGATATTATTATGCTATTTTTATGCAACTGAATCCAAATCACAGATTTTTGGACTTTTTGTCCGTTTGTTTGTTTATTTGTTCGAACAACACGCAAAAACTACTGAACCTTTTGAAACTTTTTTGTTTCATAGTCAATAGTTTGATTTAAACACTGGTATATTTCTTTGCCCTGTGTGGTGCCAAAGAATAGTACCAACCCTTACATACCCGTGGGTGTCGTAAGAGGCGACTAAGGGTTATAAACTGGAGGATGGGCAGCAGCATCCTCCTTTGTATCTAACATCTTACTTATTGCGGTCACATACAACCGCGGTCCATGGTGCCAGCCGTAACGCTAACAAGCGATGTGACTATACTTCCCCTCTACATTTTTCCAGCAAAAGCTAGAATTCTAGAGGGAACTCCCTGTCCTGTAGTGGACGTTTCATGGGATGTTATGATGATATTTCTTTTACTTTTGGGATTGTAATGGAACCGGAGATATAAATTGTTTTTCCTATTACGTTTGGTTTTTACAATTATTTCACATGCGGACAAAGTTGCGGACAAAATCTAGTTACTTTTATAAGTAAGTACCTTTTTTTTTGCACGTTTTATTAGTAAATCTGTTAATATCAATACCGGAAGGTCACAACCGAGACCAAAGCTGGCAGATAGAATCAAGGGCTCTCGTACCTAACAATAAGAAGGTCGCTGCTTCCGCCCACGAACATTTCCGTCTTCTATAGGAGATTCTCGTTTTTCTTGTAAACAGACTGATTTATTCATCACAAGTAATAGGATAAATCAAATTATGAATTTAAGTAGTATTTTTAGGGTTCCGTACCCAAAGGGTTAAAAAAACTGGAGTGCATTAATATACCTCCGATGTCTGTTTGTCAGCGGGCTGTATCTCATGAACCGTAATAGATAGTTGAAATTTTCAGTATGTTTCTATAATGGCGCTATAACAACAAATAATAAAAAAATAATGCGCCATACATTCCGTCAGCACTCCCGAGCTGTCTCGTACTTTAGATTGTTATTATTAATATGCCTCCGATGTCTGTCTGTCTATCAGCGGGCTGTATCTCATGAACCGTAATAGATAGTTGAAATTTTCACGGAGTATTTTTCCATAATGGCGCTATAACAACAAATAATAAAAAAATAATGCGCCATACATTCCGCCAGCACTCCCGAGCTGTCTCGTACTTTAGATTGTTCCTCACCCACATGTAAAACAGCCATGACATTTAATCACATTATTTTTACTATTTCAGATATACAATCCGTCTCCAACATGGCGACTTTGAATGGACGATCAAAAAACGCTACAAACACATTCTGTACCTCCACCAACAGCTCAGCTTGTACCGGACCTCTCTCAACATTCCTTTCCCGACTAAGACACATAAAACCAGACGCGCGAGCCTAAAACATACTGAGGAAGTTGCTGAAAAAGTCGCTTTGCAAGCTGTTGCTAGAAGCAATTCAAAGAAGAAAGAACCAAGGCCTAGAAAAAGAAAAGGTGCGCTACCAAGGTAAGAACATTTTCTCTTGACCTGTCTCTACGTCCCTAGTACACAGGCCCGCACATCAGCAGAAACACTTTTGGACCTTATGGCGTGGTAATAGAGTTGAAAAAGTTCCTACCGACAAGCGGTTGACCGTACTAAGTGACCAAAGATTTCGGACCTCTTTGCTTCGCTCGGAATAGATACCGTGCTAATTTAAATTGGAAAGACATCTGCCAGCATGTCCCAAATTGAAATGTCACATTAACAATGATCACTACTAGAAAATTTTCAAAATAACGCTCGTATGTGCGTTTATGTACGTGCATTTTACCGTTTAGTGTTTGTGCCTATCCATATGTTTTTCAGTATGCCAGGCTTGGTCAAAGACCATTTGCAACATAATAGATGGCATTTAAATGCCGTGCATCAATTCATTGGCGCGATGGCGCGGACGCTACATACTTTCTATACAACGTGTTAATGGAATAAGCGAAACCCTTATACTCGTACACCCCTACTGATTATTATTAAAATAAATCCATTCATCAGATATTGTTATTTCAAAGTTTCATCGTTGTTCCAGTAGATTTTTAAGCTATCATGGCGCGTCCGCCTCGCGCCTGCGCACGCCACGCCCCCTCCCCTCCTCAACACTCACGCTCCGCGCGCCGCCCGCGCGTGTAGCCACAAATATTTATAAGCGGCTAAAATTTAAATAATAAAATAAAACAAAATTACCCCTATTAAAAACCCGTGAAATTTATTCTACTCTCGATTCTGAACAAACTATTTTCTCAGCTTCGCTTATTCCGTTAACTCATTGTATGACTTGGTAAAATTGTTTTTACCTTCCACACTCTCCATTAACTTGGCATCGTTTATTCCAGATTCCCAAAGAAACCTGAAGTAATGGTCACTTACGACGGTATACAGTTACGAATGAAGCTTCTTGAAGATTACCTGTTCAATTTGCTCAACATCTCAATCTATAGAAATCATCATGAGACAGTAAGTACATACACAGAGTTCAAAATGCAACTTACTCACTTATAAAGCGTGTAAAGGGAAGGTGTGATAATACTGAAGAGTGTGAATCTGCCATTAAAACTGAACAACTTTTCCCAAGGAACGAAAACATAGACCAAAATAAATTTTTGACCTCCCATAGAAACCGCATTTGGTTTTTCGTATTTCGACCTATATTCCTTGGGAAAAGTTGTTCAGTTTCATGGGCAGATTCACATCCTTCAGTATTATCACACTTTTTCGTTACACGCTGTATTGAGCCTTTGATTACATTCGAAATTATGTACCTACCCATCTCTACCTGTCGGTGTCGTTAAAGGCGACTAAGGGTGTTTGAACCGGAGAATGTGCTGCAGCGTCCTTCTACGTATCGTCCCATCAAACATACTGCGGTCACTAACAACCGCGCGGTCCATGGTGCCAACCGCCACGCTAACAAGCGTAGTGACAAGTGACTATGGTTATTCCCTTCTAAAATATACCACGCGATTTTGCTGTCATTTTAATCAATCTATATTATTTCGACTGTATATTTTATTGAATGTGCAAATGAGTTGGCAACACCTGTAACTCTATTGTTTAGACGCTCCCTAGATGAAGGTGTAGTGCCGGGAATATGGAAATCAGCCTTTATAACACCAATTCATAAAAAGGGTCCCAAGAACATTATTGAGAATTATAGACCGATTTCCAAACTATGTTTGCTGGCTAAGATCTTGGAGAGAGTAGTATATAATCAGCTGTACAATCAAATCAAACATATATTTATTCCTCAGCAACACGGCTTTCTCAGAGGAAGATCAACGGTATCTAATTTGGCAATATTTAATGATTTCCTTACCAACAGTATGGACGCTGGCATTCAAGTTGATACAATTTACACCGATTATAGTAAGGCATTTGACCGCATTGACCATAATATCTTATTATCCAAATTATTTTCATTAGGCATTCATGGTGATCTTTACCGTTGGTTTTCGTCTTACGTTCAAAATAGATCGCAGGCAGTAGTATTAAATGGTTTCTCGTCTACTTGGGTGCCAATTCCTTCTGGCGCCCCACAGGGTTCTTTATTAGGACCTCTTTTGTTTGTTATTTTTATTAATGACATACAATCTTGCTTTATGAATTCACAATTTCTTTTATTTGCGGACGACATGAAAATGTTTAAAACAGTTAATAGCATTTCTGACGCATTGCTCTTACAGCAAGATCTTGATCGACTAGATAATTATTGTAGAATAAATAAACTGGATCTAAATGTTTCCAAATGTTTTTGTATGACTTTTTCACGTAAGCGGCTTATCTTGAAATACGATTATCAAATCAAAGATCAGGTGTTATCATCTGTTGATTCTTGCATTGATCTCGGTGTCATTCATGACAGTAAACTACTCTTTGATAAACATATCGACAGAATTTTTGAAAAAGCTTACAGGGCACTTGGCTTCGTTATTCGCAGTTCAAGGAGTTTCAAGAGTATGAAGACTATCAAAGTTCTGTATTGCGCGTACGTAAGAAGCAATCTCGAATATGCGTGTTAAATATGGAACCCTTGCTATAACGTCTATTCTGAAAGTATTGAAAAAAATCAAAATAAATTTACACGCTATCTTTCTTACAAGTTTCATTTACCCAAGCTGGATTATAACAAGCGGTGTGCAACACTTCATCTACTGCCTTTGCACTTGCGAAGAGAAATTGCTGATATAAGCCTCCTTACTAAGATAGTTCAAGGTTTCGTAGATGGTCCGGAGCTGCTCGACAAAATTAAGTTAAACATTCCCAACCGTAAACTAAGAAAATCACCCTTATTTTTTATCCCATCTAGCCGTACTCAATATAGAAGGAATAGTTTTCTTTTGCGTAGCATGAGGCAATTCATAAACTCAATCATGATAGTCGATTTGATATCTTTTGTAATAATGTTCATAGCGCTAAAAATGCACTCATTAGAGACTATGTACTGAGTTTGGATTAATTTCAAATTTTTTATTAATACTTAAGTAATTTTATGCTTCACGTAGGTACTTCATAATAACATAGAATTGTTACTTAAGTTATTTTTTACATACACATGTGGAAGCTTGTCATTGGCTTATAGCAATTAATTTATAGCACTCAAATTGTAAATATAGCTGTAAGCATCCCAAAGAAAATAAAATAAAAATAAATAAAATAAAATTATTTGTATTTTCCAGGTAAAATTCCTCGAAGTATCTAACTTATCGTTCATATCGGACTTGGGCTCTAAAGGCAAAGAGGGTGTTATACAAAAACGCACCGGATCCACGCGGCCCGGACAAGCAGGTTGCAATTGCTTCGGGTTGCTTCAGAGTATGGTTTGCGTACGGTAAGTTTATTTTATTAATTACGTAATAATATAGCTTACAGGTCGAAACTTAAGGTGATCTGTTTTCCATACAAAAATTCAAATGACTTGCATTCTTACGCGGGACATAAAATTCTGTTGAAAAACGAACGAATACTGCTATTTTTAGTTAAATTTTTCGCTAATTAATACAAAAATACAGTTAATGTACTGAAAGTACTATTTTTGTTAGCAATTTTTGGTTCAATATTACGATTGTGGGCGTGCGGTCAAAACTGTACGGTTGTGCTTTGTGTGCATGTGTGAGTGATCGTACTCATGTAAACATGGACTGACGAGAATAATTGACTTTAGTGGACATATGGAGATATTTTTCTTATAGAAATTTTTGTTAGGCCTTGAAGTAGCACGATGAAATTTACGCGAATCAACTTTTTGCACATATATAGTTGGTACTTATTTCATTAAAAAATAAAACCTTATATTTGCAGCAGTGGCTCCATCTAGTTGCGTTCGGGGCTAAGCTGGCCGTCACAGATCCCCTTAATAGCAGTTTTTACAACAAGTGCATAAAACACGACTTTTTATGCAAGGCTTACGTGAAAATGATTTATATTTTAACACTTCCTGTGTAGCCTAGTTGTAAAGCGTCTGCGGTACTTACGCAGAAGACGCAGGTTCGAATCCTGCCTGTGGTTGTGAAATTTTGCGATTTTCTACTTTGTACAAGGCTTACGTATTCGCACGACCCGTAGATAAGACGGATGAAAATTGTTTTATGGTCGAGTTATAAACTCTGCTTTTCACTCTGATAGTGAGGAAATAAAACGTAAAAGTAGTAAATGAGAGGTTATTTCTTAAGACATTTATGGATGACTGGCTGGAAAGTCAATTTAGAAAAAGAATAAACTTTTTTGATTAAGTGCATAAAATAAAATTTTAGGCTGCCTATACCCAGCATAAATTACAACTTTTCGAGCATGAGAAGTGAAAAAAAAATTGTGTTCGTTTTCAGATGTAACTACTTCTGTACGGGTTTGGTGTGCGCGAAGTGGCAGGAGCGGTGGTTCTTCGTTAAAGACACGTTCTTTGGATACATTCGACCAAGAGATGGCGTTATTAAAGCTGTCATGTTGTTTGATCAGGGGTAAGAGTCTGTTTTGTTTTTTTTACGACCTGGCCTGATACGAGGTCCTAATGTAATAGTTAACATAATTTTAGGATGTTCAATTTTAGCTTGTTCATGTTTAACATAGTGCATTTTGTATTTAAAGTGTATGTAATGAAAAGTTGTTCAGTTTCATGGTCTAAGGAACATGCTAAAATTATGTTCAGTATTTCAACGAATATTTTTATTTTATGGCGAATATTTTTTGTCAGCGCGTCAAAAAAGCAGTCCAATCTCGGCATAATTTTGTAACATTTTTTTTACTTTGATACTGGCGAAATACGACTTGTAATGAGATGTGATGCCATTAAATTAATATCTATCTATTGCTGGCGTGAAGTCAAGATGTACCTTTAGACAAAAGACAAAGCTGTAGTCCATCTCAAGTCTATGACCACTTTTAAGCATCTGCTTCCTATGCTTTGAAAAGTCAGAAGTTTATACAAATCAATTGACTGGACTAATGTTTCGTTTTATATTTGTTCCATGCAGCCCATGGAAAAGTGAGTATTGAAATTTTGAAAGTATGCCAGAGGTTGTGCTAAAACAGTAACATTTGTCGGTTTTCCTAAAGCCTGTGTCAGTCAGGTATCATGGTAATAGAGGACGTTGAAGAGATTGAGAAGCGTCAGCGCATACTCTCTATCCGTGTGCTGCCGAATAGCTCAGATTACCTCATTTTTGCCCGTGGGTTTTCTAAAAGGCAACTAAGACATCATGAACCAGAAAATGGGTAGCAGCGTCCTTCTGCGTACTGTACCAGTCCATCTTACTGCGGTTACCAACCACCGAGGACTATGGTGCCAGCCGCTACGCTAACAAGCGTGATGACTATGTAACAGTTAAGAACACATCAATGGACTTTGTACTGCACTTATCTTAGTCAACGGAGAGACGGAAATCGCTAAGCAAGAGTCAAGCTTGATCGGCTTTTACTGTACATCACAGCCCCCCAAAATACTAGTTAGTTGATTTGTACCTGACATCCGTTTGCACACTTATTAGTGAGGTCAAAAGTAACAACTTTTGTTCTATGGCTTTCTAACTTCTCATACAAAGTACAGAACAAAATTTGTTGCTTTTGCCCTCACTTATTAGCATGCAAACGGATGTCAGGTACAAAAAATAACCTTGTATATTATTTGAAATTCTAAGGCGAACTGTCCTGCAGTGGACTATTTATAGACCGTAAGGGCACTGCATGTTATCCTACGTCATCTAGTACACGAAATTTGCAACTTTGTAGCGATAGTAGTGGCCTAATAGGTCCACAAAACGTTGGTCTGCCAATCTGAAACCTGGCAGGTTTGGTACAGTTGGACAGAAAAGTGGTTAAATGACAGATTACACGAATGAAATCTATTCGTAGAAATAGAAGGTACCTATATAACTAAAAAACAACAGGTCTGCATTGCATCCTCTTGGCAGTTTCGCCAGTCCGACCAAATTTGTGGTCCAATCACATCCGACCACATTTGTGGTCCGACTAGCGAAACTGCCAAGAGGATGCAAGGCAGACCTGTTGTTTTTTACTTGTATAGGTACCTTCTATTTCTACGAATAGATTTCATTCGTGTAATCTGTCATTTAACCACTTTTCTCTCCAACTGTACAAAACCTGCCAGGTTTCGGATTGGCAGACCAACGTTTTGTGGACCTATTAGGCCACTACTATCGCTACAAAGTTGCAAATTTCGTGTACTAGATGACGTAGGATAACATGCAGTGCCCTTACGGTCTATTATGGGATATAATGAATTTTACTGAAATTAGTATCTGTAAGACCAACTACTTTTAACGGGATGTTATGATATTGATACTTCATTATCGCTCGCACTTGTATGCTTTTATAGCATGGTCATCATCCTTTGTTGTCATGCTAACCCTCATCATTCAGTATAAAAAACACTTTTAGTTAAATTGATCACTTCTGTAACAATCCGACGATCACGAGTAACAGTAACTTTATATTTAAACCTTAATTTCATTCACATTTTTCTTAAGAATTCTAACAGATAATTTTCATCTAAAAATTAACTACATAATCTTCATATGGGCAATAATTATGATGTCTTAAAAGATGGTCTTTAACGCGTTCCGTTTCGTGTCCTTTTAATTATGATGTCTAAAACAGTGGTCCTAAACGCGTTCCGTTTCGGGTCCTTTTAATTATGATGTCTAAAACAGTGGTCTTAAACGCGTTCCGTTTCGGGTCCTTTTAATTATGATGTCTTAAACAGTGGTCTTAAACACATTCCGTTTCGGGTCCTTTTAATTATGATGTCTAAAACACAGTGGCCTTAAACGCGTTCCGTTTCGGGTCCTTTTGATTTTGATGTCTAAAACAGTAGCCTTAAACGCGTTCCGTTTCGGGTCCTTTTAATTATGATGTCTAAAACAGTGGTCTTAAACGCGTTCCGTTTCGGGTCCTTTTAATTATGATGTCTAAATCAGTGGTCTTAAACGCGTTCCGTTTCGGGTCCTTTTAATTATGATGTCTAAAACAGTGGTCTTAAACGCGTTCTGTTTCGGGTACTTTTAATTTTGATGTCTAAAACAGTGGTCTTAAACGCGTTCCGTTTCGGGTCCTTTTAATTATGATGTCTAAAACAGTGGTCTTAAACGCGTTCCGTTTCGGGTCCTTTTAATTATGACGTCTAAAACAGTGGTCTTAAACGCGTTCTGTTTCAGGTCCTTTTAATTATGATGTCTAAAACAGTGGTCTTAAACGCGTTCCGTTTCGGGCCCTTTTAATTATGTTGTCTAAAACAATGGTCTTAAACGCGTTCCGTTTCGGGTCCTTTTAATTATGATGTCTAAAACAGTGGTCTTAAACGCGTTCCGTTTCGGGTCCTTTTAATTATGATGTCTAAAACAGTGGTCTTAAACGCGTTCCGTTTCGGGTCCTTTTAATTTTGATGTCTAAAACAGTGGTCTTAAACGCGTTCCGTTTCGGGTCCTTTTAATTATGATGTCTAAAACAGTGGTCTTAAACGCGTTCCGTTTCGGGTCCTTTTAATTATGATGTCTAAAACAGTGGTCTTAAACGCGTTCCGTTTCGGGTCCTTTTAATTTTGATGTCTAAAACAGTGGTCTTAAACGCGTTCCGTTTCGGGTCCTTTTAATTATGATGTCTAAAACAGTGGTCTTAAACGCGTTCCGTTTCGGGTACTTTTAATTTTGATGTCTAAAACAGTGGTCTTAAACGCGTTCCGTTTCGGGTCCTTTTAATTATGATGTCTTAAACAGTGGTCTTAAACACATTCCGTTTCGGGTCCTTTTAATTATGATGTCTAAAACACAGTGGCCTTAAACGCGTTCCGTTTCGGGTCCTTTTGATTTTGATGTCTAAAACAGTAGCCTTAAACGCGTTCCGTTTCGGGTCCTTTTGATTTTGATGTCTAAAACAGTGGTCTTAAACGCGTTCCGTTTCGGATCCTTTTACGGTATTTTTCTAGAATATGAAAATTACCGCCATTTCTGAGATCACTTTCAAATTAGGCGGCTTAGAAGCGCGGCAGCTTCGCTGCAACCGCAGACGCCTTCACATGACAGCGGTTTCGGCGCTGCTAACCGCCGGTGAGAATCGCTAAACTGAAGTGGCAGTGGGCAGGGCACATCGCAAGAAGAACCGATGGCTGATGGGGCGTGAGGGTTCTAGAGTGGCGACCGAGTACCGGAAGACGAAGCGTTGGCAGGCCCCCCACAACCGTTGGTGGACCGACGATCTGGTCAAGGTCGCGGGAAGCCGCTGGATGCGAGCAGCGCAGGACCGGTCGTCATGGAGAACTTTAGGGGAGGCCTATGTCCAGCCGTGGACGTCTTTCGGCTGATATGATGATGATGATGAACCGCCAGTTACAAAAAGCGTCTTTAACATTAAAACTCCTTTAAACCTATTGTAAACACTTTCTGTTTTGTTGACATAGAAAGTGACAGCCATAGATTTAAACATGCTTTAACTTGAATTTAGCTTTGTTCAACTGGGCACCTAAGCGACTACGCGTGCTATGTGATCCTGCGCTGCTGTCGTGCAATTGCAACGTGGTAGCTGCGCGGCTTACAGCCAGTTGCACAAAACAACTTTAAAGTTAAAGCTCCTTTAAATATATTGCTGTGACTTTCTTTGTTAACTAAACAGAAAGAGTCAGCAGTAGATTAAAAGAGATTTAACTTTGAAAATAATCTAATGTGAAATCACTTTAACGCTCTAATCGGAGCTTCTTAAAAGCATGGACGAATAATAATAAGACCGACAATCCCCATACTAGAAAACGTAACCCGAAAGGCATAAAACTCATGGAAACTAGATGGCGCTTTCAAATAATCTGGAAATTAATTATGGTCTACCGAGTATTCTGACAAAAAATCATTCAAAATTTCAACATAGTTTCAATGTAAAGAAACGCTAACATTGAAATACGGTTTATTTTTTAGCTGAATACTCGATAAATCATAATTACTTCCCGGACTATTTATTAGCGCCATCTAGTTTTATACTTTTCCGGGTTACGTTTTCTAAAAAGGGGATGGTCAGTCGTTCTTATTGTTCTTCCATGTTAAAAGTAGTCCTAACTGGTCAGGTTCGAAGTATCCAGCGGCATGTACGCGACGGGCATGAACAATGGTCTACAGATCCTCAACCAGAGCCGACAGCTGGTCATCAAGTGCTGGACCAAGCGGAAAAGCAAAGAGTGGATACAGTTTCTGAAGAGCATTGCTAATGATACTGGTAGGTAGACAAGTTTACCAATTGACATGATTTCATTTTTAGGGTTCCGTACCTCAAAAGAAAAAAACGGAACCCTTATAGGATCACTTTGTTGTCCGTCTGTCTGTCTGTCAAGACCCTTTATCTCACGAACGGGTAAAGGTATCAGGTTGAAATCAATACCATATATTAGGGTCCATGAACCACACAAGATCTGAAAATTTTGGCAAGGAGCTAGGTCTCACAGTACAAATAAAGGGAAAAGTCTGAAATCATTAAATATTACAACTTTTCTCACAACTAATGGTAACCGATTGTGGTGAGCTCCCGTTTCAAGAACATTTATATATGAGAGGGGTCAAGTTGGATGGTCGCGGAGGCGATTTTTGTTTTAGTTCTATTTTAAAAATGGAAACACTTACAAAGTTGAACATTGGTATGATTATAGTGCATAAGCTATAAAATAACAACAAATAATAAAATTTGGTGTAGCGCGTGGCGGACTCAAAAAATCTAGCACATTAACTTACTGAAATTTCAACTAAATACAATTATGATTATGTGGTGGTACGGAACCCTCGGTGCGCGAGTCCGACTCGCACTTGGCCGGTTTTTTTTAACATAATAATATTATTGGGCAGTATACTGCGCTGCGGGGCAAACAACTTGAACAATAATCGCGTGGTAGGGGAAGCTTTGCGCACGTCAATTTGTATGTAAAATCGACTCTGCGCAGCCAAGCTCATTGTTCAAGTAGTTTCCCCACACCTGGACTCTCCTTGTATGAAAATCCACATTCAATATTCACGAATATTTTAGTTTCTTGATTAATTAAAATTTCTGACGTGGATACGTCTCTGTTTGGTTTGGGGGAGTAATTTCGAGCAAAGTGGAAAAAGGCCCTCTAGCAACAATAATTGGCACTATGTCGAATTTTGGATGAGTCAGAGCGAGGTGAGTGGACGTAGAAGTTAGCTTGACGTGCTCATGGCTGTACACCTATCTATACAGGGTGTAAGAAAAAGTACCGATTTCCTTTTAACCACAATTTGTTTAAGTAGAATAAAGTACATAAAACACATAAATAATAAAAAAAAATACATGAAAATAAAATACTAAAAGGGGTGGTACTGCCCCAGACGGACTTTGTAAAAAACCTTCTAAAGACGTTAATTTCTTTACAGCAAGAGAGTTTACCCACCCAAACGTGCACCATTCGTTCGCGCCTGTACGCTCGGCTACCCCAGTGGGCATGCTGGTTGATGGTTCCGCTTATCTGTCCACTGTGGCTGATGCCATGGAGTTGGCTAAGGAAGAAATCTTCATAGCGGACTGGTGGTTGAGCCCAGAAATATATTTGAAGAGGCCAGCGTTGCACGGCAACTATTGGCGGTTGGATATTCTGTTAAAGAGGAAAGCGGTAAGATTTGGCTATCACTTCTTTTATAACTGATTAGTGGTCGAGTCCAGAAATATATTTGACGGGGCAACTATTGGCGGTTGGATATTATGCTTAAGAAGAAAGCGCTAAGATTTGGCTATTATTTACTAAAAAAGAAATGTTTATAGCTGATTGGTGGTTTAAGTCCGGACAGGACTTTTTTTATCCATCCGTACGAATGGTTCTGCGTGGAAATTATTGGAGGTAGGATATTCTGCTGAAGAAAAAGGCGTTAAGAAAGATATGGTCTCGGATAATAAGATACCCACTGATATTGAAAGTTTACCGTTAGATACTCGTAAATTCAAAACTGTTATCAAGCTAAAATTATATAAGAAACGTAATTATAAAATATCAGATTATCTAGAAGAGAAAAATCCATGGGATTAGGCTGCGGTTCTAACAGGCTAATTCAAAACTTGACTTATGTTTATTGTATCAATTATTCTTGTATCAACAAATCCGAACATCAACTTAAGGGTTGTATTGATAAATCCCTCTCATGTGTGAGATTGCTCTCAATAAAATTTTGAAATGCTGCATTAATTAATAAACAAATTTTAAGTAGCTATCAACAAAACAAGTCGCATCACTAGGAGCGATATTGAGAACATATAACAAGAGCTGAGAAGAAAAAAAAATGTACCTAGATATTTCAATCTAATAAACTTTTATACCCTGAAGTGGAACAAAAATAAACTTTACTTGCTGTAGAAACGATAAAAGGCGATATCAAAGATATATATAGAACCATCTGTCACTTTCTTACTCGTATTATAATTTATGTTTTGTTTCAGGCGCAAGGTGTGAAAGTGTTTATAATGCTGTACAAAGAAGTGGAGATGGCTCTCGGTATCAACAGTTTCTACAGTAAAAGTAGATTAGCTAACGAAAATATTAAGGTAAGGTCTTGGGTTTTAAGCCTAATCTGGGATTGGGTCTGGTTTTTCCCCTAGGTTGCAGAGGTCGGATGGCAGTCTCTCTGTGTCCTCGTCATATCACCCGGGTAACCGACTCCGTAAAAGCTGATGACTTGATCTTTGAAGTTTTGAACATCGATTCATCATAACATCTCATGAACGTCCACTACAGGACAGGCAGCTCCCTCCAGAATTCTAGCTTTTGCTGGAAAAATGTGGAGGGGGAACATCGATTACAATTGACAATATCTCTTCCTGAAATTGTCTCATCATAACATCCGATGACACGTCCAGGCTTGTAAGCGTTGTGACCGCAGTACGCTGTTACGACACGCAGAAGGAAGAACGCTGCTGCCCATCCCACGGTTAACTTTAGTCGCCTTTTACAACACCCACGGAAAAAAATGCGGTGGTACTATTCTTAGCTGGTACCACATGGTCAGGCTTAGGTCAAGCAATAAATATGTTATTTATTACAGTCGAAATCATGTAGCTTTATTACAAAGACAGTAAGAAAAACCTATGCGTGAGAGCAGGATGGAGCGATACGTGTCTCTGTCGCTCCAATACCTTACGAATCGCTCCTTCCTGGGTGTCTTCTCTCAACTTTCGATATATCGATACGATACTATTACATACATGCAAATTCAAAACTTCGTGCCTCGATGATAGAGTAGGATATTGTATGAACGCTAATCACTGCCAATGCGACAATTCATGCAAAGAATATTCTACTTTATTCTTAGTGGAAGAAGTTATGAATTCGACTGTATCGAAGTAGTATCGTATCGAAAATTGAGACACCCTGCTGTCACGCCGCTGTCATTCTAATCAAGCTATTTCGACTACTGTTGATAATACGTGTATGGTTAACGTAGGTTTTCCGTCACCCAGACCACGCGAAAGGCGGCGTGCTGTTCTGGGCTCACCACGAGAAGATCGTCTGCGTCGACCAGACCGTCGCCTTCCTGGGAGGGATCGACATGTGCTACGGGAGGTGGGACGACCATAAACACAGGTAAGAACGACCATTAACACAGGTTAGAACGACCATAAACACAGGTTAGAACGACCATAAAACACAGGTTAGAACGACCATAAAACACAGGTTAGAACGACGTTTGAACGACCATAAACACAGGTTAGAACGACCATAAACACAGGTCAGAACGACCATGAACACTGGTTAGAACGACCATGAACACAGGTTAGAACGACCATAAAACACAGGTTAGAACGACGTTTGAACGACCATAAACACAGGTTAGAACGACCATAAACACAGGTCAGAACGACCATGAACACTGGTTAGAACGACCATGAACACAGGTTAGAACGACCATAAACTCAAGTTAGATCGACTATAAACACAGGTTAGAACGACCATAAACACAGGTTAGAACGACCATGAACACAGGTTAGAACGACCATAGACACAGGTTATAACGACCATAAACACAGGTTAGAACGACCATAAACACAGGTCAGAACGACCATAAACACAGGTTAGAACGACCATGAACACAGGTTAGAACGACAATAAACACAAGTTAGAACGACCATAAGCACCCTTGTCACTGTTTTAGCTTGTCTCTATAGCAGCGTTGCGTAGATAAAAGATTCATCCATCCATCCATGATGAAATGAAACTTTCTTCTTTTTTATCAAAACTTACTTTCTGATATTGTTTTCATTGTCTTTATTTACAATCCAATAAATAACACTAAATAACCAGGCCTAAATCACAAGTTAATAATAAAAAAAATATAAACTGACTGTGAATAGGTTTCTTCTGGGCAAGCTCGTTCCATCGTCGACCTCATCTCTGTCCTCAGGGCTAGATCGAGGTCAAGAGTAAGCATACGACGTAAAAAAAACTTGTTTCTTGTATGGCGATTTTTTTAAACTGAATACTAATCGTAATTCATACAAACTAATGGACTGAACAAATAAACAAGGATTGTACCCGTGTAGATGTGGACACAGCAGGCAACATAAGATAACTAATCAATTTTGAACCGCTTGGCCCGAAGACCGTATCCTGACTATACAGGGTGAAAGGGACGAGTGTACCGAAAACTGAAAGGGCGTGCTCAGTTAACGAAACTGAACAACTTTCCTAAAGAAACATATTTGGGAAATGAAAAAAAAATTTACCTCGATACAAATTGCTCACTCTGGTCGAACAGTTTGTATGGAGAGGTCAAATTTTTTTTCTTTTCCCAGAAAGGTTACTTTGGGAAAGTTGTTCAATTCCGTTGACTGAGCACGCCCTTTCAGTTTTCGGTACACCGTCCCTTACACCTTGTATAAATCTAAGGGTTCATCTAAACAAAAAAACAATTATGAAGTTCTCTGCATAGAGCAGACCCACGGTAGCCAGTTTGTTGAGCCGTCTCTGGTACTTCCGAAGAAGATGCAGGTTCGAATCCTGCTTGTGGTTGTGAATTTTGGAAATTTTAGAAATATCCAATACCATTACCAAACCATTACTGATCAAACGGTGCAGGATATGCGGGGAAGCTTTTAAAAAGGAATCGTTGTTTAATAGGCTAGCTGCAGTCCACTAGCGCCCCCATCAGTTAAAAAAATATTACTTGCTAAATACAAAACTTATCAAAAATCTGGAAAGACAAAATAAAGTAAAGATACGCTAGATTATTTAGAACCTATAAATTCTTTAACATATAGTTCACTGTAGTTACAGATACAAAAATTGCGAAAAACGGCCACTTTTAGCAGTTTTTGTATCTGTAACTACAGTGAACTTTATTTTACAGATTAAATAGTTTCTAAATAAACAAGGGCATCTAATCTTTAATCTGTCTTTCCGGATTTTCGTTAAGTTTAGTTTTTAGCGAGTAATATTTTTTTAACTGATGGGGGCGCTAGTGGACTGCAGGTTGCCCCTTAAGTGTTTTGATTGAATATGCCAACTTCGGCGTGCCAAACCAATTTAAAAGTACTTCCATCACATTTGCAGAAAACGCAACTTGCTTTGTCCGTGTCTTAGTTTTCGAGATATTGATGAATAATTAAAAAGGGGTCTTTACACCATCTCTACCGTCCAGTACTTTAAGTATGTTGTTCAATACAGTTTCTCCAAAATAGGCTTACTCACGAATTATTTCCCCTATTACTACCACTGATCTGTATGTACATTCTCGAGATATGTAAATTTGTCAATGCACACCCTGCGTATTTCACATCATCGAAAAGTTACCACCGATTATGGCCTAAAGATCCCACTCTTTTGTCACTGCCAGTATGCAAAACTGTACTTAGACAAAGAAATTGCTACTACGAGTACATGTCAGTCAAGATATTTACATTCCCTACTCTAACAAACTACTTCCAGAAAAGGTTTTCTCTACAAAACTACGGATATGGCTGTTGGATAAATGTTTTATACTTGGAATGATTTTTTTTTATTATATCTGTAAATAATTACCTATCTTATATTTTGACATCTCTTACATCTTTCGTTTTGTTACTCGTATTTATCTTAATTTTTTGACATGTGTTGTATCTTCAGTCTTTAATATTTTTTTACTATTATTATAAATTTTGTAACCTTGAAAATGTTCACTTAAAATGTTAATGTTGCATGTCAACTATTATTTGACTAAATGTGTGAAACGCTTACACTCCTAGCCACCACCCTAACTACCACCTTTACGGCAATAAACAGATTTCATTTCATATTCGGCCTTTTCCCGTCTTCGTTGAACGAGCTACATGGCCCGTGGAAAAGCCATTTTTACACTTTCTTTGTATTTCAGGCTAACGGATCAAGGCAACATTTCGCAACCGAAGACGTCAATAAAGACGAAGAAGAAGACTTCCAGTTCGCCTGGAGGTGGTCTGTACATCCCTACTGGGAATGGAATTGAAGCGGCGCTGGCTTTAGCCAAGACTTCCAGGGATATTGTCATTGATTTCAATGAGTAAGCCTTGAATCTCTTTATTTCTAAGTTTGCTTAATCTTTCCTGAACGAGACCATCTTAGTTCTCAGGGTGGCCAACCCTAGCTGTTTTGTTAGTGACAATTATGCTACTAATAATACAGAGGGCGTTATGGGCGGTGGTGACCACTTACCATCAGGTGGTCCACAAGCTCGCTTGCTTACTTGTAACATAAAATATAAATACAATTTGCCGTGCGCACCTTGCAATTAATTATTCAAGTTGTTTGCCGAGAGTTCAAATATTTCATTAGAATTTCATAGCTAACTAATAATAAATAAGTAAATATCATCGTTTGTTATTAAGCACATTCGATTATATTTTTATTTGTTGTTTGCAATCCATTAAAGTAAACAGTTTACACTTAATTTTAGTGCCACCGGATCCCAACAAGACGGATCTTCATCGGAAAGTAGTCAACCAGAATCTGAACAACCTGAAACTCAAAAACTACCAGTATTAGAACCGGGCGACCAACTTTTAATAGCATCCACAAACCCAAACCAAACGCAAGATACTACAGACACGCCCGAAGTTCAGAAGCGAAATGTTCTGAATAAGATTACTAATAGAGGCAAAGATATTATCAGTATAATCTACCCGCCGTACGAAGAAGAGAGAAATGAACAGAAATTTGATGATTCCGAGAGGAAGAAAGCTGAGAAATATGCGCTGTCGAATGACCAAGTACTAATAACTGATGCGTTAGGTAAGATTTTACGTTTCTTTTTTTATGTCACAAGTGGCTAAACGAGCAGGTGGGCCACCTGATGGTAAGTGGTACGTTTATATTGTCATCTTTCTCTTTGGAGGAATTTAATATTTTGAAACAAACTAACCAACTTCATATTCATACTTACTTCCCTTGTGAGGGTTCCGTACCTCAATAGGAAAGAAACGAAACCCTTTTGGATCACTTATTTGTCCAACTGTCTGTCTATCTAGACCCTTTTACTCACGAATGGAAAAGGGTATCAATTTGAAATGTCTATAAATCCCTGAAAGTGTGAAAAATTAAAGCTTCTATGAACACTATCAAAAGATGCGGGCTCTTAAGGCTATACTACCTACGCCAATGACCTTGCCATGTGGGCGGAGCTTATACCCTCTCCCCGCTCAACCCGCAAAAGTTTAGTTAGATTAGAGGTACGTAACTCAGGGTGCACAGGGTTTAATTCTGCTGGCTTGCACAGCTCGCACTACGCAACGCAGCACAGGTCCGTCTAGCATGACGACTCGCCTCGCACTGACTTGCTAAACGTGGTTTTGTAAATAAGGTTATAAATGTTCGTAAATTTCTGATAAGAATTGCAGCAGTAAAGTGGTTACAAGTGGAAAAACTAGGAGTCATTTTAGATTTTTTTTTTTCTTGAGTTATATTCAATAAATCAATTTTTGAGGCCAACCACATCACTTGTCATATCTTGTAGATTACTAGATTTTATTTTCGTCAAAAAATCTGCCAATTTTAGTATCTAAAAGTGGTTACAAAGTTACTAAATTTTAGGGTCAAGTAGGAATGCCTAGCCTTAAGTCCCCGTTTCCATACATTTCGGAACATGAAAAAAACAAAGAAAACGGCCAAATTGGTCGAGCCGTTATGCATGTGGCAATTTATTTATATAATTTTTGAAGGAGCGGGCTGTATTTCGTTTATGCCAATGGTTTATGCTTGCTTAGTCTCCTTTGGTAATTAACTTTAACCAAACAATTTTATCTTTTCAGGTATAAAACCGGAAGACATGAAAGTACGTCGAATGGTGAGTCAGCCCACGCCCCTAGCGCAAGTGGTGGAGGGGCGAGTGATCACCGAGAGTACGAAGGAGGCGCTGGAGGGGATAGAAGGAAACTCAAAGATCTGGATCGGAAAGGACTACGTCAACTTTATCGTTAAAGACTTCAATAACTTAGATTTGCCATTTGTAGGTAAGTTAACTGTTACTTGTAATAACTAGCACGTACCTATTTCGCTTTTCAGAGGGCACATTAGGGTCAGAGGATGCGAAAGGGGGCACTGAGGAGTTGAGACTAACTCGGAATTTTTTTACAATTTTTTTGATTTCTCTAAAACAGATTTTTAATGATTGTTTTGGGCATTTTTTAATCAATTCGATTTTTTTCTAAAATTAATAGATTCCGAGATATTTTACCTAAAAGAATTAAATTTACTATGAAGCTATATTCTGTCAAAAATCAATATTATTACAAATTCTTCGAACTTTATGAACCTAAATGGTGTATGAAACTTACTTATGACTTTAAATTAGGTCGATGGTTCTGGCTGCGAGGGGTCACAAGGGAACCTAACAAAACCTACCGTGTATGTGTCGTTCTGTCTGGAAATTGTTTTTCATGGCGGGGGGCTCCGCCCCCCGTCCCCCCCGTCCCCCCGCTTCGTCGTCCCGCCTTTCAGTTGGCCTAATAATAAAATTGGGTTGGGCCAGTTCGGTTCTGTTAACACTCTTGAACCTAACCTATCCTATTCGGAAGTACCCAATTCAAGTTTTGTACCTAATCCTAGTTAAAAAAATTACCTGAAATTATGTTATGTTCCCCATACTGGCAACACTGGTATGACACTGCATCTGGCAACACTAAAATAATCTCTGCATCATAAGTAAATTACTCGTATATAATCAGACAATCCACTAAAAGTCTATTTTTGATGGTCCCTAACATTCAATTTATCTTAGGGCCATCACACATAGCTCCGGCACGGCGCCGTGCCGTGCTCCGGTGCGGCGCCGGACTACGACACGGCGCCGTGCCGTAAAAACTCACGGCGCGCGCCGTGGAAATCTACGGCACGGCGCCGTGCCGTACTCCGGTGCGGCACCGTGCCGTGGAAATAGCAGTGTGGCCAGTCATATGCTAGTTTCTGCGATTTTAGCAGGATTCGGTCTCTGATTATTTTGACGATTTACATATGAAAATGACTGAATGTTAGAATAGAATGGATTGCAGCTGCAAGTTTACCTAGTATAAACTTAACTGAAATAATTTCTAATTTGTATTGAATCTGAATCAAATGGAAATTAAATGACAATTATATTGAGATTGAATTGGAATAGGATATAATCTAATTTCAATTGAAGTAGAATTAAATTGGATCGGAATTAAATGTAAATGATTAAAAATTTAATTGGAACAGTGTTGGAATTGAAATGGAACAAAATTGGAACTAAATCAGAACTGAATAAAAATTTTATTGGAATTGAATTATTGAAACTTCTTTAGCGGCACTTAGAAAATTTCATATGGGAAAAAATGATAGATTCAGATGGCGCGTCAGAACTCAGATCAAGTATAGAAATGGATTTGCAACTAATCATACCAAGTTAGAGCAGGCTCAATATATACAAAAGTCCTAAAGTGTGATAAAGACCAAAACATCTTTTTTGTCTTTATCGCGTCAGATCTCAGATGAAGTATAGGAACGGATTTGCAACTAATCATACCAAGTTAGAGCAGCTCAATATATACAAAAGTTCTAGTGTGATAAAGACCAAAAGATCTTTTTTGTCTTTGTCATAGTCTCGGCTTTTTTAGTTGTGCACAAGCTGTCAAACTAAAAATCGCTATAACTCGTAAACTACTGACCCTAGACTACTCGTGTGCTGAGACAAATGATAGGTCTCGATGAGATCTACATTTCAAATGACAGCTGTCAAACTAAAAATCGCTATAACTCGAAAACTACTGACCCTAGACTACTCGTATGCTAAGACAAATGATAGGTCTCGATGAGATCTACATTTCGGATGACAGCTGTCAAACTAAAAATCGCTATAAGTCGAAAACTACTGACCCTAGACTACTCGTGTGCTGAGACAAATGATAGGTCTCGATGAGATCTACATTTCGGATGATAGCTGTCAAACAAAAAATCGCTATAACTCGTAAACTACTGACCCTAGACTACTCGTGTGCTGAGACAAATGATAGGTCTTCAGATAATTTTATTCAATGTAGATTCTTTACAGAATACTTATTCAATGTCATGCAGAATACAATGCAAATAGAGCGAGTCTACGATGCGGTCTCGATGAGATCTACATTTCGGATGACAGCTGTCAAACTAAAAATCGTTATAACTCGAAAACTACTGACCCTAGACTACTCGTGTGCTGAGACAAATGATAGGTCTCGATGAGGTCTACATTTCGGATGACAGCTGTAAAACTAAAAATCGCTATAACTCGAAAACTACTGACCCTAGAAAGTGGCAGACATTGCATTGCCAGATAGACAGCTAAGTATCCCTATAAGTTTTAATTTTTTCTTTTTGAGGTACGGAACCCTAAAAAGAAATGGAACATCATTTAAAAAAAAGGACGGGTTGCACTCCGGGAGTGCCGGCAGAAGTAAAAACATTTTTTTGTAGTGTGACAGCAGCCATCCGAAATGTAGATCTCATCGAGACCTATCATTTGTCTCAGGACACGCGTAGTCTAGGGTCAGTAGTTTTCGAGTTATAGCGATTTTAAGTTTGACAGCTGTCATCTGAAATGTAGATCTCATCGAGACCTATCATTTGTCTCAGCACACGAGTAGTCTAGGGTCAGTAGTTTAGGAGTTATAGCGATTTTTAGTTTGACAGCTGTCATCCGAAATGTAGATCTCATCGAGACCTATCATTTGTCTCAGCACACGAGTAGTCTAGGGTCAGTAGTTTACGAGTTATAGCGATTTTTAGTTTGACAGCTGTCATCCGAAATGTAGATCTCATCGAGACCTATCATTTATCTCAGCACACGAGTAGTCTAGGGTCAGTAGTTTACGAGTTATAGCGATTTTTAGTTTGACAGCTGTCATCCGAAATGTAGATCTCATCGAGACCTATCATTTATCTCAGCACACGAGTAGTCTAGGGTCAGTAGTTTTCGAGTTATAGTGATTTTTAGTTTGACAGCTGTCATCTGAAATGTAGATCTCATCGAGATATATCATTTGTCTCAGCACACGAGTAGTCTAGGGTCAGTAGTTTTCGAGTTATAGTGATTTTTAGTTTGACAGTTTGTGCACAACTAAAAAAGCCGAGACTATGACAAAGACAAAAAAGTTGTTTTGGTCTTCATCACACTAGAACTTTAGTATATGTTGAGCCTGCTCTAACTTGGTTTGATTAGTTGCAAATCCATTTCTATACTTCATCTGAGATCTGACGCGACAAAGACAAAAAAGATGTTTTGGTCTTTATCACACTTTAGAACTTTCGTATATATGAGCCTGCTCTAACTTGGTATGATTAGTTGCAAATCCATTTCTATACTTATCATTTTTTCCCTCTATAAAATTTTCTAAGCGCCGCTAAAGAAGTTTTCTCTTAAAAAAAATTACCTCATTCAAAATTTGAATGTTTATAAATACTTCAAAATTATTGTATAACTTAACAATGTGGGTAAAACAATGAAAAACAAATTATATATCGTATTTAATTTTGGCGTACTCCGGTGCGGCGCCGTGCCGTAAAAGTACAGTGTTGTCAACTATGCGAAAATAATAAACAGAAATTGAGCCATAAAAGAGCAGAATCAGTGAACGGAAATCATTATTCGGCCAAAATTAAATACGATATATAATTTGTTTTTCATTGGTTTACCCACATTGTTAAGTTATACGATAATTTTGAAGTATTTATAAACATTCAAATTTTAAATGAGGTAATTTTTTTTTAAGTGAAAACTTCTTTAGCGGCGCTTAGAAAATTTTATAGAGGGAAAAAATGATAGATTCGCATCATATGGCGCGTCAGAACTCAGATCAAAGATAGAAATGGATTTGCAACTAATCATACCAAGTTAGAGCAGGCTCATATATACGAAAGTTCTAAAGTGTGATAAAGACCAAAACATCTTTTTTGTCTTTGTCGCGTCAGATCTCAGATGAAGTATAGAAATGGATTTGCAACTAATCATACCAAGTTAGAGCAGGCTCAACATATACAAAAGTTCTAGTGTGATGAAGACCAAAACAACTTTTTTGTCTTTGTCATAGTCTTGGCTTTTTTAGTTGTGCACAAGCTGTCAAACTAAAAATCACTATAACTCGAAAACTACTGACCCTAGACTACTCGTGTGCTGAGACAAATGATAGATCTCGATGAGATCTACATTTCGGATGACAGCTGTCAAACTAAAAATCACTATAACTCGGAAACTACTGACCCTAGACTACTCGTGTGCTGAGATAAATGATAGGTCTCGATGAGATCTACATTTCGGATGACAGCTGTCAAACTAAAAATCGCTACAACTCGTAAACTACTGACCCTAGACTACTCGTGTGCTGAGACAAATGATAGGTCTCGATGAGATCTACATTTCAGATGACAGCTGTCTAACTTAAAATCGCTATAACTCGAAAACTACTGACCCTAGACTACGCGTGTCCTGAGACAAATGATAGGTTTCGATGAGATCTACATTTTGGATGACAGCTGTCAAACTAAAAATCGCTATAACTCGAAAACTACTGACCCTAGACTACGCGTGTCCTGAGACAAATGATAGGTTTCGATGAGATCTACATTTTGGATGGCTGCTGTCACACTAAAAAAAAATTGTTTTTACTTCTGCCGGCACTCCCGGAGTGCAACCCGTCCTTTTTTTTAAATGATAAGTTCCATTACTTTTTAGAGTTCCGTACCTCAAAAAGAAAAAATGAAAACTTATAGGGATACTTAGCTGTCTATCTATCTGGCAATGCAATGTCTGCCATTTTCTAGGGACAGTAGTTTTCGAGTTATAGCGATTTTTAGTTTGACAGCTCTCATCCGAAATGTAGACCTCATCGAGACCTATCATTTGTCTCAGCACACGAGTAGTCTAGGGTCAGTAGTTTTCGAGTTATTACGATTTTTAGTTTGACAGCTGTCATCTGAAATGTAGATCTCATCGAGACCTATCATTTGTCTCAGCACACGAGTAGTCTAGGGTCAGTAGTTTACGAGTTAGAGCGATTTTTTGTTTGACAGCTGTCATCTGAAATGTAGATCTCATCGAGACCTATCATTTGTCTCAGCACACGAGTAGTCTAGGGTCAGTAGTTTTCAAGTTATAGCGATTTTTAGTTTGACAGCTGTCATCTGAAATGTAGATCTCATCGAGACCTATCATTTGTCTCAGCACACGAGTAGTCTAGGGTCAGTAGTTTACGAGTTAGAGCGATTTTTTGTTTGACAGCTGTCATCCGAAATGTAGATCTCATCGAGACCTATCATTTGTCTCAGCACACGAGTAGTCTAGGGTCAGTAGTTTTCCAGTTATAGCGATTTTTAGTTTGACAGCTGTCATCCGAAATGTAGATCTCATCGAGACCTATCATTTGTCTTAGCACACGAGTAGTCTAGGGTCAGTTGTTTTCGAGTTATAGCGATTTTTAGTTTGACAACTTGTGCACAACTAAAAAAGCCGAGACTATGACAAAGACAAAAAAGATCTTTTGGTCTTTATCACACTAGAACTTTTGTATATATTGAGCCTGCTCTAACTTGGTATGATTAGTTGCAAATCCATTTCTATACTTCATCTGAGATCTGACGCGATAAAGACAAAAAAGATGTTTTGGTCTTTATCACACTTTAGAACTTTTGTATATATTGAGCCTACTCTAACTTGGTATGATTAGTTGCAAATCCATTTCTATACTTGATCTGAGTTCTGACGCGCCATCTGATGCGACATCTGATGCGAATCTATCATTTTTCCCCATATGAAATTTTCTAAGCGCCGCTAAAGAAGTTTCAATAATTCAATTTCAATAAAATTTTTATTCAGTTCTGATTTAGTTTCAATTTTGTTCCATTTCAATTCCAACACTGTTCCAATAAAATTTTTAATCATTTACATTTAATTCCGATCTAATTTAAATTAGATTATATCCTATTCCAATTCAATCTCAATATAATTGTCATTTTATTTTTATTTGATTCTGATTCAATACAAATTAGAAATTATTTCAGTTAAATTTATACTAGGTAAACATGCAGCTGCAATTCATTCTATTCTAACATTCAGTCATTTTCATATGTAAATAGTCAAAATAATCAGAGTCCGAATCCTGCTAAAATCGCAGAAACTAGCATATGACTGGCCACACTGCTATTTCCACGGCACGGCGCCGCACCGGAGTACGGCACGGCGCCGTGCCGTAGATTTCCACGGCGCGCGCCGTGAGTTTTTACGGCACGGCGCCGTGCCGTAGTCCGGCGCCGCACCGGAGCACGGCACGGCGCCGTGCCGGAGCTATGTGTGATGGCCCTTACTTTTATATTCAATTATCTCAATAACTAACAGCCGTACAGAAAAATCATAAGAATAAAAATTGAATATTTTTATTCAATCTATTCGAAAGAATCATTAAAAACAATAAAAATCAAAAAAGTCCCAACTCCATAGCGCCCCCTTTGCTACACCCCAACCCACATTAGGTCATTTGTCCAATATCAAAGGTGCGGTCCGGGCTTCTTGATAGTAAAATGATGGAACATTAATTGACCTGACAAGAATGACAGACCTAACCTTTCTTCTGAACCTGCCTTCAGAAAAAAAACTAAACAACGTTCAGAAAAACCTGAACCTACGGTCATAAATGAGGTGTTGATTTTTTTAACCTACTCGTACCTGCAGAAAAAAATGTGAACCTATCTTCAGAAAATCTGAACCTACCTTTAGAAAAATTTGAACTAACCTTCAGAAAAACTGAACTAACTTTCAGAAACTCCGAACTTGCCTTCCGAAATAAGTGAACTTATTTTCAGAAAATCTGAACGTGTAGAAATCACAGAGCCTACGCTCAGGAGTAATCTCAATAACCAATTTTTTAACCTTTCCAGACTTAGTAGACCGCAACACAACCCCTCGCATGCCGTGGCACGACATCGGCTGTGTCATCCAGGGGCCGGCGGCCCGCGACGTCGCGCGACACTTCATACAGCGGTGGAACGCCATCAAGCTGGAGAAAGCGAGACAGAACGTCAACTATCCTTATCTCATGCCGAAGACTTATAATGACATCAAACCGCTTCAAGATCTGGATAGATATTTGGATGTTGAGCTGAATAATGTGTCCTGTCAGGTAAGTTTATTTTATTCTAGCTCTTACAAAGTATCCCATGTCCTCCGACGGGGTTTTTATTAAACTGTTTTGACGTGAAATCGCAATAGACGGAAGAAGTTACTTTCTTATATATAAGTAGTTATGTCGAATGCCATCAAACCGGAGACTGCTCGGGGAGAAGGTGACACTGAAAATCTACTGTCCGTATCTCATTCCGAAGACTTACAACGACATCAAACCGCTTCTAATAGATATTAACGACAAGCCCGTTGGTGTGGTTGGTAGGGAGCCTGCCTCTCACGCCGTGGGCCGCGGGTTCGATCGCCGCCCAGGGCAAACATTTGTGTGATGAACACAAATGTTTGCTCTGTGTCTGGGTGTTATTTATCTATTTGTGTATGTATATCAGACTCTGGTACCCATAGTACAGGCTTTGCATAGTTTGAGATCAGATGACCTTGTGTGAAATGTCCCCCAATATTTAAAAAAAAAATTGGATGTTGAGCTGAATAAAGTGTCCTGTCAGATATGTAATTTTTTTTGGTGTTCGTGTATTTCTCTACACCAAAATCGGTTTAGTCGTGATACAGGGATAAGGAGCCGGAGACAATTGGCTTTTTAATGTCGTAAATGCTAGTAGAATAGAAAAAAAAAATATTTGCTATAGCGTGACATTTTGTTAGCTTATGTCAATCCCATACATTTTCATTAATTCTCCTTGCGTATACCATACTAAAATGCTATTTGTGAACGACCGAAGGAATGCTACCAAGCTTGAAAAATTAAGATAGAATGTTAACTATTCTTATCCCGTGCCAATAGCGTATGACAACATCAAAATACGATAACAAAATCTGAATAGATATGTAGACATTGAGCTCAATACAATATACCAGGCCACTCAGAAAGTATTGCGAAAAATAGTTTTTATATATGGGAGACTGGCCGGTCAGAATCTTTTTCGAAAATATGATTACTTGTAAGTAAAAATATGTGTGTTCCATTTTCAAAATTTCCCTCCACATTTTTTGCGAGCCAATTCAAAGTATCGTGTCTTACTGAAAAATGGATCTGCGCCGGGAACATTTTAGAGCTATGATTTTTTACGATTTCAAGTGTCGCCTGAAACCGGATGAATCGTTCGATAGACTTCAAATGGCATTTATGGATGAAGGCCCCTCCAAGGCAACCGTGTATCGTTGGTATAACGAATTTAGGCGCGGTCGACCAACCTTGGGGGATGAAGAAAGAAGCGGTCGCCCTTTGACGGCTATTACGGAAGAAAACGTGCTAGCAGTGAAAAATTTAATCCAAGATAATAGGCGAATTACATATCAGGAGATTCAGCACATATTAAAGATTGGATCGGGAAGCGTTCACGAGATTCTACACGGGCATCTTCGCGTGAGGAGGATAGTATCGCGCTGGGTGCCGCACTACCTCACCGACGCTCAGAAGCAGGCCCGGGTGGAATGGTGCCGTGATATGCTGAACAAATTTGAAGCAGGCTCGTCTCGGCGTGTTTACGACATCGTAACAGGTGATGAGTCCTGGATTTATCAATACGATCCAGAAACCAAGCGCCAGTCGACAGTTTGGGTGTTTCAAAATGAACCAACGCCTACCAAAGTGAAGCGATCTCGAAGCGGGGGGAAGATTTTGATCGCCAGCTTTTTTAATTTGACTGGCCACTTGGCCTCAATTCCCTTACGAGATCAAAGAAGCATCAACGCCGAATGGTATACTACCAAATGTTTACCAGAAGTTTTTTCTGTTGTGAGCAACAAGCGACCAAACACAGGGCTCCGCGGACTACTGCTCCACCACGACAATGCGCCTGCACACACCGCGCTCAAAACGAGGGACTTCCTGGACAGCACACCAGTCAAACTCCTGGGTCACCCTCCTTACAGCCCTGATCTAGCACCGTGTGACTTCTTTTTATTTCCAAAAATAAAAAATCAGCTCAAGGGGATACAATTTTCGTCGCCGGAAGATGCGCTGGCTGCGTTCGAGCAGGCTGTAAACGAGGTGTCTACGGCGGACTGGAAAAAGTGTTTTGAAAACTGGTTCAGACGCATGAATATTTGTATAGAGGCTGGTGGAGAGTACTTTGAAAAGATTTAATAAAAATATATGTACCTGTAGAACAATTTTTTTTAGTGTCGCAAATATTTCTGAGTGTCCCACGTATATATGGCTCGATTTATATATGGGTTGCGTAAGTTCGATCATGTGTCTGAATACAGGAGCAAGTTAAAATGGCTTCCTATTAGGTTGCGCCGTGAAGAACACGTCCTGACGCTTCTGTACAATGTTCTGTATGACCCACGCACTCCTTCCTACCTTAAGGAGAGTTTCCAGTACCTAGGTTCTGACCGCTCGCGTGTCTTTCGATCGAAGTCTGACAACATTTTGCGGGCTACATTAACACGGTCGGGCTACTACAAGGAGTCTTTTGCTTTAAAATCTGCTCAACTGTGGAATAATTTGCCCTCTGAAGTTCACTCCGAGTCGCTTGCTATTTTCAAAACAAAACTGCATAATTATCTCCTAAGTCGTTCCTCTTCTGTTTGCAACTGAGTATACATGTATTCGTAACACTATAGTTATATATATATATATGTATATTTATTTGTTTATATTTTTGTATTTATTTTTGTATTTTTTTATATATGTATATATATATATATATATATATGTTTTTTGTATGCAATTTTTTATTGGTACACTACCTGCTGTGATTATTTATGTATGTCTTTTCCTCTATACAAAGGTTGTCTGGTAGAGATCGCTCTCAGCGATAAGACCGCCTTTGCCCACTATAACCTTAAGTGTTATTCCTTGTGTGTTCTTATTTTTATGTGTGCAATAAAGAATTTATTCATTCATTCATTCAATACTGTATCGTGTCAGGAAAAGGCGGTTACAAAAAAGCCACGATTGTGGCCACAGAAAATGCCACAGGTATCTACTATCCAGTCCAAAATTTAATTTAAAGAGGTTTAGACATGATAAACTCTTCAGATGTCGACGCTATAACCGATACTTCACGCTATAGGTCAAAGCTTTGACGGAAACATTAATAAATACTGGCTACTATTCGTTTCAGGTGTTGAGAAGCGTATCCAGCTGGTCTTGTGGCTTCTTGGATCCGGACACGGTGGAACAAAGTATACATGAAGCGTACGTGGACACCATAACGCGAGCTCAACACTACGTGTATATTGAGAACCAGTTCTTCATCACGCTTTCAAGGTCTAGCACCAATGTGCGGAATCAGGTAAGAGTTGTCTTCTACTGCCTAGTGAGTGCCCGGGTCTAAATACCGGATTAGTTTCCTCCACTTTTCTCGATCTTCAGTATTCTTCATGGCGATATTATTCTCCCTAACGTAAACCTTCAAATCGACTAGTCAGCGCTTCTTCGGCCTGCAACCCGTTCTATTATCTGGCATAGTGCCTGCAGGGCATCTGTTATCGACATAGTCTGACAACCTGAAACTTATATAGGTAACCCAACCATCTCAGACGATTCGCTCCACCTTAACATTTTGAGTCTTGTGACTTTTCTATGATACGGTGGAACAAAGTTCACATGAAGCTTATGTGGAAACCATAACGCAAGCCCAACGCTATGTGTATGTCGAGAAGTTCTTTATTACGTTTTGAAGGTCTAGCACCATATACGGAATCATGTGAGAACCGATTTCATCATCTTCTGCCTAACGATTCCCAGAGTCCGCTTTCAGAATTGATCTCCACCACTTTGCCTGGTCTTAAAAATCAGAAACAACAAAGGAAATAAAATTACAAGTACATTCGTATACAAATCTAAATTAACAGCTTTCAGCCATTTGATTGCGTCCTTATTGAAGAAGATCAGGTCCTCAGGTAGACCAAGACATCAAGTTAAAGTCTTGAGATACGAGTAAAAGGACAAATTTAAATCGACATAATGTCACATCCACAATAATCCACATACCACATCGACAGATATGTGCCATAATAACTGCACATTCATCTTTATGACTTTGGAATAGATTTTTAAAAGGAAAAGATAACATTTTACCTCAATCATCTTTTCAGATAGGCGAAGCTCTCTACAACCGAATAGTTAGAGCGTACCGCGCCAAGGAAACGTTCCGAGTGTTCGTAGTGATGCCCCTCCTGCCAGCGTTTGAAGGAGAAGTGGGCGCCCCGTCCGGCACTTCGCTACACGCCGTCACGCATTGGAACTACCAGAGTATTTGCAGGTGAGTACTTCAATTCTTAAAAAAAACGTTTATTTCACATAAAAAACAGTTTAAAGTTTACAAATAAGTTCCGCCAAACTATAAAATAGTTTGTTGGCAGACAAGGCTCCCCTTATTTTAACAATACTGTTTATACATATTTAACTGCACGCTTATATTAGCTACAAAAAAACTACAATTATAAGTAACTAAGTAATATAGACAGACAGTCGTACTTCAGTTCGTGAGTTTGTGTTGGAAAATAATTGATATTTTTTATAATAACTTAATGACCCTATCTCTATTTACTTGCTAAGTTTCGAGATTCCTTAACATTTGGATTTCTGTTGCAAATTTTTTCTGTTCACGGCTTAGCTACCTCGTACAGCTCCGGCACAGTAAATATATAAGCTAAAGCAGTATGGAAACTAGAGCTTTTTTTTGAAAAAAGAACTATTCTGCGTCGGAGCGTCAGGGTTGTAACCCAGAATTTTTAAAATAAGAATAGTATGGTGAACTCATTTAAATGGTGAACTCAAATATTGGGTGCTTCTATCAACTTTGTTTCTTTCAGCATGTTATGGGACCGTAAAACTAAACAACTTTCCGTAAGAAGTCGAAATATTAAATACTTAATATTTTTTATGTCCAATTGGCAATAGCATTAGAAACTGCGTCAGCCGATAGCGCGTTTTGTATGGGGGGGGGCAATTTTTTTCGTCTTTCGACCTAGGTTCTTTAAGGAAAGTTACACAGAAAATTAAATTTAGCAGACAGTCTTGCATAAAATGTTAAGTCAGAAGATTAAATCACTTAGTCGCCTTTTATCACATAAGCTTAGATTATGACACTTAGTCACCTTTTAGCACTCAAAGGAAGGTTAAATCACTTAGTCGCCTTTTATGACACAAGGGCAGACAAAGACACTTAGTCGCCTTTTATAACACAAGGGCAGATAAAGTCACTTAGTCGCCTTTTTTCACGCAAGGGCAGATTAAGACTCTTAGTCGCCTTTTATGACACAAGGGAGACAAAGACACTTAGTCGCCTTTTATGACACAAGGGCAGATAAAGACACTTAGACGCCTTTTGTCACGCAAGGGCAGATTAAGACACTTAGTCGCCTTTTATGACACAAGGGCAGATTAAGATACTTAGTCGCCTTTTATCGCACAAGAACAGGGACATACTTATAGGGACACTATATGTACTTATTTGTTTGTATTATGGTTTTGGCACCCAAGACTTACTTCAGCGCGAAAACTGCTTATTTTCCTGTAGCGGTGTGCGCATGTGTGAGTGCGCCAGTTTTGGACGTTTGTTAGGAGTTTCCATACTGCTTTTGCTTATATATTTACTGTGGCTCCGGTAAAAAGCCACCCGACACAGAATAAAGTAATAGTACTACCATACAGAACGGACACTCTCCGCCCCCCGCCCGCAATCTCCTTCGCACCCCGCGCGCACCCGCCAAGAGATTCTCGTGGTGCTTCTGAGGGTCTATTGTATTGGATATGCGAGCCTACGCGCGCTTCCAATTTCAAATTCGCACTCGTAGTGTCCGCCGGGATGTGCACTAAGCTAAGAATTTGATAAAAATACGTGTTGCCTATCACCGTTTTAAAACAACAACTCTTTAACGTGGTTGCTGAGCAGAAGTGCTGCCACTTTGAGAAATAATTTTTTTGCGTTATAAATACAAAACATTTAATAAGGATTGTTTGATTGGCGGCAATTTGAGGTAGTTCTATATTTTATTATCCATCACATCACATCTTAGCTTATCGTGAATAGCTTTGTATTGTAAAACTGCCAAAAACGGCCACTTTTAGCACTTTACCAATACAAAGCTATAAATGATAAGCTAAGCTATGATGTCACGGGTCATCATAACATATATAACTACCCTATATTGCCGCCAAACAAACAATACTACTGAAAAGTTTTGTATTTGCGACGCAATAAATTTATTTCTAAAAGTAAGGTGCTGCCACCCAGCAACCGCCTTAAGGGCAGGACCGACAAAAAGAAAGACAGACAATATTTCGCTACTTCTCTGATTCACCCTGTCATCTCACACCAGCGTCCAGCACACATTCAGTACAATTTCCTAACACGTGTAATTGTGTGGTGGTACAGATCCCTACATACGCGAAACGTTTTGAAGGGCGTCTATCCCCCAAAACTTTCAACCAATAGGATTGTTCCATTTTCCCAGCTTTTAGAACTGCGCTCTAAAATGGAGGAATCCCATTAGTAGGAATTTTTACAGGTTATGGGCACAGAATAAAATAACAGTACTATTATACAGAACCGACACTCTCCGCCCCATTGCAATCCACCCCGCACCCCCGCCTGCTAGTTTCGTCGCGTGGTACTTCTGAGGGTCTTTGTATACTAATATGGATACGAATAGGGATAGGAAAATTATCTCACGTCAACAATTGATCTCTTTCGTGTAAAATTTTCTTAAACCTTTTTTTTATCTCCAGGAGTCGCGAAGCAATCCTCACCAGACTATACGAAGCCGGTATCGAAGAGCCATCGGAATACATCACATTCCACGGCCTCCGAACCCACTCAGTCCTGGAAGGAGAACCGATCACTGAGCTGGTTTACGTTCACTCCAAGCTGCTGATATCTGACGATAAGACGATCATCTGCGGCAGCGCCAACATCAACGACCGCTCCATGATCGGCACCAGGGACTCGGAAATAGCCGTGCTGTTGCAGGTTCGTAAACAAACACTAAAAGGCGGCTAAGTAACGTAATCTGCCCTTCGTCAGGCCTGTGACACTCCGCAGTCTAGGTATGCAACGCGGCGCTAGAAGTTTTCGTTTCTTTTGTATCTGATGCCTTAAAAAATATCAATATTTATCTTTCTTTTCAGGATGAGAAATTCGACGAAGGCACAATGAACGGCGGAACTTTCCCTATCGGTCGCGTCGCAGGGTCCTTGCGCAAGAGGCTTTTTAAGGAGCATCTAGGATTAATGGACGAAGATTTGGACAGACTGGGCATCAGCATAGATGATCCGTGTTCTGATCAGTTCTACAAGGGATTGTGGCAGGGCACGTCCAAAACTAATACTCAGATGTATGAAGAGGTAGGTGTTTAGAAATAAGAGGCTATTTTAGGAACATCTAGAACTATTTAAGAACATCTATGATAACAGCCTCTGTGATCTTACTGGTTAGAGCGCTGGGGTCTCGATTCGGAGGTTCTGGGTTCGATTCCCCGTGGGACAGTGACACTGTCAAACAAAAATCCCTTTATGCGGCCTTCATAATTTGATTAGGACATTGGATGAATTATCTGATTATCCGAAAAGTTAGATGATTCCGTGATTCGGAAGTCACTTTAAGCCGTTGGCCTCGACTACTATCTACGGATGTAGTCGTTAGTGAGCCATGTCAGAGAACTATGGCGGCTCAAAACTCTGACACCAAGGTTTGTGAGGTCGGTCACCGACCTTGCAACCCACACGATATGATAATACGGAAACTGATTCTAGCTACATACCATTGATCTTTTTAGAAAGAACTTCAGAAGCTTCACAAACAATAAATAACATCTATGACATTTTTCCTTATGACAATGTAATTACCTATTAATTTTATTCAAGGTATTCCATCCAATCCCGACAAACGCCGTCCACTCGTTCGCCGAATTCAAGAAGTATCAAGAAGAAAACCCTCACACGCTATGGCACGACGATCCCGCCTTAGCGAATAGGAAAATAGACCTTATCCGCGGGTATTTAGTTGATATGCCGCTAGATTTCCTCTGCAACGAAGTGTTGACGCCCAGGAATACAAGCATGGAAGGTATGATGCCTACTGCTTTGTGGACTTAAGTGTACCTTTTATTATTTTATCAACTCGGATATTTATTGAGGTAGTTCTGAACATGAAACTGATCAACTTTTCCCAAGGAACATAAGTCGAAATACGAAAAAATGTTTTCGACTTTCCATGCAAACTGCATCAGCTGACAACACATTTTGTATGAAAGGTCGAATTTCGACCTATGTTCTTTGGAAAAAGTTGTTCAGTTTTACGTCTTAAAATATCCGGGGTGAAAAAAAAATAAACGCTGTATTTATTAAGTGAAAACTTCTTTAGCGGCCCTTGGCACTTTTTTAGATGGGTAAAAAATATTAAACTCGCGTCAGATGTCGCGTCAAATCTCGCGTCAGATCCGTAGCCTGATCGAAAAAGCGTCAACTGTCAACCGTATTGTTATTACAATACGGGTTTTTATTCAGTGTCATCAAAGAAGTACGCGAGCAATGGCGCGATTGACCCTTACAAAAAGCATAATATTCAAAGTGCAAGTTTTCACTTCTGCCGGCACTCCTGGAGTGCAACCCGTCCTTTTTTTGTTGACGCTATTTCCTACACAAAACAAAAAGAGTGCAACCGTAAGTCAAGGTTGATTCATTGGATTTATACTATTCTTAATCAATTATCATAGAAGGTTAAGTAGCAACTTTAAAACGTAACAAAAAAGTAAATAAGAAAAAAGTATTCAGGAAAAAACAGACAGTATTTTCATACAACCGATTGTTTGATACATATTCTTTTTTTTTTCGTTTAATTATTATTCTTATACGTATATTCTTGCTACTAATTTTGTAACAGAGCAACAAAAACATACAAAATGATTTTGTAATTTCCAGTTTAAAAAGATTGTGTCCAGGCCATTTATTATAATCTGTCAATCTACTTTTTTCCTATCTTGTTCCCTATTTCTATTGCCAAAACTATTTATTTATATAAGGACCTACTGAATTGATATGACATGACTATTTTATAAAGTGCATTCTAATAATCATTCCTTTTTTAATCAAGTATATTCCATCTTACAACACCGAAAATACCTACTACGTACAATATATTTACAATTTTATAGTAATGCTTCCCGTAAATACATAATAATTTTTTATTCTTTTTGTATGTGATTTTTTTTGTATGGTGCAAAGTTTGAGATTTTAATTATAATGTTTAATGTTAATTTGTGAATAAGAATAGTTGTGGTTGTAATTAAGCTTAATTTATTTTTAAAATTATACATTAATAATCATTGTAATTTTTGTGAATAATTAATCATAATTTATGTAAGTATTAATGAACACTGGACGTATTTTATTTTTAATAACGCCTAAATACAATATTTTTTTATAATATAAACTTTAAATCAAAATCCTGTTTTTTTTACCTATGTAGTTAAAATACCGCTCAAGTGCGAGTCGCGCACCGGTGGATCAGTAGTATGAGATAGCTACCACCACAATATTGATGTACGAAAGTTTTGTTGTAGGTTCAAAACTACTGTGCCATATTTTGTTGTGTCCGACTCGCCCTTGAAAAGCTTGACCATGACCACATCCATTGGCATCTTTTGGATTGTGAACCCTAAAAAATATTTAACAAAGTTAACTTAATAAAACAGTTTCATAAATATTTAACAAAATAGCTTAGTGAAACTATGATGTTGATATAGTTATACAAGGTGTAACAGAAAGGGTATATCAACCAACCCTGAAGGATGTAAACGTCTGCCCATGAAACTGAACAACTTTTCCTAAGGAACAGGTCGAAATAGGATACAAATGCGCTATCAGCTGATTCAGTCTCTATGGGAGGACAAAAATTTTTTTTTCGTACCTACTTTAGGGAAAGTTGTTTAGTTTCATGGGCAGAATAACAAGTGGCAGCGCAACTCTACCTTCTATTTTATAAGAAACAAGCTGGTGCCTGCGACTTCGTCTGCGCAGGATAAATAAAATTGTAGCCTATGTGTTATTCTTATGTACATAAGCTGTATTATTGTAAACATACATACATAACATCACGCCTCTTTCCCGTCGGGGTAGGCAGAGACCACAGTCCTCCACCTGCTACGATCTTGACATACTTCCCTTGCTTCCTGTACTTTCATCAATCCTTTCATACATGCTCGTCGGTTTAGGGTACTTTTAACCTGGCCTTTATTCAGATTCATTATAATCCATTCAGTAGTTTTTACGTGAAAGAGTTACAAACATCCATCCATACATACTTACAAACTTTCGCGTTTAATATTAGTAGGAAGTAGGATAAGGCACAAAGTCCTTATGTAGGCAGAGGCAAGACATACCCTACCTTTTCTACTACTACACCTACGCTGACATCTAGCGTATTTTCAGGATTACATGTCGATTGGCGGCCATGTTTTGTTTACGTTCTTCACTGTCGCATCGTCCATGCCATGACTGTCGTGCGCGTTAGTAGTTACATTACATTGGCTAGATGGCGCTAATAGTAATTTGTGTGTGTTAAATTTTGTTTCAAACTCAGAACAAAAACCTCCTTGGTTTCAAACATGTTTCAAACTTTCTGCTTTCTGTCTACTATGTTGTCTTTGTGTACCTATTGTGGTTATCTTGAACCACCATAAGAATAAAGCTCACGTCACACAGAGGCGGTAGCGGAAGCGTTCCGATGCCGGTATTTTTTGTAATGTATGAGTTCTTATGCACCCTGTCACATTGAAAAGCGGTCGCGGCGCGGTATTTTGTTCCCGCCAAACCGCCCCGGACCGCTTTCGCAATTATACCGCCTCTGTCTGACTTGAGCTTAAACAATGTTTATAATCAATGTTTAAGTTTATTCTTATGGAACAACTTCTTTCCTGCAATACAAAAATTGTTTTTTGTAGTATCTTTATAGCGTGCTACTCAAAAGAAGTACCTAAATAAGTTTTACTATTGATTAAGTGTACATACATAAGTGTTTTTACGTAAGAAAAAAGAGACGTGCGAAGCCGCCGTGCAGAACGCGAGTCTATCATAAATCTGTCGAATTTCTCGGATAATAATTAGACTAAGAGCTGGCAGTTGGCAACCCTAGCTCTTCGCCCACCTAAAACTACCTATCTAGGCTGGTGCACAATGAAAAGGCGACACTAAAAAACAGGGTTGCCTGGGCGCAACCTGGCACGTTTTGTACAGTCAACAAAAAACTGTTTATTTTTTTTACGAAATCGTGTACAACCAACCAAGTAAGTAGGTATATAGTGTATGCAAAAGTACTAATTATTAAAACCAACAGGATTGCTCCGCCCAACCCTGGTACAAAGCGCGCAGCCAATGGTGAGACCTGTCAGATGAAAGTAGAGGGTATTTTGTGCAGGTACAGTCTTGCGGCCCTCCCCGCATGCCGCCAAAATGGCCTGCGGACTATCTACTCATCTACTGCGTAAGTATAAACACGTTATCCTTCAAGTTTCATCTTAAGTTGCGCGCATTGTACTTAGTGAGTTGACATATCCTAAAAACTACATTACTACATCCCTAAACTAACGGGTTTAGACAAGGCAACCCTGGTTATTTTGGTACATATTGATTAGTACTGTTGCATGTACTGTAAGTATGTTCATACTTGGTACAGAATTGGTAAAAAAATATAAACAGTTTTTTGTTGACTGTACAAAACGCCACAGGTTGCGCCCAGGCAACCCTGTTTTTTTAGACACCAGCCTAGATAGGTCGCTTTTTGTTAGGCGGTGAGGTAGGGCTGCCAACTGCCCGCTCTCCGTCTAAGTATAATATTATATCCCTATACCTTGTCCACCACCCCTACTGCGTTGTAAATTGTACAGTCGACCCCACGTGTGTGGTAACACTTTGACGTAGAACGAGTCCCTAGTTCCGGGTGTTTGTAGCGTAGCGCTGGTTTAGTTTGTAGTACCTACTGATTATTTTACTACTTATACAGCCGGTCGCTTAAAGCGTCTTTATATTTGAAGCTCCATTAAATATATTCCTATCGCTTGCTTTATCAACAGAACAGAAAGAGTCGGCAATTGACTTAAAGGAGCTTTAACTTTAAAAACGTTTTGTGCAACTGGCGAAACTACAGAAATAGTGAAAATAATTTAAGCATATGTTACTTAGACCATGGAACTGAACAGGTTTTCACAAGAAACTTTGGTCGAAATACGAAAAACCTAAAATTATGTTCATTATTTCATTAGGACTTTATACTGTAATATAGTTACCCATAACCATGTCATACTTAGGTAATGTCCAAAGTGTTTCAACTGAGGTTTTTTTTTTATTTTAATGTTACAAGTGAGCAAACGAGCAAGTGGGCCACCTGATGGTAAATGTCCGATGGTGGTGGTGTTTTAATAGCCGTCAACCGCAAATTTGAGTCTTACAGACTACACAACTGTGAGAGTGACTGTGAGGACGTGTGGGTAAACATTAAACTTAAACTTAATGGTAACTTGAAAACAATGTCTATCTGTAGTGTGTATCTGCCGTCGCCTGCTAAGCTGGATTCCCAACAACGATTTCTCGATAATGTTGATATAGTAATGAGCCAAATGGATAATGACATCATAATTCTAGGAGACTTCAATTTAAATTTCATTAATTGGAAAGCTAATGACCCTTGCACATACATGACTCCAGTTAACTATGATAAATCCATCGGATATTCTCTGGTTAATTTCATGGCAGTGAATGATCTTTATCAATTCAATAATATTACTAACAAGGATGGAAAAGTTCTCGATTTAGTATTAAGCAACTTAAAAACATCTTATGTTTCTAAACCTCTAGATTTGTTAAGCAGATTGGATACCTACCATCCCGGCCTACTAGTAATGTTACCAGTGGATTGTACCCATAAACCTGAAAATCTACTTCCAAAAGTACGTGCTGATTTAAATTATTTTAAAGCAGACTACGAGTCCATATTAAAAGATTTAAAAGAAGTTGATTGGCAGGAGGTTTTCAGTGAACTCGATGATGTCGACGAGATGGTTTCGGTGTTTTATAGCATTTTAAGAATTACAATTGAAAAAAATGTACCCAAGCGTAGAGCTAAATCAAAGAAATATCCCGTTTGGTTCAACGCGAAATTAATTAAGCTTTTAAGGGAAAAAGAAAAACATCGCATATCTTATCTTAAATTTGGAAATCCTCGCGATGGGAATGAATTCGAGTTACTAAGAGAACGTTGTCATAAACTTATTGATATTTGTTACAGTATATATAAACAAAGAATCGAATCATGTATTTGTAAAAATCCTAACACATTCTGGCGATTCATTAAGGATAAGCGTAAAGGTCTTTCGGCACTACCAGCAACTATGAAAATGAACAATTCTGTAGCCTCAACGGGTACCGATATTGCTAACCTATTTGCCAAACACTTCTCCTCAATTTATTCAACGAGTACCTCTAAGTATAACAATACTGAATCTCCTGGAAATTGTCTATCCCATTTGCAATTAAAGGTCACCGATGTAAGGAGAGCTATAAAACGCCTTAACCCGCAGAAAGGCGCAGGACCGGATTGTATACCACCAGTCTTTGTGAAGCATTGTGGTCCTTACATTGCGCTTCCGCTCACACTTATTTTCAATCTTTCTCTTTCGAAGGGAGTATTTCCGGTGGATTGGAAGAGATCAAGAATTATACCCATTTTCAAAAAAGGCGATCAATCGGACGTAAAAAATTATCGGCCCATATCCATCTTGTCATGCTTCTCTAAGATTTTTGAATCTCTTATTAATCCCTTGCTCTACAGTCATGTCGAATCTAATCTATCAGACTATCAACACGGGTTTCGACTCGGTCGTTCCGTGGAAACTAACCTTGTATCGTTCGTGTCTACTGTTGCACTCGAAATGGACAAGGGGCGGCAAGTCGATGTGGTATACACGGACTTCAGCAACGCATTCGATAGGGTCGACCATTCTATTCTTCTAACAAAATTGCAAGTTCACGGAATCAATGGTCCTTTGCTTTGTTGGTTCTCATCATATCTTTCAGATAGGCCACAAGTGGTTGCTGTAAACGGTTTTGAATCAGCCAAATTCACCGCCATATCAGGCGTTCCACAGGGCTCCCATTTAGGCCCAACACTTTTCCTAATTTTTATCAACGATATTACCTCCCAAATTAAAAATTCTCATGTTTCAATATTTGCTGACGACGTAAAAATTTACAGAACTGTATATGGTTTAACGGACGCTAATCTAATCCAATCAGATCTCTACAGTATTAAAACTTGGTGCGACAACAATAATATGACTCTCAATCCTCATAAATGCTCCCATATTTCTTTTACAAAAAAAGTCAATCCCACGCTAACAACCTATGAGCTAAATAATACAGAACTAGCGAAAGTTGCCCAAATTAGAGACCTAGGCATCATCCTTGACAGCCGATTAAACTTTGCAGCCCATATCGATAAGATAGTCAATAAAGCCGCCTCAATGCTCGGTTTCATCAAACGTAACTGTCGCAAGTTCAAACAGCCACTAACTCGGAAAATTTTATATAATAGTCTCGTCCGTAGTCACCTGAGCTTTGCTAGCGTTGCCTGGAGTCCTGTATATAGTACGCCATCGCAGCGAGTGGAAAGTATCCAACGCGCACACACGAGACACCTAGCCTACCTGGTTCCAGGTATCACTCACAAAGAACCATACATTCAGCGTTTGGCATTTTTTGAGATGCACACACTTCGTAATCGTAGAGTGATAGCTGACCTTATATTTCTCCACAAAATCATTAATAATAAAATCAAGTGTACTCATATTTTCAATGAAATAAAAATTAATGTTCCATATAATTTCCCGCGAAAGCCAGTTACCCGAATTTTCAATGTAGAAAAGTGCCGAACCAATCTAGGCTTACATCAACCACTCGCCAGAATGTGCTCGCTCTATAATGATGTTAGTGCAAAATTACCCGAAATCGACATTTTTGGTGACTCTCTTACTGTTTTTAAAAACAAATTGCTAAAACACATGTCCTGACTGTTTCTCTGTTTCTCTTATAGATGAGTTATATTTTATTTATCCAATGTTTCTTTAATGTGATATTTATGTAATGGTGTTTATAAAACCCTATTATTGTTAAATTATAGTAAAATTGTTTATAAACTATCCCTAAAATTCCAATTTAGAATTTGTCTTGTTCTTAACTTTATTTTTCACGATAATTACTGTTGATTGATCTTATTTAATTATAATACTGTTGCCGAATATGGTCAATGCTGTGCACACCTATAATTGGCATACATATTCTACCCTTACCTATTTGAATGTATCCACATTGTAATTTTAATATGTTATGCTGTTGGTTTGCCTTAATAAATAAAATAAAATAAGTGGTCACCAAGACAACAAAGCGCGTTGCTCACTTTGAGAACTAAGATGGTATCTCATGTGCCTGTAATTTCACTGGTTCCCTTGCCCTTCAAACCGAAACACAGCAGTGCAAACACTGCAGAAAAAACCAAGGGGGTGGTTATTCCCGACGGACTATCCACAAAAGCCCTATACAGGGTGTTAATTTGATTGCGTGCCATGCCTCAGGGGCGGGATCAGTATTAGTAACTGAACAACTTTTCCCAAGGAACATTGGTAGAAATTCGAAAATCAATTTTTGACCTCCCATAGAAAACTGCATCAGCTGATAGCGCATTATGTTATTGCTGAGGAGCTTTAACTTCACACAAGCTTTCCGCAACTGGCTGTATGTAAGTAGGTCATTCCATCTACCTACCTATACGTTGAAGCTTTTTATGTCAGTTGGATTTGATTGTTCATTTTGTTAGTACCTAATACCTAAGTAAAGTAGGTATTTTTTTATGTAGCATGGAACTTGTCCCACTGTTGAGCAAAAGGCCTCCAAAACATAAAGGCTGCACACTCACTGCCTGCTGTGTTCACATAAGCTAGGTACCTACCCTACCTGCCTGTCGTTCAGAAAGTGAGCTAGATATTTTATTATGGAAAAATAATAATAATTCCCCAAGTAGGTATCCTGCCAACCGGGTTGCATACAAGTGTGGGTGGGTGTTGTATCTTGTATGTGTGCAGTCTCGACCACTGCAGCGTCCGCTCCGTAGGGCTGGCACGGGCCCGTCCCTATCGCAACAGTCCTCCGCACCCTTCTCGCACGCTATTTCAATAGGCCCGCGCGTTGCGTAACTCGCGGCCAATGACAGCGCCCCTGCACATGCAAGGGGCGGAGTCCTTACGTCACAGCGTCCTCCCCCCCGCAAACCGCGCAGCCGCCGTGACGTCACCCCCTCGCGCGCCGCAACCCAGCGACGCCAGCGCCACGACCGCGCGCGGCGATACCACGAAACTCCCGACAAAACACTCGTGCGCTCAAAGATGGCGGATGGGTCATCCGAAGACCGCTTTAGTCCGCAAAAAATGGACGAATTAACTTTTTCCGCGCCCGATAAAGGACATAGTGACACAAAAAAGTGTAGTGGCGAAACATTTGAAAGCGGTAGAGTGAAATTATCATTCTACACCGAACTGGAACCGAGTGATTCGTGTGAGAAAAGTGCTTCTCGCGGCGTGGTTGCTAATCGTTCCGCGACGGACGACAGTGCGGGCTCCCGAAACCCTTGCGAAACGAGCGTCGACAGTGAAGACAGGAAGAAGCGATGTTTCGACAGATACGACAGCTCCGAATCGTCTGACAGGTGAGTCTGTTTGGGTTTCTGTTACATAGTCAATATTTGCTTGTATTTGTTTGCTGAAGAAACGAAGACGTCTTCGGATTCAGTGCTCCAGTGACCGCGGCGGAGGCTGTTGCGCCGATTTTGATGTCACGGCCACAGCGAGAAGCCGTGGAGTTGCTATGCCGCGCGGTGCGGTGCGGTTGAATGCCCTCGGAATAGTCTGTCCGCGACGCGCCGCACGGCGTTTGTTAACTAATCATCACATCACAATCGTAAACTTCAACCAACGATGAGTTTTCTGCCAAAACTGCATCATGAGAACTGACAGGTTGTTAGGGCTATCTTCGTCTCTACGCTTATCCCCCAAAAGCATACCAAAAGATAATTATTATTTCCTACCTACCTTCACTTCAGACGTTCGAAATTCGAATTGGAGAACACGGGATAACGGCACCGTACCTACGACCTAAAAAAATCTTCAATTTGAAGACTTTCTCAAAAACTTGAATGTTGGCCCATTCTATTATGTATGATTGATGAAGCCAAGCGCGCGTAGGCGGCTGTTTACAATCAACCAGACAGACCTTGACAATGGATTGTATATTTTAATACTTTGGGCAATTTCTTGTTGCTGAGTTATGTAACACTGCCTAGGTATATTACTCAACCAATTTGTGTAACTTTTACTATTGTAGGATGATTGTAGGTAATCATTTCCAAGTTCCAAAACTCAAAAGTTTGAATTTGGAAGTTGGCAGAATTGGGAACTTTATGTAGGTAATATAACTAACAAAGTTGATAATTTTGATAAAGTATGACCTCCAATATTCAAGTTGTAGGTAGGTATAAAAATTGTTTGTTGATTTATTTATTACATAGGTAATCTTAAGTTTGTTATGAAAGTTCTTTCTTGCCCTAAATTTAAAGGTTAATTAGTAATGAACTTGACTTTTAAATAAAATACTTACATTCAGTTTTCTTGGCCATTATCATATGACGCAATGGCATGATAAAAGTAATCTCTTACATTTTGTGGCTTAGGTATTTATTATCTGGATAAAAACAAAGACTCACTCGACTCACTGAGTTATTGGGTTTGTGTGTTTTCAATTTTATTATATTGATAGGGGACATGCAATGCAATTAGTTTCAGAGGTTTCAGCAAGGAATTTGGAATTTGTTGTTGGGGTTTCAGACTATTATTGTTACCTAAGCTGTAAAAGAATAAACTTGGTAAATATTAAGATTAGTTAGATTATGATTCATTCATTCATTTATTTTTTTATAATCTTACAATTATAAGTCAGTAGGTATTACAATATACTTAGTCCTTAAAGCATTCACCTCTGATAAGCAAGCAAGATTCACCTCTGATAGGGCCTTTTGATAGTAAAAAATATATCACTGGATAAGGCGCACATAATAACTCTGGCTGTGATGTGACCAAAATGCGCAGAAGTAAAAAAATGAGTCGCGGGGGTGAGCGCGGTAGGTGGGGGGAGGCGTCGAATCGTTACCCATGCTTAGAAAATAACCGTCAAGCCAAATTTATCCTGCACATGCTATAAGTGACTTTTCATGTTTGATGCCTAGTGTGGAATCAGAATCATTAACTTCTACACAACACAAGTACCTAAACATATTTAAATAACATACACAAAGCAAATGCCTTCGTTTGTCACACAAAATGATTGTCTTGAGCCGAGATGGAACCGGAGAAGGAAGGCTCACTATGTCTACCTGCTGTTCCAACAGTCCAGTCTGGATTCCCATACAACATCCTCTCTCTACTTCCATCTTACGCCTTCTTTGTAGATATGTATAGATATAAGAAACTTGTGCAAAACGTGACCCACTAGTTTGGGCTGTATATAAAATTGAATATTGTTTAGATATTAGGGGTCTTGCTACAAAAAAAAGTTAGACATCTGTTGAACACTTGATTAAAAAAAATGAGCACAAAATAACTGGCTATGTCAGTTGATGCGCAGAAGTCAAGTCATAAGAAAATAAGTCATTTTTTACTTCTGCGCATCAATGACATAGACAGAGTTATTTGGTACAATTTTTTTAATCAAGTGTTCAACAGATGTCTAACTTTTTTGTAGTAAGACAGTATAATGTTTGGTATAAGTATAATTAGTTGGAGAGAGAGAGATAAAGAAACAATTTTTTGCCCTCTTTCTTTGATTACCTCATGGAAACTGTTAGTTTCTAAAGTTTTAAGCGCAGTAACAAACATAGGGAGTTTCCTCGTGTCCGTACTAATGTCCTGACTAGTACGGACACCAGGAAACTTATAACTTTAATATCTTTCCAGTTTCTACAAGAAATTCAGGCAAAAACTGATATAAATATCCATGTAGGAACATAATTGATATAAAGGATCTAAACTGATGAGCATGTATGAAAGGATTGATGAAAGTACAGGAAGCAAGGGAAGTATGTCAAGATCGTAGCAGGTGGAGAACTGTGGTCTCTGCCTACCCCGACGGGAACAGGGCGTGATATTATGTATGTGTATGTATGGATCTCACTTGTCGACCACACCTAAACATTGCTATCATGCGGTGACCTACATAAGCCACTTAAACAGTAGATAGTGTGATACTCTAGCTATGTATTAATGCAAAAAACCTTAATAATATGCTGGATATAATATTGCCCAAAAGACAAAAGTATAGTTGACAAATAAAACTACTATAAACATGTAGCCTTTACAAAATCTGTTTAGACAGACATTTGTATGTATGTATGTATTTATATATTTTATTTATCTTTATATATATTATATTTTGTCCTGTGTGATGCCGGCGAAGAATAGTACCAACCCATACATACCCGTGGGTGTCGTAAGAGGCGACTAAGTGTTAACAGGAGGATAGGCAGCAGCATCCTCCTTTGCATCTTACATCTTACTTACTGCGGTCACCTACAACCGCGGTCCTTGGTGCCAGCCGTAACGCTGACAAGCGAGGTGACTATGGTACTTCCCCTCCACATTTTTCCAGCATAAGCTAGAATTCTGGAGGGAGCTCCCTGTCCTGTAGTGGACGTTTTTTTTCATGGGATGTTATGATGACATTATATTTATTCTTATACATAATATGTTTACATTATTTATTTATGTTTATTGTATTAGAGTAGTATATTAATATTATATGTATATTGGCACACTACTACAGTTTTCATTCACACTTACCTACTTGCAAAGGTTGTCTGGAACAGATCGCTCCTAGCGATAAGACCGCCTTTGTCACCTTAGATGTAAGACTTTCCTTTTATTGTTAATGTGTTCTGTGTGTGACAATAAAGTATTTATCTATCATGTCCATAAAAAGAATAACTTTTATTTTGCTAAAGATTGCATTTCTAAATAAATTATTTAAGTTTTTTGTTGCATGCATAACCTCCACAATCATAAGAGACAATTTGGCTTCATACAAGCAATATAGTGAGACAGTTTTATTAATTGCAATCCATTTGCTGATACAGACTTATCTAAGGTCACTGAACTAAGATGTGATGTAAGGACTAAAAGGCTCCTATATGTTTAATACACTCTCAGACACATTATCGGCCCACATTACATATGCCTTGCTTTTAATGTTTTGAAAATTCATTCATTCTCTTTGGCTCAGTGAACCAAAGTGGTTCTTGGCCTCCGCCACGCTTCCCTGTTCTGTGCCAATTCGTCCAGTGGGGCACTCCCAGCTCTTTAAGATCCTTGGCGACTTCATCCTACACCTAATGCAAAACAAAGAGTTGGCAAATGAGCCAGCTTCAATATTGCATCATTATCGCATAAAAATTTTTGCTCAACTATGCATTATTTTATTTTAAGCTAGGGTCCAATAAAAAGTCAGAATGCTAAGTGGGCCGATAGATGTGTCTGGAAGTGTAATACCTATCTACATAATATTGATAGTTGGTAGAAAGGATTAACTGATTCAGCTGATTTTAGAACCTAAAAGTAAAACTTGTAAAGAATGTTGGCAAAGGAAACAGTATCGAAACGTGCGCCGGAGCATGCTTCTAATGACAGGGGGAAAGGGGGGGGACCACTGGTGGAGTAGAGGTAGGTAGCCGTCAGAAATACCGAGGTCAGCTGATTCAGAGAGTAAGTTTCAAAATAATACTTCTACTAATCTTATAGTACCTTATTCTTTTTCAATATCATCGTCAATATTAATTCATTATTCGAATCAAATTGCAATATTTACCTACACACAATATTCATAAATAAACGAACTTTAAACTTCGTACTCTCATATCTTCTATTTGAGTGAACCAATTGCCATGAAACAAAGCTTTGGTTGGTGACCGCAGTATCTCCTTTAATAGAAAGAATGTAGCTAGACTAGAATTATAGCAAGACAGAGCTATTCGTGAGAACAGGACGAAGCGAAACGTACCTCTGTCTCGCTCTATGCTGTCAACGTAATCAAGTATTCGACTGTAATCTGTTAACTCTACAACTTCTTACCTGGGACTGCAAATGTTGATATTTTTCATGACAATATTTTATATTTTAAAAAGAAAATACTAATGGTTTTGTAAGGTTCGTTCAGTTAGTGTTAACTATCCTTTTAAATAATATGTTTGGTATAACTTCAAATTTTAAACTTTAAATTTTATTGCAGTATCAATCAGTGGCTATTTGATTGAGAGTAAAAAGTAACTTTTCTATGTCCTCTCAATCAAATACCAACTTTTACCTAAATTTGCTCTTCTCTTGTTCCTAAACTCGTTGGACATATTTGTGCATGCTGTGCTCTCCTGTAAGTGATGAGGTACCTGTTCTCGTAAATTGTAAGCAACCTATGTAATCAATGTGCACTCGTTGTTGGAAAGCCTAATAAATAAAATAAAACTCACTTTGATCTCTCCATGACGAGTTTTCCTTCACGTCTTTCAACCACGTTTCTTAAAGTGTCGATGGTTGGTACGCTAATCACTGTTGGTAATTTCTTTCTTGAATAAAATATATGAAATCTTTTTACAAGGAAAAATATTACTGGCATTTGACAGCAGCAATCAAACTTTTTTTTTTCCTTTTTCATTTTTTTTAATTAAAACATCAAATTAACAAACAGAACACATTATAAAACTAAAGTGCATTGATAAACCCCAATCGGGATTGTCCCAACTGACTTAATCATTTTCATACTGATTTCATGGTGGTACAATTATGGCTTTTCCTTGTGCTGATTTGCAGAACCATCCAGTAGACATTTGAAAAGATTGTTTCAAACATCCTATTGTTAATAATCGCTTTTACATCTTCAAATATCAGTTTACTGCAGCTAAATAAATGTTTTAAGGGGCTGATAAGAACCAAATACGCTTCACTTGAGCAGGTTTTCAACGAAAAGTGATGAATATATGGCCGTGAATAAAAATTATGTGTTAATTAAGCATCTTTCCAAGAATATGGCCGACTCCGAAACACGATTAAATTTATTTTGTACGCCATAAAAAAATCTCCAAAGTTACCTCTCCTTTTTGCTTTTAAACCGTTTTTCTTCAGTACCCATTAATCTATGATGCCAAAACTTATTTACACATTATTCAATACATTATGCATAATAATATAGCTATTTGATAATTAATATTATGGGTACAGATTTTGAGAAAAATGCAAAAATGAGCGAAAAACGTTCTAGCACGCGCATTCTGCCCTTTGTTAGAAAGGGAGATAATTCAGCTCTTATCAGCCCCTTAAGGTTAGGATGAATTTACCGTCCAAAACCAGTCGGCTACATACCTCAGCGCGTTCGAAAACGGGTCCGGCCGACCGAAGTCCTCCAGCCGGTTAGACCGACTTTTTGTTGCGCCCTTTTCTTTGTGGCTTAGGTCTGCTTGCACCAAACTCGCGTGAACGCCCTCCTAGGGTCGCCAGCCTTAAAACAAGTTTCAGTTTCGTTTAATTAAGGCTAGTTCTTCCGGCTAGTTCTTCTTCTTGAAAGTTCAGGAAGCAAGGAAAGTATGTCAAGATCGTAGCAGGTGGAGAACTGTGGTCTCTGCCTACCCCGACGGGAACAAGGCGTGATATTATGTATGTACAGTAGAATCCGGTTATAACGACACACAAGGGACCGGTGATATTACGTCGCGCTATCCGGACGTCGTACTAAAGAAGTATTTTTTTACGTTATTTCTTAACAAATCGACGAAACATATGCGTCGCTAAAAGCGGTCGGTCGTTATAAGCGACGTCGTACTAAACGGATTCTACTGTATGTATTTCTTCCTGAATGGCCTCTAGACAGAATAATTTCGTAACCACTTTTTACAATAAATATAACATTTATATTAGTAGAAAAAAAACGTAGTAAAAAACAAAATGTAAGAAGTGATGAGGTCGAAACAGAATCTCAATTTAATTTGTAAAACTGAAGAAAAAAAAATCAAAAATGACCCTCATTTTGTAAATTTTTTCCCATTTGTAACCATTTTACTGCTACATTTTTTATCAAAAATAAATGAAAATTTACGATTATTGATTATTTTATTATTATTTTATTTTGTCTTGCCGGAAAATAATAGTACCAACCTATCTGTACCCGTGGGTGTCTTAAGAGGTGAGTAAGGGTTTATAAACCGGAGGATGGGCAGCAGCATCTTTCTATGTACCGTACCAACTTACATACTGCGGTCGCCAACAACAGCGTTCGCCAGCCGCGACGCTTACAAGCGCGGTGACTATGGTAAATCCCCTCCAAGGTTTCTGGAGGGAGGTCCCTATCCTGCAGTAGTTTCATGGGATGTTATGATCTAATTGAAGTATCCATACTATAAATAGGTATAAAGGTACCTATTACAAACCCTAACTCACTAGTACTTTATATTATACTGCCTCTAACTCCTAAGATGACTTTCAGTGCACCATTAATATAATTTACTATAGTTGAAGAAATATAATTTGAGCCGATGAATGGTATCACTAAACGTCTCTCGTACAAAAGGGCAACAAAACTACAGACATCTCTCTTAGCAAAAATTAAGACTGGCACGCGCATCGAATTACCTACTCATATTTTGTTCTATAGTTGCCTGGTAGATAAAACGTTAAGCCAAATCGGCCCAAATAATATTTCGTCAACTTTACCACCGAAGATATGGAATTCCTGTCTTTGTGATGGCAAGACAAGTCCAACTGGTCCAGTCAGGTAAATCTGAGTCATCAACGTTGGTCGTTCAACTTTCATTATTGTTTATTTATATTTTTATTTTATTACCCAGTCCGGCCCTGGCGCGTGCACGATCGTAAAACAACCTTAGCAGGTTTGGAAGAACTGCATTTGGATCAATCATTTTTATGAAAAACTGGTTTTACTAAGATGGATAGATGTACACTTTATTGCTCATAGGTTGCTCATTAATAATACAAACACAAAGGCAGCCCTATCGCTGTAAGCGATCTCTTACAGGCAATCTTTACATACATACATACATACATAACATCATGCCTGCTACTCGTACGATCTTGACATACTTCCCTTGCTTCCTGTACTTTCATCAATCCTTTCATACATGCTCGTCGGTTTAGGGTACTTTTAACCTGGCCTTTATTCAGAACGTCCTGAATTTGGTCCTGGTACGTTCGCCTAGGCCTTCCCCTTCCAACGTTTCCATTCCAACGTTTCCAACGGCAATCTTTGATGACAGGAATACATTTTCAGAAAGTCTATGCGATAGTGGACGACAGTGGACAACTTTTCTAATATGTTTCTTTCTTGTTGACGACAAAAACAAACTTATATTGTTGACGACCAATTTTTTTTTTGTTCGGGATATAAAAAATGCTTCCAAACAAAAATACCACGTTGTTTCGTAATGTTTTAACTTTCGTGTTACGCTGTACCTAATCTAAGAAAAACACTGTTCTAATAAAGGTAATAACTTCTGCACCAGCTTACTCTTTGTCTTTTACAGTGCTATAAAGGCATTGTTAAAGAGTGATCACACCTAGCAGAATTCAAAGATTAATTCGGCATACATTGCTCGTTGAAGTAAGGATATTGCAATTAACATAACCAAGCCTCCCAGCAATGTATACCGAATTAGTCTTTGAATTCAGCTAGGTTTGATCACTGTATAAAGGAATCCTTTACAAATCTTTTTATGACAAAATGTAATCCGATTTTACAAAATATTTATCGATAAACCGGTATAAACTGACGTTTTATTACTTACGTCCTTTCTTCATCTTTCCCCTGCTATATCTGACCTGCCTCAAACGTCTCACCTATTACGGTACGGGCATTATATTTTCCAAGGTTTTACAACTACATATGACTTGGTGTACAGCCTTCTATTATAAACGCACAGCTGCAAGCAAATGGAAACAATACCAGTATAAGCTGAACCAGCACTACGCTTCAATCGCCCGAATGCAAAGATCCTCGCTAAGTAAAGTGTTTCTATCGACGTGTGGCCGTGTGTACAGCACAAAATGGTGTACGCTGTAAATCCTTTCCATGTGTAAATGTGTAAAACAATGCTTGCTCCGTGTATCGATCGCCGAGACGTAGGTATACCTTCTAGGTATGTTTTCGTGTTAAATGTTTCTGAGGGTTACCTACTCTCCGAGCAAAATTCAAAGAAAAATAGATCCATGAGAAATTAATTAACATTTCATATTCATTATTTCAAAAAGTCTTATAAAACAGTCATGCGAAAACTTATTATACAAGGTGTAACAAAAAGGGTATATCAACCCTGAAGAATGTGATTCTGCCCATTGAACTGAACAACTTTCCCTAAGGAACATGAGTCGAAAAACGAAAAAAAATTTTTGACCTCCCATAGAAAATTGTATGGGAGGTCAAAATTTTTTTTTTCTTTTTTCGACTCATGTTCCTTAGGGAAAGTTGTTCAGTTTCATGGGCAGAATGACATCCTTCAGGGTTGATATACCCTTTCTGTTACACCTTGTATGACGATGCTCAGTAAGATCGATCTCAAGTTCAAAATGTAAGTCCTAGCCTATTGTAACCTACGTAAAAATCTAACTGAGCTTTTAGTACTTACATCGAAATCTATACGTTTTATTTTCTTTCTATTTTTTTCGTTGGGCTTGTTTAATACAAGCCTATAGTCTCCCATCCCTAGAAGTTTAAATGTAATATAGGTCCTATATCCTAAGTTTTATCTATCTATTTTTCTTATACTTTCCACTCTTCACATATTCGTACTTTAGTATCGTTAGGTATTCTGGTCACGCTAGGCTTTGCTCTAGGCCCTAGGAATGTGAACAACCTTGGTAATACCTTCTATAAGTACCTAAGTATATGACATACAAGCTGTTGCTCGTGACTCCGTTTGCGAAGGAGGTTTATAGTGAAGGTGGCAGGGCTTTTGTGCAAAGTCCGTCTGGGAAAGTACCACCCCTCGCCTATTTCTGCCGTGAAATAGCAGTGTTTGCACTGCTGTGTTTCGGTTTGATGGGTGAGGGAGCCAGCGAAATTACCGGCACACGAGACACACCATCTTAGTTCTCGGGGTGGGTAATCTGCTTTGCTGTTTTATTAGTGTCAAGTTATGCCACTAATAAGACAGCGGGCTCTATAGGTGGTGGTGACCACTTTCCATCAGGTTGCCCACCTGCTCGTTTGCTCACTTGTCACATAAAAAAAAGCTATTCAAGCTGACGCTGGCTACACATAAAATCAATGAAACATACATTTAGAACGATTTTAACCATAGAAAAATGAGGGTAATAGCAAGGAGGTCCGAAATCTTTGATTTTAACATATTTCCCTCGCTTCCTGTACTATCATCAATCGTTCAACAAAATTAAAATTCTATTACTGTGTGCGAATATTACAAGTATTTACAATTAAACTAATAACTAAACTCTTATTAAAAAACATCATTACAATTCAAATATCATTATCAAGTGAAATTAAAACAGATACATCATAAAATTAAATTACGTATTTTGAAATAGTATGAGCGCAGGTATTCATAGTGCAATTATATTGTTTCCACTGATGTGCTTTTCACTGTACGAGTATAAAAGTGAGGTTCAGTCAGTGTTGCATTCCGTATTTATTGTATTAGTATGTAATTAGCTACATGTAGCCTTGCAAAAGTACTTGTATGGTATTTACATTTACTAGAGTATTCTTAAAGTTCATGTCGTGGTAAGATTAGAACGTAGATACCAGTTAAAACTAGTACTTAAAAGTAGGTTCTGGCATCTTAAGGCCCCAGGTATTTTAATAACATAATAATAGATTTTCTTTTATGTTAGTAGGTCCTATTTTTAGGCCTCTGGGAGCCTTACAATGCTAGCTATTTTGTAGTAACTTGTAAGGTTGTAGCATTGGGTGAACTAACACAATTTACAGCTGTAAATAAATTTGGTATTTGCTTTAATCGATTACGCCTACAAACATTATTATGCACGGTAATGGCTGTTTATGCAACTGTTGCGTAATGAGAGTCTTTAAAGCGAGAGCTAGTTTTTGACACGAGGCAATTTTTATATCTATAATTTTTATTTATTATAATTCTACTGTACTGAACTAGTAATAAATGCCGCATATGCTTAATACAGGCATATCTATACAAGCTCGCTTTCAAAAAAGGGTTTCGAAAAAAGAAAAGGCCAAACGCAAAGCCAAAGTGTATGAAAAACTTGTTCCTGCTAATGTAATTATCAGTCTGGTCATACTTGGTCTGCAAACTGAAAAGCGGGAGGGAACCTCATAAGGAATGTGGATAACAAAGGAATGTAGTCTATACGTAGAGAAACGGACTGTTTCACTGAAGTTTTAATTAAACCTTCGGAATTGAAGTGCATTCACTTTCCTCCGCCTTACGATTTGATTAATAACTGTTTTTAGGGTTCCGTACCTAGAAGGTGTGAACCGAACTAAATATTCTTTATTTGCAATCAAAATAACAAAATCAAGTCAGAAGTTTTTTATTCTATTTAGAATATTAGCAATCATTTGATGACGTCACGCACCTTACAAACAAAGTGTTGCCATGTAGGGAAAAATTGATGCGACAGTAAAAAAGCACGCGGACTTTCAAATAGGTATGTTTGTTGTCAAATTTTACCGAGTAGTTTGTCTATATAGGAATATTTAAGCAAATTTAAGGTCAATAAAAAAGAGTTGTATAAAAATATTACAAGATAAACAACAAACTTGAACATCAAACTTGAAGTGCAGTGGGACTACGATATCTATTCAGGTGGTTAAAAGTGGAACAAAATTTTTTATACTGAATTGGCGAAGAGGTTATGTGAAATGTTCACGATACCGACGCTCTCAACTGCACAGACATCGTGGTCACACTGTAAAGTGTTCCACTTTGGTCTAGGGCGGGTTTCTAAGGTTTGTAACGTAGCGCTGGTTCTGCTTATACTGGTTTCTTACCACTTGCAGTCGACTATTAAAAGAGCATTTACACTAGGTTATTTTTTTGGACCTGATATGCATATGCCTACCTTATTACAGAGGTAAAAAGCAACAACGTTTGTTCTACGACTTTAGTAACAACATACAAAAAAATTTCGACTCCCCATACTAAAGTGGTCACGCGACCGACCCATTTTGTATGAGAAGTTGAAAATTTTTCGTGTGTTGTTAGCAAAGTCGTAGAACAAAAGTTGTTGCTTTTGACCTCTGTAATATGGTAGGCATACGCATAACAGGTCCAAAAAAATAAACTAGTAATAGGTATGTCGTGGGCCAATCGTTGAACTGGGCCGATCAAGATCTGCCTGGGCACATCAAGATGTGCCGGCATTTCGTGATCTGGCCAATTATTTCATACTGTGCCCAATATAAAAGTAGGCAGATCGATGAGAGCAACCTATTTGTCGATTTGCCCTAATAGTCACTTGGCCACATCGAGATATGGCTGGGCGCATCGTAGTGTAGTTCCATTTCGCAACGCTTGTGGCGCTGTTGGCTCTCTTTTAGCTGTGTGGTAGGTTAGGTTTTATTATCTAGTAAAATAATTATTATTTAAACTTCATCTTATTTGCTTGTACTCTGGTCACCCTACAGAATCGATTTGCCCAATCATGGCCGGGCAAATCGTCAAACGTTATGCTTTAAACGATATGGCAGGTATTAGATAGGCAAATCAAGAAATGCCGGCGTATCGTGATGTGCCCAGGCAGATCTCGATCGGCCCAATTCTACGTTCGGCCTACGACATATATATTTGTAATCGGTTTCTCGAAAACGGCGCTAACGATTTCGATGAAACTTACCGTACGGGGGTTTTAGGGGCCGAATCTAGCTAGGTCTCATGTCTGGGAAAATTTGTTTTCCCCGTGTTTTTAAGCATTCTTTTAAATACCGCGTTTTAGACAGAAACCTACAGCGCCATCTGTTGGCGGGTAGCATAGCTTGCTCACTCGATGATATTTCAATGTTGAGCCGGCTATTATAGAGCGAAGCTCGGTCGCCCAGATACTTATATTTTGGAAATACTGTTTGTTTTTTGGAAGAATGTTTTTTTTTCTAAGAGGAAATTAAATTGACTACGTAAACAAGCATTTACTTATTTCAATATCAGGTTCAATGATTAGAGATAAGGCAAATTTTCAAGGTAACCTTGCTGTAATATACTTATCGTTTTGAATAAAATATTGATTTGATATGCCTACTAAAGATTATACTCGGTGTAAAATTCGTAACGGTTGCTGGGTTATCGTTGAATTTCGATTATCGCGATCCCTTTTAATTACAATCTGGAAGCCATTCTCACGATTTGTAAAACATGTGTAAAACCTCTTTAATCTTCATATAATGTTCTCAAAATCATTGAAAATCAAAGAGATCGCATTGAGGGCGCATTTTCATTGATCTAAAAAGAAGACTAAATGGATATCAAGTTGTTAGGGCTTTTGTACAAATTTAGTCGTGGAAAGTACAGTCAACGACAGGCCAAGTTTGACACTCGTAGTGCGACTCTAGTCCGTACGTCAATTGTAATAAGAACGGTACAAAGTCCAATGTGACAAGTTTGATGTGCTCTTGACTGTACTAATTCTGCCGTATGAGAGCAGTGTTTGCATTGCTGTGTTTCGGTTCAAAACTATTAGCGGCACATAAGACATCCGATCTTACTTTTCAGGGTGGACAAAGCAGTTTGCTGTCTTATAACTGCTAAACCCACAAATACGAGTAAGACGGCAGGTACACCCAAAGGTCGGTAGGAACATTTTGTGGCGTTTCGCGTGCGGTTGACTGTACTACGGGTAGTCGGTGGTGACCTGACCACTTGCCGCCAGGTGCAAACGCCGTATGATCAACTTCTTTTCGATTCAATGACAAAATTGACTATAAAATCTTAGCCCAAAAGTGGCCACATCAATAGCCGCTTGTTTGCCTTCAAAAAGTTCCCTCCGAGTGCAGGAAACTGGAGAAGTAGGGCACGACAGCAAGTGTGTCATGGTTTGCTAAATACCGCACTCACACTTGTCGTTATCAGAGAAGCCCCACCTCTTTATTATAAGTTTCCCGCACCTGCCAATGCCCGACCGCAGCCTGTTCAGTGACTTCCATATGGACCAGGGAGGTTCGTGTCTTGATGGCAGTATTCAACTTATTCATCAACATCATCATATCAGCCGAAAGACGTCCACTGCTAGACATTTCACTTCCCTAAAGATCTCCGTGACGAGCGGTCCTGCGCTGCTCGCATCCAGCGGCTTCCCGCGACATTGACCAGATCGTCAGTCCACCTTGTGGGGGGCCTGCCCACGCTACGTCTTCCGATACGTGGTTGACACTCCTCAACTTATTAGCAGGTGATAAATAACGTGGAATCTTTTAGCTGTCATACGTCGTACAAAAAAACTCTGGCTAGGACCGTTAATGCGCAGAACTAAAAACTTAATCGCGGGGGTGAGCGAAACGATCAATGGGTCTGCGCCTGTCGCCCATGCCCAGAAAATAATCGTCAGAAACAGACTTATCGTGGGCACGCTATATAATGGTGAAAAATTCAACGTACGACCGTAGAACTACTTTTGTCTCAAATTTCGCAAATGGCTGTATTGTTATTGACCTCTATATTTATTTAACTCAAAGACAAACTCAACGCAACTCCTTTATCAGTAGTACCTGGACAACCGAGCTTTACTCTATTATAGCCGCCTCAACATTAAAATATCATCGGGTGAGCAAGCTATGCTACCCGCCAACAGATGGCGCTGTAGGTATCTGTCTAAAACGCGTTATTTTAACGAAAACACGAGAAAACTAATTTTCCCAGACATGAGACCTAGCTAGATCGATTTTCCGCCCCCAAAATCCCCGTATGGTAAATTTCATCGAAATCGTTAGAGCCCATTTCGAGAAACCTATTACAAATAAGCATATTGTTATTGACCTCTATATTTATTTGTGCATTTATCGAACGCAGCTGCTATGTTTCCACCTGCAAGTCGTCACGTCTCTCACCCTTGACATTCTGCCAAGTTTCATGTCAGGCGTCAGTATCGAATAAGTAGGCACTTTGGCAGTTACGAGTAACAGGCAGCTAGCCTTTCAAAACTACGCCGCTTTGACATACTAGGCCTGTGTAAACTGAACAATATTATCATACATTATAGTAAACATTATTAATTGGTTTAATGGTCTGCCTTAGTCCATAAATGATATTAATCATCAGTCATTTCTTTCATTAATTTACGTTATAAAAGAGCAAGTGAGCAGGTGGGTGGGTCACGAATGGTAAGTGCTAAAATTTGACACTAATAATGACAACAAAGCGCTCTGCCCACCCTGATAACTAACATGGTATGTCTCATGCGCTAGTAATTTCTCTGGCTCACTTACTCTTTGAGCCGCAACAAAGCAGTGCAAACACTGCTGCTTTACGGCAGAAATAGGTAAAGGGGTGGTATTTCCCCTGACGGGCTTTGCACAAAAGCCCTACCACGTTCATAACCGTAACCCATACTGCACAGGAACCTGGAGCTGTAAACTTATAATCTCTATGCTCCCTTTCCACCAAGCTTTACAGATTGTACTTCGGAGAGTGTGCTCAAGAGCTCCACGAGCTTATTCCACCATCTCCCTTCTACCATCGGGAGTCCAGACGCACCGCAGGATATCACCCATATTTGGTTGATATTCCGCACATTCGCACAAAGCGCTTTGAAACATCTTTTATAATGCGCACAGCTAAAGAGTGGAATTCTCTGCCTGCGTCTGTGTTCCCGAGTTCATATAACCCGAATCTATTCAAGTCGCGAGTGAATAGGCTTCTACTGGGCAAGCTCGTTCCATCGTCGACCTCATCTCTGTCTTCAAGACTAGATCGAGGTCAAGAGTAAGCCCATAGACGATAAAAAAAAAAAAAAAGCTGCGCTCGGGTGAGCTGGGAAACTTCCGACCAATAGGATTTCTCCATTTTGGAGCCAGCTCTAAGCTAGAAAAATGGACCAATCGTGTTGGTTGAGATATTTCCAGCTCACAGGCTGACTACCAGCACAGCTTTGGTGAAAAGGCACATTAGTCAATGCCAAAGCTTACCAACACATATGAAAAAATTACATTGTTTTTCAATACATTTGCTCTAAAAACGTACTTACGAGGACGTAAACATTGCTAGTAGTTAATTACCGAACTAGTGCGGTAAGTAAAAAAAGTATACTACCAAGGAGTTTTAACACTTTGATCATAAAATTATTTTGTAAAAAAAACTACAATGGTGACTTTTTACTTGGGTGACTACTGCCTACCTATATTTTTAAATAAAATGGAGAGTACCAGGAGAACATAAATCAACAAGAGGCTGACAGTACCCATGGTTGGTTGGGTTTAACATGTGTATTACTTATACCTGTTTTCTCACAAATGTATTGAAAAACGTCGTAAGATACACGGCCGTAAGGGTTATGAAAAACTCGTGCCGATGGTAAACCCTCGACTTCGCCTCGGGTTTACATAACGTCAACTCTTTTGTAATAACCCTACTTACGGCACTTGTATCTTAAACTAATATTACAAACCTTTATACTATACAGCGTAAATTTGTATTGGTTTCGCACCCGAAGCCCAGTGATTGTACTCATGATAACAAGCAACTTTCCCGAAGAAAAAAAAATTTTCGCCTTTCCATACAAAATGAGTCGCGTGACCACTTTACTATGGAGAGGCGAAAAAAATGTTACTTCGAGAAAGTTGCTTGTTTTCATGAGTAGAATCACTGGGCTTCGGGTGCGAAACCAATACAAATTGACGCTATAGCTGCAAAATGTATTGGTAAGCGTTGGCATTGTAGTATTATGGTAATATTTCAAAATTTTAACGTAGAAATTAAAACCCGGCGAGGTTCAAATCTTTTTGCGTAGAACTTTGTTTTAAAATTTATCTTGTTTTCGTGTTATATCTTGTTTTTCTGTCCATGTCGCAGGCAAATTGTATTATTCGCCACTTCACATAATGCCTATGTATTTTACAAAATGCCAAGAATGTTTTAAATTCGTCAAATTACTTACATAAAGACGCGTAGTTCGTTTCTGTCACTCGCCGGCCGCTCCCGCGGCATGCTCGCTTCCACAGAGTAGCTCGCTTCGCTTGCTCGGCTTGTGCGCTGTGGTCGAAAGGTAACCTATAACCCAGTTTGCCTTAACTAGCTAACCTAAAATGCACCAGTAGTTATCTAACCCCGCTTACAATCTGCCGACGCCGTTTTATAATATGCCGAACGTATGCAAATGGCCGTTTGTAAACGGCGAATTATAGGTACGATTTGCCTGCGACATCCCATCCATAAGCCCAATATTTACTAATTCTATTGTATTTTTTTAATTTTTTCCATATTTACACCTACACGCACATTCCACCCACACCGGTTCGCTGTAATACTTTTAATTGTCATGTTTTTTCTTTGTTTGACCAAGATAATTATCGTGTTGTGTTGTTTGTTTATATGACTCACGACACGACACGAAGAGTTGTATCTTTGTAAACAATCATAAGAACGTTTTTGTAACAACTATCGCTAGATCAGATCATATAATAAAGTAATAGTACCTAGGTACCTACTATCATACAGAACGAACACTCTCCGCCCCCCTTGCAATCCACCCCGCAAAGCTCTCGAGATTCTCGTGTTCCTTCTGAGCGTCTTTTGTACTGAATATGCGAGCCTACGCGACCTTCCAATTTCAAATTTCGAATTCGCGCTCGATGTATGAAGTGTCAAGGGTGTGACTAGATTTTGCAAGTTCAACATAACATCCCGATGAACATGTTTCCCTCCAGAATTTCACAACAATAATGCGTGGTATATTTTGTAGAGGAAGTACCATAGTCACCACGCTTGTTAGCGTTGCGGCTGGCATCATGACCGCTTAGTTATTAGCTACCACACTACGGAAGATAGAACGATATCGCATATCATCACATTTTGCAGCCATGACACTACATTTGACGGAAAGAATAACATTGTTTTACAAACTTGTTTTTTCTGACAACTTTAGCCGATTGCTTTTGACATTGCTACAATATGTGTTGGTAAACGTTGAATAAACGAAAACACCCGCGGCTTAGAATAAAATAATACTACTATAATTCCGCGGTTAGAGATGTATCACAAAGATTTTGAAGGCAAATGAAGGAAAGGTGGATGAAACAATCTTTCTTTAGTGTATGTAACGACAGAATAAGTAATAGGCAACGTGTGATAACAGTCTTTGTTTTAAAATACATAAGTTTATCTTCGTTCACGCAGCTATCAAAAAAGTAGAGTCACGAATCGACTTCATAAAATTCAAAACAGAGAGCTTACGAAATCAGAAATGAGTCTTCTGAAGCAGCTCGTTCTATCATTAGCAAAGGAAGATTGCAATTTGCCCCAGGGCAGTGCAAGCTTACGTCATCAATCGTGTTCCCCAACCTGTTCTTGTGCAACAGAGGTCAGGGTAGGACGTCTGAGTTCCATAAAAAACAGCACAGTAATTATCCTTGCAAAAACATCTGGGAAGTTCGCATAATCAAAGCAAATTAAGCTAAGTAAAAAAAGCTAGCTGTAGAAACAGTCGAGAGCAAGTTAAGTTTACTCTCCCAGCGCGATTTCGCTCTTAGAACCATTAAAATAAGAACGGTACAAAGTCCCAAGTATCTAGCTGGAGGTGCACTAAACTGGCATCACAAAGTTCAATCGTTAAACAAATCAATAAACTGATAATTTCTGAAATAAATAAATCCGTTTAGGACTAACTAACACCACCATGAATTCGCGTTGGCCGAATAGGCCTGACATTAGACAGAAATTTTGTTGTTGGATTGCAAGATATTAAATATTAAAAAATAACGCTGTATAATGTCAGATTAGCTGCAGTTAGAAGACAAGAGTACGGTCAACCGCTTGTCGGTATAGAAACTTTTTCAACTCTATTACCACGCCATAAGGTCCAAAAGTGTTTCTACTGATGTGCGGCCGTGTGTACCTACTACCACAACATCTTTGTAATTTTAGTTTCCCACACGTACTGAAACCCATCTTAACTCTCCACATTTTCTACAATGAGTGCGTTACCTAGACTAACCTTTCTATACGTGTATATTTCTGGATGGCAAGTTTAACGTTATACTCGTATAGCGTCAGAAACGTCTTCCCAAATTCCGCTGAAGGGCTCCGTCGGGAAAGCAATTTGACGGCGCTTCTCGAGTCTCAAAGCAGACGGCATTCGCAGAATTCGTCTGGATGCCGAATGCCGATGATTTATTAATCCGAAGCTGCTATTGTAGCAATGTGTTCGGACTAGTGTTGAGTTAGATGCACCAACATTTTGTTTATATTGTAGCTATCGAAGCTGTAAATTCAGAATTAAAGTAAGCGTATTTAAATTATTTCTGAGAATGAAACCATCAACATACCGATAATTATCGTTTACTATCAAGATGAATGTACAATATCGCTGATCACATGAGCGTGAAGGCATGCAAGGGGCCTTTATACAGGCAGCCAAGTCAACATTATATTGGACCCCATCGATCAAGGCGGTCGTCGACGCATTGTCCAATGCATTCCTTGATCCAGACGGCCCAATGGAATTTACTAGGCAATTCAACTGTCCCCCTTATTAATCTGTTTTAAATTTAAAGATATTGACTTTAATCCCCAATGAAACCATCAATTGAAGAACAATCACAGAGATTGAAAGATTGAATAAAATGATACATGACTCCGCTCAAGCATTGCGAATGTGAACATCCCACGCGCAATTTTAAGGTCCGTAACTTATTTTCGTATTTTGCGAAAACCAATTTAAGGAGAGGTTTTGCCTGAATACAATCGATTCCTCGGTCAATGCCTTCACACTATAAAATTGATAGAAGTCATAAAACTGCCTATGATGTCAAAAAAAAGGTCGTTTGAAATCGATTTCAAAGACTGGTTCTCGGTTTGCCAGTCGTTTGTATTAAGTTCTCGGCGCCCTCGATTCAACCGCAAATTGTACCTTTCCACGTTGCAGGGCATTATTAATTTGGCATTACAACGGCTGCTAATTTCGCGTGATATGATTCAAGACCGCCTCGAGGCTTGGGGCAAACAGCAATTAATCCTGGCAACACGATACGTTACTAGGAGGGGAGCACCCCCTCTTCGAGGTTGCCAGATTGCATAATCCCAGTGCATTTCTACTGCTTCCGATGAGATCGGCCAGAAGGGCGTGTGTAGAGGGTCGCGCTCAATGACGTCACACAAGGGCTAATATTTTTCTTTTCACTCATTGTTTAGCAGCGATCGATCAACTCAAACATGGTTATAAACTTCACCCTCTTCAAGCAATTTGCGAAAGTCATTTTAATTCGAATAGTTTTAAACACATGTGTTAGTGACGAGTTAAGAAGTTCGAATCTCGACTGAGTGTTGAAACACATGACGCGACAGCTAAAACTAATGATGTGATAAAATACAGTTGTATAGAACCCAAATATGTCGTTACGACGCTACAAGCCGCATGGACGCTTAAAACGAGGCGAGGGGAGCCGGAGCGTACTATTCCACTAATGGTTTTACTTTTTTCCAAAGACCCCAACTGTTTGTCCGGAATATTGTTTAATTTTGCTTCTTCACGCTCATTGTCATTTGTCGGGCTGACTTGACAGTTCAGGGCACGTTCAGAGTGAAGTTTAAAGTGCTCTGAGCGAAGTAAAATCCGGCCATTTCACGTTTATGCTTTTGGAGAACCGAAGCTCCTCTCGAAGTTCCCGAACTTTACGATTGCGATCAAACTTCCTCCCCTTTTCATTAAGACTCCACGTTCTGAAGGTATTCCGTAATTACTTTAGTCAAATTTCTAATGTCATGACACAAGCATCTGCAGAACTTCTGAAATAGCTTACATATTTGTCTCCTCATATCAAAACAGAACTTGACATTATAACGTGTGATAAAGTGATAATATTTCCATTGCGGTGGCGGGAACCAATAATCTGCATCGTCATTTTAGCTTTGGGGTCTAAGGTCTCCCCTGTTACCGGTATCTTTGTTTCCATATGCCATTACCGTATTTGAATAAAGGTTCCTTACAACGCTTCCTGTGATATCCTCGATCACCTCGGCTATCTTTTTACCCAGACTGATACATGATCACAGGACGTTGTTTCCAAGGTTCAGAAAAACGACCACCTGGACATAAAATTTCCCTGGCCAACCTGGAAGGTCCTAAATAGACTGCGCACCCAGGTTGGGAGATGCTAAGTTAACCTGAGCCGGTGGGGCTAGAAGGTAGTAAAAACATCTGCGACTGCGGTGTGATGACACGAACAATGTCCCACCTCACAGCATGCGCATCATGCCCTACTTTATGCTCGCTAAAGGATCTGTACAAGGCCAGACCAAATGCTATCTGCATTGTCGAATACTTGCCCAAATTTTGATAAGTGTTGCCAGCGACACGATAGAAGAAAAATAGACCTAATACTGAACATCTTGAGGTCCCTAACTCAAGTAAAAGGTAATCTTCTTAATGGAGTGTACTTACGTTACCACAACGTGTTAAGGAGATAGAAATAAAGTTCGCCTCTGTAACCTACACATCAATGAATGGAAAAATGCGCATCACTGTTGCGAATATTTTAAAATTCATGAGAGCTCTTACTTAGCCCACACCTCTCACACCCCTTGTCAATAACGCACTTGATAGGTAAATTCACCCTTTAAAATTTCGCCCCATTGTAACTACATTGTATTATTATGTTTATGAAAATAAAATAAAAATTTGGAACCGGATTATTTGACCTCAAAGTTTGACTTTTTTGTCAGTTGTTTTCGCTGTTGTTTAGTTTTTGTTGGCGGTATGATTGATTCCTCGTAAATTGTCTGATGGTTTGATTTGTTCATCTTTTCTTTTTCTGGGTAGTTTTGTAATCGCCTTTTATATTGTTTTACACACAATAATAGTATTTTTCGTTGACTCAGGGACCCTAAAGAGGATCTAGATTTCCGACACCAAAAGCCGCCAGTCGTCCTATCTTTGCACCATCCTGCATATTACCTACTTTTGAAATTTTATTTATTTTTAAATTTATAATTCTGGAAATGCCTTGTCGAATTTAAAGTGAACCGAACAAAGCACTTTGCAACATCTTTTATAATGCATAGGTGCAGCTACTGAGTGGAATCCTCGGACAGCGTCTGTGTTCCCGAGTTCATGGGACCCGAATCTATTCAAGTCGCGAGTGAATAGGCAGCTTTTGGGCAAGCTCGTTGACTTCATCTTTGTATTCAAGACTAGATCGAGGTCAAGAGCAAGCCCAAGACAATTTAAAAACAGAAAAAAAGAAGAGAATAGCGCCTAGGTTTTCGGAAGCATCAGTGTGCAATGAAAATAAATTATGTCAAGCACCAAAATAATCTGAAAAATAACTGTCTTCACTTTCTCAAACGTATGCACGGCAGCACGCACGTAAAAACAAACGCCCGAAACCAGAGACTCGCTTAAGGTCAGTGTTTCCAAGGAGTAGCGGCCTGTGTATGGTCAACCGCTTGTCGGTAGAAACTTTTTCAACTCTATTACCACGCCATAAGGTCCAAATGTGTTTCTACTGATGTGCGGCCGTGTGTACTCGTCTGGTTTTTCAAAAAAATATCAAAATCGTTTATTCATTGTTGGATATTAAAATCTCTTAATGACGTCAGCTAAACTACATCGCTTCACAAACAGTTTTTACCAGGTTATTGTTCGGTAATAATCAGTGGATCATTTATACTAGCTTAATGTTATGATTGTGTGTGAGGAAGAAAGAAAGCAGTCCATGCACCTGATGCACCATAGAACGACTTCTAATTCAACTGAGGTTAATTTGTCGAGGGAGTTAACCTTCAAAATACTTACATAGGTACGGCATACCGCATGTCGGTAGAATTTTTTTCAACTCTATTACCACGCCATAAGGTCCAAAAGTGTTTCTACCGATGTGCGGCCGTGTGTACTTTAAAGTAAATGATGTAAATGTTGCAGAATTTTTACTTTATCAACCTATTACATTTTTAACGCGACGGCGGCGATACAGATTATCTCGCCTCATTCTTACTTCGTTTGAACAACTCCGAGTGTACAGTAAGTACGGTCAACCGCAATTCAGTGGACACATTTTCAACTCTCTTACCATGTCATAAAGTCCAAAGAGTTTCTTCTGACGTGCTGTAGGGTGTACGTACGTACAGTACAAAAACATCCGAATAAAATAACAACTTAATTTTAAATGGAAACTCCACCGATATCCCAAAAGCCTATAAATCAATCGCCTGGCGGTTTGTCGTTTTTAATAAATTCTGCCGATTAAACGCGCCGGCTCGGACGTATTAAACCCTCGATCAGAAAGGGGGGGGGGGGGGGTGTCACAAGTATAAAACTTGTTCTTTTGTTTGTTATCAATGTTATCATGTACTCGTATCTTCCTTATATTGATTTGTATTGATATTTTCTTATTATGTTTAGTGCGGTCAGTTAGCTGTTTCACGTAGGCACGCCTTACAATTTAACCATTTTGTTTCCAAGTACTAGTTAGGTACATAGCTCTCAATTTTTGATAGGAGCCAATTCTTGAATTTCAAAAAAATTCCATAGAAAATTCAAGAATTGGCTTCTATCAAAAACTGAGAGCTATGTACCTAACTAGTACCTGGAAAAAATTTGGTGCAATTTAGTGAATTTGGCGATATAAGACTATAAGGGACCGGACTAGTTGCTTTGTCCAATGCAATAGCATATGAGCCCTTTTAAACAAGTTAAATTTCGAGTTTTCGTTGTGAAGATCGTGTGAGGCCATTTTGTATAATGTAACTTCCTTCAAATTGATGATTTTCCGTACAATTTTTTAAAGAAAATTCTTCCGTTTGATTATTTGTAATCCTTTATTTACACTATGAAGGCTTCATAGGTAGTTTCCAGTATGACAGAATTTATAACAGTGCCGGTTACATAAACTCAGCGTTCAAGAGCGACCGCTACGTTTTGATATTATCGCGAAGTCTCGACACCTCCTTGCTTTGTAATTATTACCAGTGCCGTCCCCTTAGTGCGTTTATAGTTGCATACTTTGAAATTTTATTGATATTAACTGTGTACATGAGAGTCTGAGAATTTGCTGGCTTATAAACCTTAAGAATCAGGTTGACAAAGCGTATTAAAAAACGATAGCAGAGATACTGATACTGAGAAAATAGTTTGTTCAGAATGGAGGAAATGTTTTCCTATTCTAAATGTTTCTAAAACCACGCCCACAGTACTACGGCTAGCGTCAGTAAGCCACAGAGCTTGAAATGTACTAAAATAACGAAATCTGAAAATACGAATATCTCCGTCCTAAATTTTAGTCCAACTAGATTATGTGCGTTTGTATAAAAATTATGTTACCTGAGGTCTGAGTATTTCACATCTACGGAAAAATGATACAGTATTAATTCCCTTATAAAAACAAAATGAAATAGCCCACAAGTTATAATAGAACGGAAATGGGATACATCCACGAGATCCGCTTATTACAAAGAGGATAAATAAAATAGAGAACCTTGCTAAAATAGAAACAACGATATCCGATAATCCACCGAAGCAGAACCAATAAAGGGCCGTATTGGCTTAAATGTGCAAACGGAAATTGAAGATTGCAAAAGATCACTGGTGCGTACAGCAGGTTAATTTTGTAGCAAAATAGCTTATGCTTGTGTCTGCTGGCTGAGTAAAGAAACTGCTGAAAGAAAGATAACATGATCTAAATTAACCTAATGTACCCTTGCCTGACCTTAACCTAACCAAAACTCACCCAAATTAACAAAACCTAATTTTGCACTTTAACGTATGCTTGATCGTTAATCTACAGATTACGCATTTAGTTATTCTGTAGATTATCTAGTTAATGAACGAACTCTGACAATGTTTTCCACTTCAACGGTATCAGCCAGGTAATCTGCAAATTAACTGATTTACATACATTATCGGTAACATATCTATGTTTTAAAGAATTTCTAAAAACCGATCGCACATAAGACTAAGTCACCCAACGTCCAATATGGTACGACCGACATATACGTTAGTATTTGTTATAATCAAAGGACCGACATCAAATTCTCTCCAAATCTACGCCTTTCTGTCACCTACGTTTCTTTCTATTTTGTGTATTGGTGTTGTTATCGTATTACAGACTTAGTGTCAGTAGTACCTATCAGCCAACCAATATCTACCTACTAGCTAAATCTATCCACATAATACCTACGTACTCGTAATAAAATTGACCGACTTGAAAGAACGCATTTGGGCTCAGTAATTAAAAATAAAAAAATAAAAATAAAAAAATAAAATAGTTTATTAATGAAAATTATGTCACTTTTTGCTATTGACCCGTAAAAAGAAGAAGAACGCATAGCCTAAACCGCTGGTTATTCCAGTGTATAATCATAAACACAGACACAGAACACAGAAGTTCGTTATAAACTTATAACTTGGTTAGCTACTTTGATTTTTAGAAATTCTATCCACAAGGGGGTTAAATGCGGGTAGTTGTACACTAAAATTTCTCTTCAACTTTTAACTCACCTGCTTTCCACTAATCCCTGACTTACCACACCTCACCACACTACGTAACACAGCAGTCAAAATTACTACCCAAATAAGGGCCCAATTGTGCAGGCACCCTTCGCAAGAATTCCCCAAGGCAGGTGTTCCAACCAGTTTGGGACCTTTCCAATCGAAATACTGGAAAGCTACCCGACTCGTCCCACTAATAGGGTCCAAAAGAATCCAGTAGCTTAACTGGTCTGGTATCCTCAGCATTCTTTCACAAACCTGATCCTCGCTTCCTCACTGAAGCCATTACCATAATTGCATTGTTCGTTCAAACAAGCAAACACTTTGTGGTGATTAATGGTAAAAGTGCTTTCATGTCAGGATCGCATTATAGTAAAGTTTTATGGCATAGACATTTTGTGTAGGAGGGTATGGAATAATTGGTTGTTAATTTTAATTCCTCAATAATATTAATAATTAGTATTTTCTCTGGATTGAAATTGTTTTAGAACCTTAGCAATATTTCATAGAGAATATTTTCTTATAATCAATCGTTGAAGAAGATACACCTACTCAACAAAAACTTGCATCCATATACGTATCTCAGCTGCAGAACTAATCGCCCATACAAAGTATAATCAGGAAACATTAGTCCCGGGGCAGGATTACAAAGTGGCTGCTCAAGGGTTGCGCCTGACGTCGTAAAAAGCGGCTTGTTGACAGCCAAGCTTGCATTAATAACAGCAAAGGTGCATGCGCAAACGCATACAACATAGAAAGGTCTAACGTCATCGACCGCCAACATTACACCTGCTGCTTTGCATAACTATGGCGAAATAGTACGTACGACAGCAAGCAAGTAGAAACAAAAGCAGTATAAGCTGAACCAGGGCTACGCTACAAACACCCGAAACCACAGCCCCGAACAAGATCAAAGTGTTTCCACCGACATGCGGCCGTGTGTACATGAAGGACGAAGGCCAACAGCCTCTGATAACAAATGTGTTTATAAATACAGACTTACTGCTAATGAGGTAATGAAAGGGATGTTGAAAAACACGTTTTCATGTTTACTATTACTAGCTGATTGTAAAAACGAAGAGTAAATGCAAAGCGAAATAATTTTGCATCGTAAACAATGACAAAGAAAATGATATGATATTTGGTTCCGTTAGAAGCCTAATACGACAACCGATTATCGACTCATCGGACTCACACCAAAAAACTTTAATGCAACGGATATCGATGTTCATTACGCCGTAATTGCTTGTAAAGTGTTTCCTTTAACATAAATAATGTTTAATATGTGTTTAATTAATAATGTTTTTATACCATGTTTCCAATAGTCGGGGCAGATGCGACGCCGCGGGGGAGAAAATGTCACGGCTCTACTTACAGGGACAATGAGGGCTCCGAATGAACTCGTATTTGCTACAAGGGGACACGAACAAACAGAACAGCTTATTGATCAACCGTCCGAAAGAAATATCAGAAACATCAAACAAGAAAGACCACCATTTATAAAGCTAAACACAATTTGCTACAGGCTACGAACGTAAAAGCTCAACGAGCTCAATTACAAGGGTTTTAAATTGAAAGTTAATAGAAAACTCAGCTTGCCATGGAAAACAATAACCTGTTTAAAAACTAAAGCCCATTACACCCTTGCTAGAGTAGATTTATAATGTCCGCATGCGATTGCATAATTTGAGGCGCCTGCACTACAAACAGGTTCGATATTTCATAGCTGCGTTCGATTTTTTGCGTTTTTGCCGGTGCGACATTAATGCATTCGAGGCGCGTGCCACCGGTCAGCTGTTTCTTCTATGCGGCCGCAAGCTGCACTCCTTAAAAGGAAACCAGCGTTGGACGACTCGAGGATGGATTACGACGATTACGTCGCAATTATCCGACCGCGCGCCCGGCCTACGTAACGTTGGACCACTTTCGCGATCTTTGTTCGCCGCGACATTGACCTCGCCGATCGTACTTATGTAACGTTTTCGGCCGTCTCAATGGCACTTGTGTTTTTCTTGTTTGTAGTCTACGTTTTTGCTCGTTACGATAGTTAGCACCGCATTTGGAGGATATCGAATGAGAGGTTCGTGTAAGTGGACGTCCGCCATTGGTATGGGCAGGTCGCATCGTAACGCGATATTCGCATGCGCGCTGCGGCCGTTTTTATCGTTCCCCCTCCGTGCTGACGAGCTCTGCAGATGGCATCCGTGATGCAAGCTCGGAGTTTTTACCGAAGCTGGGCGCACGTTCTTCCACTACAGCCTTTTCGCTGACTATCAATTTGGACAAAGAATTCCCGGATCTTTTTAGTTTCCCGATATTGGACGTCTACAGAATTCCATAAATGTACTTAGTAGTTATAAATTCTACCCACATCGGAAATCGTTCCTTATTTTTATGTCAGCTATGTCGAAAGATGTGGGTTCATAACGTTCATATTTCATGTTCTCAGGGGTTGCACGAGAGCACTCGAAGTACTCGAAATCACAACTCGGTAACAAGCGCCGCATGAGTTCGTTTCCGGTCCTTCTAGCCGGACACTCTATCATTCCACTCGAGACCGTACGCTTTTGATCGTCAGATAACCTTACAGTTTGTTTGCATATAAACTGTATAATTGTCTCATTGTTCCGACGTCACTTGGTGTAAAGATGGAGTCGATAAAGACGATATTAAAGAAGACGTGACACGTTTGGTTAGTTATATTCAAGGTGTACGTATAAGTTACTTTGTAAGAAAAGAAAGTTCAGAGACGTGTCCGATGAACTTAATTCTCTTATTGTAGCCTTACAACAAAATTGGCTTTTGAATTTTTGAATACATTACTCCCTCGATCACAATACTAAATGTTCGTAGATACACAGTTGCATTCAATATTCGGAAGAAAAAGTGTCCGCATTTCCGTGTGTTCTAAATTAGAAATTTTAAAGTATAATCCATTTTTTAGTTTAATTCAACGCTTACCAACACATTTTGCAGCAATGACACTAAAACCAGAAAATACTTTTTTTCTGACAGCTTTGGCCGATTGATTTTGACATTTGGTAAGCGTTAGAACAAACGAAAAAAAAACGCGAAGAGAGCACAATGATAAATCCTTTTTTACGGTGCCGTTTTTGAGCATCGTGAATCTACCAAAATGTCTGATCTAAGAGAAACTCTATACGTCTGTCGAGGGGAAGATTTCAATCAATCTATCTACCTCGCAATCTACCTCTACCAGGATATTCATTCCAAAGATAATGGAATATGCTCGTAATATTCGCGAATCCTAATACTCGAAGGATTATGGAGTAAGTGAAGCGTATAACACAGGTAGCTCTGACACTTGAGACTGTACCAGACTAGCCTGAGGCGGCGTCGCGCGGTGGGTGGTGCCTTGTTCCCGCTATAATGAGCACTAAGATGCCCGAACAGAATCTCAGAACATCTGACTTCAAAGAACTTCTAATGTGGGCATAGCTGAAAGATTGCTTTTTCTGGCGCCAACGCGTTTTCTCAAACCCGTGGGGGCTTTACGTCAACAAGTTTTTGTCTCACACAAATCGAAGCACTATAAATGTTGTAGCGAGCATGCGCACCGTTTTACAGAAGTTGTATATTTCGTACCTACATGTATATTAATGAAAGCCTATATTATTTGTGTAAAAATGTATTATCACTAATAATTCTTGTATTTTATTTCCTAAGACCAAATAACTCAGCAACTTTTCCAAAAAATGTGGCTGGTAAACGAAATTTTTTGGGTCTCTATAAAAACCTTCTACCGTCAATACACAGTTTTGTATGGATCGTTTGGGTTTGCTTAGTTGTAAGTAACATACTTAAATGTTTGCAGTGATAAAAATGACCTAAGCTGATGCGCAGTGTAAGATGCAATACTTATAGAAATTTCCTAGCCTGTCTTGAACTTAAAGCGGTCTCTGGTAAGGTACAATCACGAGCAGGTCAAGCTTAACACTCGCAGCAAAACTTTAGCTCTTACAGCTATTGAAGTAGTGTTACAACAATGTGTCAAGCTCGAAGTGGTGTTGACTGTACAAGTTGATATTATCAGTTTCGCACAAACCTCCCCGCCACCTTTATGTACAGTCGCACGTCGTAATCGTAAACTCTTATTTTTATTTCATCGTTCAAGATCATATCGGCTCGTGTTGCCGGCTTCACCTTTTTCATTTAAGCTTGAAGGCATTTAATTGATCCATAATATTATTAAAGGATGTTAAAAGACCACCATGCCGTACGAATGAAATTTGTTGCCATAAATGAATTACCTAGTCTCTTTGGTAATGTTAATAAACCTTGTAAAAGCAGGTGAAAAGCATATCACCATTAAGTGATGATTTGTGGTACACCTGCTAAATACAGAAGAGAAATTATCGAGTTAAAAAAATCAATAGTAGTAATTTTTTATTAATTTCGATACATAATCGGTATTTACAGAGGCGTACTGGCTTTGCAGCTGCAAAAACATGCACGGATGATTCACTAATTACAATGATTAAAAGCGAGCTTCCGATCTTAAACAATCACAACTGATGGAATCACCGAAGACTACAATTTACAGAAAACCGTCCTTATATCAGTAGAAGAAGGTCGTTATTTAGAAAGCATGGGTACATTCACGACATGAAATGGATAGTCCGCATATTATCACGCGATGTCTCTAATCTAGGAGTACCGTACAAAAACCACACGCGTTTGCGTGGGAAGTTTTATGGAAAGAACCAATATCTGCTAGTATTTTGATTATGCAATTGATGCGTATTGCTTTTACTATTAGCAAAGAACAAAGTTGCTTAGCAGAGCAGAAAGTCAACAATGTAACATTGATAACGATCAATAATGAGGTAAGTACTTTATACCGTTAGCGACCCTGACCTCTGGAATTTCCTGCATAATAGAAGTCATTCCTTCGTAGTTTTACTCGTATTACGTAACTAGCGACCTCTGCTTAGAAAAGTCGAAAGTTCGAAACGAAATTTTATCGTTTTGTTTGATAAAATAACATTTACTTTATAGAAAGTTATCCTGTCTGCCGAGTAAATTAAAGTTAAAGTAAATTCTTTATGAAGTAATTCTGCCTGACCATACAAAGTTGAATTGTGCGATTTTGAATTTTGATCATTCAAGATCATTTTTAAGTCAGTTTCTATGCATGAGTGTTTGCAGATAATGTTTTGTCATCTCCGCAGCAAAAATTTAATTGCAGAAGAAAATATATAAATTGCTTACCAAAAAACGTTCCAAATAATGCCCAGGTTAAAAGTAACCTAAACCGACAAGCATGTATGAAAAAAGTAGAAGAAGCGAGAGAAGTATGTCAAGATCGTAGCAGGTGGAGAACTGTGGTCTCTGCCTACCCCGATGGGATAGAGGCGTGATGTTATGTATGTATTTATTTACACATAAGATACATTTGACAGTTTGTACACCAGTTACGATTACGAGACACAATTAAACGCTCAGCAATCAGGTGCTGCAGTAGCAACCCAAAAAAGACCGAAGCCTGTGTTAGGGTTAGCTACAAACAATAAATTATAATGAACAATGCAGAGAGCAATCTAAAAACTAACTATCCAAAATTGTGTGCCTAAAAATTCAAAAAGTGTGAGTAAATAAATGTTAAACATTAAAAAAAATTGCTTTTGTACACACGGCCGCACATCAGTAGAAACACTTTTGGACCTTATGGCGTGGTAATAGTGTTGAAAAAGTTTCTACCGAGAAGCGGTTGACCATACGTACGATTACTAAAAAAGTTTTTTTTTTTTAATTATTAGTAAAGTTACCTAAAGGTTAAATGAAAATTAAGTGACGAATCGAAGTTAGTAAAATCAGTAAAATGAAAGATAAATGCTTTGAAATGTATGTATGTATTGCTTACCCAAAAAAGCTTCTAACTCCGAATTTCTTCAACGAGATCAATAAAGCAAGAAGCCAAATCACCAACAAGCGTAACTAAACGGTAACTAAGCGCACCCATAATTGTAGAGATATGCATCGATATACCGCAAGTTGTTTGTGGGAGCGATTTCGGCTGACATGGAAGAGTTTTTGATCCGCAACGCACGCGAGGGAGCCGCGGTGAATTGGCGGAGCCCTAGGGCTGCCTTCCAACCCCGCAACGCTCATTTGAATAAGCCACGCGAGATTAAGCTCAGCATAATTGTGAACGTGTTTGGTTATTTTGATTAGAGATTGCTTTTTGGCATCGTCTATAGAGCCTTTTGAATGCTCTCAATTTAAAAGATTCTTTACAATTGATAGTTAAATATCGTTAGGGCTTTCTTCTGACAACAACAAGACCCCTAAAATTATTTGTATTAGAAAATTTCGTTTGAGTTTCGGTTATTATAGCGTCGTATTCCACTTTGGGAACATCAAGTACGTTATAATTTGGTTCCTCTTTTGTATACGCCCTAACCGAAGTAGCGACCCAGGAGCAACTTGGTAACTCCCGACGGGCAACATTTAGACGGAATTAAGTGCACTTAATCGTCGGCGCAGGCGCTCTGCCCGAGGGAAGCACAATTTGAGCCCGCAGAGCCGACCCGCATTGTAATGTACACTTTTTATGACGTAAGCTGCTAAAAAGTTGGAACCGCAACATGTATTCGTTTAAAAGTTATGATTGCTGCTGATCCCGAACAATGGAAACTTAAAACCGAGTTTTAAAGAATTGGACGAGTTTTCACGACGAAGTGTTTAAATAAAATCGTGTATTTTCGCACCTCGACGTGCGAATTGCCGTCGTTAGCACTGTCATTTGCCTCGTACAGTCAAGTGCAGGTTAATCTTGACACTCGCCGTGCGATTTCCGTCTCTACGCTGAGTAAGATTAGCACGGAACAACGTCCAATGTGTCATACTTGACGTGATCATGACTGTACGTAAATACAGTTCGTCCGACGTCCTTGAAACTCCAAACAATGGGGCGACTCTTGACTTCAAAAGATGATATCGATTTTAGGACAAGCTTGCCCAGAAGAAGTTTAAACTTGAATAGATTCGGATAAGGGAATACAAAGATAGGCGAGATAGTGCTATGTGCTAAAATGTAATGTAAACTTTCAATACAACCAAGGTGAGAATGATATCTGGGGATCCAGACAACGTGCCATTTGACGAAAGCGAACATCATGAAATGTATGGAATGACATTTGACATATAATGTCATCCAATACATTTTATAACGTTTGCTCAAAGAATTAATATGAACCAACTTCGTCGGTGTGTTTATACTTAATATGTCGATGCGTTGCATAAATTTTTTTTAGTCGCATTTATTAACAAAATATGAAAATACCGTAGTAGAGATGCCAAAAAGTGAAATTAAAATTTAAATCGGCTAAGAAATACGGCCGATATAAGCATTTAAAACTACTAATTAGACAGAGAGATTCGACATGAATAGTGACGTCACAATGCACTACGGCCATATAAACTTCATATTAAATTTCGTTTTGCTAGAAAGGGACAGAAACAAATCTTCGATGGCTCATATCTTTTTTAATATTATAGTTATTCGAAAAATTGTTTTACAAGAGTGTTTATTGCATGAAAGAGAATTAATTTTAGGTTAAAAAAAAATCGTGCATGTTCCCTATTATTGAAAATATGTGTCACAAGGTATTCTGACATTCATTCAGTCATTGATAATACGGCATAGGCGTCGTTCTGTAAATTTTGTATGAGGATGTCAAATCACGTTTGATGATTTGACATTTCAACTTGGGACACAGTGGCAGATGTCATCCCGAAGTAAAATAAATTAGTCTTCCTTCATCCGAGTGGAGCAAGGAGGTTGAATTCTTTGGAGATGACCGAATAATCTCATGGAGCTCTTGGTTACTCACTTTCATATTCGCTTACCGTCTACGATGTATCGAAAACCGGAAGGATGGGGTTGCATGATATGAAAATTGTACAATAATTGCATGATTGCGGAGCAATTAGTTTGCTTCCTACCGAGATATTGTTTCGTGTCTGCGTTCAATAGAGGTAGCAGCTACCGGTGCGGTCTGTATTCGCATTCTGCGGTAGTATTTACTTTAATTGTAGGTGCGTCAGTTGGTGCCTCAATGTAGCAACTGTTATATTTATTGTAAGTAACAAAGAATTGCGTTGAAAATTGCATTTAAGTATAAAAAATACTTGCACGTAAAAAGAAATAAGCTAAAGGTCTCAGGTCCTAATGAAAGACTGAATTTAATTTTAGTATATTACTCAGACCATGAAACTGAACAGCTTTCCCCAAGGAACATAGGTCGAAATACGAAAATCAATTTTAGACCTCCCATAGAAACTGCATCAGCGCATTTTGTATGGGAGGTCAAATTTGGTTTTTCGTATTTCGACCTATGTTCCTTGGGAAAAGTTGTTCAGTTTTATGGTCTAAGTAGGTAACGTTTTAAAATGTTTACTATTTCATTGGGACCCTTTATTAGTGCTTCTATGTTAAATATGTACTTTTTTGTTCGTAAAAAGGAGAAAGAAAGATAGAAACAATATTGTTGATTGTTACTTGTAGGTTGTATTATTTTTTGTTTGTCCTTTTGCACAAAGGAGTAGTTAATGTTTGCACGGAAGTAGTTGTTGAGGACTTGGAGAGCCAGGAAGTGCCACAGGCTAGTTTTTATCCCGAGCGAAAAGATAATCTAATTTGTATCTACAGAAAATAAAAAGCTGCAGGGAAATTTAATGGATTGACTAATGTATCCTTATGTATGGCTTCCACCAAGTAAAATGTCAGTTAAAAGTTCAGCTCTACATTTAATTTTGCTGTTGATTTTAGGGTGAGCGCACGCACACGGCTTTGAATTATTTTGCCTTGTGACAACTAAATTGACTTCGTTAAGGTGCGAACCGTTTATTTTCAATATAAGTTAACGAACCGCGTATGTCATAACAGTTGCATCGACTTTCTCGTTTCCGACCCTCAACGCCCACCTTTTAAGCTCGAGGCTCTGTTATTTTTTCTTATAAAATAGCGGCCCAGCGCCAAAGTGCGTGTTCTTTTGTAGATGTGGATGTTTTCTCCACAATGGCCCGGTTTCATTATGCAGGGGAAAAAGGAACGAAACAGATGTACGGTGGTGCATTTCGCTCGAACAATAGTCACGAACCGAGCTCCGATCGATCGCTGTCTTTTGTGACTACAGGAGTGCTATTCCCAAAACAACAATTTTGACGTCCGCACACGGATCCGCAGGTGATCCGCAGGTGTGTGTCAAATTGGTATTCTGCAACCAAGTTATCACGACGGTGAGATCACTGCGTGAACCGCTGAGCGGACTTTTTGACATTTTTGTATGGGTTGACGTTTAAATTGGTATTCCGTAACGCATTCCGCGCTCACTCTCGAATTTTTATGTTAACCTTTACGATTACTATTTTTGTGTTTTTTACTATATTTTGAGTTGTGAAATATTTTAAATGCTACTATATGATGAGAAACCCTCAGAACATGCGTAAATTTGCAGATAAAATACAAAATTGGGATGACTTAAACCAGCATGAAGATGCTAGCGCCACTACTGGGTAAAGTTGGTGGTGAAGAGAACTACCTAAAATTAACATTTGACATTATTGTATGGTTTGACATTTGAATTGGTATTCCGGTGCATAGCCCGCGTTCACTCCAGCGCTCACTAAGAAGGCAAACCTCGAACAACACAAAAGTTACAACCTACCTGCGGATCTGTAAGTGAGCAGTTAATTTTTGAGATTTTTTGGATATAAAACTACGGTAAAAGGAGCTTTTGTAAGTCAGAGATTATGCAATTTCCTATTAGTGAAAACTTAAAAAGAATTTATCTAACTGCCATAGGTTGGCTGGAAGAAATATCTTTTAGAGATAAGCCCGCCCTTGTATATGTCCTTTTATTCTGCTTTTTTTTTCAATATGTGTGCAATAAAGAATATATATAGTTCAAAAGTCAAACGTTTTTCCCGTGTTAAATGGACGTTTTTCCGCGGTAATAAGTAGCTAAAATTAGCACAATGTAGCATTCCACAAGAAAAGAAACTTCTGAATACGTTTACATTTAGCTGTACATATGACAAAAATAAATAGCACTGGTTCGTTTTTCCCGCGGTTATATGTAACTTACGTCAATCAGGGATACTGTAGCATTCCACAGAAGAAAATCTGTAGGACATTTTTACTGAAGGAATGAGAAGTTTTCCCGTTAACGTATCTTACCGCAACAGAAAAACCTTTAGAATTGGTTCATTAGTTCAAGAATTGAACGGTTTTTTCGTAGGAATAAGTAAGTGGCTGGGAATAACCCGTTTCCATTAATAAAGAATAGCTCTGGGGTTTAATGTTTTCCCCGTTGTAATAACATAATTATCTTCTCTGTTCAAAGAAGCTTTCTAAAAAGTAAAATTCAGTTCATTAGTTCAATTGGTTAATTTTAATTTTTAGAGACATAAGAAAATAGTATAAGTATGTGGTTTTCGAGAAACCGATTAGAAATATATACATCATCACCATCATAACATCCCATAAAACGTCCACTACAGGACAGGGAGCTCCCTCCAGAATTCTAGCTTTTGCTGGAAAAATGTGGAGCGGAAGTACCATAGTCACCTCGCTTGTAGAAATATATACACAAACAAATATTGCTTGTTTAATAGTACAGGATTTTATAAACAAAATATAAAAGGTCTCCACCAGAGATATTTTTAGCCTACCTTACTTTGATACTGTTATAATTTATAAGCACGCTACATCTATTTTATCTAATACACAGTATTGAATGTTAATAAAATATTTAGGTACACACGGCCGCACATTAGTAGAAACACTTTTGGACCTTATGGCGTGGTAATAGAGTTTAAAAAGTTTCTACCGACAAGCGGTTGACCGTACGTACTTAAGTAAATAAACGTTTATAAACAATAGACACATTATTTATAGAAATAGTCACTTTAAAATAACATTTAAAACACAATCAAAGCCACTGTAAAATGAAAAATCAGATGTTCGTACACATCTTGATGCAAATGCAATATTATTGTGCGGTAATCTGCTGGAAAGAAGTCATCCATAGCATTCAAAATAGTTATCTGAATGCAGGCTCCACCAGGCAAATTTCTATGAATCCGACGCGTGAGAGACCTTTTCGTTGGTTTGCGGTCCCAAGATATCAGATGTTCGTACACATCTTGATGAAAATGCAATATTATTGTTCGGTTATCTGCTGGAAAGAAGTCATCCATAGCATTCAAAATAGTTATCTGAATGCAGGCTCTACCAGGCAAATTTCCATGAATCCGACGCGTGAGCGACCTTTTCTTTGGTTTGCGATCCCAAGATATAGCTCAAGAAGCGAGACATGGAAGATACCGCCACTTTTATCTGAAATTATAAAAAAATTGTTAGTAAGTTATGTGCTTATTTGTGCAAAGGCTTTGGTGACAGATTTCATAGTCAATTACCTTGTATTTTGTAATTATATAATAACTTGTGGCATCAAATGCTCTTCTACTTTGTGCTATTATGAAGCGAATTTAAATTTAGTTGAAAATCTAGCTAAATAATTAAATTTGTTGTTGTTGTGATTTGTGACTTGTTTGACAGATGTTGATATGGTTCATATTTTTTTTATGTATAGCTCGCCCGCAAAGGCATTGCGCTCTGAATCTATTATAAAATTTTGTTCAGAACTAATATTTTAAACTTCAAATTAAGTAAAAGGATTGACTATTACGTTTTGTTTTTAGAGACACTAAATGAATAATTAATTAACGTCGAAATGAGCTGATAATGTACAGTCGATTTGTCGATTTTCATATAAGCGATTTGTTGCCCATCCCTAGTTCACTCCACTGCGCTTGTGTTGTAAAAATTTACAGAATACCAAAAAAAATTCTGTCAAAGCTGTAAGTGGAGCGAGCCCCTGAACGTACAAATTTACTTTTTCTGCCAAGTTATTCGAAGGTCGATATACTTCGTACGCAAAAAAAGTGGTCAAAACAGCGGTGTTGCCGTTCATACTTTTTCTGATTATTAAATTTTTGGTAGGAATTTGAATTATTTTATAAACAATTTAACAGAAAAAAAGTGTACGATACTTAAAGTAAATTAAGTAGTGAACATTTTGCAATAAAATACATGCGTATGCTAACGCATTTTTTAGTAAAATGCCTAGCTGGCTGCTGGATTTTATTGGTGAGCAGCGGTATGCCAAATTCAGTTAAATGTCAACGGCAATCTATTGCAGGCGTTTTGTGCACTGTATGAAATTCGATATACTTGTATGGTCTCTAGGCGTAGACAACGTATTGAGTAAATAACGAAAAATCTCTCGGGTAGCACTGAAAATAAAACTGAACAAGACCAAGAATTCCGAAAAAAAAAACTTGGCACAAATTGCATGATATGTATGAATTCCCCTTCAGCTTCTAGTTTTTTTTTGTCTTATTTTAATTTCTGTATTTCAGTATTTTAATTTTTAGGTATCTTCAGTATTATTATTTATCTTTATTTTATTTTCAAAGTTTTAGCATACTTATTTATATTTTTTTCTATGTTGTTAAATATTTCTGTACCTACTGATGTTATATTTATATCTTTGTATTCCTTTATTTATTCTTTGTATTTTTCGTAGCAAGTGTAGCTGGTTTTTAGTGGGTTTTTGCACTTGTGCTTTTTTGGTTTAAATAGTTGGCTGTTGTTCGTCTGTTTTTTAGTAGCTCTGACAGTCGACGTCCACTTGTTTGTTCAAATCTACTAAGCAAACCGCAAATTTCCACAATATGTGGTATTTTTCTCACAGTAAAATCAGTTTCATTTTTAAATTGTTCCATGTGGAGATGTTCATGTCCATCATAACTTTTTTATTTATTTATTTTTTATTTATTTATTTGGCTCTTCAACAATATGTACACTGTATAAATACAAGAAGACAAACATTACTTAAATCTAAGTGTCATATCACTTAAAGAAGAGCATAACATGCTCTGAATAATTTAATTAAGGACCTTAAATTACTTTATATTTAATACTAATTAGAAACATTAATACACCTACATTATACTCATAAGCATTAAATGAGAAAACAATAACAAGCTAGCTTTGAAAAATGGTGCTAGATGCTGATACAAAAAATCTATAAGAGAAAAAGAAAAAAAGAGAAACTACTTAAAATTTCAGTATTGGCAGTAAGTTTTATGCTCTCAACTAGTGAGTACAATACTTTTTATCCTACTAATTGGTGTTACATTTAAGTCTATAGATTCTTGGAATACGTTATACAGGGAAATAAATCTATAAAGTGATGAATGCTTTTTTAAGTTGGTACGACTGATAGGTTGTTGAAAAAGTTTAATGTTGGATGAACGTGGTAAGGTTCGAGGCACATTGAATTTGATTTTACGAAGAAGACTAGGACAATTAGTGGAACTAGTAACTAGTCTTTTGAGAAAGACCAAATCCAGCATTTGACGACGTTTCTCCAATGAAGACATTTTAAAGTGTATCAAACGTTCTTCGTACGACTTAAGTTGTTTAGCCAGTTTGCAATGGTAAGTCATATGCCGAAGGAATACTCTTTGTAATTTCTCAAGCCGATTTATATGAACTTTATAAGATGGTGCCCAAGCCACACTACAATACTCTAGTTGACTTCTGACTAAGGAGTAAAACATGATCTTTTTTTGTGACTGGGTTTTTAAAATTCTTACACTCTCTTAGAATAAAACCAAGCATTTTAGTAGACTTGACAATGACTGTATCTATATGCCTGATAAAATTAAGCTTGGAGTCAAGTTGAACGCCTAGATCACGGATGTGACTTACTTCCTCTAGCGTTTCCCCATTTAAACTGTAGTTTGTACATACTATGTTTTTATTACGAGTAAATTTAATGTGATGGCAATTGCCAACATTTAATTGTTTCCTATTTTTCTGACACCAATCTCTAAGCCTGTCTAGGTCATCTTGAAGTAACCTAGAGTCGTTCAAATTTTTAATGCTTTTAAATACTTTTGAGGTCATCGGAAAACAAGTAATGATTCGAATTATGAAAACATTGACTTATATCCTTAATAAAAAGCGTGAAAAAACAAGGTCCGAGATGGGAACCCTGGGGATACCTGGGGAATAACTTGTTTTTGATGGGCGAATGCTTTTTTTTTCTTATTTGTAGGTATGTAAATATTGTATATTTTTTCTGTTTTGACGTGACGTTTTTTAATAATTACCTGTAAATAATAAAACACTGTTTATAATGTAGTATGCTTTTAATTGGCTCTATTTCGATACGATACCCTGTTTGGTTTCCCACAATCTTCAGAATATCATTGTCACCCTTTTTAGAAAGGGACACCGCGGTATCTTATGTTACTTGCTGTCAGCACAATTTTTCTACATGGCACAGTCCAGTTGTACGTATAGTACTTATCTAGTCCCTGGTGGAGCGTGTCTGCGGGCTTGTAAATCGAGATAGACCAGCAGCCAACATCGGTCGATTTGGTCTTTTTTGGATATTTTTTTGCAAAATCGAGACAAAAAAAAACGTATACGGCTTATTGAGTCACTATGTACAAGTAATCGTAGATTTCAGATTTTCTCTCCGGTGCATTCTTCAATACAATAAATACTAACCCGATACTATTAAACGAGCAATGAGTTTGTATATAGAGTGACTTTTAATTAGTTCTTGATAGCAAAAGATATGCATGTACTCATGATACTGAACAACTTTCCCTAAGGCACATAGGTCGAAATACGAAAAACCAAATTTGACCTCCCATACAAAATGCGCTATCAGTTGATGCGGTTTCTGTGGGAGGTCAAAACTTGATTTTCGTATTTCGACCTACGTTCCTTGGGGAAAGTTGTTCAGGATCATGAGTACATTCATACCTTTTTCTATCAAGAACTAATTAAAAGTCACCCTATATAGGTATATAAATATATAGGGTGACTTTTAATTAGTTCTTGATAGAAAAAGGTATGAATGTACTGAACAACTTTCCCAAAGGAACATAGGTCGAAATACGAAAATCTAGTTTTGACCTCCCATAAAAACTGCATCAGCTGATAGCGCATTATGTATGGGAGGTCAAACTTGGTTTTTCTTATTTCGACCTATGTTCCTTGGGAAAAGTTGTTCAGTATCATGAGTACATGCATATCTTTTGCTATCAAGAACTAATTAAAAGTCACCCTATATATATATATAAATATAAATATTTTTGATCTAATTGTGTTGTTTAAGGTCAAGCAGGTTATGAACTTCTTCATTGGTCATCAACCTTTTTCGTAATATTTTTTAATACATTACTGGTATCCCCGTCTTTGACACATTTTTATGTCATGCTAAATGTTTTTTTAAATCGCGTATATTTTCTGCAAAAACAGTGAAATATTATAGAGTAAATGGCTGCAAAATTGATAGTTATGCTATTTGCGGAATATTCTTCTATGGGTATCCATTATTCCTTTACTTTTTCTATGAAAAAGCCGAACTGTTTTACGTATGAAGTAGGGTGGCTGTAATGTACGATATTTGAACACAAAGGAAACTAAAAAGGTACAACCACATCAGTATTGTGGGATGTGAATCTGCAGAATCAGCCCATAAAACTGAACAACTTGTCCCAAAGAACATTATGATGAAATAACATTACGATGAAGATATCTGAATCTAAACATGAAAGAGAAAAACAGCTTGCATTAGTTTTTAGAGCGTTCATCCGATAAAATCGCGCTGGAGTCAAAATTTACGATTTTCGCCGAAGGATAAAACAATGCAGTTCGCAGTTTTCAAAGAAGACATTAATATCATATTAGATATACTTTCACGATCTGCTTTTTGGTTTAAAAACATCTCAAAATATTGGGATATTTTTCCAAATAGAACAGTTTTTTAACACGTCCGTTTTTAACTTAGCGCTTGACCGTCTACGCAGATGCGAGATTTATGAAGGATCAAATGCTACAAAATAAAAATTACCATTCAAAAATTCAGGATATTGTTTAGTTTTTCGTTTTAAAAAAAAACTCTATTTAGGTAAAAAATCATTCAAAAAAACTACAATCAAAAGTGACATTTTCAGCGGGATATTAACCGTGTCATTTTAAGCGAAAATGTAAGACATTATTTTTTCTTTTTGGACATAGCATGTGAAATCATTCATACTCTAAAATACTGTATCTTTTTTTTTGGAATAAATTGTATTTATATTTTACTGTGAATTATTTAGTGCTCCTATAAAATCGATGTTATAAAAAGTTTTTATTATAACTAGTAATTCTACAGACATTAAGAGATTTTAATATCCAACAATGAATAAACGATTTTGATTTGATTTGATTTGATTTACAGGGTGAATTTGAAAACATTCGACAAATTTATAGATTGAGTTCAGACCACGAAACTGAACAACTTTCCCCAAGGAACATAGCTCGTCAGACGTAAAAAAAAATTCGATCTCCCATACAAAATATATGGTCAGCTGACTAAATTTACTATGAAATGGTAAACATTTTTTTTCGTCCGATGACCTATGTTCCTAGGCGAAAATTGTTCAGTTTCGCAGTCTGAAATCAATCTCAAAATTTGTCGAATGATTTCCATTTCACCCTGTAGATATGCTTAAATATATTTTTCTATAAGTATTTTGTATAGATTGACATTTTTGAATTCGTAATATCTTTTGAATGGAATATCCGATTTGAATATTAAAAAGTAGTCTACAATCTCCAATTTTTTCAGATAGGTTCTTACAACATTATTTTGTTCTATCATCAATAGTTTCTGTAGCGCATGCATTGAAAGACATATTACGGCAAATTTTTAGGGTTCCGTACCTCAAAATAAAAACAGAACCACTCACAAAACAGATCACTTTGTTGTACGTCTGTCTGTCAAGACCATTTTTATTACGAACGGGTAAAGGTATAAGGTCGGAATTGATTACGAATATTAAGGTCCGTAAACCACACAAGATCTGAAATTTTTTTTTTTTACAACGACGCAATAAAAAGATATGGCTTTTTATATCCTCCATACATTTATGCACTAAAGCAAAACCTAGAGGGTACTTCCCGTTGACCTAAACTTATGAAATTAGGCAAGAAGCTAGGTCTCACAGTACAAATAAAGGGAAAAGTCTAAAATCATTAAATATTACAATTTTTCTCGCAACTGATAGTAACCAATTAAGGTGAGCTCCCGTTTCAAGAACTTTTCTATAAAAGAGGGGTCAAGTTGGACGATCGCGGAGTTTTTAAAGTCAAAGAGCAAAAGCTTTTAGTATGTGGCTTTTAGGCTTCTTCTGGGCAAGCTCGTTCCATCGTCGACCTCATTTCTGTCTTCAAGACTAGATCGAGGTCAAGAGTAAGCCCATTGATAATAGTAAAATATATATATATCATATGGTAGATAGGTACGGAACCCTAAGGGCGCGAGTCCGACTCGCACTTGGCCGGTTTTTTTCGCCTTGGGTTACATTATTGAAGTTTAAATATTATGTTTCTAGTAATAAATATAGCATATGTTACTCAGGAATAATGTAGCATTCTACCAGTGAAAAACCACGTGTTTCTTTACTTGTTATTATTAGCTAAAATCCAAATTTCAAGTACCTCGTGTCAAAACTGAAGGATTTGAACTGGCAAAAAACTCCTGATGTGATGGCCTGATGGCCATAAAAAATGTTTTGCCACAACAACCAACCACTTTACAATGATGTTATAACAAGTATCGTGATTGTAGACTGCAACTTAAACTTACAAAGGCAAAACGAGTAGAGCAAGATCAGAGCGGTTTATCCCTTTCTAATTCTTGCCATACCTACTATCAAATTTTGCACAATTTCCGTGCAAAAAGTTAAGTTCTGCATCCACGTGTTTTTATTTATACTTTATTTTAAAATAAGTTGTGCATTACTAAGCCCGCAAAATAAAAAGTTATTGATTTTTAAATTAAAAGCAGTCTTTTTCTTAAACAAGTTTAGTAGCTGCGGAAGACTTTTTTATTTAGTTTTATCTATATCTAAAACATTTGCTAAAATAATTTTCTGGTATCCCTTTGCATGCCATGTTGTTGATGTCACTTGTCATCACAACTTCGTTTCTTAATCTTGAGATCTTGTGGATGTTTTATTTTTATTTTGTATTTATGTTTGCTGTTTTAGGAAAAGTGGATTATTTGGTGGTTGCGGCATAAACAAAAAAGTGTTGCATATGAACAAGGGTGACCATGCCATTACATCTGTAGAAACAAATTACTTGCGGCGCAGCCATCACCATGTATTTATTATTTATCGGGACAGAACTAGAACAACTACCACCTAGCGGGTTTGAAAGTAACGGCGCCGTGTCGTGAAAATAATGTTTTAGTGCCTACGGGGACAAAGGTTCCCTTTCCTCTCCGCAGACGCAAACTCGCATACTGAAAAGAATCGTCAGATGAAAGAATGCTAGAATACACGTGTGATCTAGACAATTCTTTGTTGTTGTTGTTTAATCTTTATTGCACGATAATTACAAAAATACTATTCTCGGCAAGACGACATGCAAAGGCGGACTCATCCCTACGTGAGATCTCTACCAGTCAATCTTAGAGTGACTAAAGGATAAAGTATAATGATGCAGGATGCAAGCGTGCAAACAGAGAAAACCATGAAAGAAAATAAGACTAATTTATATGAATGAAAGAAACGTAAATACATACTCATCTTAGTAAAAAATAAACTGTAACAATTACTAGTAGCTATAATAAAATTAAATAAAATACCTACCTACCTTAAAAAGTTCAAATCGCCGACCCTGCTCTAAAAATCGCAACGCGCACTCGGCGCACCTATTGTAAACGAGAAAAATAATAGGTCTTTACCTATGAAATTGCCGAAATTTTCTTACAGATTAATGAGATCATAATTCCTATAATTCTCATGCAATTTTTTTCATTTGTCTTATATTTGAAAGTTGACTTCAAGTTAAAAGGTAGGTAGTTGAATTTACGCATAAAATAAAGCTTTTATTTTTAGTTTGATATATAAAATTAAAGGTTCGAAAATTGTTCGTCTTAAATGTCGTCCGATTTCATCATTAGATTTGTTATATTTTTTTACAGATAATATTTTTCGAGAATTAAGTTTAAGCTTCTGTTACCTTAATCAATAATGCTTAAAAAAATAAAATAAATTGTATTTACAATTCCTAAGAAAAATGCAAAAATGTTAGTACTGAAAATTGAGTTTACCTAAAATTCGCCATAGAAAACGGCAATTTCATAGGTAAAGACCTATTAGTTACCTTCATGCGCGCTGCGACTCTGGCGAGGGTTGACACAATTAAATTTTAATATAAGTTTTTTATTTCTGTTTTTTTATTCTTTTTTAGGGTTCCGTACCTCAAAAGAAAAAAACAGAACCCTTAAAAGATCACTTTGTTGTCCGTCTGTCTGTCTGTCTGTCAAGACCCTTTATCTCACGAACGGGTAAAGGTATCAGGTTGAAATTAATACCATATGTTAGGATCTATGAACCACACAAGATCTGAAAATTTCAATTTTTACAACGACGCAATCAAAAGATATGGCATTTTATGTCCTCATCTCCATACATTTATGCAAAAAAGTAAAACCTACAGGGTACTTCCCGTTGACCTAAAATTATGAAATTTGGCAAGAAGCTAGGTCTCACAGTACAAATAATGGGAAAAGTCTGAAATCATTAAATATTAGAACTTTTCTCACAACTAATGGTAACCAATTGTGGTGAGCTCCCGTTTCAAGAACATTCATATAAGAGAGGGGTCAAGTTGGATGGTCGCGGAGGCGAATTTTTAAAACGGGAACACTTACAAACTTGAAAATTGGTATGTTTATAGTGCATAAGCTATAAAATAACAACAAATAATAGAATTTGGTCAAGCGCGTGTCTGACTAAAAAAATCTAGCACATTAACTTACTGAAATTCCAACTAATACAATTATGATTATGTGGTGGTACGGAACCCTCGGTGCGAGAGTCCGACTTGCACTTGGCCGGTTTTTTGTTGTTTAAACATGCTTATTGTTCTATATTCTACTTATTGAACAAGTGGTTAAAAGGAAATCGGTACTTTTCCTTAAACCCTGTATAAATCTTTTTCACTTTGAAAGATTATTTAACATGAAGGTTGTTCTTCTTCGTTCATTTACCTGCATGTTTGCCGTAAAAATTGATTTTTGACCATAACTATATTTGACGCTGCATCCGAAGATATATGTTATTCACTGAGTAATACATTCTTCAATGTCCTAGGCATCGCACAATATATCAAAGCTGTAGGTAAAAAATCTAATCATAAAATAGTACTAAAACCACAGCTGTAGTTTTTGTACCTTCCCACGCCGCCCTGGCAGCGCCAGTTTTTTTCAGAACTCGTTATATTTTTCACAAAAGTAGTCAAAATTTCAAGCGGCTTTGCTGTTGTTTGAGTAAACTAATTGCAATAAAACAAAGTTAATATGTTGCATGGCAATAAGCCAAATGTGTTATTGAAAACTCGTTTAAAGTGAAAATGGTTATAAAATGAAAGATCGTGCATTTGGAATGACGGTTCATTTGGAAAGGTTTCCAGTGCAATCGGATTTCATTTGTTAAGTCTGCAAATTGTAATGTTCTAATAAATGCTTAATTCTAACAAAGTAATATTCATTTAGGTAACAGTTTTCAGAAGAACGAAAAAAATAAACAAAAGCGATTGAATGTTGCTCTGGTGTCTCACAAACTTATAAAAACGCGTTGTATGAAGCTTTCTTTACAGATAGTTTCCCTTATTTCTGTTTTTAAACAAATCGTCACAATACTTGTCCCACTCAACAAACATAATATTGTGGACACCCTATTAGACAAATTTCCTACATCCCATTTCACATCCTACTCGGCTCGCATTACTTTTGGCAGAGTTCAATCACGATAAAAACGCCGAAGCGGTGCTTTTTTAAAACATCAATGCCACTTTATTATTTGTACTCTTTTTTGAAAACGAAGGATTTTTCAAGTAATGATTACGAAAAAGATTCGACTCTTATATTAATTAGTGAAATACTAACAATAACATAGTTAAAAACTTATTATTACGCTGATAATGTTCAATCGATTTCTCGATTCTTATGTACGCAAATGGGTGGTCATCCCTATGTCATCTCGACCCGCTTGTGCTAATGCGACAGAATACCAAAAATTTTGCGTGCGTGATCTGATGCGTTCGGGAAGTGAGGGCTGATTCCTTCGGGAGGTTATGGGCGACATTTGATAAATTGGGAATAGCACTTCAGGACCCGTCTACCGTCGCCTTCCATGACAGCTGCTTTGTAATTACATTAGTTGCATCGTCGCGTCGCCACCTTCGTATAGCGTCGATTGATGAACCAACGATGATTCGAAAATCGAACTGCAATTGTTATTCGAAAATTTAAGTTACGAAACGCAAATCAAAACAGTGTCCGAACAATGGCACCTCAGAAGCAGTTTCCATAACATAACGGTATTCAAATTTGTAGTGAATGCGAAGATCTGTCATTATTGTTCAACAAGGTTATGTTTGCTGTTGTTTGTGCTGTAAGGTGTTGTGCTGTAAGGTGGGTCATTTTGTGTGGTCAAGTGTGTGTGGTAGGAGCTTCCGAGTGACGCGTTGGTTGCGTGCGTGCGCGCCCGCAGCCAACGGACGGACTGAAATTATGCGCACTTATCCCTCAGCCATTAGGCCGTTTCGCTCACTTAGTTATGGGCGATTTCGTTTGAATCTCCAACTCGATTCGGCTCTTTTATGTCCATCATGAAACCTAACTAAAGACGCGGAGCACTTTGATTAATTGATTTACTTTAAGAAAATTGCGTGCTGTATTTACGCAGCAGTTCATTATAAGTTGTTAAATTTGGGTGGCCGTAGTTTTCTTTTGAAGTCCTTTAAAATGTGATTTGATATGATATTTCAATTTTTATATGTTAAATTGGATCCAGATTGCAGCATTTCAATGTGTAAAATTCATAATTATCGTCAAATCACCTCAAACCACCACGATGCGATGGCGAGATGATAATTTGTGAAGCAGATTTTGAATAAAGATTAATTAGGTTAAGTTCACAGGTGCGAAGTTGTTAAGCATCGAGAAACCAGTCGGTACCGGCCACCGTATCTGATTCAACAACGTATCGACTCGCTCAGTTAATTAACAAACCCCTCTACATCGAGGGCACTTCAAGTTTCATAAGAGTACTAAAAGTGTCTTTAACACACCTTAGTCCCCACCACCCCCCGCAGATTTTAATTAAAAATAATAACATTCTCCGCCGAGGAAACTCCCAGAAAAAGAGGAACGGTAACCGATTGATAGGAAAAAATCGTTGCCCCTTCCCTTTCAACCCGTAATCCGGTAATTGTCGGTCTTTTTTCTGCTATGAATTAAAAAAAAATTGAACCCTTTGTGGATTTCTACCCTCGCACGTGTTCAGTACGGGAACCGACGAATCTTTTTTAGGCAATCACAAACACTGAACGTCAGGGTTGTGAATTGCGTTTGACGAGCCCCGATTGTTATCGCGGACGGTCAAATCACAAACAATATGCGCGTTTCTGCCTATCTAGATCCCTCGTGAATAATAAATGTCGAAGAAGGAAGCGTACGGCGATCAAAATTTATCAACTCGACCCTTAATGTCAATTGGCCGTTAGAAGGCGAGACGATTTCGTTAATAGGATTGTAATTAAGCCGCTGGGGGCTAGGTGACATTGTGGGGGGGGAATGAACGCAGGTGCAAGTATAAGGGCGTAACCTTTACACCAGCTGTTCGATCCTGAGGAAATGACTACACGCCTCATCGGCGCGATGAGAAATAAGACTACTTTTAATCTATTTCTAAGTTATAATTGGCTTCGGGGTACAGATGTTGCTATCTGTTATATATGGTCAAGTAATATGTTTAACGTTTAATATTAAGTGGCGTTAAACGGCAGCTGTACAATTATGACCTGGAGCATTTGTTATTGTAAGGGGAGGTGCACTTATGTGAACACTCACAGTGTATGCTGTCTAGGCAGTGCAGTACTGATGTAATGGTAATGGGAGTAATACCGCAGGGATCCGAGGCTCAGCCCAATGGACATTTGAATATTAATACGCCGGTATTCGTTTAGCCATGGCCGGTGCACATCGCATACATTACACCGTGAAAGCCTATAAATATCTTACGCATATCAGAATCAGAATTATTTATTATTTCTGGACATCACAAAACAACACATTATACAACATAGTGGAATATAACAATAACATATACCTATATGAAATATAAACTAATAATATGAAGAGAAAAAAAAGAAGTTTTGTCTTATGTGCTGTGATACCCAATAAATAAAAGGGCCTCACTCAGTAAAAGCCGCAGCATAACCTGCAGCGCTGGTTTTCAGTGAACCCTGCTGAGTGAGGCACGGACGATAGTGTGCACAGAACAATTACAAACAAATAAATATGTAAATTAATTTACCTTTATATATATACGTTATACATATCGTTGTTGTAAGCAGAAATCTACTTGTGACACACAGGCAACGGAAAATTTCTTTCGGATCACGAAAGCTTAGAAACGTTGGTCAAAACCCAAAGGGGTGACCGCTGATGGCACAACAAATAGAGCGTTCCGTGCTTCGGAAGGCACTTTAACCCGTCGTATTTGGCTTCTGACATAAAAACTCGCCGCAGGCGAAGCCTAACTTATAATAGAATTGGGTTTGATTTTCCTGACTGAGTTGCACACGTCAGAGGGCACTGGTTTTTACACAGTCACTCTGTGTAAAAACCAGTGCCCGCGTAAAACTCCATAAACGGCAATGATCAGTGTAAAAATAAAGCAAAAAGCTACCTATACTAGACATTTTATCTAAAACTGCCAAATCCTTAAGGCAGTTTCTCGGTGGCGAGTCTCCGATAGGCTCACGACTGCAATTTACGATAAAGGGAATCCATCCTTCACCTTCGTTTCTTGGGAGCTTCAAAATCCTTTGATAAATTACTATTTCATCTCTGGATTTGGACTTTTGTTGGAACTTTCTAAGTTCCCCTAAGCGTTTTCGTTGGGATAGTCCCCTACGGAGTGTGGAGGGAAATCCGGAGTGACCAGGCCTGGATCTAGGATTTTTTGGACGAGGGCAGTAACTTGATAATGGCGCTCCCACTTTCTCACAAAAATATGGTTGGAATTTTTTGTGACTGGGAGAATAAGGACCCTTTAATTTTGCTATTTTTTATTACCTGACTAATTAATTAATAACAAACAGTGATCGTCAAGTAACTTTTGACCATTTTGGTTAACTCGGCTTGGGGTATTAATTCTTTTATGTTATCAAGCAATTCAAATCATTTTTTGAGACGATATACTGACTCTTAAATGGTAAAAAATAATAATTTCTACACATATTTTAAAAACTGATTCCCAACTTGTGCAGGTCTTGCTTGCTTGGCGCTTTTTTTTTTCAAACGTTATGTTATGATATTGGCGCCCCTTGAAACTGCCGCCTGGGGCAGGCGCCCCGGTTTGCCCCTCCCTAGATTCAGGGCTTGGGGTTGGACAGTTGTGTGTTGAAGGTTTTTAATTTGGTGGCCGCCTGCTGTGAACGGATTAGAGGCCAGTCGAGGCCGGGGAAGGCTGGGAGAGGTGCAATTAGTCGACGCCTGCTGACCCGGCTTCGCAGCTCGTACCGACTTAACGGGGATTATCTAGCCGGCTGTTTTAAACTTTAATGTTTGTTGGATTAATTTTCTTGCAAAATTTTAATGCAATACCGCAAACAAACAAGGACCTCACTTATAGGAAAAACAAGTATCGAGTCGTGGGTGCCAGACTCGTACAAAAAGTACCCGGATTCAGATATGCCCCGACCGGGAATCGAACCCGGAACCTTCATGGCCACAGGCAGATGCACTATACCACTGCGCCACTCAAGTCTTCGTATCAAAGCTTTTCTTTGTCAAAGTACTTACGTTGTATTTGAAATCTGCTGGCCTGTAAATTTTTGATATTTTTTTTTTACCAAGTGACTTATTCAAAGACATTGGCTACTTTATTAAAAACATAAATCTAAGGGGTGAAATAGAAGATAAAAGAACCTTATTTCACGCGTAGAATTCGTGGTAAGAATACTAAGAATACATAATATAGTACAGTCGGCGACAGTAGTAACGTAACCTATTATTTTGAGCGGGGCTTTTAGTTTGTAAGGTATAAGCCCAAGTCACACAGAGGCGGTATGATTGCGAAAGCGGTTCGAGGGCGGACCTGTAGGAAGAAAATACCACAAGAACTCATAGGTTACAAAAAAAACCGCCCCCGGAACTAAAAGTACTGTTCTGTTTATGTAGGTGTTGCTTACACTTATTTGCGGCCGTGTGTACATACTGACCGGTGGCGGGGAACGGTATGACTAATGTAAAAATTCCAGGCAACCATTTTAGGTTCTAAATTTTATCGTGCCTACATCGCCCCTATGCAACATCAAAAGCATTAACGTCGCCCCGTGGGAATGTCGTGGTTCAACTCGTTTATTTTACTCCATTTTAGGGTTCCGTACTCAAAGGGTGCCAAATAGTGCCTCTGTGGTCTCTCTGTTCGCTGCCCGACCTGAAAATGTCTGTATCCAGTTAACCGTAATACTAGCTGGACGAAATTTTCACTGAACGTGTTACAATGGCGGATTATGATATAAATAAATATTAAAATTACTTTAAATTATATTTTAAAATCGGCCACATTCGACTCGGCCACTAATCAACATCATTTTATAGTGTCATGCTCTGTGGCCGGACCACCATTTAGTACCCAGATGCCTTAGTGCGAAATAATAGCTACCTGTGCAGTACTTTCCTAAGCACAGGTTAAAATTAAGAGTACCTCAAAGGATTATGAAATAATGAACAACGAAAGTGGTCCGGCATTTTATACAGGAAGTAGTTTATATGACCTATCACTGAAATTTTGTCACATACTTGGTATAGAGTAGTGGTACGCAACGCAAGGCTTGTAATCCATATTTTAAAAACACATAAATATAGGTTATTAACTAAGTTGTTGCAAAACAACGCTCACACAATGTAAACACCAGGTTTATAGATAAAAAAAAAGGTTTACAGAAGTTCAAAACCGCTTACAGGAACTTTATGGGAAATTGATAATTATGTCAAAATTTCGAAGGATATTTGTGAGGTTAAACCAGGATCTTCTAAACGTTTGCATTTGATCGAAACCGAAGCTATAACGCTGGTTTGAAGCAAATTAACAAGTGGTACGGAACCCTCTGTGCGACCTTCGCCGCTTATTATATTTTTAAATTTCCCCATGTCGGTAGATGATATTATTATTACGTCAAATGTTATCGAATAGCGACATGGATTGTGACGTTTTATTTATTAACTGGGTATTGTGATTTTTGGGAAATACGTTTTAATTTTCATTTTATACATTTTGTCTATTGAATTGGTAAGAAACCAATATTAAGTGGAATTATCTCGTATGGGTACTTAGTTGATACGTCCATGCTTTCGATTGGGGGGTCATTTCGGTGGTGTGGACATGGGGGTGAGTGCGTGGGTTTGTGCTTGACTTTCATTTGGCTGTACCTACCTCATCATCACCATCATGACATCCCATGAAACGTCCACTACAGGATAGGGAACTCCCTCCTAAATTCCAGCTTTTGCTGAAAAAGAGGGGAAGTACCATAGTCACCATGCTTGTTAGCGTTACGGCTGCCACCACGGACCGCGGTTGTTGGTGACCGCAGAATGTAAGATGATTCGATACACAGAAGGATGCTGCTGCCCATCCTCTGGTTCATTAACCCTTAGTCGCCTCTTACGACACCCACGGGTAGAGATCGGTCGGTGGACATAGACGTACAGACAAGAGCACATCAAGCTTTACACATTAGACTTTGTACCGTTCTTATTCCAATATACGTATGGGCTAGAATCGCGCTGTGAGTGTCAAGCTTGACATGTTGTTGACTGTACCTACCTACATAGACGTATCCACGGAAAACCGTGTCACAGCCAACCAGGAATTTTTAAACCCATTTTGAGCTTGACACATTTGAATTCAGCATTTTAGCACCTGCTAGTTCTAATATGAATAAACTTCTGAAACAAGCGCGTACTTTCATTCATTAATAATCCGCTTTTTTTGCAGACACAAGCCATTCACTCGACACATGTGCGCTCATGAACAACAATAGTTATGCTAATCTCTGGCAAGGGTGGCACGTTTTTGAATTACTTAAGCGTTTTTGTTTTTTAAATGCAAGGGCCTTCTTCCAATTTAATTTTAATAAACTGAAGATGGTAGGCAAGGATTACCAACATTGGCCGTCAGGTTTCAATTTCAATGTTTATGAACAAGACTTACCCAGATGATACTTTGGCATAAATTTTATTGTTAACTAAGTTTTTTACTGCATAAAAAACCAGGTCCTCGATATACATTACAGAATTTAGTTCATCCATTAATGTACCTACTCGAATAAAAAAAAAACTAAATAATGTCATACACCAACCCCCGTCATTAAAAGCCCTACATTCGTTGCTAACTTGATTTTATGATTTATTCGACTACTCGAAACATCCCTAAATCTAGTCGAGATTAAGCTCACGCATGCGTGCGCGATCGATAACGCCATCTGTTTAGTTCTCGCGGTCTTACATTTAGGTACCGCACCCCATTTACCTACATCGCCTAAGCAATCGCTAACGTACACTGGTGTTTCTAAAGGGAATTGTTTGTACGTAAGTTGACAAAAGCGTCGTACTACTGTGTACCAGCGTAGTTCTGCACGTGGTTCGTATCGTGTCACTCGTTCGTTTGTGCCATGGACAGTGATAATTGCACACATAATTAGCGAAGGGACTATAGTAAAGTTGTATGTAGGTTATGTAGTTTTAAATACATGTCGAAAGTCTGAGTAAAATTATTTTGGAATCACTACTATTATAGTTAGCAACTTCTGATTAACAATTTGTGACGTTAAGGAATTGTATTTAGGACTACAAAAGTAAATTCAAGGGAAAGCCAAGCAATACTGTGTACCGCACTTATTATAGTCGCCGGAGAAGACAGAATCTCACTGCGAGTGCCAGGCGTGACATGCTCTGGCAGCACAGAATAAAGTATACAGAACGAACACTCCGTCCCCCTTGTAATCACCCCCGCACACCCGCCCGCGAGATTTTCGTAGTCCTTTTGAGGGTATTTTTAGGGTTCCGTACCTCAAAAGAAAAAAACGGAACCCTTATAGGATCACTTTGTTGTCCGTCTGTCTGTCTGTCTGTCTGTCTGTCTGTCTGTCTGTCTGTCTGTCTGTCTGTCTGTCTGTCTGTCTGTCAAGACCCTTTATCTCACGAACGGGTTAAGGTATCAGGTTGAAATTAATACCATATATTAGGATCCATGAACCACACAAGATCTGAAAATGTCAATTTTTTACAACGACGCAATCAAAAGATGGCATTTTATGTCCTCATCTCCATACATTTTTTCAAAAATGAAAAACCTACAGGGTACTTCCCGTTGACCTAAAATTATGAAATTTGGCAAGAAGTTAGGTCTCACAGTACAAATAATGGGAAAAGTCTGAAATCATTAAATATTACAACTTTTCTCACAACTAATGGTAACCAATTGTGGTGAGCTCCCGTTTCAAGAACATTCATATAAGAGAGGGGTCAAGTTGGATGGTCGCTGAGGGGATTTTTGGTTTAGTTCTATTTAAAAACGGGAACACTTACAAACTTGAAAATTGGTATGTTTATAGTGCATAAGCTATAAAATAACAACAAATAATAAAATTTGGTCAAGCGCGTGTCGGACTCAAAATATCTAGCACATTAACTTACTGAAATTTCAACTAATACAATTATGTTTATGTGGTGGTACGGAACCCTCAGTGCGCGAGTCCGACTCGCACTTGGCCGGTTTTTTTCCTTCCTTCCTATTTCAAATTCGCGCTCGATGTAGGCATGTAGTATCCGGAGTGTGCTAGCAGTCAGTCCGGACCAGAATAGGTTAAGTTTGACACTATGTTGTTTAAGAAGTATTAGTTAACATCATGCCTCTTTCCCGTCGGGGCACAGATGTCGGGGTAGGCAAAGACCACAGCCCTCAAATGCTACGATCTTTACATATTCCCAGTTTCCTTAAAAGCTAAAGTATAAAATGACAACTTTCGTCAAAAAGTAAAAATAGGGTCAACCAAACGTTTCCTTAACACTAACACAAAGAGCTCATTTTTCTTTGCAATAATTTTTCATAGCTATGTTAAATAAAAATGATTATCTTTAAATATTCGCTTTTTGAAACAATGCACTGCAACATTTGTGAATTTCCACTCCGAACTAGGGTATATAAAACAGGTGATTATTTGTTAACGTTACTACATCCATATCTATATTCGAAAGCCGAGCAAAAGGTCGAAATTTGATGAGAATAATTAAACAGTCCCAACTTTATTACAATCCTTTATGGGTCGCTCGTAAGAACGCTTACTAACTTAATAAATTTTGCACACAATAAACCTTTCCCTTCACATTCGCCGCTCGATATTACATTAATGAGAGAACGAACAATGATATTTAATTTCCAAGTTCAGCCCCTTTCTTTTTACACCCCCTTTTGAGTTATACATTGATTCTTTATCCGCAAAATGAAGTATTACAATCCCTTACCAACAAGTAATGTACTCGCAAAATTAGATGTTATCTCTGATTGTAGGTCTCGTTTTGTCATAGTTCTACGAAGTTCTAAAAAAGAAAGATATCACCACAGTGTTATAATTCGTTAGCGTTGTCCCTTTTTGAACTTTAAATTATTGACGGTAAGATTCAGAATTCTGTAAGTCTGCCGCTGACATAATTTAATACTCCTATGCTATACCCGAAGCAAACTTAATCCTGCTTTATGACTTAGGCTTAAGGTTAAAATTTGTTTGAGTGTCTGAACCTACAGGGTGTTGTTTGTAGGGGATGTTTGCATGTTGGGGGAGGCACGTGCACTAGCATTTTGCGTATTACCCAAATAAATAGCGGATCTCGATTCTCGAACCATTGTTTGTGTTCTGAGGTTCTCACAAATTTGTTTTCGTTATTAATTTCTTGAACTTATTCAAAGTGAATTTGAAGTAGTGTTATATCGCCTTTCACACTGGCTATTGACTTGAGCATTAACAGTGCATTGTTATGAGAAAGTGTATAAAGAAAACTTAAAAATCTAAACAATTTTTTTAATAATTTACTTTTTCCTCTCTCATTCGTTACATAATACGAGTATATGCATGTTGTAAAACTTCTTGAAGTCTCCTTCTTTATGCATGTTATAGACTTTGAATATGTCTGTCAGTCAAGTGTTATAGTTACCAAGTGGTTATCAATCATTTACTTGTTGAGTTAAGTGTCCTTAAATAGTCCCCTTATCTTTTATGTATGTAGTCTATGTTACATATTTAGTTATTTGAAGATTTGCATAATCTAAACGCACGTGTACTATGGGACACGCCACGCGGCTCATTCATTCAGGACTCCCCACATTTTATTTCTTTCGGTCATCTGATTTTGATGCCATTCAGCGATGGACCTTAGGCGAATTTATGGCTTGGGGGATGTTAGTCCAATATATGCTAATTTTAGAATCGATATTTTGTGCAAGATACATATAGTATATTTTTTATGTAAGTAACAAGTAGGTAAGCAAGCGAGCTTGTGGGCCACCTAACGGTAAGTGGTCACCACCGTCCATAGCGCCCACTGTCTTATTAGTAGCATAATTGACACTAACAAGACAGCAAAGCGCATTGTCCACCCTGAGAACTATATTAAGATGGTGTGTCTCATGTGCTAGTAATTTCCCTGGCTCCCTTGCCTTTCAAACCGAAACACAGAAGTGAAAACACTACTATTTCACGGCAGAAAAAAGCAAGATGGTGGTACCTCCATAGACGGACTTTGCACAAAAGCCCTACACCACCTTCAACGTTGGAATTTGAATAAATAAGTTTTTCACCCCATTAGCTCGGAAACCTTTGCTTTATCGGTCGAAATTTGCGTGCAAAAGTGATGTTTGGCCGCTAGCGTGAAAAAGGTTTTTAAAATTAGAACGTGACGATGAATTAGGGTGTAAGGTTCTGGCGCTATTCTTTAGCATATTGCTCGCTATAGTGAGGTGAAAAAAAGTGTTTTTCGCTCGGCAGGTAACTAATTTTGCGTCTCGTGCCTTGAAACCCTCGCTACGCTCAGAATTCTTCTTTTGAGCCACTCGCTTCGCTTGTGGCCTTTGATAGGTCTTGTTTCAATACAAGGCACTCGCGTTAAATAATAATTTTGATGCCTTGCTTGGCAAATAACTATTTCTAAACTTTACGTAAACGCTTCTGGATAGAATAGAATGAAAATGTATGGGAGTAACATTAGCTATCACGTGACATTTCATTATAAGTCGATCTCATTTAATTCAATTCTAGTAGCGTTACTTGTCTACGGCCCCTGTTTTTATCTCTCTGTACATAAGCCGCGCAATGTAACTCTAGTCCTGACGGTTATTTTATGCACATGGGTGACAGGTAGAGAGCCAATGAACGATTCGCACGCCTCCCCCCCACCTACCGCCATTACTCCCGTGACAATTTTTTTTTATATTGCGTATTAAAGGTCAGGGCTAGAGTTAGTTTGCACCCCGTATTCGAGGTATGCTATGGTTATTAACAACTAGTGTGACACCCACTCAATAGGATTGGTACATTTCCTAGCTTAGAGCTGCGCTCGAAAATGGAGCATCTCTATTGGTTGGAATTTTCCCAGCTCACAAGTTAGCTACCTAGCAGAGCTATGACTGTTGGAAAGGCACCCCAACGACGAAAATAAACTGATTTGACATTACGCAAGGATTCTATAAATACTTTAATTCAAAGTCAAGACAGTTATACAATGAACAAAAGCCGTGAAAGTTATGAATAAGAAAAGTTGACAAAGCTTGACTGAAGCCCTAAAGGTGAAAAGTTCTTTTTTAGCGTACTTTTTACAAGTTCAAAGTCAGCAAGGCAAAAACGTTTTAATTGTTAAGCCTGTAAACATTACCTCAAGTACGCACCAATATTTGGAAAACAGTTTCATCCGTCGCTTCAAGTTCAAGTAAAGTTTATCAGTTCTAAGAAAAAACTGACAACTATAACTATTATAGTTAACTCTTTATTGCTCACATAAGTAATAAAAACAAACGAACAGGAAAAACTAAACCTACCCGCTAACTAGTAGGAAAAAGCGGCCTTATCTCTGCAAGCGATCACAGACTACCTAGACAGGCAAACATGTACAGAGCTCTGCAAGTATGAGAAATAAGAAGTTCCAAAAAATCTACCAAAAATAAATATTTAACGTGCTCTCGCATAAACATCACGCCTTTTCTATAGGGGGAAACGGAGACCACATCCTTTCATCTACTACGACCTTAACAGACTTCCTTTTCTTCTATCCCACACAGTCGTCGGTTTAGGGCTGACCTTGCCTTCTCCCTCGTCCGGCTATCGTCTCTGAGGTGTTATTTACCTTTTTCTAACCTAGGTACATAATGTTCTATTATGGCATAGCACTTTATAAAAAAAAATTACGTATCCCTCCCATTAAGCCCGATGGTGGTCAAAGTTAATGCCATTTTGTAAATGCGAGTAATTAAAAATTTCAAAGTCAAGTGCTTGCGGTAGCTGGGCCGTGAATAACGAGTGGGGCACAATGGCTAGTTATTACTGTAATTGAAGTAGGAAACCTAACATGGAATTATTAGTAGGGGGCTGGGTTTCTAACTTTTTGCAAATTACAACAAAACTGAGAATTGTATAAGTATTGTTACCGAAATAAATTTTTGTATTACTTTTTTCACAATAAATGTAGGGGATGGTGTTCTAATGGAATACTAGAGTCTCGGTGAACGGTCGAATTAAATATTGGGGGACATTTCATACGAGGTCATCTGATCCAAAACTAGGTAAAGCCTTTATGGGTATCAGAGACTGATATACATAAATAGATAAATAACACCTAAACACAGAACAAACACTTGTGTTCATCACACAAATGTTTGCCCTGGGCGGGGATCGAACCCACAGCCCACGGCCTGATACGCCGGCTCACTACCAACCACACCAACGGGCTTTCAACAAACCGACGAGCGTGTATATGAAAGGGTTGATGCGAGCAGAAGAAGCAATGAATTCAAGATCATAGCTGCGGTCCACAATAAAGTAATAGTACTATCCATAGAATACATGAAACTCTGTTTCATGTATTCTATGGTACTATCAAACAGACCGGACACTCTCCGCCCCCCTTGCAATCCACCCCGCACCCCCGCGAGCTACCGCCCGCGAGATTCTCGTCATCCTTCTGAGGGGTCTTTTGTACTGAACATGCGAGCCTACGCGACCTTCCAAATTCAAATTCGGACTCGATGTACGACTATGTAGTGTCCGGGATAGGCTGGGGAAAGAGTGTGCTATTGCTATTGTCTATCTCTACGGGAAAGCAGAATATTTATGTGTATGATCTTGTAATGTAACTTGATCATACATGACAGTGAGTAGGAAACAATTAGATTTGAATAAATCAGTCGCGAGATTGGCATTGCTGCAGACTGAACCAGCTACCGTTTAATAAAGCACAGAGGGGAGTCCATCACAGCTACAATTTACCGATAACTCAGCCGATACAAATCTGCATAATTGTATGCGGATGGGTCATGGAAAGTGTTGCCAGACGTTTTAATACAGGAACTACCAAAAAAATCTACACGTAAATCTTTTTCGTGCTCTCATTGATTATCCATGGAGATTGAATTTCCAAATAAAAATATGTAATTAAATATAAATAGTAAAATTTTAACAAATATGAGAGGCGTTTTAATTTGATTTGCAAAAATAAATTTTATTGTTAAAATATATCAACAAATGTTTTAAATATAGCAACATTATTATCAAACGCAGGAGCCTTCCTTCACTCACTTCGGTTATAATATGTCCTCAGGGCGGAAATTCATTTGTAATTACATTACACGTGCTAAACGACATATTACTTCATGACACGCAACGTGTAATAAAAATAAGTGTGTTGTGATAAAGTTTTCAAAGGTGCGATACAGGGTTGCCAGACGCCGATGTCATGTTTTCGTACAGACATAGTCAAAAATCTCGTATTTTGGCAACACAAACCTCGTACACATCTTGAGCGGGTCTCTGCTTTCAGGCGTTTGTAGCGTAGCGCTGGTTCAGCTTATGCTGGTTTTGTTTCCACGTGCTAGCTGCCGTGCGTACTTTGGAAACTACTTGAACAATGACCTTGGCTGCGCAGAGTCGACTTTACATACTAATTGACGTGCGCAAAGCTTCCCCCACCACGCGATTATTGTTCAAGTTGTTTGCCCCGCAGTATATAGTTCTTTGCAGCTAGAGAACAGTCCGGATCTTTACTACGGGACCGCTTGTTTTCCAGAATAGTAAATAATCTGTGACTCTTATCTACACATAATCTAGGTACTACAAGTAAACTAAATTAAGAATGATCTCTTAAAACATTACTTACTTATATCTTAATCAACCCAAATAGAAGCTTTGAATCCTACGCCAAAGATATTTTCTTTTGTTGCATTCCCATTTTTTTATCAACTAAGTAATCACTAACAGTTGTACGTTTGTATCAAAGAAACTCGTACAACATTTCTACGAGAATGGTATGGATTTCAGCTCGTACCTGTTACGAGAACCTCATATTTCTTACAGAAACGTCCTCGTACGTATGGCAACCCTGGTGCCATAGAGCCCTTATCGTCGTCACTGTGGGAAGCTTTGACCGCTATCTCTATCTTTATTGCATTTAGCGCAAAAAATATAAAAATATACGTGTTATTATTTAATGTAACATGTTATTATACCTGTTATTCTGGGTTATCTTTTGGAAAACCACAAGAATAGTTAAATAAAATTTATGACAATAATGCGTGCATCCTTTTGCTCGACCTTTTTATTAACAGGAAATGGACTATTTCCTTAGACACAATAAAAAAAAAATCTTACAAAAATCGCGAACAAATTAAAAAAAACTTTATGGAAAATTTGCAATCCATGGCATACCAACCTTTACCTTAAGAATAAGAAAAAGAATCATTTATCAAGTTCCTTAACTCAGGAGGACCTTTATACAGCGTGAATTTTTATTCGTTTTAAACCCGAAGCCCAGTAATTCTACTCATGAAAACAAGCAACTATCCTAAAAAAAAAAATTTTTACTCAAAAAAATTTTTTCGTCTCCCCATATTAAAGTGCTCACGTGATCGATTCATTTTGTATGGGAAGGTGAAAAATTTTTTTCGAGTAAAAAAAATTTTTTCTTCTTTAAAGTTGCTTGTTTTCATGAGTAGAATCACTAGAATTCACGCTACATAAAGCCAACCAAATAGATAGTGTAGGCCTTCGTCAAAGCCCGTGTCAACCTTACACACACCCTTAAAATAACGGGCCAAGAGAAAAGCAACAAAAGTCAAGGCATAATAATCGATCAATAATGGCACAATCGATATTATTGTCCCCCGCACCCCAAAGAACTCGGCCCTGGTAACCCAATATGCGACTGTGAGGGTTCTACAACCTAGATATAGAGAGATCACTAGATGCGGCTAGGACTTACTATTTATAGCTTCTTTTTTTGTCGAGGGAAAATACATCATGAATAGCTGACCTAGAGTCTGAGTAAATTAAAAACACAAAATGCAAAAGTAACGATCACTTACGAGTAGTAATGGCACTCACTGTCTTATTATCTATTGGGTTTAACCCATCTTTACCCGTGGGTGTCGTAAGAGGCAACTAAGGGATTATGAACCGGAGGTGGGGCAGCAGCATCTTTCTGTGTATCGTACCATCTTACATAATGCGGTCACCAACAACAGCGGTCGCCATCCGCAACGCTTACAAGCGCGGTGACTATGGTAAATACTTTTATACTGGAGTTCTGGAGGGAGCTCCCTGTCCTGCAGTGGACGTTCCATGAGGGTTCTAGAACATAGACGTGGATAAATTAGTAGAAGCGGCTAGGAAATGTTCCTCCAAAACAAAGATTCGAAGTTGTTATTCGACTAAGGCTCTCTAGCTGCAAGTGTAAACCACGATCACACCTAGCTGAATTCAAAGAATAATTCGGTATACATTGCTGAGAGGCTTGGTTATGTTAATTGAAATATCCTTACTTCAACGAGCAATGTATACCGAATAAGTCTTTGAATTCAGCTAGGTGTGATCGTGGCTTTAACGGAAACCTTAAACCTTCTAAAACATTTATTCCTCGACGAAACATGCTGTTACGCGTCGTTAACAGCAGTTGCAAAACATTTATCATATAAATAATACGTACTTATATAATTTTAGCCTCATCCTGTAGGTTCTTTATTTTTTTCTGAATAAGGGGAGCCGAAGGACAATTTGATGAGAAGCTGAGCACAAATGAAGCGCCATAGGCTATTTCTTGCTACCATTAAGTATTTATAAGATCTGCTCAGAACAGATTTTTGTTTTAAAAGCTAAAATAAAAAATATACTTGCACAAATAAAAAACAAAACATACAAACAGCGTGAATTTTCATTGATTTTGCTCCCGAAGCCCAGATTCTACTCATGAAAACAAGCAACTTTCCCAAAGAAAAAATTTTTTACTAGAATTTTTTTTTTAATTTTTCGTATTTTTTTTTTATGGGATAGTTGCTTGTTTTCATGAGTAGAATCACTGGGCATCGGGAGCAAAAACAATATAAATTCACGCTGTAGATGCAGGTGAACAGCTGGTATATGAGATATCAGATCTTTTAACAACTTTATCTTCTTCTTCTTTCGTGTCTTCATATAGACTCCGGACTGAAAACATGCGCAAGCGCCAAAGCCTCACTTCTCTCCTCCGGTTCAAGCCTCCTCTTCTCCCCTAACGATGGCACACGTTTTGATGTACCTTGTCTGCCTCTTCAGCTGCGCACGCGAGGACCTTTATAATGCCAGGACAGTGTTGTCTGTGTTGTGTGGCAGAGTATTGGTCAAATAAAGTACAAACGTAGTGCAAGTGGTTCTAACAGTACCTCATTATTCCTGTATTATAAAATACTCACAAAATTAAAAATTAGCCTATCTAGTCTGGTCTTCATATTTTTTGTAAGAGAGTCAAGGGCAAACGACCCTACGCGGTACGAGCCATTTGTCTGGCCTCGCTGATGTTGGTAAGGGCCGTATCAAGATTCGACTTTTGAACTAGATGTAAAATGTATTAGTTCAGAAAATGCTTTAACTTGCCATAGAAACTGCATCAGATATTTACTTAAAGATAGCGCATTTTGTTTGGCAGGTTAAACAAATTTCTTACGTTCCTTGAGACGTTGTTCGGTGTTGTAGATATTCAGGGTCATTGGCATTGTAATTATAAAAATAACCGGCCAAGTGCGAGTCAGACTCGCGCACCGAGGGTTCCGTACCACCACAATATTAATTGTATTAGTTGAAATTTCAGTAACTTACTGTGCTAGTTTTTTTTTAGTCCGACTCACACTTGACCAGTTTTTATTAGTTGTTGTTAATGTTGTTATTTTATGTTGGTTGTGTTGTTGGTTTCAGCATGTTCTAGTTAAGAGTTGTGAGTCATCCCTTGACAAGGACCATCTCTCTTTTTTACACCCTGTATTTGTAGTTAGCAAAAAAAGCTACTTAAAACATAGAAGGGGTGTAAAACGTTAGCTTCAGCATTCCAACCCCAAAATGCAAAGCTAACGATTTTCGCCACCACAATGTTTAGCGGCACTAAATTAAACACGTCTCGTCTGTCTCATTATGGCAGCTATTATTACTCATTCGTGCTTGCTTTAGTCTGTATTTACACCCAATTTCTTGGTATTCTATTTGTTAGTAGTGGTGTGCTTTGTCTGCGGTTCGACTAGAATTCTCTTGATAAGGGTTTTCAAAATAGACGTCTTACCTCTACTTAGTAAATTGTTCAGTCTTTGCCTCTACATTTCTAAAACCATGTTTCCGGTAGGACAAGTGTCTGCTCTTATAAGACGACTTCAAACTGAAAAGCAATTATTAAAACGGTGCCTAAAATGCATTTAATATTTGAGTAACCCTAAGGGTCTAGCTTAACGCTATTTGCTTGGACATCCTATATAAAAATATAGAACAGACTCGGAGAAAGAAATCATTAAAAAAATGTATTCATAATTTCATCATGACATCCCATGAAACGTCCACTACAGGACAAGGAACTCCCTCCAAAATTCCAGCTTTTGCTGAAACAATGTGGAGGGGAAGTACCATAGTCTCCACGTTTGTTAGCGTTACGGCTGGCACCATAGACCGCGGTTGTTGGTGACCGCAGAACGTAAGATGATACGATACACAGAAGGATGTTGCTGCTCATCCTCTGGTTCATTAACCCTTAGTCGCCTCTTACGACACCCACCGCCGGCACCACACGGGGCATTTTAATTGATAATTTTACGAGTAAAAATAAAAAAATAAAATAAAATCTTAACTATCAATTAAAATTTAAAATGATTCCATAATTTGTAGCAATGGAAAGTAAAGCCTGACTCTATTAACTATTTACTTACTCGTACTTAACTAACATTTTAGTTTGAAAGAAAAACAATATTTCTCAATCAATACAAGAATCATTAAGAGAAAGCAGTAGGTAAACTAAAACAACAATCTTCTTTAAACAACGTGAAGAAACTTCGAACAGTTTGAAGAGTAATTAATGTTAAGAGGCTTATTTTCCAAAGTGTTTCCGACAATATTTCCGTTTAAAATTTCAACATTTTCAACGCCGTCTAGCATTAATCAGGGGCCCAGCTGTTTGAACCCCTTGAGGGTAGAATGACAAGACTGCATCTAAATTCCAACTTGGAATGTACAGGCTGTATTTAAACTTGAGTACAATTTTAAGATGAGGGATTTGTCATTTATCAACACTACTCTTCGCTCTGTTTTAATTTTCGATAATTAGACTAGGCAGGCTCCCCGCAAGGTGGACTGACGATCTAATCAAGGTCGCGGGAAGCCGCTGGATGCGAGCAGCAGCGCAGGACCGGTCGTCATGGAGATTTTTAGGGTAGACTATGTCCAGCTGTGGACGTCTTTCGGCTGATGTGATGAAGATTGATAATTAGTAGATCTATGTCATATGTAAGCGTACAATTGTGACTATTATTGTGTGATCTAATTGCCTAATTTCATTTATAACAGTTTATAACTTATTCATATATTGTATGTATATAATGGTCACATGACAAATTCTTGAGAAGTATAAAAGATGGAAGGGAAGAGAGGAGGAAGACGACCTAGGCGAGCTACTTTTACCAAGTGAAGGAAAAGTTCAACGCCATATCTTAAGGAGTGATTATACCTAGCTGAATTCAAAGACTAGTTCGGCATACATTGCTGGGAGGCTTAGTTATATTAATTGCAATATCCTTACTTCAACGAGCAATGTATGCCGAATTAGTCTTTGAATTCAGCTAGATGTGATCACTCCTTTACCTGGAAAGAAGAGATGATCCACTGACAAGAGCATACCTGTTAAAAGTGTTGAAATTCAGTGTATATAACAAATTCTTATTTAGTGTATGCAGATGTTGCACTAAATTCTGCTTTAAAATGGCTGTTTTTCTAATAACTTGTGTTTAAAATCCTTAGCTAAACCATAACAAAAGCAGCTAGGCGTCAGTTCATTAATCAAAACCTCCTGTTGTTGCCTTACCGAAGCTTGACACTAGCAGTGCGACCTTGTCCCGTACGCCCATTAAACAAAGTCCAATATGTCAAGCTTAATGCGCTCTTGACTGTACCTAGATTATAGGTGTATTTGCGAAAGTTACTCTGTTTGTCTATCGGTCTGTCTTTCACGGCTTAACCTGTGACTGAATCGATTTCGATGAACTTTTCGGTGAACACGGTGAAGTAACCTTTTTTTTTGTCATCTGAATGAAATAGGGCCAAATTTATAGTACTTTTATGCACCAGTTTCATAAGATTCCGCTCATGTTCAAAACAAAAAAAAATGCCAGCTTGATTCAAACTCCTTTTTGTATGTCAGTTGCAGTTTCGATAATAAAAATCGAAAATATACCAGTGCAGACGATATATTGATTAAATTAGCTTAAAATCTACTACTCGTATATACAGGGTGTAACAGAAAAGGTATAACAACCCTGAAGGATGTAAATCTGCCTATGAAGCTGAACAACTTTCCCTAAGGAACATGGATCAAAATATGAAAAAAAAATTTCGACCTCCCATACAAAATACGCTATCAGCTGATGCAGTTTCTATGGGAGGTATAAAATTTTTTTTTCGTATTTCGACCCATGTTCCTTGGGAAAAGTAATTCAGTTTAATGGGCAGATTCACCTCCTTCAGTACACCCTGTATATACTGTGGCACAATTTACCATTACTACTGGAATTAACAATTAATACAGGAGGAAGGGAAGTCCTTTGTCTTGCAATGGTTGCGAGCTTATGATTCCACGCGGTCGCAGACAAAGTTGCTGACAGCCACATTAATTTCCAACCCATCCCATGCTTTACGGTTGACCAAATCTATATTTTTCCAAGTGATACATCACATCGGTTCGTCCACTCAAAAGTATCACCTGCGTCTAAAACCGGATGATCATAAATTATGTTGGAAACAATGTCTCTACTATGGTTCTCTCCCTATACGTTACCTGTGGAATGGAAAGGGGACGCCTCGTGCCAATTGCTATTCAAAACGTTGGATTATAAGGATAATAGGGGTTAGATTGGATGGAAGTATCTTTGGGAAAAGTTATGACAAATATTCTATTGGATATTTTGTAGAAATGGTCTGATGTTTACATGGTGTTCTAGGTTACATACTGCATCTTCTTGAGTTTGTTGAGTGAGTTTGGCAAAGGCCAGACGGTTTAAAATCTCTGATTACCATGGATGTCATAAAATGTGACTCTGGGATAAAAAGAGGGTTGGCAGAGCGTCCTTCTGAGTTTTATTGTCACCACACCGTGGTCAACAATAATACCACCACACCACTGTTCGGGGAAATTAACAAAGTCGCCACAGTTTTCAAAATAAACCACGCTCATTTAGTCGTAGTTGACTTGACTGATTCTTAGAAATCGTAATCTATAAAAAGATTAGATAGAACCTTTCTATAGGTATCTGATTAGCCTTGGTTGCCCGATTGGTAGGCAAAGGTCTCTTATATTCACCATCATCATTTTAAGCCAGTAATCGGTTCATTGCTGGGTATAAGGTAAGGTCTTCCTTTTCACGCCATCCACTCCTGTCCTTCGCCTTGCTCGTTCAGGTTTTCCCTACCATGACCACAATCACGTCGGACTGTCTAGGCTGCGACTTCCCATTAGACCAACTGCTACGCACAACTAGTTGTGCCATCCAAATGCGACAATTTTTTTGAGTTGTGCTACAGAATATAATAATCAGAGCTTGAGTTTGTTTGCGCGGCGTACAGTCACTAGTCACGATAATGTTATTTATGTCTATAGACTCTTATTTGTGCCTCTTGCATTTTATTTATGGTTTAACTATCAGCTGTGCATTTTGTAAACTCTTGCGTTGCGTAGCTATATAAAAGCCAGAAAGACATTCTAAGTATTTCTGCACCATGAATATTGCTTTACATTTTCAACACTGAAAGGAAGTTGCACCTTCTTTTTGTCGAAGTCTTTCCTGCCTTTTGATGGTGCGGCCTAAATTAGCCGACTAATGAACTTGTATACCATATATCAGAGGGCATTTGATCGCGAGCCGTAAATATAGTAGAGACAAGACTAATGGTAGGCGGTGTGGTATGTCGTAAGGGTGTATGGTTTTTGATATCATATTATTTAAATTATACACTACATTAATTTGTGTGTGTGTAAATGAATGTCAGATTGTAAACGGGTAAGATTGTCTTGAATTAATTCCCACCACCGCGTGTATCGTCGTGCCAATAAGGGTGCTCTAATCTTACATCATCATCATATAAGCCGAAAGACGCCCACTGCTGGACATATGCCTCTCCTAAAGATCTCGACGACGACCGGTCATGTCTTACATAACTAAAGTATATGAAATAATCTGATTAATCATGTATTGTAAGCTCAGGAACCTCAAACAACAAACACACCCGAAATCGAACCCGCACCCTTTGGCGCAGCAGGCAGTTGCACTGCTAGCTGACTGCGCCATACAGACAGACAAGAAGGAAACATGTATATGATTGAAATTACAAAGTTTATCCAACGCCTTTTAAACAATAGAGCGTTTAGGAGTTTTTACTATAGTTTCCATTTTTCCCATATGGCGCCACTTTATTTATGAAAGAAATAAAATAATTTATATAATTGTATTGGCCTCATAAAGTGATCTAGAACCAGCCTATTATGTTTATTGCTAAAAGAATTCCCCACCTGTGCCTAGGTCTGCGGATTATTACTACCACTATCTATATGATCATTTTATTACTACCACTATCACATGTAAATGGAAAAAGTACTACAAAGCTTTTTTTATTGACGTCAGTTTCATCAACAACTTTCAACAGCCGAGCAGATAAATACAAAACTTCATCAAATGAAGTACCTCTACCAAGTACGCCCGCGGCCGTCACTTTCAAAATGAACAACTTTCCGGCTACAATAATGTGTAATTTCAGTACGTTTGTGTATGTGAAATATTATCCTAGAAATTTAAGATTTTAGTTTTACGACTGTTGGAAATTCCCTATAAAAACTGCTGCCGTACTCCGAAGTGAAACTACGATAATATCGCGCCGATAATTAGTCTATGGTTCGGCCTTTGACAAAGAAATTGCCATACAAAGTAAATTTCCGAACGTAATTGTTGTTGTCAATCTGATAATATCTAATAATTGAAGACTTGGCCTTGGCCTTACTACCCGAAGATCTTGAAAAAAATTATCGAAGACGAGGCTGAATGGTCACTGATCGTTGCCTGCCTTTTAAGGCGAAATAAACAAAAAAAAAAAAGGAGCTCCGTACGCACCCTGTACGGTCAACCGCTTCTCGGTAGAAACTTTTTCAACTGTTTTGCTATGCCATAAAGTCCAAAAGTGTTTCTACCGATGTGCTGTTGAGTGTACTAGCTGATCGGTTATGAATAAGGTGTGCAAGGGATGTTCAGAAAATTGTAGAGCAAGAGGTATTTAATTTTTGCATTTGGGCTTGATAAAAGTACACACATGGTACAAAAATGGTACACAAATTAAATAAAACTCACATTTGATTTCGAATACGTCAATCAACCAGCGGACAACACAACGCGTTGTGGCAGGAATATCGAGCTAAAATCAACATATTGTAAAAATGTTCAGGTAAAATGCTGTCGGTATAAAATGTGTGAACGAACTTTGTATCATCAAGTATTCATGTCGATCCTTGTTTCATATTTAACATTTCTTCTTTAAATATTGAATTGACAATGAATATTACACTTATAATATTACGCTGACGCGCCTACGGTGTACTTTGCTTAGGACCGGTTTCACCGCTTCCCTATAAACTTCCAGACAGCCTATCTGCTAGTTATTCCGTCAGATAGTGAAAATGTTTTCAATGTAGACATATTTTATCTGACAGCTTACTATCGGAAACTTTAGCAGCAATCGGCGAGACGAGCCTTTAATCCACGATCACACCTAACTGAATTCAAGGACTAATTCGGCATACATTGCTGGGAGGTTTGGTTATGTTAATTAAAAAACAAACTTAATAATTCTAAGCCGCGACTGCCCGTGAGTGTGGATGGGGTAAGTGAGCCTTTAGCCATCGCGAACCTTTTCAAAGACCACTTTAGAGTATCGGCACAGCCGGTGACGTCTGCGCTAGCACCGAATAGTACCACTAGTGAAGAGGATCATGAAGCGCATTCGCCGCCGGTGTCGCCGGTGCCTATTACAGCTAAGGAAGTTGCTGTGGTGATTTCACGAATGACCAGGGGCAAATCTCCTGGTCATGATGGACTTAGCGTAGAGCACTTTAAACATGCGGGGTCTCACTTGCCCAGGGTTTTGGCACTTCTGTTCAACCTTTGTATACGACACTCGCACTTGCCACCTAACTTAATGAAAACAATAGTTGTGCCAATTATTAAAAATAAGACGGGAGATTCTTCAGATAAGACCAATTACAGACCCATTTCATTAGCAACCATAACAGCTAAGGTACTTGATGGTGTTCTTGATGTGCGCTTGGATAAGCATATTAGTTTGCATGATTCCCAATTTGGATTTAGGGCAGGATTATCCACAGAAAGTGCAATCCTGGCGCTCAAGAGCACCGTCAGGTACTATACAGATAGAAGCACGCCAGTGTATGCGTGCTTCTTGGACCTATCTAAGGCTTTTGATCTGGTGTCATATCCGGTGTTATGGGATAAATTGAAAGGAGCGAATCTTCCGTCTGAGCTCACTGGAATCTTCAGACATTGGTACGAAAATCAGGTGAACTATGTGCGATGGGGGGAAGAACGCTCGGAGGACTACAGGTTGGAGTGCGGGGTGAGACAGGGGGGGTTGACGTCTCCTCGGCTCTTCAACCTGTACGTAGACCAGCTGATTCGCGGGCTCAGCAGCATGCATGCGGGATGTTCAATCGATGGCGTCAGAGTCAATAACATTAGCTACGCGGACGATATGGTGCTGTTGGCCCCGTCGATTAGCGCGCTTAGGGAGCTGTTGCACGAGTGTGAAACTTACGCGAAAAGTCATGGGTTGAAATACAATACCAAGAAAAGTGAGCTCCTGGTTTTCACTGCGGGCAACAGCTCTCCTAAGGAAGTGCCCCCCGTCAAACTATATGGGATCCCCTTGACGAGAGTCAAGCAATTTAAATACCTGGGTCATGTTGTTACGGAAGATCTGAAAGATGACCAAGATATAGAGCGGGAACGTAGAGCGTTGGCGGTCAGAAGCAATATGCTTGCCCGAAGGTTTGCTCGCTGCTCAAATGAAGTCAAGATCACTCTCTTTAAGGCATTCTGCCAATCCTTTTATACGAGCAGCCTTTGGGTGAAATATACGCAGAAGACCTACAACGCTTTACGCGTCCAATATAATAACGCCTTCAGGATGCTATTGGGGCTGCCGTGGCGCTGTAGCGCCTCCGGCATGTTTGCCGAGGCGCGCACTGACGGCTTTCACGCGATTATTCGCAAAAAAGTGGCCTCCTTTTTGAACAGAGTGGGCGGCAGCCCTAATACCATCCTGAGGGCAGTGGGGGGTAGGTGCGGGTGTCCTATAGCCCACCACTGGATGATGTTACTGATAAAATAGGTTTTAACTCTGTGTGACACTGTGTATTAATTTATACTACACTACTTATATGACATTTTATAATATTATTTGTAATTATTAATTAATTAGTTATGGAACAATTAGTTCTGAAATAAATTATTCATTCATTCATTCATTCATTCATTCAATTGCAAAATCCTTACTTTAACGAGCAATGTAAGCCGAATTAGTGTCTGGATTCGGAAAGGTGTGATCGTGGCTTTAGTCTTGGATGTTAGTTATTTGATAGCGTGTTATCTATTCTCTAAAATGCGGTTTCTCATGTTTGAATCCATTGAGAAGTTTAGACGCTATCTTCCTTCAAACTTAGACGAAGGCGCTATGTTGAATATTTAGTGCCCATTTGTGTTTTCTAATGCCTATACGGCGACATCATTTGATGTAGTCAGAGGTTTAAAAATTGTGCTACGACATTTATTTGTTTTCATTGTACGGTCAACCGCACGTCGGTAGAAACTTTTTCAACCCTATTACCACGCCATAAGGTCCAAAAGTGTTTCTACTGATGTGCTGTTAAGTGTACTATTGTAATTCATTCTAAGGGTTCAGACTATCTTGAATAGCGGCGTTAATGCGTTAAAGGACAAATAAAATCTCTTCAGTGCTTATACGCATACAAAAAGCCTTGTAAACAGTCATTTGGCTGCTTGTCAACTCCCAGCTAGCTTCTGACCTGATGTTTCTAACAAAATAACTAAATAATTAACATTCATAGTGACACTTAGGCACGCGTAATATAGCATTATTCTTCCAAATATGGAGATACTTTAGCTTATTAATTCAGGTAGCCGCTTGCCGCGTCCAACTTGGATATCTGTCGATCTTACGCCATTATCTTCTAACATTATAACATTGTCCAGTTTAATAAGAAAGTTCTTTAGTACCGGGCGAACAGGAAGCTTAAGCCAGGGCTGGTAAACCTTTGGTTTAGAAGATGTAGACAGTGTAAACTATACAAAATGTAACGGAAAGGGCAACCCTAAAGAATGTGAATCTGGCCATGAAACTGAACAACTTTTCCCAAGAAATCGAAATAAGAAAAAAAAATTTTGACCGTCCAAACAAAATGCGCTGTCAGCTGATTCAATTTCTATGGGAGGTTAAACATTTTTTTTGCTATTTCGACCTATGTCCCTTGGGGAAAGTTGTTCAGTTTCATGGGCCGATTCAAATCCTTCAGGGTTGGTATACCTACCCTTTTTGTTACATCCTGTAGATTGATTCTAGACAAAGCAAAAAAGACCCGTAAAAAGGACGATATAACATAATGGCTTTACATTTTCGAAATTGTCCTGAATTTCCCAAAAATTATGCTTACCTTCTATTCATTCAGAATACATTCAGTCATTCAAAATGATAAGATCGACTTCCTTTTAATACATAGACAATATTATGCCTCCCTTTTCAGGAAAATATACTTATCATTTTTAGGGTTCCGATACCAAAATGGTAAAAAAAAGGAACCCTTATGGTGCCGCTCTGTCTGTCTGTCCGTCTGTCTGTCACACCTCTATATCTCAGCAACCACTTATGCTATCAACCTGAAATTTGGAATAGTTTTAGAATATAGTTGCCCAACTTAATTGCACAAGAAAAAATTTTGAAAAAAGTATGATTATTAATATAAAGGGGGCCAAAATAGGGGGGGCCAAATTTCAAATTGTCGCTACTAGGTCGAGTGGGGTATCATATGAAAGGGCTTTACTTGTACATTTTAAAATATATTTTTGTATTTTTTTAAATTTCTTAGTTTTAAAGTTATGATGAAAAATGTCAAGAAAAATACCATTCCCCCCCCCTTATCTCCGAAGTTTGAGTAAGGAAAAATCTGAATTAATTACAGTTGACAGAAGTTTATATAAACTTTACAGCAAAAATAAAACGATCTTTCTAAGTTGCACAGTTTTTCAGAAATCTGCAAAAAACCTTTACAAACAAATTTAGTTTTGCGGTCCTGAAAATGGACTTTATTGCTTCCAAAAATACTATAGGTATATCGGAACCCTCGGCGCGCGAGTCCGACTCGCACTTGACCGGTTTTTTGTATGATTCTTTACGAACCTACAAAGTGATAGGTGTGCCATCTCTGCCACTACAATATAGATAGACGTTTACAGGCAAGTCAGGAGTCCTTACGGGAACGGAATATTAAGCAGGGGGTAGAAGATGCCTCCCGGATAGATGTTTATAGCCGCTGATTCAGGTTTTGATGTACAACGCTTAGTTATCAGGGCAACTCTGTTATGGGTAGCTACAAATCTTAGCAATGTACTTCTTAAAATAAACTGACTGCTCTGACCGCTCGGTTTGCCTCTTACGTGGCCTAACGTTAAGATTAGGTCTAGTTTGTTACATTGCAGTCGCTATGTGTATGAAATTGTGCTCTTGTCTAATTCCCTGGTTAGGTGGAAAGAAAATGGCGAGTCGAATCAGAAGATCTGAGAAATTTAATAAGCTTGGCGCTTGGCGGTTACTCTACTGAAAAGAGCAAAGCTCTATAAATAGAACAAGATAAAGAAAGAATGTCCCGTGTGGTGCCGGCAAAGAATAGTACAAACCTATCTCTATCCTTGGGTGTCGTAAGAGGCGACTAACGGTTAATGAACCAGAAGATGGGCAGCAGCATCCTTCTGTGTATCGTACCATCTTACAATCTGCGGTCACCAACAACCGCGGTGCATGGTGCCAGCAGCCGTAACGCTACCAAGCTTGGTGACTATGGTACTTCCCCTCCACATTGTTTCAGCAAAAGCTGGATTTTTGGAGGGAGCTCCCTGTCCGGTAGTGGACGTTTAATGGGATGTTATGATGATGATGAAAGAAAGATATTTAATTGGTTTTTTCTAAAAATCTAAAGCTATTATAGTAGTTTTGCAATTTTATTTTAAAAATCATATAACTATGCTGTAAGCTCTTTTATGTGAAACGTAAAACTAATGATACCTTGTTTTCGTTCCAGGTATGTTGCAGCTTTCTAGAATCAACATAGACATGGTAAGATCCAATCCAATGGGTAAGAATTTCACGGTCCTATCGAACGTACCTTGAAATTCTTACTTAGATGTAGGAGAAACTTAAAATAGATTCCTATAAAAATGTTTATTAAATGTTAAAGTTAATCCAACCTACATATCACTTTGAAACTAATTAGATCGTAGTATGAAATATAGTATAGTAAGAAAGTCGCTCACATAAATAGCGTACTTTTATCAGTCTTATCTAAAAATTTAAGGAATCTTTTTTTTACCGCTTGAAATATCGGTCTACAACTTCCTTTTTTTAAGAAAATTTATCTTGTTGCTACCATACTCGTATCTCCTCATTGGTATGCAGCTGAAAATCTGTATAATCGCGGCGTTTTTCTACGTTCAGTCTACGCGGCTTACTAAAACGTAGCGATTATATCCTCTTTGCGTACAAATCTGCGTCTACGTGAACGCCGCCATTGGCTCTAAAATAATTTGGAAGATACACATTTCAAACAATGGCCAACGTTGGACGTACATGGACGTGTTAAAACGTCAGATTAGGCCGGTTGCACCGTGCAATGCAACAGACTAATCACGGCGGGGTCAACGGCAGCGCAGGTACCGACCCGAGCTTTTTGTGACCCATTCTCCGTAGGGCTGCCAACATGCAGCACAATAGCCTGCCCAATGAATTGTGTTCGTCGAGCAAACACCAATGCTGGCACGTAAAACGTAAAATTTTGACTGTGGCACTAATGCAGCAGTCCATTGCGACCGATTTAACAGCAGCGCATATACCAAGCCTTTTGCCACCCATTATCTGTAGGGCTACTACTATAACAGTAACTTTGTGAAATGAAATGATAGAAAGTACATTTATCTGTGTTTGTCCAAAAAATGCTAACTTACGTCAAGATCGGTAACGTAAGATTAGGCCGGTTGCACCGTACAATGCAACAGTCTAATCTCGACGGGGTCAACGGTAGCACAGGTATCGACCCGAGCTTTTTGTAACCCATTCTCTATAGGGCTGCTACCAAATCCGTAGTAAACTTTTACCGTTTACGGTGTAGAATCTACATTCAACACTGCAGGTACCTGTAGATCGAACAAACGCCAATGTTAGCTGCAGAGGAAAGCGTTAAGACGTTAGATTAGGCCGGTTGCACCAGTGCAGCATACTCACTGTGACGGGGTCAACGGCTGCGCGCGCATTTATCGACCGACCTGCCCTTTTTTTTTTACCTATTGTCATAGGGCTACGCCAATAACTGTAAAGTTTGTTAGAATAAGTCTGTTTATTAGAGGGAACGTATTTACCATCTCGCATCTTACATATTCTCTTTTTGCTTAAAGAATCATACACTCAAAAAAATCATGGCTAATCAAGTTGAAATTTTGCTTGATTAAAAAAAATATGATCATATCATTCAAGAACATGTAAGAAATAACAAATGATAGTTTCTTGTCACAAACAAGCTAAAATGATTGAATTTCTATCAAGTTAACTTGTTCAAAACGAACACGCACTTTATTATTCGATAAAGGTAAATTGATCGATGAAACCAAACGCCCGCGTCGCGGCCTAAACGAACGTGTTCAGTCGTGTTCATTGCGTCCGTTTGTGTGGACGCGTGTGAAAATTAAGAATGGTTTAAAATAACAGTGTTAACAATGTCACAGTTCTAAACAATTTTATTTCCTGGATTGATAAAGAAGAAGAAGGTCCATCTTCTTGCAGCGTGGCTTCATGGATTTTCATAGCTGAGACCTATTTTCAAACGTAAGTACCTAACCTTTGTTACCGACCGACGCATATTACAGAAAAGCAAATAAATAGGTATTCGCGATATTCAAGATCCTGTGGGAACTCTGTCCAGCAGTGGACGATCGTGTTGTTATCAAAGTTTCTACTATAGGATCATTGGTTGTTGTGATGACTCACAAAATAACGAAATTTATATAAATAAACAGCGGTAGACAAAATTGGTGTCAATGATCGAGTCGGAAATCACTCACTAATGCAATGTAAACTCACATTTCAATATATGTTTTATTTGACATTATAACATTTCAGTGATACAATTGCAACCTTCATCTATCCGTACTTATAAGTATTATAAATGTGAGTTGTTGCTATAAAATATGTTTATAATTTCAGATTTTACCGAAAATAATGAGCTGATCAACGTGATATGATTGCCTGCTCAGACTGCATCTTCAAGTTCCCAATGAAACGCTGCTCTTTCATCATTCAAAAGAAATAAGAAGAAAAATGTGGACGTCAACGAAAGCTGAAAGCCGCAAAGCTTTTGTAACTTACATTCAAACTACAGATTTTTAATACTTTGTATTTTTTACTGCTATTAAATATCTAACTGAAACTTTGTGCATTTTCTGTTGAAGGTACAGTGAGCATGGGAAATGAAGATGAAGAAATTGGCAATCTCATTCTTATCAGATCCCAATGGCTGATTTACCTAGACAAAGGCAAAATATTGGCGCCTCTGAGGGATGTAGATATAGGAAAGAAAGAGAAAGCTATTCAACATTTTCTTTTTTTCCTATAGCTGCATCCCTCAGAGCCGCCAAAATTTTGCCTGCATCTCCCATAAATCTGCCATAAATTTCCTATAAAGCACCTGCATAAAGCAAATAAGTACAATGTTTGGATGTAACATATCCTTTGTCAATTCAAATAAGATCACTTGATCACATTAAATAAATTAAATTTATTTTAACAATGTTAAATACTTAAATCATTCAAGTTACTTGTTATAAGTTATCATTTGTTTTATAAAACCCAACATGTTACAATATTACATCAACAAATCACTTGTTTCATATCATCATCTCTTACTACCGTGTACAAACCTGCATTTATCATAGTAATTATTAGACTTGATTAAAGTTAACAATTACTTCTTTGAATCTACTGAGACAAGTTGTTCTGATTTTTAATCAAGATACATTTATTGCCGCCATCATTTAACTTTATGTGCTCGTATATAAACAAGTTGCATGATTGCCATGATATTTTTTTAATGAATGTTAACAAGTTTTTTTTTCAGTGTATGTACATACATATTTTACATGACATTGGGTCTTCGATTATTATTGTTGTAAGTGTGACTTATTAAAGTTGTCGTTGTTTTAAGTGTAGATTGCTCTTGCTCTGTTGACTTTGAGCGATTACTCATCTTTGTTTGCGTTAAGTATAGATAGAGCTTTTCAGCGTTTTTGATGAAGAAATAAAAACATAGCTGCAACCCTAGCCTTTCCCCTCCCCCGGCGCCGCGTTCCTCCCCGCGCTACCGAATTTAATGTCACACTTGCATTACCACGACTTAGTAATAAAACAAAGTCACACACTGGACCTTTTCGCGATAATATCTGAAGAAAAAATAACTTCAAATGTGACGAATTTTTCGGTAAATTTGCCTGCTTACAGCGATTTGTTGCTTTTTTAGGGTTCCGATACCAAAATGGTAAAAAAAAGGAACCCTTATGGTGCCGCTCTGTCTGTCTGTCTGTCCGTCTGTCTGTCACACCTCTATATCTCAGCAACCACTTACGCTATCGAGCTGAAATTTGGAATAGTTTTAGAATATAGTTGCCCAACTTAATTGCACATAAAAATTTTTTGAAAAATGTATGATTATTAATGTAAAGGGGGCCAAAATAGGGGGGGCCAAATTTCAAATTGTCGCTACTAGGTCGAGTGGGGTATCATATGAAACGGCTTTACTTGTACATTTTAAAATATATTTTTGTATTTTTTTAAGTTTCTTAGTTTTCAAGTTATGATGAAAAATGTCAAAAAAAATACCATTCCCCCCCCCTTATCTCCGAAGTTTGAGTAAGGGAAAATCTGAATTAATTACAGTTGACAGAGGTTTATGTAAACTTTACAGCAAAAATAAAACGATCTTTCTAAGTTGCACAGTTTTTCAGAAATCTGCAAAAAACCTTTACAAACAAATTTAGTTTTGCGGTCCTGAAAATGGACTTTATTGCTTCCAAAAATACTATAGGTATATCGGAACCCTCGGCGCGCGAGTCCGACTCGCACTTGACCGGTTTTTTTTTCTACATTTATACGAGAAAGAACTTTGTCGTTTGCCAGGCTGTCTTAATACTTAGGTATTTGATCTAGTTTAATGAAACTAGGTCTCGGAACTTGTTTACTATTATATATTCTGTGGTCTCGGTCAGAGCAACGGAGATAGAAATATATAACAATAATAATATAATAATAATTTAATATCATCATATCGTGTGGATTGCAAGTTCGATTTCCAACCTCAAACTAAACCTAAAGTAAATAATTTGTAATATTTTTATGTTTTAATATTAATAAATGATATACATACATACATACATACAAACCCTATTGTCAGAGTTCTTAAGCCGCCAAAAGCCTCTGTCATTTACGACCACATCCGTAGATAGTAGCTCGGACCAACGGCTTAGCGTACCTTCCGAAGCATGGAATCATATAACTTTTCGGACAATCAGGTGATTCATCTAATGTCCTAACCAGACTGGGAAAGTCGCCCAAAGGGATTATTGTTTGACAGTGTCCCCGAACCTCCGGATCGAAAGCCGATTCCTCTAACCACTAGACCACGGAATAAAACAAAAGCAGCTTTTGTTGAACGGTATAAAGTCCAAAATCAATTTTGAACTTTGACGTGCTCTTGACTGTGCATATGTGAGTGGTTGACCAAACAGGAATCTCAGGGAAAATAATTTGATTTCGAGTAAATCGCGTTTGAAGTTTCGTGTAGAGGCAGTTTTGCTGCCAAAGGCAAACTGCCTCGGCTCACAAAAAAATTCTTAAAAATAACACTACGGCACCTAAACATATTCTGGTTAGACCAAAACAAAGCTAAAAGACCACAGATAAAAAAATTCAAAAAAAAAAAAAAAACTGTTTCAATCCCTCCAGGTCCCCCTTTTTGGTCAACCACTCACATATTATTTTTATTGTCAATGGGCTTACTCTTGACCTCGATCAAGTCTTGAGGACAGAGATGAGGTCGACGATGGAACGAGCTTGCCCAGAAGAAGCCTATTCACTCGCGACTTGATTGGGGATACATGAACTCCGGAACACAGACGCAGGCAAAGAATTCCACTCTTTAGTCGTACGCATTATAAAATATATTTCAAAGCGCTTTGTGGGAATGTGCGATATATCAACCAAGTATGGGTGATATCCTGCGGTCCGTCTAGACTCCCGATGGTAGAAGGGTCACGTTAATTCAAACACCCTGTATTGTAACAGTTATACTAATCTTTACGACATTAATTAGAGAAGCCGGTTTTATTAGTTGTTTATTGTATGGTTTACCATGTATGAAAATGTCCATACATATTGATAGTGGATCGTAAATGTTTGGTTTCATAGTTAATTAGTATGAGTTATTTTATGCGTTTCTCTTAATATACAGTTTAGTTTGATAGCCGTGTTTGATACGTAATAAGTTCTTCGGTTCATTTAAGGGTTCCGTGCGTCAGTATAAAAAAAAAAAACGTTCAAGTGCGAGTCGGACTCGCTCGCCGAGGGTAAGATAAGATAAGAGAGATGAGGTCGACGATGGAACGAGCTTGCTCAGAAGAAGCCTATATACTTATAATATTTTTGGAAGCGACTATGATAGCTTCTCTAAAAACTTTCAAGCCGCTATCACTCCTTCCTTAATTTAGTAACTAAATTGGCATACATTGCTTGTTTTAGTAAGGATATTGGAATCAATAGAACCAAGCCTCCCAGCAATGTATGTCGAATTAGTCTAGAATTTAAGAAGGTGTGATTGCAGCTTTACTAAACCACGTTTCTGTTGAGACAATCTTTGAAGGAAAGTTTAGTCCAGCAGTGTATGTGTATGAGCTGTTAAGAAGCAGTCACCGTCACCGTTACACATTTTGTACTACTTGCTTACTAATTACGCACGTTCTAACGTTACTTGCTTAACACGTGTTGGCTACGATCTATGTCGGGAAAACGTAGGTGTATGCATCGAGCACTTAACTTATAGAGAGCAAAAGTACGTTCGTTTAAAAAAGTAAAAGCTGTTAAAAATTATTGTGTACGGATTCAGACTTAAGGTAACTTGTTTACTATGTGCTTAAGGTGAAAATGTTGACAATAAAATATCAGTGTCATTTCTGGCAGATATAGCTAAAACCAAACCCCCCGTGTAAGCCGTCTCAAATGCTTTCAGCGCCTGACATTTGTGACGTCACACTGTTTAACTGTCATAATCAAGTAGTGATGAGGTATTGTCGATTTTTATATCGATGAATTTTGGATACAGGTGACAAAATTTGTGAAAAAAAAACAAATACTATCAGATTTTTTTTATTATTATGGATTACTTATTTTTAAACTTGTATTATGTAAATAAAAAGGCTAATATAAGTTTATAATTTTATTTTTAGCTTAAAGAAAAAAGATCCTTAAATAGGTATTTCCATTAGGCAGTGTATTTTATCCTTAATAATACTACTAATACTCAAATAAAATGTACAAAAAGCTATTATTAGTACAGGTTTCACTCATGATTCTTCATGACCAGCAGTTGTCTTTTTCACTACGTACTCAAGATTAGCAATCATAATAATCTGTAACAAAACGCATTTTTAAGTACAATATCATAAGAATATTTTATTTTAACACTTCCTGTGTTCGGATAGATCTACAAAGTAGAAAATTGCAAAATTTCACAACCACAGGTAGGATTCGAACCTGCATCTTCTCCGTCAGTACCGGAGACGTTTTACCAACTAGGCTCAGGGTCCCGCATGATGTTGTAAAAATTGGCGATCTCTATACGTATTTCAACGTTGCGTTTATGCTTCCACCTAATAAGCATTAGCTGTACTAGCTCAACAAGTCCTATTTTTGTAAATATAATTCAAGTCAAAAATTGGTAACACTACGTATAATTCAAAATTATTGAATTTTGCAATTTTCTACTTGGTAGATTTATCCGAACACAGGAAATGTTAAAATCATTTTCAATCATACGTAGTGTTACCAATTTTCGACTTGAATTCTTATTGCAATAATAGACTACTTGAGCTAGTAGTCTAGTACAGCTAATGCTTACTAGGTGGCAGCACCAACACAACGTTGAAATGCGTATAGAGGTCGCAGATTTCACAACATCAGGCAGGATCACAGTAGCCTAGTTGGTAAAGCGTCTCCGGTACTGACGGAGAAGACGCAGGTTCGAATCCTTCCTGTGGTTGTAAAATTTTGCAATTTTCTACTTTGTACATCATCATAAGTTTAAAACTATTCTATTAAAGGGTTAAGAACAAAACTCAGTTTATTGGCCTTCCAGGCTCCGATATTAATACCACCAACAGTTGTCTTTTTCTCTCCTTATTTAAAATGTACAAACAAACACCTGTAACAAAATACATTTTAATGTACAATATCATAAGTTAAAAACGGGTGTATTAACGTGCCACCAAATTTGAATAATTTTTTACCAAATAATATCCACCAAATTGTGTCTACCAAAATGGATGAATATACACCGAATTTGCTTCTGGCACTTCGCCGGCAGCGGCCGCGGCACGCTCGCTCGGCTCATGCGTTGTGGTCGCAAGATAACCTAACACAACTTAACCGAACCGGTTACCCAAATTTGGTGTACGTTTAGCCAATTTGGTGTACATTCATCCATTTTGTCTGAAGTGTATTGGGGTATAAAAAATATTTTGGGAATCATTGAATTTGTTGCCGTTAAAAACTATTAAAACATAACTCACTTTATTGTCCTCTCAGGCTCCAATATTGATTCCACCATCAGTTCTCTTTTTCACTATGTACTTATTGATTAACAATGATTAACCTGTAACATAATGTATTTTTATGTACAAAGTCATAAGTTATAAACTATGCTATCAAATGGTTAAGGGTGTATCACAGTTTATTGGTCTCCCAGGCTACGATACGAGTATTGTTACAACCAACAGTTGTCTATTTCAATATAGATCAACAATCATAATAGCCTTTAACAAAACGTATTTTATGTACAATACCATCGGTTGAAAATATGGCATCAGTGTTTAAAATTTTACTAAAACCGAGCTGAACAGCCTTATGACACCTCAAAAAATTAAAATATATCAAGCCATTTGGTAGGTACGAGATTTGTGCTTCGCCTCAGTTGGATAAAAATATATCGATGTAAGAAATCCCATCACTATATCATGTTTTGATATCAATGTTTATCATCATATTTTTATGTAAAATTTACTAATTAATGCGATATTGAGCATACACCTAATATACCACAATGTATTGAGTACTACACAATATTTCGTGAAGCAAAATATTGCGTATTATCAAAAATAAACTAAAAAATACTTACGCATAATACGATATGACTTCGGCACTGTTTTCTTTGTAATTTTCTCGGGCATTGCAGCCTAATACGCAACAAAACATTTTTCACTAACTTTCTGAGCAATTTCTGAGCTCAAAACATTGGCTGAAACACACTTTTATACTAAAATTTTGCAAAAACAACCAGTCAGCAAATAAACAACAACTTTCACAGTCTGACAGAAAAATGGAGGCATAAACCTTCCAAATTAAGTGACACCTTACAGGAGGGGTTTTGTCCTGTGTTTATGGATCCTGCATTTTTAGTCGGATTATGCTTATCATTATAATCCGACCAAAAAATGCCTGTGGCGGGGGAGAATCGAGTACAACCAGACGATATATTTCTAGCTCTTTCTATTACGATGAATCACTTCTAGTTGAAGTGAGATAAAACGTGGTTATGAACTAATGCTCAATACAATCTGTCTTTTATACGTTAGTATTATATAGTCTAAGGCTAAAACAAACTAAATTTGACAGTTCTAACGAAGCAAGGAGGTTTTTGTTCTGAGGGTCTAACTAAAACTTTTGCTGTCTTTCGAGTCTATTACGACCTATAGGCTGAAAAAAGACAGCAACACATGTAATCGCAAGATTCGCAAGGCTATGTTAAATTTTAGTACGGGAATATTAAATGTTTAGGAATGATGACATTTTCGTATATATTTGGTATTAAATTTTTAGGAATGATGAAATTTTCAGACTAAAACCACTACTAAACAAGTACTTAAAGCCGCTATCACACTTTCCTTAATTCAGAAACTAATTCGGCATACATTACTTACTGGTATGACGTAAGGATATTGGAATTAACAGTACTTATCAATCCTCCCAGCAATGCATGCCGGATTAGTTTTAGAAATTAGGAAGGTGTGATTACTGCTTAACAGCTTATGACAAAAATGTCGCGATACAAAAGTATATGTATTTGCATTCGAACTATAAAAAAAGTCATTTAGTAAGGTCAAAAGTAAAAAAACGGTTGTGTTTAAAACCAGGTAAAAGTGGTATATATAATCTTAACATATCAAGTAGGCACCAAAAGATTTGTCTAGGTGTATCTAATCGGTGGTATATTTAAATATCCCATCGTTCTCACATCGTAATTCGTAATGCGTTCGAATTGAATCTAATCTTTTAATGCAACTCGATAGTAAACCTTTATGGCTCAGGTTACTTATTAAGGTATTCGAATTATCCCGTTTCTTTAATCTTAATTTTATCCCATGTTTTAGTTTAAAAAAGATAAGCTGATTTTAAAGTGGATTCCCGCGTGTTTCCTAGGTCAAAAATAAAATGAAATCCTGTTTGCGTCTGTGAAGAATCATTTAAAATGTATGAAAACCAAGTAATTTTAAATTTCATTTCGTAGGTAGTTTTAAATTTTTAATAATTAATTTAGTGTTAAAAAGTAACTAAACGATGGCCAAAATTATGACGTCATTGTTCAAAAACTTCATACAAAATCCATGGAAGACTTCTGTTAAGAGTAGGTCAACTGACTAGGTTGGAAACTTGCGGATTAAGTTACAAAGAAAATTGTTCCATCATTCGTACAGTCTTAAAAGTTTTAGGAAGGTCTTTGTAGCCTAAAAGATCTGCCCATAAAACTGAACAACTTTTCCTAAGCCATAATAGGTCGAAATGTAAGAAAAAAGTGTCCAAAACATTTTGTATGGGAAGATAAATCTAAAGATCTGACTAATCAGATTCGTATTTTTATTCGAATTAGATAAGATATTGACGATTACTTTGAGCTCATCATTGCGACTCAGCTCAGCGTATCAGCTCACAAGGCGACTCAATCTCAATAGCATAACCACACCCTGGACACTGAATTTGAAATTGGAAGGTCGCGTAGGCCCGCATATTCAGAACAAAAGACCCTCAGAAAGACCATCTCCGTTCTACATGATAGTACACTCAACAGCACATCAGTAGAAACAGTTTTGGACTTTATGTCATGGTAATAGAGTTGAAAAAGTTTCCTCTGACAAGTGGTTGACCGTATTACTTTATTCTGTGGCATAACTCAGGTTGTTACAGTATGTGTCACAATCAGGCGGTCGGCCGAGTAATAAAGGGGTCAAGGAACCCCGCCCACGCCACGATACGGCCGAAACTCCGGAAATAGACTTCATAGCCGATTCACTACGCGCCGTGATTCGTGTGAATACCCATTCACTAAATTTGCCTGCAGAGAATAAGGTGTACTGCCTTGCTCGAATCATTTGATACGAAAACGCGTCAACAGATGGCGCTGTCAGATTTTCTGATACGCGCTATTGTTTTAAAAATCTCGTAGGATCGATTTTTTTTCGGCAAGAGACCTAATCGATTTCTTGCCCCCAAATATCCCTACATTGTAAGTTTCATCGAAATTCAAAGACGTAGTTTGGATAAGTAAAGTAATAGGTAAATCGATTCATTGGACTGTGGCCAACCAGGCTAATCTTTACCTTATTTGCTGCGCGTGAGTCCTCGCGATACATTTTGTTGTGTTCTGCACATTAGGGTGGGAGTATGCTGGGACGCTGATGGCGCAGCGCAGCGCCGCACAAAACAGTATTTCTATCTTTAAGTTTTCTTCGTAATAAAGCGAGAGGGAGTACGCGTTCTGCCCTGCCCAGCGCCATCTGTGTCTCAGCGTACGCCCACCTTTAAAAGTCAGCATATAAATTACGTGCCTCTATTTACCTCTGCCATTTTTTTGGCAAACTAAAATGACAACATGTATTTGTCTCTACGAGATAAACAATTCCTCACACCTACAGCTTTACTCACTCATTCACGATTTCATTAACTGAAATTATACATAACATTTCCCGAGAATCGTATTCACTTTTCCTGGAAATTATCTTGCGTAAATTTGACCCCGTGTTGGAATATTTCCACTCGTCCGTTTCATTCAGTGAAGTGAAACTTTCATTCATGAATCTGTTTACCTTTAGTGCTTTCTCATGTTGCTTTATCTGATTACAAAACCGTGCTATGACCGTAAGGTTTACGTGGATATATCTACTTAGGTACAGACAAGAGTACGTCAAGCTTGCCACTGACTTTGCACCTCATCTCACCTCAACAAAAATCTGCTTCTCAAAAACCTACATCAGTTGATAGCGCATTCTTTACATGAGGGTCTATTTGGATTTCATTTCAACTTATGCTCCATAGGAAAAGTTCTTTAGGTTTCATGAGCAGATTCACATCTTACGGGCTTATTACACCCTTTGTATTAAAACCTGTATAGATGATGTTAAATAAATAGATACAGTAGTCAGTAGAACCCAACACAGCTAAATTCATCAAGAAACATTGATTAAAACCATTTATTTGCACTTTCATGTGAATATTTCCTTCGAACGGGTCATAAGTCTTCAATGTTCTTCCAACAATTCGTTTGAAACGCCTCATAAATTTATAAGTGCCACGTTACCATTTTTCTTTGCAACATTAAACCCATTATCGTATTTGTTCACATTCCACCTTCAGTGTTCATTCGCTATCAATTTCGCCCATCTTCCTCCAACGTTTGATTATGAATTTTTTAATAGCCCAGCGAGGGGCCAAGCCAGCAAAAAAAATAAAGGCAAAAATATAAGACCAACTCTGGGAACGCTCTGCACATATCGATTGCAATCTCTGCATTGTGTTCGATGTATTTGAAAATTTGCACAAACATGACAACCCGGACACGACATACATCGAGCGGGAATTTGAAATTGGAAGGTAGCGTAGGCCTGCATCATCATCATATCAGCCGAAATACGTCCACTGCTGGACATAGGCCTCCCCTAAAGATCTCCATGACGACCGGTCTTGCGCTGCTCGCATCAGGCGGCTTCCCGCGACCGCCACCAGATCGTCGGTCGTAGGCCTGCATATTCAGTACAAAAAGACCCTTAGGAGCACCATGAGAATCTCGCAGGCGGGGGTGCGGGGTAGATTGCAAGGGGGGCGGAGAGTGTCCGTTCTGTATGATACTTATTACTTTATTCTGTGCTTGTGGTTTTTCATCAATTTTCGTCATGACATGACGCATTGATGACGAACTTTTTGAAAGTGGTGTTAGCAAATGATCATGATTCATTTTTCTTCTCATGGTTTAGTTCTTTCTTAGAATACATGTATCGAGGTCTTTATCTGTTGTTATTTTTAGTTTCTAAAGTGTCTTATTCAACTACCAGTGCTACATCCGTGTATGAGTAACACAACAACAATAAACCTCCTCCGTATAGTAAAAAACAGTCTTCGTGGTGTAGTGGTTAGAGCGCTCGGCTCTCGATCCGGAAGGGTTCGACTCCCGGTGGGGACACTGTCAAACAAAAACCCCTTAGTGTGACCTCCCCAATATGGTTAGGACCTTAGATTATTATAATACTAACGTATAAGTTAGGACATTGCAGGATGAATCAACTGATTGTCCGAAAAGTTATGATTCTTAAGTTGGCCCCGACTATTATCTATGGATGTAGTTGTCAATGAGCCATGTCAGGCCTTTGGCGGCTCAACAACTCTGACACCAGGGTTTGTGAGGTCGGTCAATGACATTGCAACCCACATGATATGATGATGAGTAAGATTAATTTCTATGAAATCTAAAACTTTCACTGCCAGTTACACAAATCATCTTTAACGTTAAACCTCTTTTACTTGCGTTGCTGTCACTTAGACGTCAATTGATTTGACAGATGTTTAACTGTAAAGGAGCTTTGTGCAATGCGACTACCTGTTTAATTAATTCCGAAACCTGTATTTTTTTTTCCAGTACAGCATTTGTTCCATTAGAGCAAAGAAACTACGAAGTTGCAACGACAATGACCTTTCTTGTTTACCATCCGGTTTGTACAGTGCACGCATCATGTGAAGGACTTAGTTTATTCCTTACTGTCGTAGTAATAAGGTTGAGTGCTGTACAACTGTGGTTGATTGTATTTGTACTGCAGCTAGGGTTACCATACCGTAGGGTTTGTCGTAACGTTCCCAGAATTTTATAAGATAAAAAGATAAAAAGATATTTATTTGCCATATAAAAGTACAATTAAGATTTTAAAAATACACATTTAGAGCTAAAATGACAAAAAGGAGGTGGCTCAGCTTTATGCTGTGATGGGGCCGAGGACACATACAGCGCTGGTTTTCAGCCACTCCCTCTTCCCTAAGGTGGTAAGCGGGAGCAATATGTGACGAGGGCGACAACAAAATTAATTTAAAAGATATTTAAAACTAATAAAATAAAAACACGCTTATACGCTTCAGAATTCGGATTTTGTTTAGGCTTTTTGGCCATACACTGAAAATGTTGATATATTAAATTGATTTAAATTTTAAAATAATGATTTTCGTTTATTCAACGCTTAGCAAGACATTTTGCAGCCATGAGACTAAAACAAGAGTTTATATTTGACGGAAAGAATAACATTGTTTTACAAACTTGTTTTTTCTGACAGCTTTAGCCGATTGCTTTTGACATAGCTGCAAAATGTGTTGGTAAGCGTTGGAATTTTGGAATAAACGAAAAAATGGATAATGAGTATGTATGTGTCGTCTCGAAGAGATCGCTCCCAGCAATAAGACCGCCTTTGTCACCCTAGATTTAAGACTCCTATGTAATTGTTAATGTGTTCTGTGTGTGAAAATAAAGTGATTATCTATCTATCTATGTATCTGTCCATGGTCTATTATAGTGGTTGGAGGGCTCGGCTCTCGATCCGGAGGTTCTGGGTTCGATTCCCGGTGGGTTTTGAGCAAGTCCCTCATCATCATCATCATATATTGAAACCCTCGGAAATAAGGCGCATCTACACTCATTGTTTCTTTGGGCCCACTTAAGCAACAAACTCCTGTAGGTAATTAATTATCAAAGATGTGAATGTAACACCCTCTTCATTGGTTTTTAGTTGATATGTTTCTGTCTTTCTAGTCTGTATCTTGTTTTGTTTCTATTTGCGAATACTTGTTAATGGCTTTGTAGTGTTTTCTTTACGTACTTATTTTAATGTATGCTTAGCTGTTAGTGTTCCGAATAAAATAAAATAAAAAATAAAAATAAATAAATATCCTGTGGGTTACAAGGTCGATGACCGACCTCACAAACCCTGGTGTCAGAGTTGTTAAGCCGCCAAAGGTCTCTGACATGGCTCATTAACAACTACATCCTTAGATAGTAGACGGGATCAACGGCTTAGTGTGCCTTCCGAAGCACGGAATCATCTTAACATTGGAGGGGTGATCATCATCTTATTGCGTGCGTTGTGACTTGTGAGTCATGGACGAATCATAAAAATGTGTAACGACGTGAAATAATACAGTTTTGGCAGAATATCACGCAGAACTTTTACTGCAGACTATTCAATTGTGCATGTGGTAACCCTAACTGCAGTCGATTTATCTTAAAACGCGCAGTAGCCAATGATAAATTATCCGTGTTTCTATTGATTTATCTGCTTACAGCTGCACAGATAAGCTTGTACTGTTAAGGTTAGGCGGAGATTTTATTGAGAATAGCAAATTGTAAAGGTAATTAGAGATAGTCTTGCACGCATAAAGAAATACTACACCCGCGAGTAACTAAATCGACTCATCCGATTATCTAGGACAGGGTTAAGTAATACTACTGGCACAGAGTAAAGTAATAGTACTATTATACAGACGGACACTCCCCCCCACTCTTGCGCACCCCCGCGCGCACCCGACCTCGCGATTCCCGTGGTGCTCCTGCGGGTCAGATGTACTTAATATGCAGGCCTACGCTTTTTCAACTTTCGATATCGCGCTGTAGTATCCAGAATGTGCATGGGGTCCGTAAACGTATTTCAAGGGGTCTCCCAGAGTCCAGGTATAATAAAAGTAAAAATTACGAAAGAACTTCAAATATTTCAAAATAATGAGCCTATATTTCCACTCACACAAACACAATTTAAATAGGATGTGTACAGTCGCTTACACGTCAGTTGTAACACTTTGACCTTTAAGCAGGTCTTTGGTTTCGGGGGTTTGTAGTGTAGCACTGGTTCAGCTTATACTGGTCTTTTTGTATCTTACTTGCACCCGTGTGGATCATCTGTGTTACCCTTCGATCATACATTTTGTTAGATGCTCGATGGCTGCTCAAATAATACCACTGTATGTAAAAAAATGCCTGTTTGTGCTCTCAGACGCTTTATGGATGACAGGAAACGTATAAATTTCAAATTTAGAACACACGAAAATAGGACACTTTCTGCGTTTGAATTTTGAATGCGAGTGTTATCTACGAAACTGGCCAAGTGCGAGTTGGACTCGCGCACCGAGGGTTCCGTACCACTAATGTAAACAACCGTCTTAGTTATGGACGCGCAGTCACGCAGAGGAGTATTAAAAACGCGCGAGTCCGACTCGCACTTACCAGTTTTTATTATTTTTTGTGATAGCTTATGCACTATGAACACACCAATTTTCACGCTTGTAAGTGTTCCCGTTTTAACGATAGAGCTTAACGAAAATTAAGCAAAAATGGCCTAAAAACACGTTTTTAGAAGGGAACCGCCCTTATTTTTTTTATATTTGTTGTTATTATTTATTGTTATTAATATTCTAGCGGCAACAGAAGTACATAATCTGTAAAAATTTCAAATGTTTACCTATTACGTTTCATGAGATACAGCCCGCTGACAAACAGATAGACATACTCTTCTTCTTTATACATTCAACGGAGGCTTATTAATAGGGTTTAGTTTTTAATCCTTTGGCTACGGAACCCTAAAAATGTAATATGGTCTACGGTGGTACCAAGCAATTGTAGCCACGTCACTATGATGTGGTCAGACAAGTCACGCACTCGACGACATGTGGGAGAATAAACAACTGGTTGTCACTATGTATTGTAGTTCACGAAATGGTAGGAATTTGGGTAGGCGTGTAGGACATGATTACTGGCTTTTTGTACTACTCGTTTTGAGTTGTGAGTTTTGTGATTAAAGTTGAACGAAGGCTGGGTTTTTCTGTTTACTGAAAATGGTCCACTCTACTCAAGTACAGTCAGAAGCAGGCGAAGTTTGATACCGTTGGCAATACCGATATTATACTTTGATCCGTCATATTTGACACTTCTACAACCACGAAAATTTGTTTTTCTATTATAGCATCCGTGGAGTGGTTAGAGCGCTCCTCGACTTTCGCTCCGGCCGGAGATTCTGGGTTTGATTCCCGGTGATAAAGTGACCTCCTAAGTTTAGATAGGACATTGCAGGATGATAATCACCTGGTTGTCCAAATAGATGATTCCGTGCTTCGGAAGGCACGTTAAGCCGTTGGTCCCGACTACTATCTACGGATGTAGTCGTTAATGAGTCATGTCAGAGGGGGTTTGTGAGGTCGGTCATCGGCCTTGCAACCCACAAGATATTTATGATGATATACGCTGTTTCAATCAGCTTCGAAGGATCCGCGTATTTTGATACTACAGTCATGGCGCGACTTTGACTTCTACAGCTATTGAAATAAGAACGGTACAAAGTCTGATGTGTCAAGCTTAACGTGCTCTTGACTGTACTCTACGATACTCTACATGGTAAAAAGTTGGTAGTTGTTTGACTAAACACCACACTAAACACTTAATTTTTTGTGATTTTTGTATCTTACGATGTTCTTGATGAAAAGACTAATCTTTCTTCTCACTTGACTTATTGTTAGTTTCCAATGAGCATACATTCTAGTAGATTACTCAGTCGTATTCAAGATTCGAACCAGTGTCTCCATTTCCGTGTGTTCTAAATTTGAAATTTCAAAGTATATGTTTCCAGAGCCTCAAAAACAAGAGGTAATTCTTTTTTATAGTGCCATTTTTGAGCATCAATGGTGCGTCTACCAAAATTTATGATCGAAGGCTTTTTCACTCATATCAATTGAAATGAAATACATATGTGAAAATATCATCATATCATCATCATAACATCCCATCCATATCATCATCATGAAACGTCCACTGTAGACAAGACAGAAAGTTCCCTCCAGAAATAAGCAAAAATGGGTGGTACTCTGTGATGGTACTTAGGTAGGAGGGGACTTACCATAGTCACCACGCTTGTAAGCGTTGCGGCTGGCGACCACTGTTGTTTGTGACCGCAGTATGTAAGATGGTAATACGATACACAGAAAGATTCTACTGCCCCTAAGTCGCCTCTTACGACACCTACGGGTAGAGATGGGTTGGTTGGTACTAATCTTTGCCTGCACCACACATCATGTACCTACTAGTAATCTTAATCCAAATATAAGTTATTAATTATTATTAGTGGACATAATTTTTGTATGTTACTCAGACTATGAAACTTAACAACTTTCCTTAAGGAACATAGGTCGAAATACGAAAATCAATTTTTGACCTCCCATAGAATAGCGCATTCTGTATGGGAAATCAAATTCGGTTTTTCGTATTTATATCTAAATTTCTTGGGAAAAGTTGTTCAGTTTCATGGTCTAAGTAACGTGCTAAAATTATTGTTTCTATTTCTGTAGGACCCTAAAGGCGTGATCTCACCTAGCTGAATTCAAAGACCTAATTCGGCATACATTGCTGGGAGGCTTGGTTATGTTAAATGCAATATCCTTACTTCAAGGAGCAATGTATGCAGAATTAGCATTTGAATTCAGCTAGGAGTGATCACTCCTATAAGTAAAAGCCAATTCTTGTTTGCTAGTCTATCAATATCCCATAATGTATCACTTCAAAGGAAATCCGCATTCCTCGATATAAATGTATCAGAGCATTAACAACACATTTGTCACGAAGGACTGTGTCTAGTACATAATACATTACGGGCTGGCAAACCGCCAAAGTATCTAGATCGACCACTTATTGTAGGGAATATATTTCGCGTTTGAGGATCTGGATGTATAATCTCTATTTAGATATATCGATACGATACTACATCGATACAGTCAAATTCATAACTTCGTTGGATGAATTTTCAAACTGGCAAAACACGCTGCGTGAGTCAAGGTTGACCTGTTCTAAACTGTACTCGTTGCATATAAAACAAAGTTACAATATTTTTTATCACGTAAAATGCAATCTTCATTTTGCGATCAAATTAAAACCAGCCCAGGAGATTTGTTTCAATACATTTATATTTCATGAACCTCGAGTTAAAAACTCAATTACGAGAACGAATTATCATTCATTTACACATAATATTTCATGCCATCGTATCTTCAATTGCCATCTTCGAAAAAAATATTCCACGATGCTATCTTTGTTTTTCTTATGGTACAGTCACCTGTACGGTCAACCTCACGTCAGTGGAAACATTTTTAACTCTATTACCATGCAATAACGTCCAAAGTGTTTCTACTGACGTGCTGTTGAGTGTACAAGTAAATCAATAAAACAATATTCAAAAGGAATGACGCATAACCCAAGCATAATAAATAAGAAACCAGAGCAATACACTTAGCTTTACGGTCCTAAAGCTTCTTAAACTACTATAGGTATGAAATAGTAAATTAGTAGCCAAGGGACGCAATTGATGCTTACACCCGAGCTAACTACTCTGCTTTACATCTCGATTGTGAGGTAAGTAGGTCCTTATTACCACCAAATTGTAGGTGACCAATTAGCGCTATAGGGTAATAATGTAGCTAGAAAAGCCCTAGGGTGGTAAGTAATTAAGACGCCCGCCGCCCCGCTGCTGGAGGCGGCCATCAAAACGGAGCCGCGCGTGGAGGTGGAGGTGCTGCCGGGCGGGGGCGTTACAATTACTTACCGCCCTAGGGCTTTTCTAGCTACATTATTACCCTAGAGCGCTAATTGGTCACCTACAAGCCGCATTTGGGGGTAATAAGGACCTACTTACCGAATATGAGAGATGTAAATGATTTTTTACTTTCGAGCGGAGCGAGAAAGGTATTGTATTCGTGAAAAAAAAAGTTTTTCTAATTTTCTCAAAAATGTGTTCTACTCGTATATCACTTATACATCATAAAAAACAAGTCTCCCAAAAATGTCCGTCCGTCGGTCGGTCGGTCGGTCTGTTCGTCACGCTTTGGCCAAGCGGCTAACTTTGCATGACCAAGTATCTCCATGTGAGATATCTTGCGCCAGTATCAATTGGTCTGTGTAATTTCATATAAGGGGCGTAAATATGTGATTAGGTACCTAAAAATTGGTTCCATTGAGTTTTTTTTTTATATTAAACCTGGATTGGTTGTCTACCTGACTGAATATTAGTTATGATTTTTTTGAATAAAATTTAGTACATAGGGTGTACCAAAAACTGAAAGGACTTGCTCAGTAGACTAAACTGAACAATTATCCATAAGGAACATGTGTTGGGAAATTATAAAATATCCATGTAAGTATCCTATGGTAGTATCCATTGGTCTGTGAAAATTTATAAACAGGGTGTCCCTGTACTACCAATAGTTAAACATGTGATTTACTCGAAATCGTTTGAGGTTTGTTTGTTTTAATGTTTGACAATTTGAATTCTGAATTAATCTGTATATTTCATTCGAACATTTTTTGGAAAAACGTAAATAAAAGTTTGTATTTCCATACTATGTGTATGGCATTACAAATTTAAGTTTGCGGCTGATAGTTTTTCCCTAAGTATTGCGAGAAAGTAAGTGCAGTGCTGCTGTACCATTTATTATTTTAACACTTCCTGTGTTTGGATAAATCTACAACGCCATAGCATAGCATATCTATAGTAGCCTAGTTGGTAAAGCGTCTGCGTTACTTACTCAGAAGACGCAGGGTCGAATCCTGCCTGTGGTTGTGAAATTTTGCGATTTTCTACTTTGTACTATAGGTATATCGGAACCCTCGGCGCGCGAGTCCGACTCGCACTAAACCAATTTTTTTTATTTAATTTTTTTTTATTTTGCGTACCTTTTGTTTAGTTTTTTCCTAAAAAAAAATTAAACCTTGCAGTCAGAAGTCAAGTTTACGATTGAGTTTAGTTAACTGACTCGTAACAGCGAATTTCCTGTGATCTTGTAGATTTACTGAGTCCCATTAAACTTCAGTTAACATTAACCAAGATCCCGCGAACCAGTTAAATGTAGGTTAGTGGAATAGTTACAGAACAGTGCGTGTCGCTGCAGCGCTAAATGTGCAGTTTACGCGCTGGCCAAGGCGTGCGCGCAGAGTTAGAGCGCATTGAAGATCCATTTGAATTTTAATACTATTCCAGCGAACCATCGAGTAAATCTTGTATTTATTTTCTGCCAAAAAAACTGGTGTACAGTTTGGCAAACAAAAAAAACAGCCTCCGTATCCGTGACCTAGTGATTAGAGCTTTCGGCTCACGATCTGGAGGTTCTGGGTTCGATTCCCGTTGGGGTCATTAAAAAAAAAGTCACTTTCTGTGACTTCCCCAGTTTGGTTAGGACATTGCAGAATGAATCACCTGATTGTTCGAAAAGTAAGATAATTTCGTGCTTCGGAAGGCACGTTAAGCCTTTGGTCCTTGTTACGGTAGTAATCGTTAAATGAGCCATGTCGGTAGCCTTGGGCAGCTCAACAACTCTGACTTCAGAGTTTGTGAGGTCGGTCATCAACTCATACGATATGAACCTGGTCAACCAACCGACTGGTGGACCGACGATCTAGTGGCGGTCGCGGGAAGCCGCTGGATGCGAGCAGCGCAGGACCAGTCGTCTTAGGTCTGTAGGGGAGGCCTATGTCCAGCATTGGACGTTTTTCGGCTGATAAGACTCATCGCCATCGTCATTATCGTGATTTGTAAGATCGATGACCGACCTCACGAACCCTGGTGTCAGAGTTGATGAGCCGCAAAAGGCTAGCCTGCCGAAGCAATCCCAACGCCAATCTTCTGGAATTCTCTGCCTGCGTCTGTGTTGCCGAGCTCTTACAACCCGAATCTGTTTAAGTCGCGAGTGAATAGGCTTCTTCTAGGCAAGCTCGTTCCATCGTCGACCTCATCTCTGTCCTGTTAGTGTCCCTTAAACTCTGGATTGGCTCTCGCGTGGTCAGCCTCCGCGTGGTCTACCACGCGGAGGCTTCATCCATACAAATTTATAGACCTGCAGAAATTACCGTTTCTGAATTGCTGGTGAAAACGATCGCTTTTGAAGCTACATTTAGCCCTGAGCTCAGAATAAAGTAAAAGTACTAGCGTACAAAACAGAAACTCTGCGCACCCCTTGCCATCTCCCGCGCGCACCCGCCCGCGAGATTTTCGCTCGTGGTCCTTCTGAGGGTCTTTTGTACTGAATATGTGAGCCTACGCGACCTTCCAATTACAAATTCGCGCTCGATCTATGAAGTGTCAAGGGTGTTAACATAAGATGCCACTTCTAGCAACTTTTAACTCCTCGCTTGTTGCGTTTTATTATTCGTCCGCGTTGATTTACAGCGCCTGCGCGTTCCTTTCCACGAAACGTCCTTTTGTTCCCGACGACTAACTTTTTCTAAGGAACATTCTATTGTCAGCCTAGGCCTTAAAATTATTCCATTACAGCTTCCAGCTTTTGTCAGAAATATTTGTTTTTAAATGATTTGACAGGCTGCGGCTGCATTGTTAGTGTTATATTGTATAGGAATATAACAGGGGGTGTAAAAGTGAGAAGGCAATATCTATTGTTTGTAAAAACAATTCATTTATGTAGAAATGTTTTTTCATAGGTAGCCCAGTGATAAAATGTTAATGTTGGAGCGTAACGGAATACATTTCCTGCACAATGCAAGTGTTCAACTCAGAAACATTTTAAAATATTGTAAAAAGAGATGTGTTTTGAAGTGTTTCATTGGCTGGGAAAGCCTCCTTGCCCAGCCATAAGCCGTAAGCACATCTTCCTAAATCCAAAGACTAATTTGTCATACATTGCTGGGAAGCTTAGTTCTGCTAATTCCAATATTCTTACTTCAACCATTAATGTATGCTGAATTAGTCTCTGAATTTTGGGAGGTGTGATAGCGTAGCGGCTTAAAGTTTGAGATTCCTCTAAAAATGAAGGTACTTTTACGTACAAATTTTATCCGTATTGAGTGCAATCAAAACTTGAGAGGGATTTAATACGACCCTCAGTTTCTATCTACGGATGAGTCTGCTACCGAATGTAGGAGATTCGACGAAGGCACTAGTTTTCCACGTTCCCAAAACAAATCCGACTTCCCATACAAACTGCATCATTTTATAGCATATTTTGTATGTCAGGTCGAAATTTTTCATTCGTATTTGGACTTATGTTCCTTGGGAAAAGTTGTTCAGTTTTATGGTTAGAATCTACCGTTTAAGTTTGCGCAGTCGGTCACCTCACCGGACACATATCTGTGGTAGTAGACAACAAGGACTACTACGAGTAAGTACGAACACGAACCATTCCCTTTCTTAATTGTCCTCGGAACCTTATCGCAACCTACACAGCTATAACAAGAGTTACCTCAACAAATACCTATCTAGTTATCCACAATAGCCAACTAGAACCCGAACACGGCGAATTGAATACGATAGTTTGTGGTTACAATAACAACGTTGGGAGCTGTTATACTCTGTTACCTGTTACCACATTCGGTAAATTCGCTATTCATCGGAGTTGGGTGAAATACGATTTAAATGTGCTGCACAAAACGATTCTAAGGGCTCCCGCACACGACCGAGAATCGGTGGGCGATTATCGTCCAGGACAAGGAGGGAAGATTCAGGTGATAACACGTCAGAGCGGGATGCCGACAAAAAATCGGTCACCGATTCTCGGTCGTGTGCGGGAGCCCTAAACTGGGATGAATATACAGGTTGTAAGGGACGGTGTACCGAAAACTGAAAGGGTATGCTCAGTCAACGAAATTGGACAACTTTCCCAAAGAAACATTTTTGGGGAATGAAAAAAAAAATATTACCTCTCCATACAAACTGTCCGACCAGAGTAAGCAATTTGTATGGAGAGTTTAAAAAAATTATTTGGGAAAGTTGTTCAGTTTCGTTGACTGAGCACGCCCTTTCAGTTTTCGATACACCGTCCCTTACATTATATTCGCCGACACTAAGATTATTTTATTTTTTTGGATAAGGAGTGATCATACCTTGCTGAATTCAAAGACTAATTCGGCATACATTGCTCGTTGAAGTAAGGATATTGCAATTAACATAACCAAGCATCCCAGCAATGTATGCCGAATTAGTCTTTGAATTCAGCTAGGTGTGATCACTCCTATGCGTGTATGCTTTCGTTTAGAGGGTAATGTCGTGCAAAGTGGATATCGGCCCTCTGGCGGCAATAATTGGTACGGACAACCGCACGTCGGTAGAAACTTTTTCAACTCTATTACCACGCCATAAGGTCAAAAAGTGTTTCTACTGACGTGCTGTTGAATGTCCTATCTCGAGCTTTGCATGAGTCAGAGGGTGAAGGGAGAGGGGAATGGGCTGCGGGGAGGTGCGGTGAGGTGAGGGGGATGGGGGTATTGATGTGGATTAGAGCTTGAAGTGCTTTTGACTGTACCTATCTACGCGATGTAAAATTTACGGCCTTATCAAAAATACAACCAACCATAAAGGATTTTATAAGTTACCCAAGTCCAATAATAAGGTCTACTTTCGACGTAAACTGCTTTTCTAAGCACACTTTCCTCATTTTACGGTTGCTTGCATCCTACGAGTATGTCCACCGAATGGCAAAGTCGCATTAGCCTATCAGGCTACCCTAGGCCAGGCCTATTCTAACAGGCTACTTCAAAATTTAAACTGACTTATGTTTGTTGTATATCAAAACATATTTAAAAGAGCGCGTGGGTTTTTATTGTCGCTTCTTTTTTTCCCACTATGGCGCCACATTGTTTGTGAAGCGATGTAGTTTAGCTGACGTCATTAAGAGGTTTTAATATCCAACAATGAATAAACGATTTTGACTTTGATTATCGTCATGCGTTCGTCATGAAGCCGTCGCGCCGTTTGGTGCCGTGGACAAGTTTTGTTTGTTTCTAGCAAGTTGCAAGCAACCGTCAAATGACGAAAGCTAGCGTGTGACGTACGGTATACGTGTATATTAGGCCTTATATCTAACTTGACGTAACGTTGACCATTTAAAGAACTTACTAATCTAGTAGCTTATTTATAGCTGAAAGATTTGTCTTCGTGTTTTATTATCTTTGTATCCTAGTTTTTGTTTAGATGACCTTGTGTTGAATGTCCTCTTAAGTAAAACAGCAAGATAAGAGTTCTGATTTTAAAAACGAGTTGCCAATACAATCTTTGCACAGTTTGCACTATAATATCTTACATAATACTTAGCCTAAGATCACACATAGCACATCATAAAAACGTAGTTTGCGTGATTTACACACATGAGTACAATCGGGCAGTTCACACGTTAACCGGTCTCTAAACAGCGATTTAAAACCGGAAATGTATAAACTAGTGGTTGAACGGAGGATCCATTATTTTAATAGCCATATATTTTGCCCACTGTACTAGAGTACGGTACAAAATTATGTATGACTGCAGTTCGCCTACATAATTAAGTTTGAAAATGGAATGGGAAAATCAAAAGTATTTATCCAAAATAAAAAATAAATGAAGTTAGCTCACTCCTTGAGCTCACTGAAGTATGACAAAATAATATTAGGGAACTGAGCGTCCAGAGGAGTGAAGTCTTATGCAATTTATTTGACAGGACTAAAAATCTCAAAATATTTTTCACTATAATAAAATTACTCCACAGGACGCTCGCTTCCCACTTAAAAAACCGCATGAAGCAAAGAGATTTGAACGTCGCTGCGAGTCATTTATCTGAGGCATGAAGTAAATTCAGCACGTATTTTCCTACCAACGACATAATTAAGAGAACTCAAACAAAGTGCAAAAGAAAACACATGCAAATAGTTGTTTGTTGTGCAAGGCTGCAAAATTGTTATTTGTATTGAAAGTCAAGCAAGAGAAGGATTCTAGGATTGAAAAGAAGAATTTTGTGCGTAGTGTGGGTTTCAAGGCCCGAGACGCTAAAATACACTCAATTTTCCTCACTCCAACGAATAGCGCCAGGTGCCTCATACCATACCATAATAATAATGCAATCATCACGGTTTAATTTCAAAAACTTTCAAAAGAATTCGACCTATAAATCAAACTTTTTGTGCTGGTAAGGTGAAAACTCGGTGAAAACATAGATGTTCCGAGGTCCTCTGCAAATATGGCCGTCTTATCTAGGTTACCAACTATGGCCCAGCTAAAGTCCTACACATTTCGAAAGCGGGTATTTCGGTCCACGGCCGCGGCAAGCGAATGCAAGGCCCCATGTTGCAACAGAACTGCAGTTGCATTAGTGCAACGTACGGTCAACCGCATGTCGGTAGAAACTTTTTCAACTCTATTACCATGCCATAAAGTCCAAAAGTGTTTCTATTGATGTTCTGTTAGAGTGTACCTCTACCTACTACGCCTTAGAGCGAAACCGGTATTTGCCAGCGTTATGCCTCGCGCCGGCATCCCCACGATTTATTCACCTCTTTTGCATATGCAATTTAGTGAAATAAAAACACACTGCAAGTGCGAGTAGGACTCTGACTTTAGGAGTTCCGTACTAATCCGTCGGAATGTATTTTTTAACTACAAATACCGACTTTCGGGGTTTTCTTGTACTAGTTTTCTGGATCCTTGCTTTTTGATTCTAGTCCAAAGTGAAGTTTTTTAGAGAAAATTTTGATAAGGAAACTTGAAACCTCTACTCGTTCCTGACAAAAGGAGTCCTAGACCGACCACAGTATGATTTTACAAGGGTCTGTAATTTTTGAGGTACGAAACCCTCAAAAGAATCAGGATTAGAATTTCGAGTGGTTGAACTTGAAACGCTTGAGTATGAGTCATTACAATTTTGTGTTTAGAAAATCGTAGAGTCGGTACTTAAACAGTTCTCAAGTCCAAGCCTGGTTAAAACGAACTTAAGTTCTATACAAAGTTCGGTCAATATTTATTTATTAAATAGTAAAAGTACTTGGGTCGATTATGCTCGAAATCATGTAATTCCAACGTTGACCAACAGATGGCGCTTACCACTGGGTGATCTGAATCACGCTATAAAGATTTTTCTGAAGCTCGGAGGAAACAAACTTTCCCAACCATGCCAAGTACCTTCCACCTATATATTGATCGATTTTTGGCAGCCTTAACTCCTAATATCTTTAGGCATATTTAAACGATGTTATGTATAGGTATGTTATAAACAGCCTATAATGTTTTGCGAAAATCGATCCTGGGAAACATAAAATCAACCAATAGTGGCCAAAGTGGGACGTTTTCGTAAAAATTAATTGGTGTAAAACCATTTCGTTGCGAGCGAAACTGTGGGTGGTCCAAATTATTAAAAAAATGTTAAGACTTGTTTATTCACGCACGCGTTGTTTGAGGCCTTAGTTATACGGAAATTTTCTATTAAGCATATTAATTACAATATTAAGTTTAATATACTGAGGTATAAAGCATTCGGCTCATTAAATTACTGTTAACTAGTGTAACGTCAGGGCCGGTTCCCACTTGTCGTGTGTCGGATCCGTTTAATCATCGGAGGTTCTAGTGGCAGAGCATTTTATATGAAGCTATTCACACTCGTCCGACATCGATTTTGTGTCGGATCCGTCAAGAAATAACGTGTGCCGATTTTCGTGTCGGATCAACGCTCGCATAATACGATCGCATATGGCGCTGTTCAAATCGGAATCCGATAACCGACATAGTGTGAACAGAGGCGCCGACACCCGATTAAAATCGGAATCCGACATAGTGGGAACCGGCTCTTATGCTTGGGCAACGTTTAAAGAGCTATGTTGTAGATGGCTTGCCTTTCTTTGGGGCATGGTGTTTGTTTTTATAACCACTTGAATTAATGTATCTAATTTAAATTTTGATTAATAGTTTTATTTAACTTGCTGAATTCTTACGTATCTTACCTATACAGAAGGCCATTTAAACAGAAGATATATTAGTACACGTTTTAAACGCTTGAAACTTTGTATTCGTATAGCTTATTCTGGGTGAGTGAACCGATTGCAATGGAATAAAGCTTTATTCATTGCACGAAGGTAAGTCAAATACATTATTGGAAGCCCCGTTTGAATCGGTCCAGTTGTTTGGGTACACTGTAAGAGTTATAACTCCACGCGAACGAAGCAGTGGTCACAGCTTAAATCAGTTTATTCTGTTATATTGTGTACATTAAAATAAGTACGTAAAGGAACAGACGATGGGTCTATTTTAATATAAATGTTCAAGTGAGTATTACAATATTTTTTCTCATTATTCAAGAACCGACTATTCTTCACATTTACTGTAAGTAACACAATAATCGGGGCTCACGACTCCGCCTCACTTTTGACACGAAATCCAACGTTCTCAACGTAAACATTATTAAATCCACCGAGTGCGCTCAAGTGCGGTACCAAATTATTATTTACGGTGCACAAATGACCCCTCACTCTCAAGTTGCATTTAAGTATTGTACAGACCAACCGAGGTCATGCGAGAGATATAGTCAAAACTAAAAAAAGTACTTATACGAGCCCTGTAAGGGCGTTGCAATGTCTTAAATATAATTATCATCAATCAATACAATTTTTTAAGAAGCCTCTAGATGTTTTCGTTCTCCTATGTTTACTAAGAACAGATCAAAGTCCACGATGTCTTAAGCTTTAAGGACATCTTCTGGGCTTTGTCTCACTCTTTCAAGCAAATATTTTTCTCTTTAATCCAGTAAGTATTCTTAAGCTGCATACACCGTATGCTTTTGCGTATCTTCGAAAGTGATCGAACGAACGCGATTGTCGTCTTATAGTTCTGTCACCTTAAGTTTGTCTGTACAATGCGTTTGGTTCCCAAGCTTTGTTTATTTGCCGTTGACAAGCACAATCGTAAAGTTCGAAAATCACGACACGGTTACCCTTTATCGACAAATTCTTGACTTTTGTGACCTCCTTTTTATAGAAGAAAGTATGAACAAAGATACTTTATAATCCTACGGCGGAAAACATGATGTTTCTGTACTAACATAATTCTATACTAACAATACTTTTGATCCTAAGGCAGTATAGATTCTGATTTGTTGAACCTTAAAGTGGAGCATTGCCTGTAGAATTATTTGACTTTAACATGTAATAACCCTGCTCAATAGAAATGTAGTGGCACTTTTAGATTTCTTGTACAAAATGCAAATAAAAAAACGGATTTGACGTGACTTCGCATCTTGGTAGGTACCGTTGTTACGTTTTTAAGTGTGTTATAGATATAACATGTTCTTAAGACGGCTGTACATCGGTTCTTCGTAAGAGTGTTAGTAGAAGTGCTTTTGTATAAAAACAGCATTGTACGACGATATGTAGAGACGATAACTGTTTCAGTTTTATAAGTTTTTATGACTTTTTCGGGTTCTTACCCAGGTGGTGTTTTGCGTATGTGGAATTTTGCGTAGTTGGTGTTTCGCGTATTTATTTTTTTAAATCCGCAAAACACCACAAAACCTCGAGTTGGTGTTTTGCGTATGTGGTGTTATGCGTCTAAAGGTCTTCAGGGTCCATCTTTCATATTATGTTTTACAGATTGTACTTCGGAGAGTGTGCTCAAGAGCTCCACGAGCGTATTACACCATCTTCCTTCTACTATCGGGAGTCCGCAGGATATCACCCATACTTGGTTGATATTCCGCACATTCGCACAAAGCTCTGAAACAAAACGGCTAAAGAGTGGTCTGTGTTCCCGAGTTCATATAACCCGAATCTATTCAAGTCGTACACTTTGCGAAAAAACTAGCAAGGCGGAGCCAGCGGAGGTTCCCGCGAGCCACTACTGCGCACGAAACAAAACTTAAAAGTGGTCAGGCGCCAACTTTGTTGATGGTACAGTCAACGACAGGTCAAGCTTGACACTCGCAGCGCGACTTCAGCCCGTACGTCTATTGAAATAAGAATGGTACAAAGTCCAATGTGTCAAGCTTGATGTGCTCTTGACTGTACATCAATCTGTAAATAGCATGTCCGTAGCTATTCTGACACAAAGCCTGCAGAACACAATGGGATCTGGTAAAGTCGAGAGCGGGTCAAGCTTGACAATTGCAGCACGATTTTTGCTCTTACGGCTATGAAATAAGAACGGCGTGTAAAAGTTAACGTGCTCTTGACTGTACGCGTGGGCGAGACGAGAATACGAGAATTTATGATATTGCCCACTACCAGATATGAGTCCAATATTCGTACGTATCAATGTACACCGACGCAATACCAATATTTTACGATCTAAACGAATCGTAAAATCGAATACCTACTACAGATGGCGCTGTCAATACATCGAAATGATTTTTAGGGTTTCGTACCTCAAAAGAAAAAAACGGATCCCTTATAGGATCACTTTGTTGTCCGTCTGTCTGTCTGTCTCAAGACCCTTTATCTCACGAACGGGTAGAGTTATCAGGTTGAAATTAATACCTTATATTAAGGTCTATGAACCACACAAGATCTGAAAATTTAAATTTTTTACAACGACGCCATCAAAAGATATAGCATTTTATGTCCTCATCTCCATACATTTATGCACTAAAGCAAAACCTATAGGGTACTTCCCGTTGACCTAAAATTATGAAATTTGGCAAGAAGCTAGGTCTCACAGTACAAATAAAGGGAAAACTCTGAAATCATTAAATATTACAACTTTTCTCACAACTAATGGTATTATTATGAGAGAGGGGTCAATTGGTATGTTTATAGTGCATAAGCTATAAAATAACAACAAATAATAAAATTCGGTCAAGCGCGTGTCGGGCTCAAAAATCTAGCACATTAACTTACTGAAATTTGAACTAATACAATTATGATTATGTGGTGGTACGGAACCCTCGGTGCGCGAGTTCGACTCGCACTTGGCCGGTTTTTGTACTGGGTGTGACCAAAAGTACGTTGATCGTATCAAGAGGTCATTTTACGTTATTAATAGATTGTAAAAGAATTTTTGGTAAAGTCTGGGAAACTTGCGATACTTATTTATTTTCAGGTAATATACCTGCAGTAATTCTTCTAATGAATAAGTGCTTACGGTAACTAAATATTTCCTCGGTTTGTCTTCGGTTCTAAGTTACGGATTGATGCTTTGGGGAAATTCTGTAGATATTAACAGAGTTTTTATTCTTCAAAAAAAATGTATACGTGTTTTGTGCAATGCTTGGTTTGATGATAGCTGCAAACCACTATTTAAGAAGCTCAATATACTGCCACTGCCATGCATGTATATCAGGGATGTTTGCATCTTCGTTCACTCTCACCCACAGTATTGGCAGAAACGTAGTGAAGTAACTGGACGACAAAATATCAGAGCAAAATACTCTAATCTTTTATACCAACCTTGTTGCCAAAAGGATATCTATAAGAGAAATGTATTTAACATGTGTATCTTAATATATAATAGACTTCCTGACGAAATTAAATTACAACAGAATTTTAAATCTAGTTTGACAAAATGGTTACTTCAACATTGCTTCTATAGTGTTAAGGAGTACATGGAATTCAAATAAGTTTTGTTAATTTAGTTATGTACTTATGTTAATATAATTAATTTGCTCTCACAAATATTTGCACGCTTGCACGCAGGCGAATACACAGGACTTTATAATTTTAAGATCATCATATAACTGTATTCTTTGCAAATAAATGATTCTTATTCTTATTCTCAAAATATCGTCTACTTCGCCAGCTGATCATCATGGAGGTCACTAAACTTTCGACATACCTTCTTAACTTTTTATTCAATCTCATAATTATGCAGAATTAACTTAACCCTTAAATAATCTTACTTAATCACACCCTGTAGTAAAGAGTAATTGCTAAACTGACTTAGGTAAGCTACTAACAATAAGTAGGCTAAGAATACTGTTATTATACCTATACATTCATACAAACAGCAGCATTAGATTGCAACGTTGGCAGGTTAGTAGTTTTTGTAAAAGTAGGCCAAGGTTTGTTCCTTTCCATACAAAGGATTCTGCTTATTATATTAGGTATACTTAACCCATGGTCGAACTCAATATGAATCTTTCCAATAATTTGCACCGAGCCGATATTATAAATTTCATCCAATCTTTATCAAAGATGAAAACGAATACTTTTGTCACATACATCGAGCGCGAATTTGGAATTTGAAATTGGAAGCGCGTGTAGGCCCCGCATATTCATTACCAAAGAGATTTGAACCTCGTTCAGTAAGTACAAAAGACCCTCAGAAGGACCACGAGAATCTCGCGGGCGGGTGCGCGCTGCGCGCGGAAATGCGCGATAGATTGCAAGGAGGGCGGAGAGTGTCCGTTCAGTACTAGTTCTGTGCTTTTGTAAAAAACTAACAGATTCAGGGTCGTATTGATAAATCCATTGCACTGAAAATGTATAGTTTGTATGTTTGAAGTCTCAATCTCATACTTGAGAGAGATTTTTTAATACCAGCCTAAATAACTTAGATTAATGATAAACTTATCCGTAACCTCACTGGGATCGTAATTTACATAAATAATGTCTTCAATCTTCAATAACTTCAATTTACACAGGTAAACAAAGGAGTTTCCTTTCAACCCAAGGTATAGTTTCGTCGAGTATTGTTATTCTCATAAGTTCTCCGATATCTGAGACGTTGTACGGTCTAAAACACGTCAAGCTTGACAAACTGGCCTTTGTACCGCGCTAATCTCAGTCAGCGTAGAGACGGAAATCGCAATGCGAGTGTCTAGCTTGACCTGCGCTTGACTGCACTTACAGCGAAACAAAGGATATTCGCTTACCTACTACATACCCTTGCGGTTTACGTAATGACGGTTTTGCAACTATCAGCACTATAAGCTCCAACTCCGACGACCAATGTAGGAAGACCCCTTACTCCTTTTGAAAATGAACATGTTTCCTCAGAAAACTCATCTCACAGTGAACTGGCAAAACTTGGTCAACGGTTAAGGGAAAATGCTGTCTTGAGACCGACTTGAGTAGGTGCCTAAATTGGTATCCTAATGCAATGTCAATTTGCTTGAAGAGACGATGAAAGTTATCATGAGTTTGATTAAGTTTAAGCATTTTGATTAGGTTCGTAATGCATCTCTTGGGATACTCGTTGATATAAATTGGTGCAAATAATACAGTCTTGATATGACGATTTTTGAATCAAGAATTCAAGACCCACGTTTCTTTTCGGACGCTATCTTATCCGCCCAAATTCAAAGGACCTCATTGTACCCCGTCAGGTTGGCGCGTCCTCTTTAATTTATTACCTTTAATCATGAGCATTTTAATAATGCAATAAAAATAAAACAGGTTCACAGCAAATGAGCGAAGTGAATGCATTTAGGGCCGGTCATCGTACCGTACCGTGCACGCGTAGGAGTCGCGCTCCGATGACGTCGATGTTTATCCGACAACAATTAAAACGTTGTTTCGCGACCTGTTGCTTCCCCCTCATTCCTCACCTACCCTTCGTCTTCTATAGCACCTGACGGGTCCCGTCTTGACCCTTTCGAAACCCTTCTCAAGTTCCAAACGATTTATTGGCCAACTAACTTCCAGTCGCGAAGGACCAAGTGGTCTCTCGATTAGCCCCATTTGAGAACTCTTATGGCCGATCTCCAACTTCGTGTGTCGTTCTTTGGCAATTTGAACAAAACTGTATCAATTACTGAGCGTTATTGTTTACAACGCGATCTCGATAGCGCACGTGCTTTCCAATAAAAACTTTGGAGGTCAAGTGTAGTAGGCGTATTTATATCGGGACTAGGCTATGTGCCGCGTCTGCGGGGCGGTCATTAACTGGGTCGCGCGGGGACAAAGACCTTAGCCCCCGCTGAGGGGGAAAACGGGCGGTTTCGCTTTTCTCCCCATACCCCTTGCTTAGATCGGCACCGCTTCGGCACCCTTCGGCTGGCGTCGATTCTCCACGAGCCGGCCCGATCTTCTCGCGAACCTCCGCGATAAATGTTTACTCTTTGCTCCGAGTCCATCCACATCGAGGGGATTAATTTAGAAGTTCTCGCCAAACATTAATTCGCGTCCGTAGCAGTTTCCCTTTTCGCGGCTGAACGAAAACGGCGAGATTGAATCTTCGCTTTGATTTTTTTCGTCTTTGTGTGTAAATATAGACTTTTTCGTTTGTTTCTGCGTTTCAATTGGAGGGGTGACCGAATGAATGCATAATGTTATTTAATTATGCAAATCGGCGACACAATGATGCGTACGCGACATCGACCTGCCTTGCGTTCAGGAAATTGGTGTCGAGTTCACAACGGCCATCTTCCAACATTTTATTTTAAAATTGTGCGCATATTAAACGTTAACAATGATTTTGACTTTACAAGGAGCGCATTTGCATACACATTGTATTTGCGGATGTAATTTATTTGTAAACGTAATTATTGAGCATTGTTTTGTAAATTTTGTTCGCAGCCATCCTTTTTAATATGACGTTTAACCCATTAAAAGGATAAGCTTGTACAAATAGCTAAAAATGTTCTTCTTGCAGTAGACAGACATGTCCTCAATCAACTCAATCAGCGAACCGAAAGCATCGTACTGCTCACAGAAATATATTATCTGGATTGGACATTCCAGCTAGACCATTTTGTGTTTTATCTGAAAGTGTTGTTTCCTTAAAACTTCTTTAAAAGAGCCAATATCTTTAGCCAATGTTATGAATCTTTCTCTTGTTCTTCTGGCTACCAAACAATTTTCCAATGAAATCTTGAGAATCTTTAACTGTTTAATTGGATTCTGAACGCTTTTTTAGGGTTCCGTACCTCAAAAGAAAAAAACGGAACCCTTATAGGATCACTTTGTTGTCCGTCTGTCTGTCTGTCTGTCTGTCTGTCTGTCTGTCTGTCAAGACCCTTTATCTCACGAACGGGTGAAGGGATCAGGTTGAAATTAATACCATATATTAGGATCCATGAACCACACAAGATCTGAAAATTTCAATTTTTTACAACGACGCAATCAAAAGATATGGCATTTTATGTCCTCATCTCCATACATTTATTCAAAAATGAAAAACCTACAGGGTACTTCCCGTTGACCTAAAATTATGAAATTTGGCAAGAAGCTAGGTCTCATAGTACAAATAATGGGAAAAGTCTGAAATCATTAAATATTACAACTTTTCTCACAACTAATGGTAACCAATTGGGGTGAGCTCCCGTTTCAAGAACATTCATATAAGAGAGGGGTCAAGTTGGATGGTTTTGAGGCGATTTTTGTTTTAGTTCTATTTAAAAACGGGAACACTTACAAACTTGAAAATTGGTATGTTTGTAGTGCATAGGCTATGAAATAACAACAAATAATAAAATTTGGTCAAGCGCGTGTCGGACTCAAAAAATCTAGCACATTAACTTACTGAAATTTCAACTAATACAATTATGTTTATGTGGTGGTACGGAACCCTCAGTGCGCGAGTCCGACTCGCACTTGGCCGGTTTTTTTAATTGTTCGATTACTATCATCTGTTTAGCATTACCATTGACTGACTGTAACGATCACGACATAAAACAATTACATCATCTTGATAACGTCAACGTTGACTGGGTGTGAAACATACTCCAATTAGTTTTTTGTTCTTTCATTCAAACTATTCCGACAATGATGCTGATTCCGACCTATGATTCATTTTTTCGTTCATTCCAACGCTTACCAACACATTTTGCGGCTATGTCAAAAGAAATCGGCTTAAAGCTGTCAGAAAAAACAATTTTGTAAGACAATGTTATTCTTTCCTTCAAATATACTCTGATTTTAATGTGTTGTAAAATGTGTTGGTAAGCGTTCGAGAATAAAGGAAAAATGATTATACAGTAGTGATCGTGAATCACTGCCACGTCTAGTTGTTATAGAGCTGTTACGTCGGATGACGTTAGTCCATAGTACGTGTATTCATAGTCGTATTATAGTAGGTTTGGTATAGTGGGGCAGGTCAGTGTTCGCGAATGTTGATTGCGAGTTGCGAGCTCTCAGCGGTGGTGACGCGCATTTCACGCTTTACGTAGACGATCTTTTAGTGGGTTGTAAAAGTTCTTTGTTATCGAATGTTGGGTTTTCGTCCATGAGTTACTAAAAAGTAGGTAAAAATATATTCTTAACTATTAGGTAATTTCCTTTTTGTTCTTTAAGTGGCGATTACTATCAAAAACTGGCAATTGTCAGTTGCTCGGAAAAGCGATCTTATGCTCATGTTAAACCAGTGGCGTAGATTTTCAAAGCACGATATCCTTCTACGGCCTTCCTCTTTCCTTGGAATTTGTCTTTGATGATAAATTGATCAAGTTCGTATTTGTTAATTCTGAGTATGTGCTCAAAATATTCCGGATTCCTTGTCACATTGATTTTTCAATTTCCATGTAACTATTGGTAAAACTAAAGTTGAAAAACCATGTAGCAGTAGCTACGTTGTTTCTGTTATTTAAGAGATAACAGTTAGTTAGGTAGGTTACAGTCAAGAGCACATCAAGCTTGACAGATTGGACTTTGAACCGTTCTTATTCCAATAGACCTTAGAACTAAAGTCGCACTGCGAGTGTCAAGCTTGACCTGTCGTTGACTGTACCTGTAAGTACGTACGGCTGCATGTAAGCAAGAACTAAACCAGTGTAAAGCTGAACCAGCGCTTCGCTTTAAACGACCGTAACCTATACCCGCTCAAGGTCAAAGTGTTATCACTGACGTGGGACTGACTGTAACCATAATAAAAATTAAAATTGAGTAAAAAATTATTTTTGTTTTATTTTTTTTTTTCTACTTTGTAAGTTGAGTAAAGTTTAAAGCTTAAGTTTTGTAACATAAACTCTATCTGTTTCAGGTAAATAGAAGCTGGTAATTCTACTAGTTGTAAGAGCCTTCCTCCAAGGTAAGAGCCATGCCTCCATTCAATAAACAACTAAAAATAAACTTACTAATACTATACAGTCTTATCAGGAGTTTCTAAACTCAAGAAATTTCATGAAAATCTATAGTTTTGGCGCGATGCTTTGGTAATCATAATAGAATGTTAGGTTATAAAACTACCCTATACCGTTAGTTTACTATTATTTAATCTGTGCCTATACTGACAACTTGACGAGCGTGTATGTGTGTTTTTTTTTAAAGTAGAGAAAGCGAGTAAAGTATGTCAAGATCGTCGCAAGTGGAGTGCTTTGGTCTCTGCCTAGAAAGTGGGGATATGTTATGTAAGAAAGGTTATTCCAAAAAACTGTTATCGACTGTACAGTTGCTTCCTATCGCTGTGTATCGTATAACCTGGCACCGGGTTATCTGTACATGGGTGTGAATTATGCGTCTCGATGATAAAAGGCCACTCATACACTCCTAAATTGAGGTCGACGAGACAATCGTATGTAACCAGTTTTACGTGTCGGATTCTAAAAATTCGTCGATTAATAGGGGAATCATTTGGGCTCAATCAAATTTTTTTTTTTATGTCACAAATGGCTAAAGGAGCAAGCGGGCCACCTGATGGTAAGTGCCCATGACACCCACTGACTTATTAGTGAAACAATTTGAAACTAATAAGACAGCAAAGCGCGTTGCCCACCCTGAGAACTAAGATGCCTGGCTCCCTTGCCCTTCAAACCGAAACACAGCAGTGCAAACACTGCTGCCTTACGGCAGAAAAAAGCAAGAGGATTTTTTTTGTAAAACCCTGCTTATATCTACAGCGTGTAAAGGAAAGGTGTAATAATACTAAAGGATGTGAATCTGCCCATGAAACTGAACAACTTTTCCCAAGGAACATAGGTCATAGAACAAAATAAATTTTTGACCTCCCATAGAAACTGCATCAGGTGATAGCGTATTTTGTATGGGAGGTCAAATTTGATTTTTCGTATTTCGACCTATGTTCCTTGGAAAAAGTTGTTCAGTTTCATGGGCAGATTCACACCCTTCAGTATTATCACACCTATCCGTTACACGTTGTTTAAATATCAGTTGGCATAAGTCTTTAGTTGGGCTGAATACTGGATCAGCCTATTGAATGTCGTTGACAAAATCACCACAGCTAAGACGCTAGAAAAACTTTTGTACGACAATATCCAGTCTAGATTAATCGGTGCTGGCTGCAATAAGCCACGATCACACCTAGCTGAATTCAAAGACTAATTCGGCATACATTGCTCGATGAAGTTAGGATATTGCAATTAACATAACAAAGCCTCCCAGCAATGTCTGCCGAATAAGTCTTTGAATGCAGCTAGGTGTGATCGCGGCTATAACTTTTAAAATGGAAAAGAACTTTATCAATATATTCGACGCGCTCACTATGAACTTGCTGTGTAAAATCTAAGAAGGCGGATTTTTAGGTCTGTGGTTGCAATCTGTTTGTCGATAAAAGATTTTCAACCTTCTCTAAAAGAGTTTTTCTTAGACCAGTTTTCAGGGTTTTACCTATTTTTCTGATTGTCTGTCTATGACAATATCCTGGCTTGGGATCTTACCGTGAATGATGATTAAGTGGTACCAGTACTGTATCCCATTATTTCCATTGAAGCAGACATTAAGGGCGTAAATGACGGAGTACCGTAAACTGAAAGGGCGTCCTCAGTCAATCAAACTGAACAACTTTCCCAAAGAAATATTTTTGGCAAATGAAAAAAAAAATTACCTCCATACAAACTGTTCAATCATATAGCAAATTGTATACAGAGGTCCAACTTTTTTCTTTTCCTAAAAATTTTTCCATGGGAAAGTTGTTCAGTTTCGTTGACTGAGCACGCCCGTTCAGTTTTCGGTACACCACCGTACCTCACACACTGGGATTTTTTGTTCTACTAGTTACACTCGACAGCACGTCGGTAGAAACACTTTTGGACCTTATGGCGTGGTAATAGAGTTGAAAAAGTTTCTCCCGACAAGCGGTTGACCGTACATCCTTTGCGATTACGATATTTAGTAGTCAGGATATATCCTGTAAAAGGCTGTGGTACTTTGGCGTCTTTTCTTTGTGTGAATATTTTGTTGTACCATAGATAATTGACTACCTTTTAATAGGCAATTTTCTATCACCTTTGTTAACTACGTTTTTCTAAGTGTTTTTTTATGGTTTAGTAAAATAAAAATTTTTTTAGAAGATTTTATTTGACAGTAGCAATCAAATGCCTTAATCATTTTCATACTATGTGACCGTTTAGTATCAGTGTTTCCATTTTCCTAACGATGATCAGCAGCGCCATCTAGCTGGACTTTCAAAAAGCGCTAGAAAACACCCGCATTAATTTAATAGGGTGTTTTCAAACACATATGTAATGTAATAGGTATGAAAATGATTAAGTCAGTTTAATGGCTGCTGTCAAATGCCTATATTTTTTTTTCTCGTAATAAAGATTTCATATATTTTACTTCATATATTTCATATATTATACTGGAGGATACTGAACTGGAGGATGGGCAGCAGCATCCTCCTTTGTATCTAACATCTTACTTACTGCGGTCACCTACAACCGCGGTCCATGGTGCCAGCCGTAACGCTAACAAGCGAGGTGACTGTGGTACTTCCCCTCTACAGTTTTCCAGCAAAAGCTAGAATTCTAGAGGGAGCTCCTGTCCTGTAGTGGACGTTTCATGGGATGTTATGATGATCCTAAAAAAAAAAAAAGAAATTACCAACAGTGATCAGCCACCTATCGACACTTAAAAAAACTTAGTTGACAAATGTCAAGGAAAACTCCTTATTAGATGATGTTGCAGACGAGTTTTTTAAGCGGTTATCTTTAATTGTAACCAAAATATAAAATACAGAATTTCTACCTACTTCCAGCAATAAAAGTATCTTGACATAAAATAGGTATACTGACTGATGCAAGAAAAACTGGATCCTCAAATTTTTTTTGTATCTCTAATCTTTGAATCGTAAAATAAACATTGAATTCTATGAATTTATAAAGAAAGGACCCCATGGGGTGGTCGTAAAAACTTCACAAATTTTACCATCTGTTAACTTCTCAAACTATTTATTTATTTCGTTGCTATAGATTGAGATAGAATCTGATAAAATATTTGAGTATTTGGATACCTATCATTATTGCTATCTTATCTTAAGTAAGTGCTCCATAATTCTAACTGTCACATCATAGAGCAAAAGACCGCGTCTTGATAGGGTCCACACGGCGGCACCAACTTTGCACTAACTATTAGTGTGGACTAAACCTAAGTTGGGAAGACAGTAAGGGCGCTTAATAAAAAAAAAACTCCACTTATACTGCTGCGGAAAGCTTTTGTCGTGTAGACTTTCTCAAACTGTTTGTAGTAAATAAGCCTTTTTTTGTAGATACCAAATAAAAATTACTGTAGTAGTCATATAACTTGGTCTTTGTCACTCACGAACTTACAAGATTATTATAAAACGACTTATAAAGTAATCTGTGACTATACTATTTTGTAGTTAAGCTTAGTAAATTACGACGTATAAACATATAGGTACCTCCCTATCGCTTTCCCGTTATTTATTTGAACGGCCAAAAGCATCTTATTCACTAAAAGCTTCGTCAACTAAACTTAACCTTACCGTGATGTGTTAAGGTCTATTATGGGTTGTGTAAACACTGTCGCCTGATATACTATCATTATACTAAGTCTATGACAAGGCTTACAACCTGTGTTACAACACACTATTTTGATACTTGATACCTATTGCCTCTTCGAAAGAAATTCGTAATAGTAATTTTACTATAAACAATTATTAATAAATAATTAGTAATTACTAGAGATGAAAAAAAAATACTATTCTCGGAAAAATTACTTGCAAAGGCGGACTTATTCCTAGGTGAGATCTCTACTAGTCAGGATGCATCTTAGCCTTTAGACCCTTCTAAATGACACAGAAAAGGCGTTATTTTCATAGACCTTAAATTTCCTCTGTCTACAATACACTGCCTACTCTATGAGGGCAAAGGTGCAATGACGTCATATAAATAAATGGCCTATGCTAATGACGTTGTGTTGCGAAACGGTACTATTCCCATGCCCTACTGGTGGTACTGGTGGGTGTCTGTAATTGGTTCTAAAGATTTATAGCTCCTTAAATCCGCTGATGAGATCTATAGCTGGTCTGGAGTTACGATGTGTGTTGGTCGTTGATGTTATATGCGTCGCAGTTAAATCGTTAAAGCCGTTAAATTATAAATTACCTAGTAGTTTTTTTTTTTTTATCAATAAAATATGTTTATTTGCAATCAACATATGTACATAAACATAACATCACGCCTTGTTCAACATATGTTTTTAGATAAATTATAATATAACCGGTAAACGGTAAATTTTAAAGCAACCGAACCTAACATCCAGTGAAATAACAAAAATAGACCCCGTGAAATTATAATTTAGGTAACTAGTTAAATTATAAGAAATGAAGTATGACAATTTACCGTTAAATTATAATATAACTAGGTAAATTATAATTTAACGGCTCTGACAATTTATCTGCGACATATTTACTGCTACTGGCATGTCGAGTTCGTGGTTGGAAGTTTGCTAAACGAAAAATCTGAATTAGCCATATTTTTCTATGTTACTAATTTGTAATAACACAAATCTGAACAACTGTCCCAAAAAAACAAAAAAGCTTACCGACCAAAAATCTAAGATTTAGAATTTTTTATACTTTAGTAACATACTTGACCTGAAGTTCATAAATACCAAGGAAATGTTGCTTAATAGTTTAAAGTCATTTTATTCATAACAGAATACATAGTATGTATAGTATGTATGTGTGTGTGTGTATATTTATTATATTATTAATGTATGTATTTATTAAAGTATTATTTAACTTTTTAATGTTATTATTATTATTATTTTGTATTCTTAGCATAAGCTTTATTATATAATTATTCTCACCTTGTTACACTGCACTTCCTACTCGTTCACCTTCTTTGGATTCCTCTTCCCAAAGGTTGTCTGGAAGAGATCGCTTACAGCGATAAGGCCGCCTTTGCCCACTTTTTGTAATTTTTTGTTTTAATTTGTATTTGTTTTTTTTTTTAAGGTGTGCAATAAAGTGTTCATCTATCTATCTATGTCATACCTAAACGAAACATCAGTAATAAACAAAAATTAGCTCAAAAATCCGCACGTGGCTTCGTTAATCAAAAAGTCCCCCCCCCCTGGATGTTCCTGGTGCAAAGGTGCCCATTACACTAGCAGCGTTCCCTCGCTGAATAGCGATGGCCAACCTTTGCATCAGGAATGTCCCTGAACGAGGAAACGAGGTTGCTTAATTGATGTTTTATTTATTTGCACTCATCGCCAGGCCAGACAACCTTAGAGACAACAATAGTATAAAAAAATACATAGTACCTAAAACTAAAAATTTTTATGGAACCAGATTTCTAAATTATCAGATACCAAGCCTTATAAATGAATTGACGGAAGACTTGCAAGATATGTACATGGAAAAATGTAAATACAACAATAAACTGAAGATGTATTACTTGCTAAACCAGCCGGGATGTAAAACTTCGAACTTAAGCTTTATATCTGTATTTTAAAATACATAGAGTAACACGACCCTTTAGCGCAGATAAACCCAAGAGGTTTGTGTGCTAATGATGTCCATCATATTTCTGTATTTTTATGCATAATAAATAAATAAAAAAAATAATAATAATCAATCTACAAACAATAAACATGTCCGTTTGTTTTTAGGGTTCCGTACCTCAAAAGAAAAAAACGGAACCCTTATAGGATCACTTTGTTGTCCGTCTGTCTGTCTGTCTGTCTGTCTGTCTGTCTGTCTGTCTGTCTGTCTGTCAAGACCCTTTATCTCACGAACGGGTAAAGGTATCAGGTTGAAATTAATACCATATATTAGGATCCATGAACCACACAAGATCTGAAAATTTAAATTTTTTACAACGACGCAATCAAAAGATATGGCATTTTATGTCCTCATTTCCATACATTTATTCAAAAATGAAAAACCTACAGGGTACTTCCCGTTGACCTAAAATTATGAAATTTGGCAAGAAGCTAGGTCTCACAGTACAAATAATGGGAAAAGTCTGAAATCATTAAATATTACAACTTTTCTCACAACTAATGGTAACCAATTGTGGTGAGCTCCCGTTTCAAGAACATTCATATAAGAGAGGGGTCAAGTTGGATGGTTGCTGAGGCGATTTTTGTTTTAGTTCTATTTAAAAACGGGAACACTTACAAACTTGAAAATTGGTATGTTTATAGGGCATAGGCTATAAAATAACAACAAATAATAAAATTTGGTCAAGCGCGTGTCGGACTCAAAAAAACTAGCACATTAACTTACTGAAATTTCAACTAATACATTATGTTTATGTGGTGGTACGGAACCCTCAGTGCGCGAGTCCGACTCGCACTTGGCCGGTTTTTTATCAATCCTAAATTCTTCATGCAAGTCCGAACTCTCACAGCTGCCTTTATGTTTTGTTGTGTTCACTTCAAAGCTACTATATGTTTTAAAACACTAAAGCAAAAGTTACAATAAATATAGCAGTATGGCAACATTATTTATGCCCCAGGTTCTTCGACCCTTAGCCAAGCTCGCTAGTAAAATTTCAAACAAAGCAAGCTTACATACAAGTCTCCAGCTACACTTTTGTTTTGAAACTCAACCGTTTACTGCCATTTCTGAGGGAATATAATTTACAAGAAAACTTACCATATTGTTCCAACTTATTGCCTATTGCCTAGTTACAATAATTAAGTTTACAGTAATATTAAGTGCCAAGTAATAGAAAGATTTAATGTGGTAACAATACGAGTATACAGGGTGTTAATTTAATTGCGTGCCATAGCTTAGAGGGTGTTTCAGTAACGATAATGGAACACAAAAAAAAATATAAATTAAAATCCTACTTTAACAAAAATTAAACTCCATTGAAACTAAACTAACGCGGAGTGCCACCGCGCTATCGCCGAGCCAGCGCGCGACTATCAAGTATTATTCTTTCTTTTTAGGGTTCCGTACCTCAAAAGAAAAAAACGGAACCCTTATAGGATCACTTTGTTGTCCGTCTGTCTGTCTGTCTGTCTGTCTGTCAAGACCCTTTATCTCACGAACGGGTAAAGGTATCAGGTTGAAATTAATACCATATATTAGGATCCATGAACCACACAAGATCTGAAAATTTCAATTTTTTACAACGACGCAATCAAAAGATATGGCATTTTATGTCCTCATCTCCATACATTTATTCAAAAATGAAAAACCTACAGGGTACTTCCCGTCGACCTAAAATTATGAAATTTGGCAAGAAGCTAGGTACAAATAATGCTCACAGGCTCACAGTACAAATAATGGGAAAAGTCTGAAATCATTAAATATTACAACTTTTCTCACAACTAATGGCAACCAATTGTGGTGAGCTCCCGTTTCAAGAACATTCATATAAGAGAGGGGTCAAGTTGGATGGTCGCTGAGGCGATTTTTGTTTTAGTTCTATTTAAAAACGGGAACACTTACAAACTTGAAAATTGGTATGTATATAGGGCATAGGCTATAAAATAACAACAAATAACAAAATTTGGTCAAGCGCGTGTCGGACTCATAAAATCTAGCACATTAACTTACTGAAATTTCAACTAATACAATTATGTTTATGTGGTGGTACGGAACCCTCAGTGCGCGAGTCCGACTCGCACTTGGCCGGTTTTTTTTTGTGTGTGACTCCAATTTTCCCTTCATACTTTAACGGGCTTAGGAACGTCAAAATGTAATACCTAATAAATTATTTAAAAAAATATCATTGATAGTAAAAAAAAAATAAGTAGAATTTTATATATTTTTTGTGTTCCTTTATCGTTACTGAAACACCCCCCAAGCTATGGCACGCAATTCAATTAACACCCTGTATAGGCTAGGCAATATACTTACTTTATTCGTTATAACTCTTTGGAGAGTTTATTCTGGAGTCTGGAGGCTAAAATTTTGATCTTTTGTTCGATGACTTATGTACAGTCAAGAGCACATCAAGCTTGACACATTGGACTTTGTACAGTCCGTTCTCATTTCAATAGTCGTACGGGCTAAAGTCGCATTGCTGTCTTTCGTTTCTTGCAGTTTATACGCTGCCATAGCTATTATCAAAAACGGTATAGTAGTCTCGCTGTTTTAGAAGCTGTTTTGTCGGCATTTAGGCACAATTGCGAATGATATAGCATACGATTTAGGCTAGTAAAAATCAGTTCAAAAACTAGAACCCGACTACTGGCAAATCTTTTTCTAAAAAGTATGAACCAAGAAAATATTGTCATCTGAAATTGTTATGTACGAACTATGATATTAAATAAATATTCATAGTGATGTTCAGATAATAGCCGTGGTCATATTGTTATGCCACTTGGCCATAAAGTTTATGATCGCATGTTTAGGATAGGTGGCATAACGTAGTCGGGTAAAAATACCTATCTTTGAGTTAACATAAAGTCCCTAAACACAGAAAAAAACTACAGCCACACACACCCCGTATCAACGCATTACTTGTCCCCAAGGGATCAGCTATCGCTACTTTGCAGTTACAATCCTGCGGGTAGTTTGATAGTTTCAAATATCATTAAATTGATAGAGTTAAGGTTAATCCTGCCTGGCTGAAGTAACAAACAAGATAATGTGAGAAGTGATGTGGTCGAGATATAATTTTAATTTAATTTGTATAACTGAAGAAAAAAATTTGTAACCATTTTACATTTTTTTGTATCAAAAATATTTGAAAATTTACAATATTTTAGACAAAACAATATTTAACGATGTAGTAATAATGTAATCTAATGTAGTTGTTTAATTTTTTGATGTTTTTTTAAGAAATTTTCAAGTGGTCAGCTATGGTCGCATCATTGTTACTGTAAAAGCCTGATGAAAGTTAAAAATAAATTACGTTCTTTTGGTCCTATGATTGCTTACTTATGTGAGTTCATCATCATCATCATCATAACATCCATAAAACGTCCACTACAGGACAGGGAGCTCCCTCCAGAATTCTAGCTTTTGCTGGAAAAATGTGGAGGGGAGTTACTACATAAACATTAATAATAATCCAGTAAAGTAAAGCCTAGATTTTAGCGTGATCGACATTTCAATGTCCCCAGTCCCCAACGTTCAAATAGAGATTTTGTCAAAAGGCAAGAGAACTACAGTAACAGATACATCGGATGCTGGTTTGTGTAACAAAATCAAGCCGTTCATACCAACAGACAAACCCACGCACCACGATAACCGCATCTTAGTGGTGTTTTCGAAAGCAAAAGTACCAGGATTGCATAGGACGGAGGAGTTGGACGAGAGCGTAGGCCTCGCAGACGGCGGGGGGAGCGGGGCGGATCGATACCCCGGCCGCATTGTTGCCCCCCGCGTCCCTACCTCACCACTCCTCACCCGAATTCGCCCCATTTGATCCCGCGAGCGAATCAATCGCTTTTGTTGCAGTAACTTGATGCAGGGCCAAGTGGCAACGCATTGTTACGTCAACCTTCCACGAAGCTTAACAAATTCCAATCTTAATCCATAGCAAATAAGCCTATAATAGAATATACATTGTATAATCAGCTGTGTTATAAATTCAATAGATTTCTTGCAAACGGCAGCTGTTTAAGTTCAACTGTCTTCGGAATCGTATATAAAACATTGACATTGTTCTTTTAAGATGTATTGAGTAACAAAGGGAAAAACTTAGGTATGAGTATAATAAGGAAATATAGTTTTATACCTTTTATTTAATATTATGAGAGCACAGGTAGTTAAATGTTAATAACAAAGTTAATTCTTTGTTAGAAGCAAGTGCTTGATTTTACGGTCACATTAAATGCCTAAGTTATTAGTTAATGAGGCAGTAAGTTACACTACTTACTACTTAAGGCTTTTAGTTGAAGTTTATTCCAGTCATTGCTACGTTAATGATTAGTTCTTAAGCTTACACAACGTTCTATTATACAAAAAGCCTTGCCTATATTATAATTACATTTATTTTCGATATTTACAAAAGTAGAGATAAGCAACGATAACATGGCCCGCCCCTCTACTTGCTTTTGCAAGCGTAGATAGTAGATTTATACCATGTTATCATAGTTCATGTTTACCTATGGCATAGATTAGGAAAGAAATCCAAAACATTATTTCTCCGACTTTGCCTCGAAAGGTTTTATTGTGTTTCAGACATCACAGAATTCGAAGCCAAATTTCATGCTTTGGACTCTGTCATAATAGTTATAAGGGTGAAATCTTAGATTATGAATAACGGCAGCTTACGGTGAAATAGCCTTATGTATGATCCGGGCTAGAAACCCTTCCAATCCATGCTTCCAATCAATTGAAGATTTTAAATTCAGCTAGGTGTGATCGTTGCTTACTGCAAGCACTCAAAAGATGTACCTAGGTAGTTGTACTGAAAAATTAATGAGTAAGTGCTTTTTCTGTTTTGAAATCGATGAAACCCTTTCAACTAATCGAATATCTTGGATTTTGAAGTATGGATAGACACCACGGCACACTTCGCAGTTCGAAATTCAATATCACAGCACGATGCTCTTCCAAACTGCCAGCATTCAAAAGAAGCCATGTGTGGGCGTTATAAAGGCCCGTTCAGATGCTCCGCACGAAGCTGCGCTTGACTTAGGGCGTGTTATAATAGTAAACCTCATCGAGCCCATAACTGATAGAGGCGAAATGTGGGCAAAAATATTACCCCAATCTATTCAAGTCGCGTGGACAGGCGTATTCTGGGTGAGTTTGTACTCGTACCATTGATTGAAGATCTCATCTCTGATCTCAGGGCTATATTGAGGTTTAAGACTAAGGGCAAGACCATACGAAATGCCAAATAAATTTTTCCAAAATTTAAACCAAAATTATTTAAATGATGATTTTATTTACTGAATATCATAAATGCGATGGTGGCGATAGCTTGAATATATAGCATGCTGTTTTCAATTTGTCGTTTATAGTGAGCTTCCAAGATTAAAATTGCTGATGTAACCGAGAAAATGGCAAAACTTAAATGGGAGTGGGCGGGTCACGTGTGTAGAATGCATCCGGAGAGGTGGGCTAGAATAATAACCGAGTGTGTCCCCCAGTCCCCCTCGACAGCCGACGTGGTGGCCGAAGCGATGGCGCGATGACCTCGATGCATCTAACAAGGGTTGGCAAGGCAAGGTTCACGACCGTGACGGCTGGAAGGAGAAGGTGGAGGCCTTTGCCCGGCAGTGGGACACTAACGGCTAGAAAAAATAAATAATGCATTTCATAATATTTCACCCCTTTTGCCTCTGATTTCGTCTCAGAGGCTATATGCTCGGTGGTGAAACCTAATAAAACCGGTTATGGTTCCTACGTGACGCGTGCAGCGTAATGAGTTTTCGGAGAAAGCCTTGTGGCGTACACGCACCCTTCTCGGTATCCTACCATGAGCGTTAATTGTACTGTAATGTACCTAGTACACGGTCAGTACAAACAGTAGAAAGTAACTAATAACCAAAGATTTCGGACCTCCTTGCATCGCTTGGAATAGATACCTTGGTAATTTATTTTAGTAGGGGATGACATCTGCCAACATGCCCCAATCCCATCATCAATGATCACTAGGAAATATTCAAAATAACCCGTCAAATCCATAGAACGACGCCTTCACTACCTTGTGACGCATTATTTCTTTAATCCACCTTTATTTTTCTGTGGTGGTAACAACGCCAGTATAAAATGAACCAGCACTAAACTTCAAACGCCCGAAACCGCTCAAGGTTAAAGTGTTATCACTGAAGTGCGGCTGACTGTACCAAATAAGTAACTAGACATGCATGCAACGTGTAATAAATTAATAGCAATAATTTGAATCAGCATCCCATCAAAATGAACATTAAATATTTAAAAATTATGTTGGATTGTTGGATTATATCAAATAATTGTCCCTCCCTGTACACTTAGATTTCTGCTTATGCATTTTCCAGTGATAGGATTTTGAAATGTTCATGTTCGTATTTTGGCCTACGTTCCTTGAGAAAAGTTGTTCAGTGTAAAAAAAGGCCAATGTAACAAGTCCGTTTAGACGTTTCCTTCGCACCATCACAATGGGTTCATTTTTCTTTGCAAGTCATAACTTTTCATACATTTGACGGCAGTCCAAAAAGTTTTCCGAATTTCTAAACGTCGTAGATACAACAAAACAATAGAACAAAACTTGTTGATTTATACTTCAGAGAAGCCACTCGAATTTATTGAAACTATGTAGTAGGTATATTAGTAGAGACCAGTGGAAGGAACGGAGGGAGGCCTTTGCCCAGCAGTGGGACAGAAATGGCTAATAAGATAAGATAAGATGTAGTATATTTACTCAAACAATCACGAAACACAGGTTGAACCATCGACATATTAAGTACCTATAAATACATCCGGTAGGTTCTTAAAAATTCTTCGGGTTGAACATAGACTTTCTGGACGAGATCACTCTTAATGATAAGGTCGCCTTTTGCCTGCATTTTTTTTTACGTAACAAGTAAGCAAGCGAGCTTGTAGGCCACCTGATTGTAAGTGGTCACCACCGCCCATAGTGCTAGAGACAGCAAAGTTTATGAATACTCAGTGAAGTGAAGTTTTTCAACACATCAACCGTCCAAGTGTCCAACCCTTCAAAGGCAATCAGTCAACTAACACTAAAGATAGGCCATCGTAATAGGTCCGTTCTAACCAAAGATTTCGGACCTCCTTGCTTCGCTCGGAATAGACACCTTGCTAATTTATTTTAGTAGGGGATGATATCTGCCAACATGTCACAACCCCATCATCGATGATCAATAGGAAATATTCAAAATAACCTGTCAAATTGAGAACAACGCCTACACCACCTAGTGACGAATTATTTCTTTAATCCTCCTTCTAAGTACCTTTATTTTCTGTGTTTCTGACAGCTGTCAACAATATGTAAAATTACAACATGCAAAGTAAAATTAACCCTGTGCGTTGGTCTTAAGGAAACCTCAAAACAGACTTATTAAGTTGGCCCTGCTTTAGGTACACAATAACACAAATTCTCACGTCATAGTCAAAATCAATTACCGTGAGACCCTGTTTGTCGTTTTTAATTTCCAAAACCCTTTGCCGAGGCCAAACAAACTTATCATTCCCTGAATATTTTGGATACCCCAGTCGATAGGGATTTTTTGTATGAAGACCCTGACTACAATTTCTCAGTCACGAATATCTTTCTAAAAGTGAAGGTACATTATCTTATAACTAGAAAATATTGTAAAAACTTGTTTTAACCCCTCACTAGTTACATTTTCTACTGCTATTGTAGGCACAGCAGTAAGTAAATAAGTGGTAACAAAACCAGAGACCTGCTCAAGGTCAAAAATTGGTACCACTGACGTGCGGCCGACTGTACAAGTATTTTTGTACCCTTTGACGTGGCTTCCCGTAATAATTAATGAAAACCTATCGTTGTAAGAGAGGTCCTTGAGATTAATGATTTAGGAAACACGTTTGTGTTTATTTAAATTCAAGTTGTTACTCGGCAATAGTCGAAAAAATTATTGTTATAGTCAACTCCTTAGTTGATGGGACTACGACGCGTGATCCAAGTGCTTCCATCCCGTTCTCTCGCGTTTATGTTGCACCCTTTTACCTGCTGTGTCGTGGTTTGAAAGGACTAAGTTAAGGCCTGTAGCGGAGATCGTCCTACCCTCCTAGGCCCTTTGTCCTTCCAGAAGGACTTAATTGAAAAAAAAAATTGTTATTTAATTTAACCTGCATTTATTTACTGTATTACTTTTCCGCATTAAATTGAAAAGCAATGAAAAGTATGAAATCAGGTAAAGCAGGTGGGTATGATAGAGTGTCGGTCGAAATGTTGAAGGCTGGGCGAGGCATTGTGGCTAGTCAGCTGTACCGCCTTTTCAACCTGTGTTGGACGGACGGCCAAGTACCAGGTGACTGGTGCAAGGCTGTGATTGTGCCGCTGTACAAGGGAAAAGGGTCACAACAGGACTGCAAAAATTACCGCGGGATAAGTCTTCTCAGTGTCGTCGGTAAACTGTATGCAAAGGTTTTGATTGAAAGAGTGATGAAAGATACTGACGAAAAAATATGGGACGTATAAGCGGGATTTAGAAAGGGAATGGGATGTACAGGTCAGGTCTTTTCCTTACGGTGCATAGCTGAAAAGTTTTTGGCCAAAAACCAAAAAGTCTACTGCGCGTTCGTGGATTTGGAAAAGGCCTATGACCGAGTGGTGAGGAATGAATTGTGGTCGGCATTGTCTATGTATGGGGTGAACGGTCATCTGATTCAAGCACTGAAATCTCTCTATGAGGATTCCAGTGCTTGCGTCAGAATAAACGGGGCGTACACTGAATGGTTTAGCATCGAAAAAGGTGTTAGGCAGGGATGTGTAGCGTCACCTTGGCTGTTTAACCTGTTCATGGATAATTGTTTGATTGATCTGAAAGAGAGTATGTGTGGACTGAGAATGAATGAGTTACTCATCAAATGTCTTCTCTACGCTGATGACCAAGTTGTACTTGCGTCATCTGCAGGAGATGGTAACAATGATGAATGTGGCTTTGGAAAGGAAAGGAATGAAAGTAAATGTAAGCAAGACTAAAGTAATGGTACTTGAAAGAGAAGAATGTATGACAGAGTGTACTATATTAATAGATGGTGAACAAGTCGAACAAGTGAAGGAGTTTGTGTATCTGGGCTCAAAGTTTACGAGAGATGGAAAGTGTGAAAGTGATATTGAAAGAAGAGTGAATGCTGGAAACATGGTGAATGGTGCCCTGCACGCCTTTATGAGGAGTCAAAAGGTGTCTCACAAGGCTCGTTTGGCTGTTCATGGGGGATTTTTGGTACCAACACTGATGTATGGCAGTGAAAGCTGGGTATGGCAGAAGAAGCATGAAAGTAGAATTAATGCAGTGGAAATGAGAGCGCTAAGGAGTATGATTGGTGTTAAATTGAGTGACAGGATTAGAAATAGTGTGATAAGAGAACGGTGTGGCGTAAAAGAAGACGTAGTGACCAAAATCGAGAAAGGGATGCTGAGATGGTTTGGTCATGTAGAGAGGATGAATGAACGAAGATTGACGAAAGAGATCTACCAGGCGAGAGTGAATGGAAACGTTGGAAGGGGAAGGCCTAGGCGAACGTACCAGGACCAAATTCAGGACGTTCTGAATAAAGGCCAGGTTAAAAGTACCCTAAACCGACGAGCATGTATGAAAGGATTGATGAAAGTACAGGAAGCAAGGGAAGTATGTCAAGATCGTAGCAGGTGGAGGACTGTGGTCTCTGCCTACCCCAACGGGAAAGAGGCGTGATGTTATGTTATGAATGAGTATGTAATTTCTGTTTTATATTTTTGGAGGGAAATCCATAAAGAAGAATGGGCAAATCATGCCAAATAATACATATAAAAAACCCAAAAAAATCAATTTGTAATGCACCCAAACCGAGCATGTGATTCAGTGCGATATTTTTTGATGAGGAATGAATTGTGGTCAGCATTGTCTATGTATGGGGTAAACGGTCATCTGATTCAAGCACTGAAATCTCTCTATGAGGATTCCAGTGCTTGTGTCAGAATAAACGGGGCGTACACTGAATGGTTTAGCATCGAAAAAGGTGTTAGGCAGGGATGTGTAGCGTCACCTTGGCTGTTTAACCTATTCATGGATAATTGTTTGACTGATCTGAAAGAGAGTATGTGTGGACTGAGAATGAATGAGTTACTCATCAAATGTCTTCTCTACGCTGATGACCAAATTATACTTGCGTCATCTGCTGACGAGTTACAGGAGATGGTAACAATGATGAATGTGGCTTTTGATAGGAAAGGAATGAAAGTTAATGTAAGCAAGACGAAAGTAATGGTACTTGAAAGAGAAGAGTGTATGACAGAGTGTACTATATTAATAGGTGGTGAACAAGTCGAACAAGTAAAGGAGTTTGTGTATCTGGGTTCTAAGTTTACGAGAGATGGAAAGTGTGAAAGTGATATCGAAAAAAGAGTGAATGCTGGAAACATGGTGAATCGTGCTCTGCATGCTTTTATGAGGAGTCAGAAGGTGTCTCACAAGGCTCGTCTGGCTGTTCATAGAGGCGTTTTAGTACCAACACTGATGTACGTCAGTGAAAGCTGGGTATGGCAGAAAAAGCATGAAAGTAGAATTACGAGCGTTGAGGAGTATGATTGGTGTGAAATTGAGTGACAGGATTATAAATAGTGTGATAAGAGAACGTTGTGGCGTGTAAGAAGACCTAGTGACTAAAATTGAGAAAGGGATGCTGAGATGGTTTGGTCATGTAGAGAGGATGAATGAAAGAAGATTGACGAAAGAGATCCACAAGGCGAGAGTGGATGGAAACGTTGGAAGGGGAAGGCCTCGGCGAACGTACCAGGACCAAATTCAGGACGTTCTGAATAAAGGCCAGGTTAAAAGTTCCCTAAACCGACGAGCATGTATGAAAGGATTGATGAAGGTTCAGGAAGCAAGGGAAGTATGTCAAGATCGTAGCAGGTGGAGAACTGTGGTCTCTGCCTACCCCGACGGGAACAAGGCGTGATGATATGTATGTATGTATGTATTAAATTAAGATTTTATACAAAGAAATTTACACTATTCTTTTAACAAAAAAAAAATATAATAAGGAAATAGCAATCAGGCGCTGGAACTCGCTAGGCCTGGTGTAAGCCGTCTTATCTTAAAATTATCACGTCTGGGATTCATCCACAGAGTTGTCACTCTGTTTACTTGTCACTGCTTCGGCCTTCGACCGATCGGTGACAGCACTTGTAACTAAAATTCAAAATGTTTTCTTCTTTACAAATATTAGACTAAATATTTATATTTTTCTGATAAAGTCCCTAATTTGGTTTTCGAGAGAACTGCCATCGCTTTTAACTTAACCCCTATCCAGGGCCATTCCGCTCAATTAGCTCGAGCGAGTAGTCTGGCCGCCGCCGACAGCTTTGATTAAAGTTAGATTTCTGTCCGTCATTCACTAGCTCACCGTGCTATTTGAAGCCAGTATACATTGAAGCTCGAGTTAGCTGGCCAGCTAAGCTGACAGTTGTGTCTAGGCGACAATTTTAACCTTTACGTTGGACATACTCGTATGTAGCTCGATAAGCGTCGCTCAAATATTACCGCATCGCTCCATCTTGCTGTTACACTGCTGTCATTTTAACCAAGAAAATGCTGTGGACGCACTATAACATCCAGACGATGTTCGTATGAATTAGGAATTTCTTTATGTTTCTTGATTGGATTAAGTAACCTGTATGGTAAATGTGTCTCATTGGCGTATAAGCACTATTCCCGTATTCATCCATCGGCCTATGTTTTGAACCAACAGCTGCCAAATTTCAGAAAATGTTTTGAGGTCGTATCTTTCCTTCGTCTTCGTAACTAATTTTCACGATGACATTGTTGATATATTAGGTTAGTGTATACTGCCCTTTACACCACATTCACATGTCCAAACGCGAGACACTTGATCGATGTCCTTGTAAGCTTCATGCTTCAGTATAAGCACGGTATGATCGCGATAATATGGACTCGGTCTAGCCAATTAGGGGTTAATAATGTTGTCTGTCGTGAGAATTGAGCTTACGAGTGTCGATTGTCGTTCATAATGATGAGTGATTTGCTTCAATAATATTGTGTCCTAAGCTAAGCTGTGTCTTGATAGCCTTCCTTTGATTCTAGTAAATAATAATAATAAAATTGATGTAAATGGCATGGCAGTGAAATAAAACGCATTGGAAGACGCAAAGGGCAAACTAGTCTGTCTCGCTTTTAGGACTATGAATATGAGCGAGACGCAAGTCGTGGCTTGGATTCGGAACGGGAGGGTCGCCTTGTAGTGTGTGTAGGGTTCTAACCAATTCTAGTAATATATTGACCCGCAAACAGTGATCAGCTGATCTCTTCCTGTGGATTGTAAAATGTAAGTATATACCAAATATCGTAGGTGCTAGAGACCATTTTTACCAGGTGGCTTCACCAGCTTAATTGCTCACTTGTCACATAAAAAAGACGCATTTTAAAATAGTTAATAACTACATAAAACATCCTAAAACATATATTTAATCTAACTTTCCATCTACTTGCACTACACATTCATCAATAACCTCACAAGCAAATAAATGAAAGCGTTAAATAAATTATTACCTAATTCACGTAACACGGAAAATTTCCAAGTTCCTCCCTCCGGCCGAAAACTTTTTGGAACTTTTCTTACTGAAAGTGACGCAGTCGTGATTTCATCCCTTACCTCATAGCCGTAACATTCGCATCATAATTTTATAAGTTTCTTGCTGTAACGTAACAGTCGCTACAGCTTTAGTAAGTTATTGTTTTTAAAGGTTAAGTTACGCAAGAGTTTGATCAACTTGATAATTTACTTGAATGCCAACATTTGTCAAAAATCGCATTTATGATACAAGTAAAAGTTATAAAGTACTTATAATTAATAATAGTAAATAGAACAGCTAAATCTAGCAATCTAGGTAGTCTAAACTTTCGAAGACCCAAACGACAAGGATACGGAATTGCTTCAAAATAGTCAGAAGTAGAACATTTTCCGGATAATTTGAATCTCTGTCTAGTGTCTAGTAAACAGATAATTCGACCAAATGCTACTGTATTGTCAATGAAATGGTTGAATAATTTGATTTTCGAAATAATCAGAATAATCAGATCAGAAGTTTAGACTGGCCATCCATGATACGAAAAAATAAATTCTTTCTTTATTATTGGCATTAATTTATTATCGGTTTGATACCTAGGTATAAGCATAGTATAAGGTTTTATTCACATCTATCTATAGTTCATTATAATTGTAGTTTTTTACTTTGTGTAAAAACACTATATCAGCAAAATAATTCGATAATTTGTGTGTTTTAACCTTATGATAATTTGCGTTTTAAATAAAGTGCATTATGATTAACAGAATATAAAACTTATTTTTATTTCTGGTAATATTTATTGTAAAGAAATAGTGCTAGGTATTACAAAGGCAAGAAAATATTAAAACTGTTTTAAAATACTCAATGCTGTAAAAATAATTTGTTTACTTTAATTGCCACCGCCGCCGTCAACTTCGCCGTCAATATTATAATTAAGAAGTAAAGAGCAGCTATAAAAATTTATGTCTCGGAAATTAATTACATTTCGGTGTCTTTGGCTACCTTCGTAATTAAGTTGTACACTGCATTCATATAAAACTGGTTAATTATTGAAATATCCAATGGCCCATTTGTACTGTCCTGAATTTTTATGTCTTCTGATTCAGACCGCAATTTCTTCTATGCACTGTAATTCTTCTTCGCATACATCAACATCATGCCCCTTTTCCGTAGGACTAGTAGGCACAGACAGAATACGTCCTTCCACTTGCTACGACCTCAAATTATTTCCCCTTGCTTCTTCTGCTCTTATTAACCCTTTCATACACGCTCATCATTCTGTGACGCTCATCCTTTTTAAAGGTGTTGTTTGACGACAGAACGCCAAAGCATTAGATATCACTAACATTTGAACCTTTGTGTTTTGCAACCCTTTTTTGTTTTGATTAGTTTAATGCTCCATCTTGTAACACTTATTTCATTAAATCTTTACCGATAATTTAATTACCTCTAAGCGTCCGATCGTAATTTACTTTCGGGTCCAAAATTGGTGCCATTCCATGCCCTCGCTCATAAAAGCTGAATCACCATCGATTGGGATAATTTAAATGCAACAGTTTATTGTTTCCTACGCATATTGTTTTGACAGATGCCACCAAACGCATTCCAGCTACAAAAATGACTAAAAATTTCATTTTATAAACAGAAAACTCTCAAAACTCGACCTTATTTCCCTCTATTACGAAGTGCGAAGGATACACGCGAGTGAAGCGTTGACGAAAAACAAATTTAATTTACAGTTTTGAAACGAAATTTCAATAAAAACTAACCCTTGACTCTATGTTGTAGGATAGAAGGTGCATTTTTATGGGTTTAGGTGGGTGTGGCAAGCGTTGTCAGAAACCAAATCCGAATTTATATTTTCGAACTCCGAGCTCCTTGAAAGTCGACTTTATTGCAGAAGTTGTAAAGTTCATTTGTTTTTCTGTACTTGGAAAATAAGAGTGGTATTTGCGCGTCTATTTTTAGTTTTACGGGTTCGGTTCCCTTGCCCCTCTCCCCTGACGCTTTCAACCCTCAGGATCTGCCATCCCGTTGTTACTATAGTGATAAGAACGTTACCAACTTTTGAAGACGGATTATCGTACCAATTTTGTCAATGTACAATCTTTTGGATGGGGGATTTTTCATTTAATGAAGAATAATTACTTTGTTAAGTAGATATTTTAGTAGCTTTGGAATTATTTCTGTTAATTAAGGAGATTACAAAGTTACTGATAGTAGGGATTATTTGCACCAAATAGTATATTTTAAATGCAAAAGTTCTGAAAGCTGTTGGATAACTATTATAAACGCATCCTTGATCCACATCGCATAAAGAGTGCTACAATAGGGAAGTTTGCAAGATCGATCCGCGCTAATGTTATTACAAATCTGTTCTATCTACCAGTTGCACAAAGTGTCTTAAAAGTTAAAGCTCTTATAAATCTATTGATGTCACTTTCTTGGTCCTCCAAGCAGAACTTGACAACGGTAAATTTAACATAGCTTGATCCTTAAAAAGCTTTGTGGAACTATCTGACACATTTTAATCACCTGATTTTGGAACATAACAGAAGAAATTTAAAAAGCACTCATTTATTATAATCCTTGAAGGATATCTACAAGAAATAAGAGAGTGTTCGCCACATTGTCAATTTTTATTTCTATGGTCAGATAATTTAACATGGCGTTTTTCATATGCGCGCGAGACAATGTATGTTAGCCGGGATGGTTGGATGGCGCGAGTAAACGTGGCGGTGATAAATGAAAATAACCGGCAGAGGGGGCGACTCCCGCGGAGCCTGTACACATGGCCTTATCGACCTCCTTGCTACCACGCTATAGGGGATAGCGGTTTGGTATATTATTTATTGAATTTTACTCATCGTTTATTTTGGACGTAGAGCTTTGTGCTAAATCCAATTGGGAAAGTACCTCCCCCGTGTGTAAAAAAAAGCTATGTTAACATTGTAATGCTGTGTTTCGGAAAGGTTAAGGAGCCAGATTTGACGAACGTCGTTGCCTTCACTCAGATTACTGGCACAAGCGATACTCAAGTCCTCAGGTGAATAAAAAATTACTGTAACTATTATATCAAAGCTAATCACAAGAAAGCAAAATATAAGCAGAACTGACCGTTTACTACGAGTATCACGTGGTTCGCCTTTTGACGTAGCCTCCAAACGTCTAGCGAGATCCAGTGCCTGATGGATATTTTACTGTCATGATTTGAAATATAATTATATTAAATAGGTTTATACAGATTTTTTTAAAAATTCATATTTATTTCATCATTAAATAAATGCAAGATAAAATAAATGTCTTCAATTTAACAAAATTTTATTATAATAATTGTATAATGTCCTTCTGAAAGGATCATGGGCGTTGGGAAGGTTAACAAAGTGTCAATGATTTTACAACGTACGCTTTGCGAAACAAAATCCATAGATAGATCTTAATAGTCCGGTCGCTTAACGTCTTATATCGCCAAATTCACCAAATTGCGCCAATTTTTTTCCAGGTACTAGTTAGGTACATAGCTCTCAATTTTTTATAGGAGCCAATTCTTGAATTTTCAACGGAAATTTTTAGAAATTCAAGAATTGGCTCCTATCAAAAATTGAGAGCTACCTATGTACCTAACTAGTACTTGGAAAAAATTTGGTGAAATTGTAAGGCGTGTCTACGTGAAACAGTTAATTGACCGCACTCTAAATCGTAACCCTGACGTTTTTATAGTTGGTAGTGAGCCTGTCTTCAACGCCGTGGGTCGCGGGTTCGGTCCCCCGCCCAGTGCAAACATTTGTGATGAACACGAGTCTTTGTTCTGTGTTATCTATTTATCAATCTCTGGTACCCATATTACAGGCTCTGCCTGATTTGAGATCAGATGACTTTGTGTAGTTGTTCCTAAATATTTATATTAACCCTTTCGCTGTTTCGCTGCTGCCTCACACCACACTCCTTCCGAGACGAACTCGCGTGGTAATAATACTCGCACGAGCCACGCGTGTGACCGGCGACTGTCGAAATAATTGTCCATTACGAACACCGCATTCTGTCTGCAGCAACTGTGGGGGGCGAGAAAACTCTACACATCCATCATAGTCTTCTGTTCATTAAGTTTAAAAGTGTGAGAATTATTCTACGGTCTCTTTATTTGATCTAGCAATTTAGCCCAAAAAACAGATAAGATTAGTTTAACGATAAAACAAATTTGCCCAGAAAATGCCTTTTCACTCGCGACTTGAATAAAATCTAGAGCAGGCAGCTTATTCCATCCATTTCACCTAGTTTTTACAATATATGTAGAATCCCCGTCAACATTGCCTATAAGGATCACTGCTGTTTTTCGCATCGTTTAAAAATAACAATTTCTTCACTAATTGTTAAATCTTCCAAGATTTGTAACCTTATAATAATATACGGTCGGCCAAAGCAATCCTAAACTGCCCTTCTCTCGTTAAATGCCAACAAAAACAAATCCACATTTTCATTAGCCACATTTTGTAACACGTCTCCCCCAATCACTAAAAGCACTGTCAAATCAAAACGGGCAACTATCGATCGAACGGGGCGACTAGTAAATCTAATAAGTTTTTTGTCGGACGCGAAACGAATGAGGTAAAACGTGTTTGAAATAGACAGGGGATTAAGTATCCCCTCGTGATCATATGGGGGCGAATATAACATATACTATAGCTATAGATGTGCTAGTGCGTGCTCAGAGCCCACTCTTGCGGATCGCAAGGATCAATTTCACATGGATCGATTACTCTCTTTTCATCGAGGAGCGAAACGACCCCGGGGGAGGCTCGAAACTCCAAACGAACAAACACTCACAAGATAACCATCTTGTAGAGAAAGAAATTCTGAAATGTCTAGTTCGAGTTCGAACCTTTGTCAAGTGTGTTTGCCTTCGACTCTACAAACACGGTCTCAGGTACAAACAGCTGGTCGAGCATTGTGCGCCCGCGCCGTGGTCGGAGCGGCAACGTCGCACGCGTTCCCTAATGTTTATTTTATAGCTTCGTCCTACGCCCTCTGCTCGCGCTTCCACTGCTTTTAATTAACCAGTAATTCCTCTTCAGTCATCAAATCGAACACTTGTTTACGGGGGAAAACAAAGGCACAATGAGGGCTTTCAAGATTCACGGAATTTTCAACAATAACACGTGGTATTGCGCTTTTGTGTTCTACTATCGGTGAGTTCGTTGAAATGGAAGTCGGGAACTGACAAAACACATTTGGAATTCCTCGCTTTTCACCGTCTCCTGTCCGTTCCGTTCCCAGTCGTATTCAGTTGTTCTCGTCTCGACACGGTTAACGAAACGTGCATAGAAATATGTAGTTGTTGAATTTCGGATGATGGATCGAGCTCATCTGTTGCTTCTCTCATGCGAGTTACTTGAATTTAAAGTAAAGAGATGAAGGGGCGTGTCTTTTATACATCTTATTCACATATTTTTAGTTTCTATTGAAAATATTGAAATGGTTTACATTTTATTTTGGAGCAGTATTTACCACTACTCCTTCTTCCTGTACTCTTTACTAAAGTACCAGTGGCTATCCGTTAGATGGCGTCTGACATAATATGGCTTAACGATTTATCTATAATGTTATAGTAGCAAAGACGGACTTAATGTGTCTTCTGAAGCACGTAAACGCTCTGATTGTAATGCCACTAGAAGGCACCCATGGGATGTCTGACCACGGCCAAAGTTACTTTATTTCTAATAAAGTAAAAACATTAACGATTTAGCCACGAACGCTTTTCAAAAGGAACCGGTTCGCAGCGTCAATGGTTCGTGACATATCTGGTAGGTACACTGAGTTGAACCGCAACAAATCCTATATCGGTGTAGTGTACCGGACATGGCGCTTCCTCACCCATGTTAAACGTCCGCCTACGCGCCTCGCTTCCTGCGAACCTGGTACATCTACTAAACATGCGGCTTACAAGTTTAATTACCTGAGCTTACGAAAGAGCCAGGTGTCTTGTAAACAACAATTTCTAAAATATTTTATCTTCAATTACACGCGGCACACGTTTGTCACAATACACAAACACACAGAAAAAAAAGCTTAGTCTATCGTTTTACATCCAGAAACTTCGATATGTCTACATTTTAACACATTTAATACGAATTTGAGGTTATGATTTTGTTTACAAAACACCTGAATCTTTCGTGAACTCCGGTATAGTGTGACATTTGCTTTCAAATACAGCTATAAAATTTTTACTTTGGATTTGACACTGGTCTGTATCATTTGTCAAGACTAGAATGAAAAATTGTAGCATTAAAATTTTCAGGATATTTATTGATAACGATGAATGTTGATACTGTATCATGAACATAAATAGAAGAGTATATAGAACTACGAGAAATACGCAATGATTTACACCAAGTTCAATAAAGCACAGGAATTTTAATAATAACCAATTTACTGAATCTCTTAAAGTATTTAAATGATAAACTAAACACACCTAAATCTTAGTTCTTGAAAGGTACAGAAAATTTTATGGTAGAACGAATGGCTAACCTGATGAGGTAGTTTAAGAAGATACTTGGAATGTTACGACTAACGTAAATATTTCAAGAACGTATGAAACTTAGCAATAGAATCGAGGTATTGATGTCAAACTCATCAGCATACATACTCATAAACCTCAGTGTCGCAGCCACAAATCTACAAATTGAATCTGATACGCCTAAACCCACACAGTGTAAACTAACCAGTCGTATAACTCTCGCGAACTCTATGGCCCGACGCAACGGTACTTTTGATGTGCATTACTCTGACAGATATGTGGGGTAGGAAGCACGGAGTATTACAACCAACTTGCTTCGAGGAACGCCGCTTTGAATATCGCATTATCGGCTTAATAACTTTTTATAAGTATCAAAGGAACATGACATCAAATTCCCTTTTGCAAATCTTTGATCTCGTAAAAGGAGTATGAAACTCTGAAGTGAAGTCTGATCCCCTCAGTCGTTATTTGAACACCGTGACGATGAACCGCACTTATCAGTCTATCATATTGGTAAAAATACTTGACTTGACCGCGATTTGGCGTCTCACTAGCACTTTAGAAAAGTAAAGAGGTTATGATTTATAAATTTGCGGTTGTAATGTGCTGTTTATCTTTATCGTAAAAATATGTCTGTTTCACGTCAGATGTCAGGAGTGCTATTCCCAAAACAACAATTTTGACGTCCGCACACGGATCCGCAGGTGATCCGCTGGTGTGTGTCAAATTGGTATTCTGCAACCAAGTTATCACGACGGTGAGATCACTGCGTGAACCGCTGAGCGGACTTTTTGACATTTTTGTATGGGTTGACGTTTAAATTGGTATTCCGTAACGCATTCCGCGCTCACTCTCGAATTTTGATGTTAACCTTTACGATTACTATTTTTGTGTTTTTTACTATGGTTTTTTACTATATTTTGAGTTGTGAAATATTTTAAATGCTACTTTATGATGACAAACCCGCAGAACATGCGTAAATTTGCAGATAAAATACAAAATTGGGATGACTTAAACCAGCATGAAGATGCTAGCGCCACTACTGGGTAAAGTTGGTGGTGAAGAGAACTACCTTAAATGAACATTTGACATTATTGTATGGTTTGACATTTGAATTGGTATTCCGGTGCATAGCCCGCGTTCACTCCGGCGCTCACTAAGAAGGCAAACCTCGAACAACACAAAAGTTCCAACCTACCTGCGGATCTGTAAGTGAGTAGTTAATTTTTGAGATTTTTTGGATATAAAACTACGGTAAAAGGAGCTTTTGTAAGTCAGAGATTATGCAATTTCCTATTAGTGAAAACTTTTAAAGAATTTATCTAACTGCCATAGGTTGGCTGGAAGAAATATCTTTTAGAGATAAGCCCGCCCTTGTATATGTCCTTTAATTCTGTTTTTTTCAATATGTGTGCAATAAAGAATATATATAGTTCAAAAGTCAAACGTTTTTCCCGTGTTAAATGGACGTTTTCCCGCGGTAATGAGTAGCTAAAATTAGCACAATGTAGCATTCCACAAGAAAAGAAACTTCTGAATACGTTTACATTTAGCTGTACATATGACAAAAATAAATAGCACTGGTTCGTTTTTCCCGCGGTTATATGTAACTTACGTCAATCAGGGATACTGTAGCATTCCACAGAAGAAAATCTGTAGGACATTTTTACTGAGGGAATGAGAAGCTTTCCCGTTAACGTATCTTACCGCAACAGAAAAACCTTTAGAATTGGTTCATTAGTTCAAGAATTGAACGGTTTTTTCGTAGGAATAAGTAAGTGGCTTTCCCACGGGAATAACACGTTTCCATTAATAAGGTATAGCTCTGGGGTTTAATGTTTTTCCCGTTGTAATAACATAATTATCTTCTCTGTTCAAAGAAGCTTTATAAAAAGTAAAATTCAGTTCATTAGTTGAATTGGTTAATTTAATTTTTTAGAGACATAAGAAAATAGTATATGTGGTTTTCGAGAAACCGATTAGAAATATATACATCATCATCATCATAACATCCCATAAAACGTCCACTACAGGACAGGGAGCTCCCTCCAGAATTCTAGCTTTTGCTGGAAAAATGTGGAGGGGAAGTACCATAGTCACCTCGCTTGTAGAAATATATACAAAAACAAATATTGGATTTTATAAACAAAATATAAAAGGTCTCCACCAGAGATATTTTTAGCCTACCTTACATTGATACTGTTATAATTTATAAGCACGCTACATCTATTTTATCTAATACACAGTATTGAATGTTAATAAAATATTTAGGTACACACGGCCGCACATTAGTAGAAACACTTTTGGACCTTATGGCGTGGTAATAGAGTTGAAAAAGTTTCTACCAAGCGGTTGACCGTACGTACTTAAGTAAATAAACTTTTATAAACAATAAACACATTATTTATAGAAATAGTCACTTTAAAATAACATTTAAAACACAATAAAAGCCACTGTAAAATGAAAAATCAGATGTTCGTACACATCTTGATGCAAATGCAATATTATTGTGCGGTAATCTGCAGGAAAGAAGTCATCCATAGCATTCAAAATAGTTATCTGAATGCAGGCTCTACCAGGCAAATTTCCATGAATCCGACGCGTGAGCGACCTTTTTTTTGGTTTGCGGTCCCAAGATATAGCTTAAGAAGCGAGACATGGAAGATACCGCCACTTTTATCTGAAATTATAAAAAAATTGTTAGTAAGTTATGTGCTTATTTGTGCAAAGGCTTTGGTGACAGATTTCATAGTCAATTACCTTGTATTTTGTAGTTATATAACAACTTGTAGCATCAAATGCTCTTCTACTTTGTGCAATTATGAAGCGAATTTAAATTTAGTTGAAAATCTAGCAAAATAATTAATTTTGTTGTTGTTGTGATTTGTGACTTGTTTGACAGATGTTGATATGGTTCATATTTTTTTTTATGTATAGCTCGCGCGCAAAGGCATTGCGCTCTGAATCTATTATAAAATTTTGTACAGAACTAATATTTTAAACTTCAAATTAAGTAAAAGGATTGACTATTACGTTTTGTTTTTAGAAACACTAAATGAATAATTAATTAACGTCGAAATGAGCTGATAATGTACAGTCGATTTGTCGATTTTCATATAAGCGATTTGTTGCCCATCCCAAGTTCACTCCACTGCGCTTGTGGTGTACAAATTTACAGAATACCAAAAAAAATTCTGTCAAAGCTATAAGTGGAGCGTGTCTGCGGGCTTGTAAATCGAGATAGACCAGCAGCCAGCATCGGTCGATTTGGTCTTTTTTGGATATTTTATTGCAAAATCGAGACAAAAAAAATCGTATACGGCTTATTGGACCGACGATCTGGTCAAGGTCGCGGGAAGCCGCTGGATGCGAGCAGCGCAGGACCGGTCGTCATGGAGTTCCTTAGGGGAGGCCTATGTCCAGCAGTGGACGTCTTTCGGCTGTTGTGATGTGATGTGATGTGACGGCTTATTGAGTCACTATGTACAAGTAATCGTAGATTTCAGATTTTCTCTCCGGTGCGTTCTTCAATACAATACTAACCCTATACTATTATTATATAAATATATAGGTTGACTAATTAGTTCTTGATAGAAAAAGGTATTAATGTACTGAACAACTTTCCCAAAGGAACATAGGTCGAAATACGAAAATCTAGTTTTGACCTCCCATAAAAACTGCATCAGCTATGATAGCGCATTATGTATGGGAGGTCAAACTTGGTTTTTCGTATTTCGACCTATGTTCCTTGGGAAAAGTTGTTCAGTATCATGAGTACATGCATATCTTTTGCTATCAAGAACTAATTAAAAGTCACCCTATCTATATATACAGGGTGTTAATTTGATTGCGTGCCATAGCTCAGGGGCGGGATCAGTATCAGTAACTGAACAAGTTTTCCCAAGGAACATAGGTCGAAATGCGAAAAATCTAATTTGACCCTCCATACAAAATGCGCTATCAGCTGATGCAGTTTCTAAGGAAGGTCGAAAATTGATTTTCGTATTTCGATCTATGTTTCTTGGGAAAAGTTGTTCAGTTTCTGATACTGATCCCGCCCCTGAGCTATGGCACGCAATCAAATTAACACCCGGTATATATATAAATATTTTTGATCTAATTGTGTTGTTTAAAGTCAAGCAGGTTATGTACTTCTTCATTGGTCATCAACCTTTTTGGTAATATTTTTTAATACATTACTGGTATCCCCGTCTTTGACACATTTTTATGTCATGCTAAATGTTTTTTAAAATCGCGTATATTTTCTGCAAAAACAGTGAAATATTGTAGAGTAAATGGCTGCAAAATTGATAGTTATGCTATTTGCGGAATATTCTTCTATGGGTACCACTGACCTCTATAAATACAATATATAGAGGTCAGTGATGGGTACCCATTATTCCTTTACTTTTTCTAAGAAAAAGCCGAACTGTTTTACGTATGAAGTAGGGTGGCTGTAATGAACGATATTTGAACACAAAGGAAACTAAAAAGGTACAACCACATCAGTATTGTGGGATGTGAATCTGCAGAATCAGCCCATAAAACTGAACATTTTGTCTCAAAGAACATTATGATGAAATAACATTATTATGAAGATATCTGAATCTAAACATGAAAGAGAAAAACAGCTTGCATTAGTTTTAAGAGCGTTCATCCGTTAAAATCGCGCTGGAGTCAAAATTTACGATTTTCGCCGAAGGATAAAACAATGCAGTTCTCAGTCTTCAAAGAAGACATTAATATCATATTAGATATACTTTCTTGATCTGATTTTTGGTTTAAAAACATCTCAAAATATTGGGATATTTTTCCAAATAGAACAGTTTTTTAACACGTCCGTTTTTAACTTAGCGCTTGACCGTCTACGCAGATGCGAGATTTATGTAGGATCAAATGCTACAAAATAAAAATAAAAATTACCACAAAAATTCAGGATATTGTTTAGTTTTTCGTTTAAAAAAAACTCTAATAAACTCTAATCATTCAAAAAAACTACAATCAAAAGTGACATTTTCAGTAAATGTACGGGATATTAACCGTGTCATTTTAAGTGAAAATGTAAGACATTATTTTTTCTTTTTGGACATAGCATGTGAAATCATTCATACTCTAAAATACTGTATCTTTATTTTTTTTTTTAAATAGGATCGAATAGAGAACCTCCTCCTTTTTGAAGTCGGTTAAAAAGTAAGTGGCTCGCAATTAGGCCCAAATGAAGCTGGTTGATGATGAGTTTTTAGAAGAATACCAACAAAAACCTGTATCGACCTGTTGTTCCCGGACAGCCAGACGGATCGCAAATATAGATGGACAGAGAGACAGCTGATGTATGAGGGCTGTTCAATAAGTAGTGAGAATGAACAATATTTTGGTTTCAAGTCTTTTAATGTTTGTAAGTATTGATAGTTTATTTCAGTAAAAAGATATTGACAAAAACTTGGGCCATAATATTTAGAAACGTATAAATGAGGCTATGTTCAACAGCCAGTCCATATTTTTAAATTATTGTTGTTCCATGTGAGTGAAAAAAATGTAAAGTCACAACTAAATCGATGAAATAAGAAATAAAATCTTACATTTGTTCGATTATTTTGTAACATGTCGTACCTATAATGAATTTTGTTTATCAATAAACAATAAATCATAAAATAAACGTCAAATTTTATTAATTGCTTTGCTTCTTGATGATGAGGCATGCAACGTACCTGGGGAACAATTCTTGAATATCACCGGCTGATAAAATATCACTCAAAAAATTCAAAATCATAGATTTTTGTTTTCAAAAGTTGAGATTGATTTTTTTTAATATAAAGCAGTCCATGATTGTTAATTTCCATGTATTCTGATTTACCTTTCAACAGTTTATCAGTGCAAATGTGAATTCTTTAAGTCTCAAAAGTAATATTTTATCACCCGGTGATTTTCAAGAATTCCCTGAGCTTTTCTGGAAAGCAAGAAGAAAGAAATGAAAAAAAGTTTTATTTTGGAAAAACAAAAAGAATGCTGCTGCTGAAAAAACTCTGACCCGATTGCTGAATGTTACCGAGTGATATAATATAATTTTTGTGACATCAAATAAGACAGTGGGTGCTATGGGCGGTGGTGGTGACCACTAACCATCAGGTGGCCCACCTGCTCGTTTGCTCACTTTTAACATAAAAAAATATCAAATGTACCCTGATAATCTGTTAAAAATGTAAACCACAATACATAAAAAGTAACAATTAATCACTACTTTATATTTAACGAATATCATTCTGCACTTTTGTAAAGACAAAATTTTAATTTTGAATTTTTCTGGTGATAATTATTTATCATCCGGTGTTATTCAAGAATTGAGCCCAAGCTACTCATGACATACTTGAATAATATTCATTTCATGCACATACCATGCTTGAATAATATTCTCATATTGTACATGACATCCCATGAAACGTACACTGTACGTACATTATGATACCCACGGGTGGAGATGGGCTTTGCCGGCACCAAACGGATTCGACTTCATTTACCTCTATGACTCTATAATTGAGCCACGAGCCAAGCGAGTGGTTCTAAAGAAGAATCCTCAGCGTTGCGAGGATTTTAAGACACGAAACACTTTGATGCCGAGAGAAGCACAACTTATCAGGTAGAAACTAAAGGATAATATCCTGCCAAATAAAATATTGAAAGTGAAGCTGCTGTTCCAGAGGGCTTTAATAATATTACATCCCCAAGCGTAAAATAGTAAGGTCACCCTACTGTGTGAAAGAGATGCTACCGCGACTATTGGATATACTCGTCGTCACGCTTTTTTTGGCCATTCATCTCTCCTTCCTAGAGCGTAGCGTGGGTTGAAACCTCCTTGAATTGTACTCTTTCTTGAACAACTATTAAAGATGTTTTCCTTCCAAACCAAAGATTTTGGAAACTACGCCAGGGGGCGTTTAGAAGCGCAGCGTTTTTCTTACGTCAATGTTCCAAACCAAAACTACGCGCAAAGAAGCGCAGCGTTTTTTTTTTCGAATAAAGTTCATTGACGTAAGAAAAACGCTCGCGCGTAGTTTCCAAAATCTTTGAAAAAGTTGCAGTACCGGCCACACTGGCAGACTGTCAAAACCGACAAAGAAAATTTTATACCAGACTAGTGGCCCGCCCCGACTTTGCACGGGTAGTACTCAGTTTTGGGACTGACTTCGCGAATCTGACTCGCACTAGACCAGTTTTTATTATTTCTAGTAATTCTACAGGGTGAATTTGAAAACATTCGACAAATTTATAGATTGAGATCAGACCACGAAACTGAACAACTTTCCCCAAGGAACATAGCTCGTCAGACGTAAAAAATATGATCTCCCATACAAAATATATGGTCAGCTGACTGAATTTACTATGAAATGGTAAACATTTTTTTTCGTCCGATGACCTATGTTCCTAGGCGAAAATTGTTCAGTTTCGCAGTCTGGTCTGAAATCAATCTCAAAATTTGTCGAATGATTTCCATTTCACCCTGTAGATATGCTTAAATATATTTTTCTATAAGTATTTTGTATAGATTGACATTTTTGAATTCGTAATATCTTTTGAATGGAATATCCGATTTGAATATTAAAAAGTAGTCTACAATCTCCAATTTTTTCAGATAGGTTCTTACAACATTATTTTGTTCTATCATCAATGGTTTCTGTAGCGCATGCATTGAAAGACATAGTACGGCAAATTTTTAGGGTTCCGTACCTCAAAATAAAAACAGAACCCTTTAGGGATCACTTTGTTGTACGTCTGTCTGTCAAGACCATTTTTATTACGAACGGGTAAAGGTATAAGGTCGGAATTTATTACGAATATTAAGGTCCGTAAACCACACAAGATCTGAAAATTAAATTTTTTTACAACGACGCAATAAAAAGATATGGCTTTTTATGTCCTCATCTCCATACATTTATGCACTAAAGCAAAACCTAGAGGGTACTTCCCGTTGACCTAAACTTATGAAATTAGGCAAGAAGCTAGATCTCACAGTACAAATAAAGGGAAAAGTCTAAAATCATTAAATATTACAATTTTTCTCGCAACTGATAGTAACCAATTAAGGTGAGCTCCCGTTTCAAGAACTTTTCTATAAAAGAGGGGTCAAGTTGGACGATCGCGCAGTTTTTAAAGTCAAAGAGCAAAAGCTTTTAGTATGTGGCTTTTAGGCTTCTTCTGGGCAAGCTCGTTCCATCGTCGACCTCATTTCTGTCTTCAAGACTAGATCGAGGTCAAGAGTAAGCCCATTGATAATAATAAAAAAAATAGATATCATATGGTAGATAGGTACGGAACCCTTAGGGCGTGAGTCCTACTCGCACTTGGCCGGTTTTATTCGCCTTGGGTTACATTATTGAAGTTTAAATATTATGTTTCTAGTAATAAATATAGCATATGTTACTCAGGAATAATGTAGCATTCTACCAGTGAAAAACCACGTGTTTCTTTACTTGTTATTATTAGCTAAAATCCAAATTTCAAGTACATACGACCGCACATCGGTAGAAACACTTTTGAACCTTATGGCGTGGTAATAGAGTTGAAAAAGTTTCTACCGACAAGCGGTTGACCGTACCTCGTGTCAAAACTGTAGGATTTGAACTGGCAAAAAGCTCCTGATGTGATGGCCTGATGGCCATAAAAAATGTTTTGCCACAACAACCAACCACTATACAATGATGTTATAACAAGTACGTGGGACACTCAGAAATATTTGCGACACTAAAAAAAATTGTTCTACAGGTACATATATTTTTATTAAATCTTTTCAAAGTACTCTCCACCAGCCTCTATACAAAGATTCATGCGTCTGAACCAGTTTTCAAAACACTTTTTCCAGTCCGCCGTAGACACCTCGTTTACAGCCTGCTCGAACGCAGCCAGCGCATCTTCCGGCGACGAAAATTGTATCCCCTTGAGCTGATTTTTTATTTTTGGAAATAAAAAGAAGTCACACGGTGCTAGATCAGGGCTGTAAGGAGGGTGACCCAGGAGTTTGACTGGTGTGCTGTCCAGGAAGTCCCTCGTTTTGAGCGCGGTGTGTGCAGGCGCATTGTCGTGGTGGAGCAGTAGTCCGCGGAGCCCTGTGTTTGGTCGCTTGTTGCTCACAACAGAAAAAACTTCTGGTAAACATTTGGTAGTATACCATTCGGCGTTGATGCTTCTTTGATCTCGTAAGGGAATTGAGGCCAAGTGGCCAGTCAAATTAAAAAAGCTGGCGATCAAAATCTTCCTCCCGCTTCGAGATCGCTTCACTTTGGTAGGCGTTGGTTCATTTTGAAACACCCAAACTGTCGACTGGCGCTTGGTTTCTGGATCGTATTGATAAATCCAGGACTCATCACCTGTTACGATGTCGTAAACACGCCGAGACGAGCCTGCTTCAAATTTGTTCAGCATATCACGGCACCATTCCACCCGGGCCTGCTTCTGAGCGTCGGTGAGGTAGTGCGGCACCCAGCGCGATACTATCCTCCTCACGCGAAGATGCCCGTGTAGAATCTCGTGAACGCTTCCCGATCCAATCTTTAATATGTGCTGAATCTCCTGATATGTAATTCGCCTATTATCTTGGATTAAATTTTTCACTGCTAGCACGTTTTCTTCCGTAATAGCCGTCAAAGGGCGACCGCTTCTTTCTTCATCCCCCAAGGTTGGTCGACCGCGCCTATATTCGTTATACCAACGATACACGGTTGCCTTGGAGGGACCTTCATCCATAAATGCCATTTGAAGTCTATCGAACGATTCATCCGGTTTCAGGCGACACTTGAAATCGTAAAAAATCATAGCTCTAAAATGTTCCCGGCGCAGATCCATTTTTCAGTAAGACACGATACTTTGAATTGGCTCGCAAAAAATGTGGAGGGAAATTTTGAAAATGGAACACACATATTTTTACTTACAAGTAATCATATTTTCGAAAAAGATTCTGACCGGCCAGTCTCCCATATATAAAAACTATTTTTCGCAATACTTTCTGAGTGGCCTGGTATCGTGATTGTAGACTGCAACCTAAACTTACAAAGGCAAAACAAGTAGAGCAAGATCAGAGCGGTTTATCCCTTTCTAATTCTTGCCATAACTACTATCAAATGTTGCACAAGTTCCGTGCAAAAAGTTAAGTTCTGCATCCACGTGTTTTTATTTATACTTTATTTTAAAATAAGTTGTGCATTATTAAGCCCGCAAAATAAAAAGTTATTGATTTTTAAATTAAAAGCAGTCTTTTTCTTAACGAGTTTAGTAGCTGCGGAAGACTTTTTTATTTAGTTTTATCTATATCTAAAACATTTGCAAAAATAATTTTCTGGTATCCCTTTGCATGCCATGTTGTTGATGTCACTTGTCATCACAACTTCGTTTCTTAATCTTGAGATCTTGTGGATGTTTTATTTTAATTTTGTATTTATGTTAGTATAATGTTGTGCCTGTTTTAGGAAAAGTGGATTATTTGGTGGTTGCGGCATAAACATTCACAGGTTAACCATTAAACACAAAAATGTGTTGCATATGAACAAGGGTGACCATGCCATTACATCTGTAGAAACAAATTACTTGCGGCGCAGCCATCACCATGTATTTATTATTTATCGGAACAAAACTAGAACAACTACCACCTAGCGGGTTTAAAAGTAACGGCGCCGTGTCGTGTAAATAATGTTTTAGTGCCTACGGGGACAAAGGTTCCCTTTCCTCTCCGCAGACGAAAACTCGCATACTGAACAAGGGAGAAAATAAAGAATGGTCAGATGAAAGAATGCTAGAATACACGTGTGATCTAGACCATTCTTTGTTGTTGTTGTTTAATCTTTATTGCACGAAAATTACAAAAATACTATTCTCGGTAAGACGACATGCAAAGGCGGACTCATCCCTACGTGAGATCTCTACCAGTCAATCTTAAAGTGACTAAAGGATAAAGTATAATGATGCAGGATGCAAGCGTGCAAACAGAGAAAACCATGAAAGAAAATAAGACTAATTTATATGAATGAAAGAAACGTAAATACATACTCATCTTAGTAAAAAATAAACTGTAACAATTACTAGCTATAATAAAATTAAAGAAAATACCTACCTACCTTAAAAAGTTCAAATCGCCGACCCTGCTCTAAAAATCACAACGCGCACTCGGCGCACCTAACGAGAAAAATAATAGATTGCCGAAATTTTCTTACAGATTAATGAGATCATAATTCCTATAATTCTCATGCAATTTTTTTCATTTGTCTTATATTTGAAAGTTGACTTCAAGTTAAAAGGTAGGTAGTTGAATTTACGCATAAAATAAAGTTTTTATTTTTAGTTTGATATATAAAATTAAAGGTTCGAAAATTGTTCGTCTTAAATGTCGCCCGATTTCATCATTAGATTTGTTATATTTTTTTTACAGATAATATTTTTCGAGAATTAAGTTTAAGCTTCTGTTACCTTAATGTCAATAATGCTTAAAAAAATAAAATAAATTATATTTACAATTCCTAAGAAAAATGCAAAAATGTTAGTACTGAAAATTGAATTTACCTAAAATTCGCCATAGAAAACGGCAATTTCATAGGTAAAGACCTATTAGTTACCTTCATGCGCGCTGCAACTCTGGCGAGGGTTGACACAATTAAATTTTAATATAAGTTTTTTATTTCTGTTTTTTCATTCTTTTTTAGGGTTCCGTACCTCAAAAGAAAAAAACGGAACCCTTAAAAGATCACTTTGTTGACCGTCTGTCTGTCTGTCTGTCTGTCAAGACCCTTTATTTCACGAACGGGTAAAGGTATCAGGTTGAAATTAATACCATATGTTAGGATGTATGAACCACACAAGATCTGAAAATTTCAATTTTTACAACGACGCAATCAAAAGATATGGCATTTTATGTCCTCATCTCCATACATTTATGCAAAAAAACAAAATCTACAGGGTACTTCCCGTTGACCTAAAATTATGAAATTTGGCAAGAAGCTAGGTCTCACAGTACAAATAATGGGAAAAGTCTGAAATCATTAAATATTACAACTTTTCTCACAACTAATGGTAACTAATTGTGGTGAGCTCCCGTTTCAAGAACATTCATATAAGAGAGGGGTCAAGTTGGATGGTCGCGGAGGCGATTTTTGTTTTAGTTTAATTTTTAAACGGGAACACTTACAAACTTGAAAATTGGTATGTTTATAGTGCATAAGCTATAAAATAACAACAAATAATAAAATTTGGTCAAGCGCGTGTCTGACTAAAAAAATCTAGCACATTAACTTACTGAAATTCCAACTAATACAATTATAATTATGTGGTGGTACGGAACCCTCGGTGCGCGAGTCCGACTCGCACTTGGCCGATTTTTTGTTGTTTAAACATGCTTATTGTTCTATATTCTACTTATTGAACATGTGGTTAAAAGGAAATCGGTACTTTTCTTTAAACCCTGTATAAATCTTTTTCACTTTGAAAGATTATTTAACATGAAACTTGTTCTTCTTCGTTCATTTATCTGCATGTTTGCCGTAAATATTGATTTTTGACCATAACTATATTTGACGCTGCATCCGAAGATATATGTTATTCACTGAGTAATACATTCTTCAATGTCCTAGGCATCGCACAATATTTCAAAGCTGTAGGTAAAAAATTTAATCATAAAAAATAACTAAAACCACAGCTGTAGTTTTTGTACCTCCCCACGCCGCCCTGGCAGCGCCAGTTTTTTTCAGAACTCGTTATATTGTTCACAAAGGTAGTCAAAATTTCAAGCGGCTTTGCTGTTGTTTGAGTAAACTAATTGCAATAAAACAAAGTTAATATGTTGTATGGCAATAAGCCAAATGTGTTATTGAAAACTCGTTTAAAGTGAAAGTGGTTATAAAATGAAAGATTGTGCATTTGGAATGACGGTTCATTTTGAAAGGTTTCCAGTGCAATCGGATTTCATTTGTTAAGTCTGCAAATTGTAATGTTCTAATAAATGCTTAATTCTAACATAGTAATATTCATGTAGGTAACAGTTTTCAGAAGAACGAAAAAAATAAACAAAAGCGATTGAATGTTGCTCTGGTGTCTCACAAACTTATAAAAACGCGTTGTATGAAGCTTTCTTTACAGGTAGTTTCCCTTTTTTCTGTTTTTAAACAAATCGTCACAATACTTGTCCCACTCAACAAACATAATATTGTGGTCACCCTATTAGAAAAATTTCCTACATCCCATTTCACATCCTACTCGGCTCGCATTAATTTTGGCAGAGTTCAATCACGATAAAAACGCCGAAGCGGTGCTTTTTTAAAACATCAATGCTACTTTATTATTTGTACTCTTTTTTGAAAACGAAGGATTTTTCAAGTAATGATTACGCAAAAGATTCGACTCTTATATTAATTAGTGAAATACTAACAATAACATAGTTAAAAACTTATTATTACGCTGATAATGTTCAATCGATTTCTCGATTCTTATGTACGCAAATGGGTGATCATCCCTATGTCATCTCGACCCGCTTGTGCTAATGCGACAGAATACCAAAAATTTTGCGTGCGTGATCTGATGCGTTCGGGAAGTGAGGGCGTATTCGTTCGGGAGGTTATGGGCGACATTTGATAAATTGGGAATAGCACTCCAGATGCGTCCACATTTTTCCGAAGATCACCGTGTTCATTTTCGCTTTCTTAATAGCTTTTTTTTTAGATTTCTTAATATTCTGCATCTCTAAGCCCAAGCACAAAATATTTTAGTTTTTTCTGTTTTCTTTAAATACGCTCTACCATTAGGTAGAAAGTAGGTTTATCATTATTGCTATCTGAACTAGACTGTTGCTTAAGAAGCGATCTTTTGCTTACTATGTTTAAGGTTTAGATTTTTCAGCCACGAATACCTTATATCCTACGGACAGATTTTCTTTTGCTTTGGTATTTATCTTGTTATAACTTTTTGTACTACTTTTCTCATAGATATTAAACAAAGTTTCATTTTCCGCAGGTACGTGCCCTCCAATTTGCGGTCATATATACGTGGTTCCTTGCTCAGTGTTTGCGGTGTGGCAGGCAAGGTAAGGCGCATGCGCGAGCCCCGTGAGAACGCTTCCTCGTTTACCCTACACTGACCACTACTGGTCAGGTTACCCGACCGGTTGCAATGGTTAGCAGAATGTACCGTATAGTATACATACGTTGTTAATTAATTTATGCACTTCATTGAGCGACGGGGGATATAAATGTCCGTCTTTTCGAATACTTGTAAAGAAGAAATGTTGAATATGACTAAAATCGTAGGTGGGATTTCTGATTTGATCCTGACTTACCTGCGGTGCGGTAGCGGAGCGAGAAATTTTCCGAAAACTGTAAACATAGAAACAGACCTTTCTGGAACGCTTTCCTACAATACAATACGCTATCTTGTTTTTCTGTCTGTGTGCCGTCGATGTTCCTAGGATCAAATAGCTCAGTTTTATGGTCTGGATATACAGTTTCAGTTTTCTTGTTCTGAATAAAGGCCAGGTTAAAAGTACCCTAAACCGACGAGCATGTATGAAAGGATTGATGAAAGTTCAGGAAGCAAGGGAAGTATGTCAAGATCGTAGCAGGTGGAGAACTGTGGTCTCTGCCTACCCCGACAAGAACAAGGCGTGATGTTATGTATGTATGTATGTACATTTTTTTATGGATTTTAGATTTTTACACCCTGAATTCTCTCTTAAGGCAAATTGTCGTCGTTTGGATATACTACAAGCTTCTTATCTTCTTATCTTATTTAGCCGTTACTGTCCCACTGCTGGGCTTTTCTCCATTCGTCCCTATTGAGAGCCTGCTCTTGCCAATTTGTACAAAAGACGTCAAGTTTATTTACCTATATTTTTTTCTGTACTTACTCTCTTTAAATATGCAACTACACCTTACGGTAAAGCGCGTCATGTAAAAACCATCTAAGGTATAGAGTATTTAAAATAAACGATCATGCGTATCACCCTAAACACAGTGCGGCATTACCATTAATTACACGTTGAATAATCTAATTGAATTCAAGCGCCTTCAAAATGTATAAAAAAAATTATTTAATTTTTCGTAATAAACAGTCTTAATTTTTTTTTAAAGACCACCGCGGAAGCTATTATTATTTAATTTTCACGTTGATAATAAGCTGTGATAATAAGTATGTTGTAGATATACACACTAACACCATGTATTGTCGCTGACGCTACCGCCGAACAACAAACTCTTTTTTGCTAAAATTTTGGATAATCTTAAGGATTTTGTTGTTTGGGATCTGGTGTAATAGGTACTTCTGGAAAAGAAAGGAGGTAATAATTTAAGTTGAAAATTACTTGACCATGGAACTTATAATTTTTCTTCACCTTTTTCAAAATAAATAGTGCAGCTTTGATTAGAAATTCCAATTCAGCGATTTTACGTGTAATATGGATTATGGTCCTGGCAATTTTTTATGCTTAAGAATATTGTTTCCTACATGTCCACAAACAGTATCTTTTGTACTACGATTTACTTATTACTTACTTACTTTTTATTTAATTACACAAGTAATAGAATGTTTTACGGTTTTCTAATGGTTCCGAACTAGTAATTCTTATGAAGCAATTATGAAGTTGTTAAATATGGTCACTGACGCGAGTAAACCAGCGTTTATTTGTTAGTTGTCATGTTTTACACGATCACAGTCTGTTCTTGCCAAGGAACGTACTACCACAGAGTAATAAATTGTAGTACCATCTAGGAGTGCTTGCTGCAGCTAACTTCGTACACACGGCGGCTAGGAAGTGTACACAAAACCAGTATAAGCTGAACTAGCGCTACGCTACAATCGCCCGAAACCAGAGTCCTGCTCAAGGTCAGTGTTTTCACTGACGTGCCGCTGTGTGTACGAGCATTTGACTACCTACCAGTACGATTGCCAGCCCTGTTGTATTTTAGATTTACATTTTTATGCGATACTAGTGGCGGGCAAAACTTGTTTAAGTTATAACCCTGCATATTTCCTAAATCCCACGTATTAACCGTCATTTTACCAGTACTTATCCATCCATACACTAAGTACAACAATCTCCAACAGTATTATAGCTAGGTACGCGTACAGCACACCACACATGTGTTTACAGAGATCAAAGGTGTTCAAACGTGTTCTAAAGGCGTTGGGTTTCAAGCCAGCAGGGTGGGTGTTCGGCTCTGTGCGCAGAAGGACTGGGTACCTACCTAGGCAAGTAAACGTTAGTGGAATAGATTTAAAATATATGGGATTGACATCAGCGTTCACGCAACATTTCGTTAGCTTACGTCCATCTCAGACATTTTTATTTTATTCCACTGGCGTTTGCTATTGTAGAAAGGCAAGTGGCTTTCTATTATCGTTAATGCTAGTAAAATAGAATAAAAATATATGGAATTGACTTTAGCTGTCACGCAACATTTCGTTAGCTTATGTCAATCTTATAAATTTTTATTCTATTCTACTGGCGTTTGGGATTGTAGAAAGGCAAGTGGCTTTCTATTATCGTTAATGCTAGTAAAATAGAATAAAAATATATGGAATTGACTTAAGCTGTCACGCAACATTTCGTTAGCTTATGTCAATCTTATAAATTTTTATTCCATTCTACTGGTGTTTAGGATTGTAGAAAGACGAGTGGCTTTCTATAATCGTAAACGTTAGTAGAATAAAATAAAAATATATGGGATTGACATTAGCTGTCACGCAAAATTTCGTTAGCTACTGTCAATCTCTTACATTTTTATTCTATTCTACTGGCGTTTTCGATTGTAGAAAGACAAGTGGCTTTATATTATCGTTAACGCTAGTAAAATACACTAAAAATATATGGAATTGATGTTAGCTGTCACCATAGCGTACTGAATACTGGCACACAACATTTCGTTATGTTTTCGCTTATGTTAATCACAGACATAATTTTTATTCTATTCTACTGGCGTTTGCGATTGTAGAAAGACAAGTGGCTTCCTATATTCGCTTACGCTAGTAAATAGAATATTAATTAATATTTAATTAATTTTAAATTTTTTATACTGTAAATGGGCTTGGTCTTGACCTCAATCTAGCCCTGAGGATAGAGATGAGGTCGACGATGGAACGAGCTTGCCTAGAAAAAGTGACTAGAGGAGCCAATGCAGTGCATAGTCTCTATAGGCTTAAAACTTATATTTCTAAATCTAATTTATTTGCTTAGAATTAGCTATTTTTGTTTTAGTTCTTGGAGAACTGAACGAAGGCCTTACCCATTTAGTGGAACAGTAAATATGTACCTAGTAATGAAAATAAAACCCGTACCTTTGCTTTACACAAAAACACCCTATATTCCATAGCATGATTTAATATTACGTACGTCTAGTAATACTAAGCTAGCTATAGCTATCTATTACGTGACCTCGATTGAACCTGTCCCCTACCCTAGAACTGTGCTGTGACATAGGTATGAATAGGTTGGTAAATTTATATGCATCTAAAAACCGGCCAATTGCGAGTCGGACTCGCGCTCCGAGGGTTCCGTACCACCACAATAATCATAATTTTATTAGTTGATATTTCAGTAAGTTACTATGCTAGATTTTTGAGTCCGACACGCGCATGACCAGATTTTATAATTTTTTGTTATTTTATAGCTTAAGCAAAATAAACATACCAATTTTCACTTTTATAAGTGTTCCCGTTTTTAAGATAGAGCTATAACAAAATACGCCTAAAAAAATATTTCTAGTATGGGAGCCCCCCTTAATTAATTTCTTTTTTCATTTTCAGTATTTGTTGTTATAGCGGTAACAGAAATACATAATCCGTGAAGAATTTTAACTGTCTACTGTTCATGAGATACAGCTTAGCGAATTAGTCTTTGAATTCAGCTAGGTGTGATCGTCTCCTTAGATAAAAAAAAATATAAGGGAAAATTAACTAAAAAAAAATAGAAAAGAAAATCTAAAGGTAAACAACGACCGACTCAACAAGCTTCTTTGTATGTGGCGAGTCGGGTCTCGAGTTATGAGAACGTACACTCGACAGCACTTCAGTAGAAACACTTTTGGACCTTATGGCGTGGTAATAGAGTTGAAAAAGTTTCTACCGACGAGCGGTTGACCGTACATAACTACTAAAATAATACAAATCACGAACATTTATTGCATCGCAATTTTGAAAGGAAACGGATATTCGAAGCGTGAATTTGTAATTTGTATTGTACGGTCAACAACACGTCAATGGAAACATTTGCAACTCTATCACCATGTCATAAAGCCCAATTACTTCTGCTGTTGGGTGTACATGTCCGCATTTTTTTGTAAAAAAATAAAGGTGAAGAACCCTTAAGCCGATCCCCAGATGTTTGAGCTTTACATTACAAGTAATGAATGGTAGACTTACCATTTGTCCTTTTACCTGAAAAATTATACCTGTTTTATGTTAAAACTGGAAAGTGGAAGGGGATTCTTTTATCAGCATTATCTTTTTTGAAAAAAATCAACATATAAAGCTGCAAATAGGGAAAAAAGATAATACAATAGTTTTCACGTTATTATAACAAAATTAAAACTCAATAAAAAAAATGATTATTGATGTAAAGGGGGCCCAAATAGGGGGGCAACAATTTCAAATTGTAGTTACTAGGTGAAATGGGGTATCATATGAAAGGGCTTTACTTGTAAATTCTAAAATATATTTTTGTATTATTATACGACTGTTAGTTTTCAAGTTATGATGAAAAATGACAAAAAAAAATTGCATTCCCCCCCTTATCTCCGAAATTTGTTAAAGGAAAAATCAGTATTAATTGCTGTCGATAGAAGTTTAGTATGTATATTACAAAAAAATAAAACGATTTTTCTAAGTTGCACAGTTTTTCAGAAATCTGCAAAAAACGTTTACAAACAAATTTAGTTTTGCGGTCCTAAAAATGGACTTTATTGCTTCCAAAAATACTATAGGTATATCGGAAACCTCGGCGCGCGAGTCTGACTCGCACTTGACCGGTTTTTAAATTGAAAAAGAAATCTTGAACCAAAAGCCAATGAACCAGCTCAACTCGAAATCCAAGCCGAGATTGGAACTCGAAATACCTAATGGATGTGTCAATAGGTAACTCTACACTTCGAATCCTATTACGGACCCCTTGCAACTCACTTTAAATATTTATAAAACTCCACTGACGAAAAAAGTAACTAACCCTTCTGCCTATAAAAATGGAAATTCTGTCTTACATATTATTCAAATTAGCTCGTAATTTTTATTACGCTTTAAATGTTGCGTTTGCATAAATATAGCAAGGAATACTGTGGTAAACCGGAAATACGGAGAATAAATTTTAGTCCTTTTGATCTTTGAAAATTTGTGCCAAAATTATGTTATGAACGGCCAACCGCTTGTCGGTAGAAACTTTTTCAACTCTTATTACCACGCCATAAGGTCCAAAAGTGTTTCTACTGATGTGCGGTCGTGTGTACGAATGTAGCACTCTTTGAATAATTAAAAAATAACCCCCAAAATCCTACATGCAAAGTTTAATAAGGAAGGTTTGGTATGCTATGATTGTCACATCTTGCTATGTTTCGTGACTTTACCCGCGTGGACACGAAATAGGAAATCGTCAATTTTCCCGTAGTAAAAATTTGGTTTCATGTTAATACAATCTTCTGCCAATATAATCTCATCGGAATCTATTTTGCCGTTTAGGACATGAAAGAACGAAAAGTGTCTTGACTTTAAATAAAACCATTAGTTTTAATCATTCCGCCCCGATATTCTTCGGCCAATAACGACTTATGAAAAACAATATAATAATGATGTACTTCAGTAATAATTTGAGACTGATCGACCGACAAAAGTTTGTCAGGCAGGTCCCTATTTTTGATACATAAGCATAATTTCGTCTACAAGATAAGTAGTCGTTGACGTATGGGATATAAATCAAATTGATAAGTGTATAGATAGTACTTATTTCCTCCTTAAGTTTTCCCACATACCAATCTTTTCGACGACGTGTTAACGACTTCTCCATTCCGATTTATATCTTTATGTCCAGCTCGGATTAATCAGATCAACTCGAACGACCGCTGCATTTCCACTGAAAATAAACATTTTTACTCACCGTGTGTGTACGGCTTTATTTTCGATATAATTAATGTTTCCGCTCGCCTTTTCAGTACCAAGACTACCAAGTCATCGTATAAGGGATGAAGCAAATTGCACGTAAATCAAATTACAATCTTAGGGCCTGCTTCAAAATTGTGCAGAAATTGTATTAAATCGTTACGGTCCCATAAAGGACAAAGGCCACTTTTGAAACTTAGACGTCTTTTACAGCAGCAGGGTAACTTAATCATAGAAGATACTTTATACATGGTGGTTAATTTAGTTAAGGGCCCAAGCTCTGCAGATTTGCTTTTTAACTAACAGTCGATAGGTATATGAGCGTACCAGTACCAACTCGTTGTAGTCACAGTAGACAACCTTTAATTGGCGACGCTGCCCATAACGCGGAATTTTAAATATTTATTCCGTAGATTTGTACACAATAAAGTAGATAAGTATTGCTTTCAAATATATTTAAAAGGAGTATACACGTTATATTTATATAATTTAATATCATTCTTACACCCCAGAGTGAATAGTGCTCTTGTTGATCAGCTATGATTTTGTTCTTTTTTTTGTGTTTGAGTGTAAATTGCACTTCTTTTAACAGTACGTATCCAAAAATAGCAAATAAATTAACACGAGATGTAAATGAGAACATGATATGACCACTATGATGAGGTGGTTCTAGATGCCAATTCCAAACAGTAAAAAAGCTTATTAATATAAAGTTTAACATTTGATTAAAACCTACTATTGTTTATTTAACTAATAATAATCCTGCCTGTGCGGTTGTGAAAATTTGCAATTTTCTACTTTACGAGAAGTGTTCAAATGAAAAATCATTATTTAATAATAATTGATCTATGTGAAAGATTTTTTCAATGATCGATCACCCTATTTATAATCTTGTCATTGATTGATTTTTGATTTTACACGAACTCTCACTTTATTTACTCTCCCCTACACACTTCATAACATAAAACTGCTAAAGAATGCCAATCAACCGAAATCGAAGTGCAGACTGCATAGCATACTTCACAAGTTAATTAGTTTCTATCTCTCTTTCTCTATATCGTCTTCTCACTTGATTGTGATGGTGATGGTGACCTTTTCCCCGATAACGCTCGAGTTACAACATTGTATCTGCACCGACGTATAAATAGAGCAACGGAGAGAACACTTCCGGTGGCGGCTTTGGCGGTCCCTGCTCGTACACACACATTAACAATTCCCCATACGTATACTGAGTCTTTTGAAAATCGAACAAATAATTTTAATAACTGTCGAAAACAATGCATTTTTCCGGGCGTGAAAAATAATGAGGACAAGTTACTTATATTTCCTATTAGGTTAACATCCTATTTTGTCTAAGTAAAGACTTAAGAAAATAAAAGTGAAAGACCCTGTATAGAAATACATGCTTATTACACTTCTACCTCCATTTGTTTGTATAAACGTGTGATTACCGTCAAAGATGGTGTGTTGCTTCGCTTGATGAAGGGTTTATACTGATTTGAATGTCCGCTGTTTTATGCTGATGTTAGTCTTCCACCTAGATAGCAGGTTTAATACACACAAGGTATTTCGCAGTAGTGTTTTTCTCTAGATAAAAATAGTCTATTCAAGAGAAACTGGAATGTCAAAATCTGGTACAACTAACTGTCAGAATAAACTTCCCTTCGAGAAAATTTGATCAGTTAAATTGTTTGATACAGGAGATCTTTTATTAAAAGTACGTGAGCAATTCAAGATTCTAAAAGGATACCGGTAATGTTTTCGTATAGGAAGTTTCAATATTTTCAAATAAATATAATTTCTCAAGATAAAAAAAAAACAGCGGATCCTACCAACTGCGCCAGATAATCCCTTCGCATTTCTTCAAAAAATATATCACAAAGAACATCTAAAACAATTGGATTGCCTGCAACTCCTCACGCATAAAAGGAGTCTCAAGATTCAATACAGCTTTATTATTAGAACGTCATAAATAAACGAACTTGTTCACGAAATCCATTTACTTATCCTCCCCTCGGTAGGGATGCGATGGGAGTGACACGACGCGTTTTTGTCGCCTTTTCCGTGTGAACTAGAGACGAGGTCAAAGTCATTAGCTGTTATCTTTGCGCCTGTTACGAGGTACGATACGAGTTACGACATACATAAACGGGATATTTTGAACAGTTCAATTTTGTGTTAGGAAAAATCGGTTTAAACTGTTTTGGAGGATACGAAAAAGAAAGTTCTTTCTTCTTGTAAATTTAGATGAATGAATTAGATTTTCAATAAAATTCAAAAGATATTCTGGCACCTTCTAATAATGAACTATGAAAGATACGGGAGCACAGGATGCAGAGAATATGAGGAGTGCAGTTTCCTAAAAGTGTGGTTGGTAGTGAGCCTGCCTGACACGCCGTGGACCGCTGGTTCGATCCCCGCCCAGGGCAAACATAATTATATGTGATGAACACAAGTGTTTGTTTTGTGTCTGGGTGTTATTTATCTGTTCTTTAGGGTTCCGTACCTCAAAAGAAAAAAACGGAACCCTTATAGGATCACTTTGTTGTCCGTCTGTCTGTCTGTCAAGACCCTTTATCTCACGAACGGGTAAAGGTATCAGGTTAAAATTGATAACATATATTAGGGTCCATAAACCACACAAGATCTGATAATTTCAATTTTTTAACATGACGCAATCAAAAGATATGGCGTTTTATGTCCTCATCTCCATACATTTATGCACTAAAGCAAAACCTATAGGGTACTTCCCGTTGACCTAAAATTATGAAATTTGGCAAGAAGCTAGGTCTCACAGTACAAATAAAGGGAAAAGTCTGAAATCATTAAATATTACAACTTTTCTCACAACTAATAGTAACCAATTGAGGTGAGCTCCCGTTTCAAGAACATTCATATAAGAGAGGTGTCAAGTTGAATGGTCGCGGAGGCGATTTTTGTTTCAGTTCTATTTTAAAAACGGGAACACTTACAAACTTGAAAATTGTTTATGTATACCAGTCTTTTGTACCCTAGGCTTTGCTGAGTTTGGGATCAGATGACCTTGTGTAAATTGACCCCAATATTTATCATATTTAAGAGTCACTGTGCTCAACATTTTCGATCCTGTGTACAACAGAAACCTTTTTGAGGAAAATACTCTCGCTAAAAAGAAAGTGTCGGTTTAATGCCAAAAAAACAAAGCGAAATTAGTTACAGACAATCGACAACAAAATAGGGAAGAAAGACGTAAGATCTCATAAGACACGAAAAAATAACAAGAGCATCATTAAGGAAAAGATTAAGGGTGGAGAGGTAGAAGAAAATAGCGTGTTATAAGAAAATCTAGAAAGTTACAGAAGATACAGAGGCATGATGGTATCTCCACGGACTAAAATAGATAACCTTAAATAAGAAGACAGTGAACTTGAATACAACCGTGAGATATAAACTCAGAAGTCATATTGCGTCACTTAAGTATCTGGTATCTGTTATTCAAATACTTGTTACAAGAATCTTACCTCTCAGGAAAGGCAAACCCGAACATTATTCTTTGCCAAAAATCCAGCAATTTCGCTCTAATTTGGACAGAATTAAAATTTAGCTGAGCTTGAGCTGAACCCTTCCCCAACCCGTTAGCGTAATCAGAATTAATGTTTGTTTTGTCTGCTAATAACACATTTTGTCAACGCATTTGTATTGCTCTAGGTACTTTGCAAACTGTCTGTGGCTCTCGATAGATAGTGTTTTTAATTTCAACGAGGACGACAAAGAGATGAATATCAATTGGGTTGTATCCAGGTGACTTACATACATCTGATGTTCTATCTGATTATTCTTACGAGTCTATTGATGTCTTGCAAAACCGGTAAGATGGTAGTGGATGTAAGAAATTGTTGATAATTCTCCTGATAATGAAATCTGCTACCCTCACACAGCGTTTGACAGCATGGAATATCCTTGCGCGTCTTCGTGCCCCACTTAGCGGTAAGCGCGCAACGGATATAGTACCCTCTGAAGAAAACGTTGAAAGTGCCTTGATGAAAATATCTGCGCTTACGACGTTCTTCCAGTAAGAAAAGGAATAGTTGCTTTCAAGTTTTAATGTACCTGTATCGTCCCCTTCTACCTAGGTATTTCTGCATTAACATGTTGGGAACACATATCCTACCCTCTGAAGAAAACGTTGAAAGTGCCTTGATGAAAATAGCTGCGCTTACGACGTTCTTCCAGTAAGGAAAGGAATAGTTGCTTTCAAGTTTTAATGTACCTGTATCGTCCCCTTCTACCTAGGTATTTCTGCATTAACATGTTGGGAACACATAATGGTTTAATCCACCGGTCAAATAATTTTCAATTACGATCTTGATGGGCGCTTTTACATCCAAAAGTTAATGAACAAGTCATGAAGTATTAAATTTAATGTCAACCTACTTTCCTCGTTTCCCGTCCAGCACCTCGAGTGTAAACAGTTTTCGATCTGCATAACGCTGCATAAATATTGAGACTAGTGATGTTCCGCGATAGACGACTATCAGTAAATTGTCGATTTTAGAGAAAATTTAAAGATGTTGATGAAGTAAATAGTAATCATTACTTGACCCTTCTATTATTTTCACACCACTTTACTAGCCTGACACTTGTGTGGTGCCGGCAAAGAATCGTACCAACCCATCTCTACCCGTGGGACAAGCCGCAACGCTTACAAGTGTGCTGATTATGGTAAATTCTAAATCCTAAGTACCACGCGTTTTTGCTAGAGTTCAGGAGACGCATTTTTGAAGCGTTCGAACTTCAATTCGCATTCGGATTGGCAAGATTCGTATACGAATCCGTAAAATCGCAATTTTTGAATATTCATACCTGTGAATTCTGCAACGAGTGGTCCGACCCACTCGTTTTGCAATTCTACCACTCGAAAGTATGTATAATCTGTGATGAGAATGACATTGACGTTTCCTGCACACATGACATTATACTGACATATCAACTTTTTAATTTGCGTTCCATTTCCTCGCAATTCATTACCGGTTTTTAAAATCAATGAGTAATTGCTTTCCGGTTTTGATTTTATCTGCGTGAAACGGAATTTTTTTAAAGATTGTAATTTAATGGCAACATTGCTTTCGAATGATTCAAAAATGCGTAAAATCGAGAGCATTAGAAATTAAATTCGTACACGATTCGTTTTCGTATGCGAACTAAAGATTCACTTCGAACGCTTCAAAAATGTGTCTCCTGTCCTGCTGTGGACGTTTCATGTGATTTTTTGATGAGTAGCCTGACACTGATTTTACTAGCCTGATATTAGCTAGCCTTATGTAACTGTAATATCCCATACATCAACATACATTACCTATTTTCCCGTAGGGATAGCGAGTCTACAGCATTTCATATAATGGAATTCAATTTGGTCTATTCACTAATTCCACTATTTTTTGTTGTTTAATGACCGAAACTAAGTATATTATTGTCGACGGGTGTTTCGATCGATGTTCAGATTTAAGATCAACTATCGAAAGCGGAAATTACCGATAGTCCGGCAACACTTTAAGATTTCCATTTGAATTTATCCGGACACAGATTTATGTTCAGGGAATTCGCGAAGAGCCATCCAATCGCACTTTTAAACCTTTTAAACCCAATTAACTGACATAACCGTCTCTTTCTGGAACTTTATTGCAGTGTTTTTCACCGTTGTCACGACCTCCTGTTTTTATGATCAATTTTGTCTGTTATCGCCAGTCTTTTTATGTCTTTAAGTGCAGAATTCTCATCGACATTCATATTTTCTTGGTTAGGTAGGACCATGTCGGTTTAAAGTTATTCATTGACGTTAACTTGACTATTAGTAATAAAGTTATTATTCAAAGACAGAAAACAGTGCTTTGACAAATGAAAGACAAATGTGCAGGGGTGATACCATAAACATAAGAAACATCAGTTTACTATTATTTAATCTGTGACATAAGTCAATTTGAATTAACCTGTTAGAACCGTACTCAAACGTAAAACTCGATTCTCTAATGCCATGCATGGATTTTTATTTTCGAAGCATCTTTCTTATACAGTTTTTGCCTGCTTCGTTTCTATGTGTATTGTTAGTCCTAATATACTTGCCAGCTCTAAGGACATTGGCCGATTGATTGGACAATTGTCGTTGTCACCGCGATGTAGTTTTGTTCGTCGTCTTCCTGTCTCTGCTCTTTTTGTTCAGTCATTTGGCTATTGCTGTGAAGAACATTTTCATTCGAGGAAATTCAGAATAGACCTTTAGTTATTTCTTATTTTGACCAAAAATAAGTATACATCATAACAACCCATGAAACGTCCGCATCAGGATAGGGAGCTCTCAAAACTCAAGCAAAAACGCGTGGTACTTAGGAGGGGATTTACCATAGTCACCACGCTTGTAAGCGTTGCGGCTGGCGATCGTGTTGTTGGTGACCGCAGTATGTAAGATGGTACGATACACAGAAAGATGCTGCTGCCCATTCTCCGGTTTATAAGCCTTCTGTAGCCTCTTACTATACCCACGTGTAGAGATGGGTTGGTACGGTCAACCGCACGTTAGTGGAAAAAATTTCAACTCTATTACCATCATACCATGTCATAAAATCCAAAGTGTTGCTATTGACGTGCTATTGGGTTTACTATTCTTTACCTACAGCGCACGGACACGACACTGTCAAACATCTTACTCAATCTGGCTGGTGTTCATAAGATCTTTGATTCGAAACCAGTTTTTTCACTGCAGAATTTTCTATGAGGGGCTGCGTTTTTTTTTATGTTTTTTTATTGTTCCAGGGGTTTACTCTTGACCTCAATCTAGTCTTGAGGACAGAGATGAGGTCGACGATGGGATGAGCATGCCCAGAAGAAGCCTATAGACTTGAATAGATTCGGGTTATATGAACCCGGGAACACAGACGCAGGCAGAGAATTCAACTCTTTAGCCTTGCGCTTAATAAAAGATGTTTCAAAGCGCTTCGTGTGAATGTGTGGAATATCAACCAAGTATGGGTGATATCCTGCGGTGCGTCTGGACTCCCGATGGTAGAAGGGGGATGTTAGAATAAGCTCATAGAGCTCTTGAGCACACTCTCCAAAGTACAATCTGTAAAAGACTTAACGAGTAAACTCCTTGGAATCACAAACCTTGATCTTGACAAGTGAACTGTAAACTCCCGAGAACTTTCAGTTTCACATTTCATTGCGGCTTATAATGACCGCGTTTAACAATGCAATGTTAATCAAAAGTGAAAATGGTGTCGTTTAGTCCACCTAGCGGGGGATACGGCAACGCAGCGACTGCATCAGGGGTTAATTAGCATTGCTGTGCGTGTGGGCGAACCGGATTTGTGGCTGGGAATATTTTTACGCTGTTCTTTGCCGGTTACCTTTCAGAGGTTAACACTACCATGAGTAAAGTAACGATGATTTCAGTTGTTGCTTTTGAATTTCGTGTATAGCGCGTTCAGGATAAGTTTGGCCATGATGGTGAAAGGCGGAGAGCCAATTAACGAATTTCTCGCCTCCCCCTCACGTGCCGCGCACACCCCCGCGACAATTTTTTTGACTTTTGAGCATTAAACGTCACAGCCCAAGTTATTTTGTATATTGATAGCTGGTTACCATCTTAGTAACATTTTATTTAGTAGTCGTTTAGTGCACCTAGCGAGGGATACGGCTAGCCGGCGCGGCGGCTGTGTGAGGTGTTAATTAACATTGCCATGCGTGTGGGCGAAGCGGCTTTGTGGATGGCAATGTTTTTACGGCATTCGTTGCCAGTATTCGGCAACTTTACCGAAGACAACGAATCAAATCAAATATAGTTTATTCCTTGCTGCATATTAAAACGTCAGCTAAACTACATCTCTTCACAAACAAGGTGGTGCCATGGTGGGAAAAAAAGAAGCGACAATAAAAACGCACGCGCTCTTTTAAAAATGTTTGAATGTACAGGGTTGATATACAATAAACATAAGTCAATTTGAATTTTGAATTAGCCTAACCGTAGCCAAATCCCATGGATTTTTCACTTCTAGTAGGTACATACATATAGATAATCTGATATTTTATAATAACCTTTCTTATATAGGGTGACTTTTAATTAGTTCTTGATAGCAAAAGACATGCATGTACTCATGATACTGAACAACTTTTCCCAAGGAACATAGGTCGAAATGCGAAAAGCCAAATTTGACCTTCCATACAAAATGCGCTATCAGCTGATGCAGTTTCTATGGGAGATCAAAACTTGATTTTCGTATTTCGACCTATGTTCCTTGGGAGAAGTTGTTCAGTATCATGAGTACATTCATACCTTTTTCTATCAAGAACTAATTAAAAGTCACCCTAGATAATTTTTGATTTATAACAGTTTTGTTTTGTTTTGAATTTATCAACAAACTCTACAGTTCAAATTGAAATCATGAGCTTCGAATGTCCCGGAGTGTTTAAATTTTTTGGTTGTATAAATAAATTGATTTATAGGTACATACATTGCCAATATAATAATATAGCAGCCATTCAACCCATTTTAAAACACCTATCCAACTTGCACCACCGGCACAAGGACCCAGCAGCCATATTCCACTAATCCACCTATTCACAAATTCTTCCTGAAGCACCCCTCGAACTCCTACTAAAATATGTAAACATAAGGAAAGGACGAAATAAGCCAGTAACGCTCTCAATATTGCAAAGAAACGGCATTCTAATCGAGACGGAGGTCCCTCGCCCATAAATATTGTATGGGAGGAGTGTGGAAAAATATACAGGGTGTTAAAAACCGCTTCCTTTAGTAAATAACTCGGATCTATTCGATTCGCGAGTGAATAGGCTTCTTGTAGGTGAAGGCCTTCCAAGGTTAGATAGAGGTCAAGACCAAGCTCATTTAAATACATTAAAGAACACAGCGTTGTAATTTTTAACAATATGTTTGAACAGATTTTTGCGAGGTTCAAAGTTTCGCGGGGGGGTTTGAAAGCCCCATATTTAGATTTAAAAAAAAAACTATGCGTTCTAGCGACTTCAAACTTCCTGCATGATTAAAGCTGATTAAACTTACTACAAGTTTTATTAAGTTTTTTGATATCTTGTATAGTTTTCGAGATATCCGCTCTTGAAAGTCTATTTCAGTGTCGTTAAAATGAGCAGCAATTAGTGTTTTGTATGTGATGAGGAAGTGATTGCATCGAGTTCTGATGTTTCTAAAGTGGGTGAAAAAGGGATAATTTCCCTTAAAAAACCAGTAAAGAGAGGGGTGACGGCAAAATCAGTCAACTAGCCAATGTGACTTCACTGCGAATATCTCGAAAACTATACAAGATATCGAAAAACTTGACTGAATAAAATTTGTAGTAAATTTAATCAGCTTTAATTTTGCAAATAGTCTTATGTTGCTAGGACGTATAGATTCCGAGATATATGCGAAAAACCGAAAATTAGGAGCTTCAAACCCCCCCCTTCCCCCCGGCGTTAGGGATATGGGCTGGGACTTTTGATATATTTACCTTCTACCTAGTCCAAACAAAGTTACGAAGTCAAAAATTGTGTTCCAAGCATTTCCCTTTATACTTTTTCGTTGATTGGGCTAAACAGTCATAAACAAACATGTTAGAGGACGGTCATCGACCCTACAACCCTCATGATATGATGATCATTATTATCATGTAGTTTGCGGAGAGCGAATCCAAAATAGAGCTCCTGAAATTACAACTTTTCCTAAGGAACATAATTTACGTAGATATAGGTATTACAACTTCATCCAAAAGGCGCATATAACGTGCACTATGTATGAGAACTAATAGTTTTTTCCTTACTTAGCCCTATATTCCCTCGGAAAACTTAAGCATTTTGGTTCACTTTAAATTTTCGGGAATAGAATTTTTCACCTTATATTACGCGGGACGAAGACTGGAGCGTCGGACGGCGGGCGTCGGCGTTTGTAGGTCAGAGAGGCGCGGCGGCGCGTCGCGTCGACTCCAGCCTAGTGCCGCCGCTCGTCGCGACGCCCGCGCCCGCTCGATGCTCCCAAGGAGGTTGAAGTAGCAGCACTTTCTGCTAAGGAGGGAGCCATAAGCGTATACATTTCTTGCAGGTGACCTCCATACTAGTTAAAATGTATGGATTTTTATCAAATCCCAAAAATGTAAAGTTGTTATCTTTCTCTCTGAGAAATAAATGTTAAAGTTTTTCTGGTAAAAATATATATATATATATATATTCTTTATTGCACATTTAACATACAGAAAGTAAACAAACAAAAGGACATTTACAAATATTTACCAAACAGGAAAAAACGGTGTTAAAAATCATGCATTAAATGGCTATTACTGTCATGTACGCTTCCTTTCTTATTATTAATGATCAATTCACAAGTAAAAAAGATATATTTTCTTTCACATATAAAGTTTGGCCAAACATTAGATTTTTTAAAGATTCCTTGATTTTTGTAAAACTTAATCGGGTGGTTTGACAACCTTAGTCGGTCGCAGCAGGCTACGTTTTACACTTCATTACCTCATACAGACTAGTTTGTCGGACTCTATATAATTTTTACTCTGTGGATGCTCTGAACCCTCCTCTGTTTAGGGTTGCCATATGTCAAATTTCAATACCAGTGAAACATTTTCCCTTTTAAATATTTCTTCCTTAAATAAAATAGACGAGAAATGAAATTGGACGGCATATGAAAACGAGCGTCATGCGTGATTGGCTGATTGCTTGTCGAGCTTGTAGTAATACGTACTCGTACGTGTGTATGTCTTTTGTGGCACTAATCTCTTTGGTACACAGTGTACGAAAATTTAAAAGTGTACGACTCCTTTCTCACGTCTTTTCCGTAGAAAATTTTCTCAATTCTGTGTTTAAGAATAAGATAGACAATGGAGCTAACCAAAAGCCACCATTGCTGGTTGAAATAAGGATATTTAATTGAGCGAAGCCTACCAGTTCTGTATGCCAAATTATTCATTGAATTCAGGAAGGTGTGATAGTAGCTTAAGGGTAACATAATAATATGCGCTGTACATTGCCTACGAGTAAATACGAATATCGGGAATATAATTTCATAACCCCGAGTAGGATTGTTAGTAGATCAGTTGTTAAGACATCTTCTTCGGTATTAACAAGGACTTGGCTTCGAGATCAAATCCCGTCTTAGGTTGTAAATTTTTCCATGTTGTTCAAACTAGTGAATAATTCTCTTCTTTTCAGTCAGGTTGGAAGAATGATGGTAGCCCTATCCTCGCTTCGCTGACTTTGAAATTCAGAGCGGTATGTCGGACGCAAGACGCCACGGGTGATTTTCCACCCTCTCGCACCCGCAGTGGCTCGACGCTCGACTTCAAAGTGCAAAATTTCATTATTGCATTAGGGCCTTTTTCTGTCTTGTACGTGGATATGGCAGATCCGCCACCCTAAGTAAGAAAAGCTTAGTACAAATGTTGGCTAAAAGTACCTTGCTTGATCCCTTCACTCTCAAAATTCGAATTTTGGGCCTTTAGGCAAAATGGCTTTCTACCGTCGAAAATAGTATAGCTTCATTCGAATGACAGTAGAAACTCGGTCGGATCGATACGTTTCTCTGTCGCTCCAATGTGTAGCGCATCACTCCGTCCTGCTCTCACACTGCTGTTATTCTAAACATGCTACATTTCTTCGACTGTAATATCAAAACCTGATCTTAATACACGTTAAACATCCCTAAGACTTGTGAAATATTTTCAATTTCATCCTACAATAAATCCTGTCTTGAATTCTCGAATTCTTTATCAAAATTTTCAATTACAATTAGTGTCTGTTCAAATCCACAAATCATGACCGTACTTTGCTCCATCATTGTCCTAATGAGTTTAGTTTTTACATCAAAAGGCTCGTGTTCGATGCATCAAAGTGGAAAACATTGTAATACGGATAATTGCGGGTCTTAAATGTAATTACGTGTCATAAACCTGTGGTCGTTAGCTTCAAACTGCATGTTGGACTGTGTTTGACATACGGGACTAATATTCCGCAAACGTATCTGTTTAAAAGCTTTGCTATGTACTGGATAATGACTTTATTTCACAAGAACTTATTAGTTAACTATTTTCACAGTATTTGTTTATCTAATCGTAAAGGTGTTCGTACGTATTCTGTTACCACGTTGATATAAAGCAGCTGTCGAAATATCTCGTTATCCCTTGTTGAATGTCATCTGTCAGCGCAAACACCATTAAAACTCGATTTGCAGATATTCAATTCGAAATTCAAACTTATGCATGTAACAAGCATGCATAATGTTGTTGACACAACTTCGTCGCACTGTGTCAGAGTCAAAACACCGTCCAAAAGCCGAAAGGGCAAGCAAGGACGTTCGGGCGACGATCCCTCGCATGCAATTCGACGCGATTGTTCGCGATAAGTCTGACGGTGACGGACAGCCGCTCGCTCAGGTGACTACATTCACTGTTACTGACGCTCACGTGCGCTGGTTTCCGATAACATTAATACTGTCTGAAACGAGAAGCCCTACGATTAGTACTGAACCGTACCAGACAGTGCGATAAGTTCGGACAAAAAGGTTCGCCCCAAAAAGAAATACACAGCAGACAAAGCAGTACGAAACGAAAACGAAGCTAATAACATAGAATAAATGACGGGAGCACTTAAAATGAATTGGTGCTCATAGCCGCAGACGCAGTAACACATGTAAACAAAAACAAGCACTATCTGCTCGCAGGTCGCAGACTTACATAGGAACGCACTCAGGACAGCCGAGGATGATAAATGGACCGACCAATGTACTCCAGCTCTATTTAATGCGAGCAGGGAAAATATGGCAGTAATGGAAAGATGTGACAGCAGAAACCACGAGGGAAATGGATTAACAAGGCTAACAATGGAAATTAAATTCGTCTGGCTGAGAAGTTGCATTCGCCACTCTTGAGTCGTTTGTTTTGTAGCTGGACATATGAGATAGCTTCTGTATTAAATTTTTGTACACAGCTGAAAATGCCAACATTACATTAACAAAGTTGGTAATCCGAAAGCGATTTAATAAAGATGCAGAGCCGATCGATCCGATAATCCTGGCGACAAATACGTCCAATTTATCGCTTCGCCCGACGTAAGGCAATCTCCTGTGATAAATGAGCATAGTACTGCGCCCTCGCGGCCATATTTTATTCTAATACGGACCTCTACCGATCGGAGAGTCACCGATACAGGACAGTACGTCCAGAATTTTAAAGAGCTCAACTTATCAAAATTTGATTGGCAGGTGCTTGACAGTCTGACAAAACCACACGCTTTGTCTCATTCAAACACTCTGATATTACCAGACACGTCCGGAGTACGTGAGTTTTTTTTTAACGAATGGGTACTTTATGTAATTAATTTAGCCTAATGAATCTCAAAGTAACCTAAAATAAAAAGACAAAAAGGCGGTCAGAGAAACGGGAGGGTAGCGCAAAGGTACAGGTACCGGTAACAAATGTAACGTTACCGCTGCATTTCATATTGAAGACCCTTATTAAGGTGAGATAGAGACTAAAATCACTTGAATTGAATGAGAATCACGTTGAATTAGATGGCATTTGTAATCTAAAGGATACAGAGGAGACAGTGTTTCCACAAAGCGACGCGGCGGGCGACAAGAATACGCAAACAGGTGTCGACTCCGGGCTATATTTGCATATAAATAGAGTTCCTGCTTAACTGTAACACTGCTTTGTCCCCTTCTGACTTACCGGATGGTCATTACGTGTGAAGAGCAAAGCGTTACGCTCCTCGCACGCGCTGTACGCAAGTACGTGGCTCCTGGAGATTCTATTTACGATCGCTGATGTAACTAGCCTCGTTGAAATTAAGTGGTCGCTCTTGAAGAGAGAGCTATCCTTGGACATTGTCAATTGGCAAGAGAAATAAGTACTATTGACTACGATCTCCCGTCTTCTGGGCAATAAAACTACATAGTTAGAAAGAATAATTGACGCAACCACTCCATAAAAAAATATATTCCGCGGAATTCCAATCTTTCCTCGGTTTTTTTTTTGCCGAGGAATTGATTAAAATGCGCCTGAACCGGTCAAAAACAACATAGCTAAGAAGCTATCTCCATTACATCTTTCTCTACTCGACTTTACCTCCCGCAAAAAGCCTCAAAGCCTTGCAAATACGATAGCAGATATGAATAATTGAAACCGAGATGATCTCCGTGCTGTGGGAATATTAATAAACTAATCATGGCCTGTAAAGGCGCTATCTTCTGAAAGCAGAAAATAGATCGCGGCAGGTGATTATCGGTCCGTTGTGGAAGCCGGTTCCGCACCTCTTCCGTTAGCCACTTTTTATCGTTTGCCTATTACATCATTAGAACAACACGAGCTATCGGTGCGTGACCCGTCTGCGTAGGCGCAGGTGACATGCGAACTGAACATCATTTCGACAACACAGAACGACCCAACTAGTTCTGTTATACGAGACCCCTGTTATTTGAGTTCTTTTTTTGAGCCGAGCGTTTTCTATTTGTTCCGTCGGGCCCTTTTTTTGCTGTGTTGCACCGCCCGTCTTCGAAGGTTCGGAGCGTTTTTACTGTGGGTTGGAGTGAGGTGGGGGGTGGGGCTGACCCCCCGCGTGCCCGAAGCGTCCTTGGCCCGAGCATTCACCTTGGCGCGCTGCGCTGCGGCCGCACCACAGGTAACAAAGTTCCGCGAACTACGTGATTTCTATGGCTGTCCGCCGAAAGTGGATCTTGGAGTAGGTAGAGCCAGTCGGCCGGCGCTAATGTTACTGGGAACTCTGTAATGAAACACTGCAGCTACCCTCCGGCAGGCGACCCTCGTCCAAACTATATGCCCCTCATAATGCCTCATATTTTTTGCCAGTATCTAATGTCTTCTCATAATAATGTATCCGTCTAAATTCTCATTAGTAGCACGTGACAGTATTCAATGTGGTGGTCTGTGACTTTCGATCCTTGCTCTAATTACCGAAATTTCATCTTCAATCTCCCGCGTCGTTTTATTGCGTTTTCGTCTCCGATCTGACACAGTTAAATTGCTATTCTGAATGCATTCGCAGCTGCTGAACCCATATAATAGAAGCAACAGAATCTTTTCTCTAGGCAAACGAATGGTTGGGTTCTGATGTTTGGTGCATATCTGTTTGAGACAAGTTTAAAGATAGCCTGCAATGTAATCATTGATGCATCCATTATGCAGACATACTGTGAAGAAATTTGTCTTCTTAATCCAGCAGGTGTGATTGATGGTGTTATATGATTTACTGCTCCAAGGTCTAATACTGGACGCTAATATCCGAGGAGCTCAGACTCGGACGCCTATCTCGAGGATTGATGATCTTCCACATGGGAATATCAAAACTCACGAGTAAGCTAAACAGGTTAGAAGCTACCGCTGAAATACATACTTGGATCCAAATTGATAAGCCCTAAAAGTATGTATTCCCAGAATGAAGATAAAGTTTTAAGTTGTTTTCACGGAAATGTGATAAATTCTTAGATAAGCTTACGAGAGGGTCAGCCGTGAAAGTTACGAGTATGTATGCGCCTCGACATTTCGGCTTCTCATAATCTAGCTGAGCTTTGAACCCGTTGTTACGACCTCGTGCTGCAGAATACTTGCCGAGGACTTGCCATGTCTTTTCGAATTCTATTTTTACTACATTTTTATGGTCGACACATTGATTTACTGCTTCAAGACCTTTGTGGCTTACAACAGAATATTTCACCGTGTTATAGGTGTTTTAGTGCTTGCAGTGCCAGCCGTCGGCTGCTTCGAGTTCGTTGGCCTGCCTTCTTGTCATATCAATCACGCATTGACTCGTTCCTAACGAGGTCCTGAAGGTTTCCCCTCGTGATTTACACTTGCGAGCTTACATTGCGTTCGTTAAATGAATTCCGGTAGATGTGTGCGATTGTTGAGTCTGGCCGCGAGTCCCGAACCTCGTCGGCCGTAATCTTATCGCATTAGAGGCCGGACATAGGAAGGGCATTAAATTTGAACGATCGTCGTGGAGCGGCGGCGGGCAGAACGAACGCGCCTGGAACCGGTCGGCCGTCCGTAAATAATGGATTAGAGGGGGAGCCATGAGGGGCGAGGGGAGCACGCACCGGCTGCGCGCGCCGGGTGCGGGGGGGCGAGGGGGCTGCGCCTCCCGTCAGCTGTTGCGCGGCCGGGACCGCGCGCACTGCCGCCGCCAATGCATCGCCGCTGCTGGCGCGAGCCGCCCGTCTCCGCGTGAGTGCTGTGACCGCGATCTGTGCCAGTGCAACTTACAGTGTGTGCGTGTGTTGTGTGACACCATGAGGATGTGCAGTGCCCTAAGCGCAGCGAGGAGCTGACCGGCCGCCGGGCGATGAGAAGTTATGTTACGCCACCGACCGAGGTGATTATACCGACCTCGGACCCAACCAAACTGAGCATGCATGTGGGAAGGGAACGCACGGAGGACTCGCTCCACTCCAGCGTTGTAGGCCTATCTCGCCATGACTCGTACTGCCCGTGTTCGGTACTCGTCGGTAAGCAACGCTGGGCTTTTGGCTTTTTTTACGAGTGCTACAAAAAGTCAAAAGAAAGGTGATGTTTTTGTCTAGGTGCAACAATGGATGTCGCCCTTTTGCTTGGGGTCTGTGCTGACGGTTATTTTTTTTTGGCCTCCTGTTTTTTGGAAACGGAAAACTAGGGATTCCAGTGAATAAAACTAATAAAAATCTACCTATCATCGTCGATCACATTTTAGAGCGTATCCATAATAAGTAAACTCAGGGTGGTCGTATCATAATTTTGGATCAGAATTGCAAATTGACAATTCATCGAGTCTGAAATCTATATGAGTCACGCAATTCATCGGTTAATCATGTAGCATTCGCACCGATAGCGTAATAAATATTAAATAACTTCTAGCGTAACCCGATGTAGGTAATCGATGTTAATATTTTGTAAAGCTGGTTGGTATACACAATATCAAACCAAATCAATGCCGAACAAAAGAGAGCAAGAATTTTTGTAAAGCTAATTTACCCGCTGCTGTAAAAATACTGCAGATTAACCTTGTTTCTCTTTTGGATCCACATAATATTGAAGCTTTTAGCATTTTACCGTTCAACGATATACAAAATTTTATATTTAACCGTGCTCTTGCTATCTACGAAACATTTAATTTAATTAATAATTCGCATAGAATTTCCTCATGAAAAATTATATATATTGCTATTGCTAACATATTCCTGGGAAAAAGCCTACGTCATATAATATTTAAATGACTTCTGGAAACCTCGTCATATATTTCCTCTTAGGTATAAAGTAACACACCACGTCATGCGGTTAAGATACTCTTATCATACTTCCTCATTATGTAGGTACTTTATAATAATTACACTAATTTCTTGGTTCATTTATTTATTACTGATAGCATTTCTGTAATGGAATATACCATAACGAAATGAATGGACTTATTCTTTCAATCTAAAATTGCATATACTCGTAAGACTAAAATATTTGCTGAAAAAATATACCACTGGTTTCGTAGTTGCTAAAACAATTAACAAAAACGCAAAATGACGAATACAGTCGGTTTTGTTTAATGTTCAATAAAAAAAAACCCGAATTCCAATAGTTACCCAAAATGTTGGTGCTATAATATCTGAGTGATTAATTAGATTAATTACCTGACCATTATGGTCGATTATAACACTTCCCAATTCTTTCTTGCCTATTATGTGCATAATGCTTTGTAGACTATGTTTTCGCCGACGCCCTAAGTTGTATTTTTGTAATTTCAAATGTCAGCTGTTTCTCCACTTACTGTAAAATTTTATGTATCTTTGTTTTGTTCTTGCGTTTCTCGTTCAGTGACAGAGACATTATCTCTCCCTTCTAATATAAAATCGTTGAACTTTACAACGTCAGTTATTAAATTCCTAATGACTGGAAAAACTGCATTCCCGACAATGGGTGGGCATTAGAACGTAATTCTTTTCTCGTTAGCTATAAAAGGTGTATTATAAGAAAAGGCAGGTGTTGCCGCCACCTTGTGCCTAGTCTTCCTGCTTGGTTATCTGCTGAATACATAATGTATCTAATACTTTATCGTCTGTCATAGTCATAGACTTTATTAGATGCATTGTTGACATTTTAGCATTTGATGTTTTAAACATGTTGTTGAAGCTTTTGTTTTTATTGATAGGTCTGTCTTGGTTTTCTGTCTTGTCGACTTCTTTACACTTATTTCCATATTATTTCCAACTTCCTTGTTTGCTTTTTAACAAGAATGGTACCTATTGTAAAAATCTGACTTATTATTGAGCCAAAACCATATAGCACGCTTAATAACAGGCATCTTAATTAGGACGCTGTTGTGTCTTAATTGCCAATTCATAATGTTCTCTCTTATCATATATCGTACTATCTGACTTGAGCATCTCCAAGTTTAATAACTGGACAAAAAATAAAGCTTTGCAAGGAAGTCGTTAGAGTTCCTGTGATGTAGAAATAGTACTTATTTCTAGACACGGGAATTCTACATGAGTCATTACGTGTGAAGTCCACTTCTACGCAATTTCCAGCACTTCATTTGTACATACTTAATAGGTGTGGTTGTTAACAATCGCCATTTCCTTGCACACTACTGTGGTTTAACTGTGTTTGTTTTTGAAGAAATATTGTTTTGTCGTGTAAGTTTGTAGCGTATTTATCTTTATCTTAAATAAAAATTTTCTCTATCAATGAAATGTTACACCAATCTTTAACGTCATCTGTCCTTATCATTGTATTTTAGCCTTGACAAACACCCAAATTCTTGTATCACGCATAGTAATATGATTTGCGTATTCATAGTCATTTGAGATTATGATTAGATAATGTTTATATAACATCTGTGGCGTGCGTGAGTCAGGATGATATCGGTCTCTTTTTTTTTCATTAACACCACGTGTTAACTTGACACGACGTGTTGGCAGATGTCTGCATATTTTAATATCGAAGGTTTCTTTTTCAAGTCATAATGATTACGAAGAATTTGCTGCACAATTTCGTTTGTATCCTGCCAGTGCCTTTATTAATGTGAATTGTGATTCATTGTAGGTATGTATTCTTACTGTCTGTGAAGTGTTTAGTACGAGTAGGAATCATCTTTATTACCTGTTTGTAGTTGCACTACAATTTAGATTACACTCATCAGCTGCAGGTACAAAAAAGTATCAGTTAACTTCTTCCCGTACAATTTTAACATCGGAGAACTTCAATTATTTCGTGCTTACCAAGACTTTTTGTAACGGCATACCCATCATCAAAATGGTTAGTAATTTTTTGCCTTTTTTCTTAAGAAAAGGGAAAGTTTTTGTCGGCATTTTTATCGTTCAAAACGGACGTTTCTTTTTGCTTATTCTATAACCATTAAACTTTATGGGTACCTATCCTTTTTGTGTTCCTAAAGCCATTATCTGCTGCCAACATTGCTCTTCGTACATCTTCTATTGTGATTTTAATTGGAACCGCTATTTGTTTGTTGTTTCTTAGTTGCCGATGTATCGTTAGTTTTTGTGTCAATTGTGTAGAGTCCTCTTTGTGCTCAACCGACGTTTTGTATGAAAGCTATATGGTAAAAAGCTCTCATGAATAAGGAATGAGATCTTCATTTCGGGGTAATTTTGTTTCAGCTTTACTTGCTTTATGTTCCACTTCCTCTTCATAACATGTTAATATAACGACTTTCAGTATTAATAAACATGTTTTTCTGATCATTCTGCTGTTTGGTTATCCTTTTACAATTTGGGATGAAATGATTTGTGTTGTTTTGCACGGAACATCGTAGCTGATATAAACAATCTGAGATCTTGAACATGTACTTCACGTATATATTTACTTTAATAAATAAAGTAGAATGCTTAAGGTAATTTTTAGTGTAGTGAATTAGATGCTTTTGGCCGTTCAAAATAACGGGAAAGCGATAGGACGGTACCTATATGTTTATACGTCGTAATATACTAAGCTTAACTACAAAACAGTATAGTCACAGATTAATTACATTTATAAGTCGTTTTATAATAATCTTGTAAGTTCGTGGGTGACAAAGACCAAGTTTTAGTACTATCACAGTAATATTTATTTGGCATCTATGCCACAGGTAAATTGTCGATGCGTCATATATTGCGACATATATTATGTATATAATTTTAGTAACTTACTTAACTTTAACTTTTATTTTAGTAGTTTAGTATTTTACTGTTTGTCATCCCAAACAAAACTATTGACGGTGCTTGTCTTGTATAAAAAAGCTAGAATATCTCGCTATTCTACCTGTGGGAAGGCTGTTTAGTTTTATTGTCTAAGTTATGTACTGAGTGCACTATTTCAGAATTTGCTATTCTGGTATTAGTCTGATGTAGTTACTCAACCGTACCTACGTATGATTGACATTTGCAATTTTATGTAGATTATTATCTTATTAACAATTTCAGACACTAGATAATCAAATTTTGCAACCTCGTCGTGTCTCTTCTAGTTGGCTGCCTTCTAAAATTCGCTTGTAACCTAAATTCGTTTTAGCAATTAAGCTGCAGTCGCCAGTGCACTGACAGTAATGTGATTTAAAAGCAATCTCTGCGCCCGCGTTCAATTTCCGCGCTTGACGTCGCATCGGCTGCGATTTTGCAACGTGCATCTCGTTTATGAAATCTTCGTTTAGTGCTGCAGTGATTTTTCCTATATTTTTTCCTATAGTTTTACATCCACTCACACTCGCTGCATAGATTGAGCATATTTTTTTTGGTCAGGATTATTTGTTTCATTATAATTATATACCTTTTCTGTGGTTTTATGTTGTCCTTAGTTCAGTTCAATTTTCCTTTGAGTAGGCGCCGTATTAACTATATTGTATAGTGTGATTTATTACTTCATATGAAAGAACTAAAACTATATTGAACAGAGTATTATTCTCTGTTCAATATAGTTTTAGTTCTTTTTAAGAACTTAAATTCTTAGTCTCGTGTTCTTCTTAATTTTTATTGACCAGCCGTAGTAACTGTGTTTTTTTCTGTGTTTTGTTCCTGACATGTGAATTAAAATAAGGCCATCGTAATAGGTCCGTTGTGACAGCTGTCAAAGGTTTTAAAATTATTATCTGCAAAGAAAAATGAACACATCAAAACGGACTGCTTACGTTAGTCTTACTTTAATTCGGTTTTGGCATCTTTCATAACAAATTCAGAATTCTTATGTTATTTTTTCATTCAGTAGCCGCAGTAACTGTATTAATTACATCTGGTGTATTTGTAGTAGCCTATCGGGGGACATTTCACGGCTTTATCGGGAATAAAACGCTTGTAACTGATTTGTGATTGGCAACACAACACACAATACCTAGTATTACAAAAATACCCTTATAACTGAAACTGGTGATCTGCAAATCAAACTGAACAGGTTTTCCCGGAACATGATCGAAACATGAAGCTGTTCAGTTTAATGAGCAGATAAGTTTTTGTAATCTAACACACTGTATTATGAAACTAAACAATTTGTTATAAGAAACATTAAGTTTTTCAGATTATTGAACAGATAAGTTTTTGTTACGTAACACACTTTGCTATGAAACTAAACAACTTGTTACATAGGAACATGATGGAAATATGAACTTGTTCAGTTTTAATGAGCAGATAAGTTTTTGCAATATGACATACTGTAGTGGGGGGGATTCTAGCGTGGCCGCTAAATTTAAGGCTATAATTTGACTGCTCTAAAAATGTTGCTACCTTTGTTACTGCCTACAGGCTGAAAAAGACCTGTCAAATTGTCGTCATAAATTTAGCGGCCACGCTAGAATCGCCCCCATTACCAAACTAAACAACTTGTTTCTTGTTACAAGAAACATGATCGAAATATTAAGTTGTTTAGTTTGGAAGAACGATGAAATGTAACACGCTGTATTTACTTACATTAGAGGTTTAGAACACGAGTCTGCGGTTGAAATGACGCTTCGCAAACGACACAGCTATTTAGAAGTCATTGTCGTGTTAATTATAGAAGAAGAATGCGCTATAAAAATAAATATACTTGACGTACTCAGTAGCCGAAAGTTGCAAGTGATGTGGGCAAGAGAAAGAAGGATGGATACACTATACAGGGTGTAAGGGACGGTGTACCGAAAACTGAACGGGCGTGCTCAGTCAACAAAACTGAACAACTTTCCCAAAGAAAAATTTTTGAGAAATTAAAAAAAAAAGTGATCTCTCCATACAAATTTTTCAATCAAAGTGAGCAACTTGTATGGAGAGGTAAAAAATTTTTTTCGTTTTCCAAAAATGTTTCTTTGAGAAAGTTGTTCAGTTTCGTTGACTGAACCCGTTCAGTTTTTGGTACACTGTCCCTTACACCCTGTATAACGTATGTTTTCTTCGAAGAAAATATGTTGTCTTCTTGTCGTTTTACTCAAACTTGCCGGAAATCTAAATCTATCTTAGCTGCTATAAAAAAAACTATCAACTACGCACAGCAGCAAGCACGTAGAAACTAAACCAGTATAAACTGAACCAGCGCTACGCTACAAACGTCCGAAACCATAGACTTTTTCAACTCTATTACCACGCCATAAGGTCCAAAAGTGTTTCTACTGATGTGCGGCCGTGTGTACATTATCACAAGCTGTGTAATTCTGATTTACTACTATAATACACTGCTAGGTAGGTAATACGGCTGTACTACTGAGTAGTAGTAGTATTTTTTATCGCGGCATGGAAACAATTTTGTTGCTTTGGTTGAATTGTAAGTTTCGTTCTTTAAAGTGCCTGCTTATCGGTATTTGGATTGTGCATATTGCACGACCTGATTCCTTTATCTTTCTTAGACCTCCTTACTAAACGCCACTGGTTAAGAGGGTAACCTAGCAGCATTTCTTCCATACAAATTGACACAAATATATTCCCCAATTTCTTCCCTGGATAATGCCGGTGGATTGATGGAAGGTTTACTGTAGGCATACCCGTGTCAATAATTTTTTTCCGAAAAATAATTACCAAAAGAAATATGAATATATCCAAAAACCTGAAACAATACCCCATTTTTCCGCCATATTTAGACAACTACCAGAAACATTTTAACAGTTTTACAAGTTCAAGATAAAGTAAAAATATAATAGCGTAGATCTACTCTTCCTTCAAATTTTGTTTCCAAAAATAATTGAATCAGCTCAATTTTGGAGAAAAATACAGTGGAATGCAGAATGTCGTTGTATAAGTAAAAAAATCGCACTGAGCTTGTAGGTTGTCCCTATTGGACACAACCGGGAGGATTGTTGGGGCGCGACAGCAATAGTTTGTACAAATACCAATTTCTCGGACTAGGATTCTAACATGTCCGTTGTGTGCCACCCACGAAGCGCTTTGCTTGATTCAATCCTGGACATGAATATAATCCATTTATTTACAGTAACACACACATTTGAAGGTCACAAGTACTAAGCAAATGACATAGTGACAAACAGATAATTAATAATATTGTGCACTGCTTAGAAAGGAGTGGAGTGGAACTCCCTCTCTGCAGATCTGTTTCCCGAAAAGTATAAACTGGATCTTTTCGAGGCTAGTCAAGCATACGACAACTCCATCAGTAAAGTTGAATAAATGAACGATAAAAACTATCGTTTATAATTTTGCAAAGATCAAGACATTTTTTAAAATGTTTCTGCTATTGAAATCTACATGTTGCTTGAGAAAACCACAAACAACTCTTTTTCATAAACATATCTATATGAGTACATTTAAATAAATTATAGGGCATGCATTCATAAAAACTTTTATGGCACATGTGTTTTGAAATTGTTATTATTTTACGCAATATGTAAACAATATACTGCATGTTCTTGCGGACAATAAAACAATTGTTTGTGCCACTTTGTAATAATATTATTCAACGATATTTATAAGTAATAACAAATGCACAAGTTTATGCTGAGTTTTGCGTTGAATTAATTGAATGTAGCTTAGGATTTATAGCTTTATTACTGCATTTGATTTATTTAACATTTATATATGTAAGGAATTGGTCCTTTTGGCGACAGGGAATATATTGAGTCGATATCCATTTCAATTTTGCTTTTGAATTAATAAGTTATTACTCGTAATGTTCAGTTTTTTTAATTTGCTTGTATTATTATAGCCATATATTATGTGAAATTGATATGGCTAAAAGTTAGTCTTTGTCGTTTTTCTAAACATTTTGTTACATCTAAGAGAGGACTCACACCTCCCCTTCAGCTGCCCTTACACACTTTCCCTTGTTATCTTACAGTACCTGGTCGACCGAGCTTCGCTCTATAATAGCCGCCTCAACATTAAAATATCATCGGGTGAGCAAGCTATGCTACTCGCTAACAGATAGCGCTGTAGGTCTCTGTTTAAAACGCGGTATTTTTTTTATGCCTAAAACACGGACAAAACGATTTTTCCCATACATGAGACATAGCTAGATCGATTTTTCGTCCCCAAAAACCCCCGTATACTAAATATCATCAAAATCGTTAGAGCCGTTTTCGAGAAACCGATTACAAATATATATATACAAATATTGCTCGTTTAATAGTATAGGACCAGCCAAGGATGTATCACTGATGGTCAAATGCCTCTCTATCTTTTCTCTCCACTGCTCTTGTTGCTTAGTAATGAAATGACATATTTTTTTGTGTCTCACTGCCAGACTCAGAGATGTCACTTTAAATTAATCGCTCATTAATTAATAGTACTTAATGTTTTCGAATCTTGAATCCGTCAGATTAATTGTAAGACAACATGGATATGAGGGCTTTCGGTGCCTCCTCTTTTTGTTAATGTGCTAATTTTAGGGGTGCCAAATCCTTATTGGTTTCCCGTGATTATGTTTCATACCTTATCTGACGATTATATCCCACTGCTTGGCATGGGCTCTTTTACTTTCATTTCTCTCTAATCTGATTCTGCTGTATTCCTGTTGATTTTTTTATTTATAATCAATCATCTATTTAAAATATTATGCCATATTCATTTGATACTACTACGTGTTGTATCGTTTCGTTTTGGGGATCGACCGCATCTCAATCTGAATTACCTATGTAAGGATTTCTGTTGTATTGTTATCTGGAAAGGAACCCTAAAAGATGGTCTTGCTTGTCTTGTAGCGATTGCGAGGAAACAAAATAATCGGGCCGTTCACCTCGCGCTAAAAATACGCAGACAAGTGCGTCTGCGCCGCGCATAGCAATCTCTGCTAGACAGGACGATACGAATACGTCACACGTTGATATCCTTAATATTTTGACATTTGCTTCATTTAACTAAACAACTTTACTTAACTTTGGGTCAAATCTTGCTGTTGTTTTTGAAAACTTTTTTTCAATTTATTAATTAAACAAGTTATATTTTTATGTGAAAAGATACGGGAATGGGGTCACATCAAAGAAATAATATTCGTATGTATTTATAGCCTAAATATTATTAAAAATATTAACAGGGTTTTGTTTGAATTTGACTCAAACTAGGTACTTAATTTTAAGTTTTCTATGGTGCGTCCATAAATAAATTGCTTAGGAACAAACAGTTACTATGCTTACTTTAAAAATTACATCTTATTATAGTGTACACGGGCGTTAGAAACCTGACTTACTTTTAAAAGATCGTATAGTTAATACAAGTTCTATAGGAATAAGAATCTTGTATGAAGTGAAAGGTAACAAAGGGCGTGTGGTTGGTGGGCGGCTAGGTGCGGTTTTATAGCTGCTGATTATCGCGACACATTTACACCCATTTGCATTTTCGAACGCGAGTGTGCATACAGCCTAATTTAGACGACTTTTATTTCGTAAATAAAATATTGCCACTGTCAGATAAAACAAGATACTTTCGTAGTAACATTCTAAAACTTTAGCACTAAAGATACTAAAAAGACGATTTTTAACTACATTATTACGCAGTTCAGTATCAATGAATGACTCATACATAATAGGTACGCGTTCGAACCGCTATCAAACATTTTTGTGCCTAGATTTTTTATCGCAGCTTTTTTTCGACGTCTGGGTTTTTACACTCGGTCGTCCTTCAAAAGGTTAAATCAGATATACAATTTGCTAAGTTTCAACCTAGTCAAATGCCGCTACTCTTAAGTATATTTTTCTAACAATTTTTATAAAGGTTGTTCCAAAAAGGGTATACCAACCCTGAAGAATGTGAATCTGCCCATGAAACTGAACAACTTTCCTTGAGGAACATAGGTCGAAATATGAAAAAAAAAATGACCTCCCATACAAACTGAATCAGCTGACAGCGGATTTTGTACAGGTCAAATTTTTTGTTTTGTTTTCGACTTATGTTCCTTGGAAAAAGATGTTCAGTTTCATGGGTAGAATCACATCCTTCAGGGTTGAAATATCCTTTCTGTTACACTTTGTTTAGTCCTTTTGTAGGTAGATGGAAACTGAAACTACAATTTAGGTTCATCTTTTACATACCTATCGATAAAGCGGAATTATGACGTCATTATACAATTATTTTTTTATGAGCCGCGTGCGTGACATAGTTATGAATTCGGTCACTTGCGCAATGGAGCCCAAATTTAAATAGCACGCACTAAAGCACTTTAAATTAAGGATCGTACGGTCCCATATTTGTCGCTACAATTGCTCGTTTATAAAAAGTCGTAAAATATTGCAAAAATATATTAAAATTCAAAATGATAAAAACAAAGTTTAGTATAAAAGCAATTGATTAAAGAATGACTTTCCGGATTCATCATCAGTGTAATGACAGAGACTCGTATCAATAAGCTTAAGCGATACTTCACACGCCTTGACAGCCTTTAGTTTAAGCACAAGTCCGATCCTGCATGGAGAATTGCTGTCACCTTTGAGATGGCTCAGCCAAATACCAACAAGCCGCACTAGACTCGATAGATCGCATAGCCAAGAAGCTCGTTGGCGATGAGAAACTGGTGGAAAGTCTCACAGTCTGGCCCACCGTCGTCGCAAGATTGCACTCACAAAAGCTGTATCCTAGCTACATTATTTCGACTAAAACATTGTCAATAGAACTTCACAATATAAAACAAACTGCTGGCAATATGTCCGTGTCTTTTCTGATCCCAAATCACCCTAAAATCCTGTTTATCATTTCTTATCACAGCCTCTAAATATAAAGGTAAGTGCATTAAATTCCACAGCTTATCCTAAATGTATGCGTACGCGTATACGTATGCATGAGGAAGTTTTACGGCCTTTTAATGTATGCAGGACCTCATTAGCATTGGATGACCCTCGTTATTAAGTTCAAATTTTGTCTCCGTTTGTAAGATTCTTCACAGGTTGATGGCGTATTAAAATTAAGAAGAAAGATTTTTTCGTTGTGGATGCGTTTAAAATAGCGAAGAATGAGCAGCTATAAAATCACGGAGCAAATAAAATAAATTATTTCAATTCGATTTATCCACGGAGCAAACAGAGGAGATTTATCGCACACAATAAAATTCTAATAATTTCCCCACAACTACTACAATTGCAAGTACACGCGGCTGCACGTTGTTGTTGACGCCTTGACCTTGAGCTGGTCTCTGGTTTCGGGGGTTTGTAGCGTAGCTCTGATACTGGTTCAGTTTCCATTTACTTGCGGCCGTATTCCCCTTACTTGAGGCACTCGTCACCATCGCTTTCATCATCATCATCATGACATCCCAATAAGCTTGCACAGCAGGACAAATAAATACTGGAAAATCAAAAAAAGCTAGTAGACACACGCTTATGTTCAAAATATGATTTAAAAAATGTTCTACCTATTTGGCTATTATAGTGAACTTATATTTTCAGTGAAGTACTACAGTACTGTTTCATAAAATCCAGCATACCACTCGAAAGTCTACACTTCTTTAGATCAACTAAAATATGTTAGATTTTGCGTGTGATGCCGCCGAGGTTATTAATGTAATGGACGGTACGTTATCGCTAGAATCATGGGGGCAATTTGTGGCGGAGCACTGAACTAAGCCACCCGCATGCCCATTGTCCAACTATACCGGGATATTGCCTTGTGGACGAGGACCCTTAGATGCTCAATTGAACTTCTTAGCTTGCCTTTTTGAAATACGAAAAATCAATGAGCGGAATAGACTGGCCAGTCTGATCGACCAAGCTTGCATAACCTAATAAAATGAAACTTTACCGAACTGAACCTAATAGCCCGTTAAATCACTAAAATAGGCTCCCTGAATTTATAATTGTTCTAGTTAAATTGTAAGAAATGGAGCCTATTGACAACTTATCGTTAAATTATAATTTGACTAGGTATATTATAATTTAACGGCCCTGAGAATATTCCTGCGACATGTAGGTACAATGCGCGCAGCCAAAGATGAGACCTGTCAGATTAAAGTAGAGGGGATTTTGTGCATGTAGCCTTGCGACCCTCCCCGCTTGCCGCCAAAATGGCCTGCGAACTACGAGTATCTGAGGTACCTATAACCACGTCATCCGTCAAGTCTCATCTTTCGCTGCGCGCCCTGCATTGTACATAACATTAAACATTAAGCGGACGCCTCTTTCCAACGGGAAATGGGGGCAGGTAGGAACCACATCCTTCCTACCTACCTGCTTAGATCTAGACATAGGTATTTGTATTGGTTCTCCTTATTTCTTCCTTTCATACACACTCGTCGGTTTAAAGTACTCTTGACGTGGTTTTCATACAAAACAGAACGCACTTTATTAGGTCTTGTCATTGATAGTTGGATATTTTACAGTCACCACTTCTTTTTTATGTCAAGTCATTTCATTCAGTTTGCATCATCCATTAAACTGGAAATAATTGTCATTAGATCATGTACGCTTAAGTTTGAAAAACCTTTCTCTTTTGTCTTTTGTTTATATTTTCGTTTAGTTTCATTTCCTTGTAAGTTCTAGTCTCACGATAGTTTGCAGCAACAACGCAAGATCTATTTATCAAATTGATATAGCGCAAATGAATAAATCATAAGAACAACAATCATAGCAACGATTTGCTTGCAATAATGCTAGACTACTAAATAACAAAGTACAAATAACAACAGCGGTATTATTGAAGAACTGCAGCGATGCAATTGCAACAGAAACAAAGCATTGCGCAAGTCATTCCTATCGGCTTGCGGAGCGCGACGATCACTTTCGCTGCGCTGCGCTTTGTCGGTTCGCAACTAGCAACTTGCAACTAGCGCTAGTTGCGAGAAAATCTAGAATGTTCTTAAAAATATTTTTTGTATCTGCACCAAACAGCAAGGCCGCAGCGCTCTAGGCTAAGTGGTTGATGCTCTTACTTTCCGATCACGAAAGTTGAGCGAGACCAGCCATGATAGAGCCTGGATGTTAAGACAACTCGAGCGTTTTTCGTCCTTTAGTCCTAGTAACGCTCACGAGGTGTTCAAACCAAGTCAAAGGCCGGTATGTAAAATGTGACGGCTACAGGTTAACTCTAGCCAGTTTTGGTTAACCTCTGGTTTGCTTCACCTGTTAGGTTGCAGAGTTCAGATGGTCTGCTTAAAATCAGTTCCTTCTCCGAATTCGGAGAAACAGATTGAGGATAGGACAAAGACTTCATTTAAATATAACTTTAAAAAAAATTCAATTTTATTGCATGCAACTAAGAAAGAATGGCGTGAGAGGTTGAAGAACATTGGAGTTAGCGAATTCGAAACCAATTTACGTTATTTTATTTCCTTCTCCGAATTCGGAGAAACAGATTGAGGATAGGACAAAGACTACTTTTAAATATAACTTTAAAAAAAAAATACAATTTTATTGCATGCAACTAAGAAATAATGGCGTGAGAGGTTGAAGAACATTGGAGGTAGCGAATTCGAAACCAATTTACGTTATATTATCTTCCTCTTTGTCTTTGTTTCTAAGGCTAAAGAGGATGAACCTTTATTCGTCATCATAAAATAACACGTGATTTTAATTCGTCATCATAAAATAACACGTGATTTTAATTCGTCATAAAACGACATTCAACGCATTTCAACGTAACGCTGCTGCCCCTTCCATAAATAAAACAAGTGTACTCGTACCTACTAAGTTTTTTAAGGTCAAAAGCACGACTAAATTTTGCTGTTGTACTAACGTGACTCTTTTTGAAATGAACAAACAACTTATATAAATAGAATGACTACGCTTTTCGGTAACTTGTGTGTGCATAACCCGTTTCAGTAAACACGTGTAATTTGGCACGTGCACCAATTTTGTTAAGTATCGCAATGGTAATGATAACACTGGCTGAACCAGCTGCAGATGGGTGACCGGTTGTGGGCTTCGATCAGCAATTCAAGATTATTTACATCAGAAGGCAAGCTGATCCATTGATTATAGTAGGCCAGGGGTTGGCAACCTGCGGCTCGCGAGCCACATACGGCTCTTTGGATGTGAAGCTGCGACTCTTTAGTTCCATACGCAAATATTATTTATTAAAAAAAAATTTAAAAATACATGAATAAATATATATTTTTCTTATGAATACCTAAATTGATTAGTTTTTTTATATCAAAAAGCTTTAATTATGCAAGAACTATTTATGGTTGGCTAGAGAAAAAATTGCGGCTCTTTAAAAACTGAAATTTTGTAAATTTTATTTTTTAACTCCTCTGACTCATAAGTTTGCCGACCCCTGTAGTAGGCCATTGAGAGGTAGCTGTCGTGCACTAGTTGTAGAGCGGCCATGTAGTGTATCTTTTTCTTATCTTATCATATCTTTTTCTTATCTTATCATATCTTTCATTGGCGGTTTAAAGACTAACAATATGTTAGGTTTTTGGGCAGGTTAAAGTTAAATTTAAAAAATCCTGCCATGTGCGAGTCGGACTCACTAAGGGTTCCTCACTTGTCTACCATAATATGATGTAGTATACACTGTATTTGTATGTATATACTATACCCGTTGATTTTAAAAACTCCGCGTCCACTCAAACCTGACTCCTTATTAATATGAATTTATTTGAAACGGGAGCTCACCTTGTGATATTTATAGACTTTTTGCTTTACTTGCGCTGTGTGTAGCTTTTTGCCAAAATATACCTACTTTTCGCAGAACTAAAACTTGGCTAGAAGCAGTAGAAGTTGTAAAAAGTGTGACTTGAATTTGTTATAACCCTGAATCTTACAGATGCAACTCTAACAGAATGCACAAACCTTCACATGACAATGCTTTTATCGCTGGCCGCATATCACGTTTCCTATTTGTCTTCCAGTATATAAATAATAGGTCCTGTCAGCCATAATATTATGTGTATGTATTTAAGAAACAAATGCATGTTATATTACTCGTATACTTCATGTAAAAGTTTACTATACTCCGAATTGTCTCTTTCAAAGGTCAAAAATTTAACTAAAAAATTGAGTATTGAAGAATCTTAGTCTTAGTGAAAATGGGCAGGTTTTACGTACTCACGGCCGCACGTCAAAAAAATTTGGAATACATTACTGATAGACTCGGTTTTGTTAGTTCTAATATCCTTACTTCAACGAGCAATGTATGGTATGCCGTCTTAAGCTTCAGGTTAAGCTTAACTGACACTATCTGCAGAAATAGCTTTCTATACACTCTTCATGAGTGCATTAACTAATAATCCTTCGTATGGTTGAAGCATGGGCCGTGCGCCCGCGCTGCGACATTAACCCGCTAATTAAGAACCGGATGCTCGCTTCCTGCTCCTCATTGCGCTAAAAACTATCGCCAATATGGGCTTTTCACACATGTTTTAGTACTTGTATGGGAAAGTAAGGAATATAAGGGGTATAACAGGGGTTTTATGACAACAAAAGAAGAAGACTGCTATGAAAAGTTCTATATGCAATAAGAAAACCAATAAAATCAGAATCGATGACATTTTTAAATGACCACGTGTCGCAGCATAAATACAATCCTACTACCAGTATGGCTACCAGATAATTAACTGTTGCAAGTTTTTGTTGAAGCTGCGCTGCGATGACTTGTTTGGTTTTTTCATAGGAAAATAAAACCAGTTCTACTTCAATGTAGCAGTATTACATGTATTTTTCGGAATTGAATATCACCTGAATTCGTGAGTTCGAAGTCCATCGAAGTCTTGTTGACTGAAAGTCGAGATTTTGTAGTTTATCGGTCGTATATTTTTATTATACCGATGTAAACAAAAGCACTTCTAAGGGGTGATTCTACTTCACTAATAGATTGTATGAAAAAACCTCGGTGATGAAAAATATAAAAAAAATTCTTAAAAAAGTAGATTTCGCTCAAGAAGAAGTGAAGTGCCTGGAGGGTCAAATGACCTCGGTGATGCAGACGAATATGTTTTTGTTATATTATTCAGTCACTAACAAGTACCTATCCATTTCAATAAATTACTGTAATGTAATTTGATGGAAAATCTAATTTTATGATTAATAATAAAAAAAAACACAGATTTCGTGTCTTACACGACTATCGAGAACATTGGAAATGAATCTAAGGAATAAAAAAAAACTTATAAAATATTAATCAAAAAACTTTTTTAAAAACAAGATTTTATTAAAAAAATCTGTTGTGCTAATATAAAAAAAAATATGCAAGAGTCGTGTTGGTAAATATTGGTTATATAAATAAATATAATAGAATAGATGGACCGAAATCATGCATATAAGTTTATAATTATTAAGGGGACTCTAGGTGTGTTTAGTTCTAGTATCAATTTTAAATGTTTTTTTAAAGACTGTTTTTTCCTTAATAAACTAAAAAATTATAATAATATTCAATGGCATCAAACGATTGGTAGTGCATCGTGTTTGGAGTTTAGATTTTGTAGACAAAAAGTTGTTCAGTTTTCTATCGAAATCCACAGCTTTAGTGTTCTTGGTTGTTTTTTTGAGACCCTGTTTGTAACCCCAAACTGTCCACAATACTGCTTGGGAACTTGGGAAATTATTATTACCATAGAGATTGTTTTTAAATGACACATTAACGCTGCTAGCCCGTCTCTTGCTCAATTTACATGGAGGGTACACGAGCGTGAAACGCTTTTTTGGTTAAATTTTAAATTATTTATTGTAGAGATAAGACTTCATTCATTTAATGTTAAAGTTAACCTTGGCAGAAGAAACTATTAATTTAAACTTTAAAAAAGATTCCGTGCCTAGAATGTGTATTCATATTTTTCATTTATAAGGTATTTCTTTTAATCTACCTAACCTACCGTTTTTGGGAATGAATAAGTATGATAGGACGAAAACAATCGAATCTGCCTGCTTAGCACGCTGCAGTTGTCAGTTTATCTAGGCCCATAGATTAAAGACTTTAAGCATGGTCACGTTTTTTTGACATCCGAGCAGTGCGACGAATTTTTAAAGACAAGGACGGCTACATGTATTAGTGTGTAAAGCTATCTCTGTCTAAAATATCAAAAATGTTATTTGTGGATTTGCTAACATTTTCCTCCACTGACATTTCTTCGCGCTTGGAGGTGATAGATTAGATGATATAATTTGCCAATTAAAGTGACATTTCTCCGAGATATATTTTCTCTCGGGGAGCGTGCTAAGCAGGCTGGTTGAAATGACACGAAATGTCTTACAAAGCGAACGGCGAGCGTAAAAAAGAAGAAACTACAAAGAAACAAAAAAGTTGATGTTAACAGTTAGAAAATGTGTCAGTACGAGTAACAAACGTTTCCCGATGTTGCTAATGTAGGTAACATTGTTATTGTCGTGCGTCGGGCGTAATCTTTTGTTTTTACGCGAGGCCGCTGATGCAAGGCCACTGCACTCGCAATTACGTTGCAACGTTCTTTATCTCACTACATTTACCGTACCGAACTTAATGTACTTTGTTAGTGTGAGTTTTAAAAATAATGTAAACAATGTATATATATAAGTGTTTTCACCTCCCCTTAAAGCAACTATGCTCTACGACTAGACACTTCCTAAAACGTTTATTTTCACTGATAATTTTGTATATGTCGTAGGCCAATAGTTGAATTGGGCCGATCGAGATCTGCCTGGGCACATCACGATACGCCGGCATTTCTTCATTTATACATAAAACAAACATAATATCGCGCCTATTGCCCTATTTTTCTTGTTGTTATTATTTCATCAGTTCAACGATTGGCTGATTGATACTAGTCCGATCCAAAAAATAAATCTCGAAATTCCTTCAGACAGTTAAGCTTTTGAATAGTTTTTTACACTAAATAAATGAGGTAGGTACTTACTATTAAATTATGGTTATAATGATGATGTTTCCAAATAGGTTATTTATAGAATTAGGTGTAGGTATCTACATCATCTATCTAGATGTTTCAGCTTCCTAGCATTTAACACGAGACGCGAGGCCGCCGATGCAAGGCCACTGCACTCGCTCGTTATTACTGCATCGCTTTTGTCAGTCACTACTACGAACTCTCGATGATTACTGGATAGATTATACTTTGAAATCGCGATATTTCCGCGAGTGATATTGTTTAAAAGATACAGCGCTTAGCTAGACAAGTGGCGGCGTAGGCGTTATGTTTTTTTATTGGGGGACATTTCACACAAGGTCATCTGATCCCAAACTAGGCAAAGCGTATCAGCGTTTGATATAGGTACTTACATACTTACATACCTTTATTAAGATTCACTTTTATGACAATATCGATTCGTATTCCAACATTTTGTCAACAGTAACTTAGCAAGATTGTTAGAATCATTTTAAAACTACGCCCTTGTTAAAGTTAAGGGTCTATCCGATTATCAATTGCAGTTTATTTCAAACCAGCCGATGGGAATTTGGTTATGACACTTAAGACGCAATTCTTTTATTTTATTTCAAAACAAAACAAATCACTGAAAATATTATCGAGTTCCCAGCGAGAACACATAGTAAAAACTCATCTCATAGCAACCGTCCGTCATATAATCTTCACTGCCTTACTATAGTCCTTGAGCCCGTGACAAAATCACTTACCTGTCATGAGAACATCTTGCCATCTTGGACTACATGTTGCCGAGGGTTTCAGAGTGTTCTCATGACACGTAACTTGCACCCCCAAATTTTGACCGGAAGTGGAAGAAATTCTCGGACTTCCGGCAAATTTCGGATGGCAAATGTAACTGATTCTTGCTCAGCACCACTTTGCCGATCTGTTGCCATACATCTTAAGATGTTCTCATGACAGGTAAGTGATTTTGTCACGGGCTCAAGGACTACTATACTTACTAACTTAGATACCTACCTACTTACATATTTTTGCACTATGCACTTGACACACTTTAAGACAAAGAAAGGAAGTGATTGTATATTGATATCTTATTAATTTGAAGGCCAAATTAGTCATCATCAATAACATCTTTTTGTTATATAAATATCATCATTAGAGCTAGATTAATATTGAATATATATTATTATTGTAAAGGCATATATAAAGATAAAGATAGCACTAGCGAGATGCAATAATTGTAGTGTTAAGTGATAATATTTTTTAATAGTCCTGTTTAAATCCTATAGTTCCTTTGACTTGGAGACCTCCTTTATTATATCACTGAATTCGTGTTTGTTGTACGGTCAACCGCACGTCGATAGAAACTTTTTCAACTCTATTAACACGCCTTAAGGTTCAAAAGTGTTTCTACTGACGTGCAGCCGTGTGTACATACGCTATTCGGAATTATACATAGCCGAAACCCTGAGAAGTGCAAAAATAATAATATTTAAATGTTTTAATTTATTTGGCAATTTACTGTGGTAAAGTTTCATAAAGTCCCATCGCTCCCCTCGTTTTAGATTTCCCCTGTGGCCTTCGAGCCCCAAGCAACGCCACGATAAAATGCTACCTTCCTCTGTCTCTTTTAGGGATTGCGGAATTGTAGGGCGTCTCTTTCTAACAAAGTCCGGGAATGCGATACACATACGTGAGTTTCATTGCCGCAGTTCACACGATCAGTAAAAGTGCTGCTTGCTGCCAGAATTTTCGTGTTATACCTACCAACGATTTTGGAAACCAATGCTGCGTGTTTTTCTTATGTCAATGTGTCATCCTTTTTGAATTCAGTATTCGTTTCCGTACCTTAACAGGAAAAAAACGGGACCCTTATTGGATCACTTTGTTTTCCGTATGTCTGTCTATTATATTTGTATTTATAGTTGTGTATTATTACAACTTTTCTCTCAACCAATTATAACAAGGGTGAGCTCCCGTGGAGTATTAAAATCCAAGGGGCGAAGCTTGTAGTATCATTATGGTGGATAGGTACGGAACCCTTAGTGCGCGAGTCCGACTTGCCCTTGGCCGGTTTTAAAGTTCACATACGATTGCAAGAAATTATAACGCTATACTGTGCTAGTAACTCTATACAATATCTATGTCCATGTATAAATTTTTTTACGTGCAAATAAAGAGTAATTCAGTTGACTTGTCTGAAGTTGTCTGTAAAGCAGTGGATTTTTCTACAGCCTGGAAATGCTTATTTCTGTGATGTACCTTAACTTTGGCGAAAATATAAAAACTCTAAGCCACGAGTACTTAATATTTATGTTCCTAAAATATTTACCATTAAACCCATTTGTACTGTAAAAATTAATGCAAGGCACGGATTAGCCTTTAACTTTCCGTAATCAACACTTGGAGGTAAAATTATTCTTTTAAAAATAAAAAGTAATTTCTTCAAACAAAGGTCCTCAGTTGAAAAGCTTTAACAACAAAAGAAAAATAAGGCATTGTTCGGAAACGAAGTTACTTGGTATGAAAGCGGGTTTTTTCCTAGGATATTTCAATTTGAAAGTCGCGGATATTGGCTTACAGCTCAAGCTGAGCTGTCGAGCCAAGCCGGTAGTGTTGCCATTTAGGCACAATATTATGTAGATACATTATGTTTTCGTTAGTAATAGAAAAGATGCTAAATGCCAAAAACGACAAAATCCGCCAGGTGGTCACCTTTTACAATGAGCTACGCTTTTCTGCACGTCAAAAAGGAAATTTTCTGTGGATTTTATCCAACAAAAATTGTTTTATGACGTCACAATTTTTTTAAATAATTCAATAAAATCGTCCATGTTTTAAAATTATACTTACACAACATGTCAAACGGCTAATTGTCCCCGCAATTTTAAAGCCCAAGTCACACTGAGGCGGTAGCGGAAGCGTTCCGGGGCCGGTATTTTTTGTAAAGTATGAGTTCTTATGCACCCTGTCACATTGAAAGCGGTCGCGGCGCGGCACGGTGCGGCGCGGAGGCGGCCGGGCCGCTAATACAACCCCGCGGACCGGGCGCGGCGTGGGCCCGAACTTTCGGCGGGAGCGGGCGCTGTATTCCATTGCGTTCAATGCAACCCGTCACACAGAGCGGCAGCGGCGCGGCGCGGCGCGGTGCGGTGCGGTCCGGGCGCGGACTTTGACGTTGTATTTTTTTTTACAAGAATTTTGCGGCTTTGCGCAGACTTTTTTTTAGGTTATCAGTTTGGTTTTTTGTTTAGAGCAAAGGATTTACGTCTTTTGAATAATCACAGATAAATAATGTCACACCGACCACTACCGCTTCGCTGACCCGCCGCGGTTTCCGCGCGGTACCTCTGTGTGACCGGTCCCGGAACGCTTTCGCTTCCCGGCGGTCGGACCGCTTTACCGCTTGTACCGCTCTGTGTGACGTGGGCTTAAGTTAGGTACGTCAAAGTTAGGTTGCGGTGTGGTGCCGGCAAAGGTCCGTGTGATGCCGGCAAAGAATAGTACCCATTTCTACCCGTGGGTGTCGTAAGAGGCGACTATGGGATTTTGTACTGGAGGATGGGCAGCAGCTTCCTTCTCTGTATCGTACTACGAGTATCTAGCTAGACGCGATGGTAACCAGCGTGGTGACTATATATGGTATGTACTTCCCCTGCACATTGTTCCAATAAAACTGGAATTCTGGAGGGAGCTTCCTGTCCTGTAGTGGACGTTTAATGGGATGTTATGGAAGTAAAATTGCATTTCATTTATTTTCGACATTGAAAATATCCGACTTTAGGATAAAAAGTGCAATCTTGGCAACACTGAAACGCGGCGTGCTGTTGATTTCCTGTGCAGACAACGGAAATAGCTTGAACAATGGCGCTCTTACATTTGAGCTTTATGGTGTTACTTCTACTTTGCTGCTTCTCTTTGAAGCAATGTACGGTAAGCCGCATATCAGTGGAAACATTTGCAACCCTATTATCATGCCGTAAAGTCCATGACATGTTGTTGGGTTTACGTTGATTCATGCATTTCGCAAGCATAGTTTGGAAACGAAATTCGGTTATGATAAAAAAACTAACGTGATCCTGTATCGGGAAATGTTAGTGCAGTCAAGAGCACATCAAACGTGACACATTAGACTTTTCACAGCTCTTAATTCAGTAGCCGTAGAAGATAAAGTCGAGCTGCGAGCGTCAAGCTTAACCTGCTCGTGACTGTACCTACACTCAGTATAAAATTAAACTTCTCTCTTCTATTCGTGGAAGGACTGAACTGAACCTATAATCCGTTTGAGACTCCCAACTTCCAAGAAACATTTATTCTGCACCCTAATCCTGTTAATCTTTATAAGACTTCTTGTTACTTGTTCCTGAACCACCGTAACTTGGATAAGTAGCTTTATTTCTGTAAGTTTAACAAAGTTTTCTTGCAGTCGAAATAATGCATATTATATTACAATGATGGCAGGAAAAAGTATACGTGAGAGCAGGTCGGATCGATACTTGTCTCTGTCACTCCAATGTATAGCGCATCGGTCCGTCCTGCTCTCTCACAGCCGTCATTCCAATCAAATTGTAGAACAATTTAAGTTTCTGAGTCGGGTTTCTGAATTACATTTTGTCACATGTTATAGATCTTTCATACGTCTTTACTGACGATCTATGATCTTCTTCATTCATATGGAGGGCTCTCACGGTAAACTGTTGTCTTTCCTGTGGCTATGTCTGCATGGCTATCTTAAAAAAGTCCAGAAAAATTGCATGCGTGACATAAAAAATATTTTATTAATATATTTTTTCATACAGCCATACTAGTTGAAAACCAAATATTCCAAACATCTACAACAATTTTGACACTGCCATCGTCTACCGCAGCGCAGCAGGTGCTATCATATTTCCATATTTTGCGCTATAGTTTGATTGTTTGTAACAAACGGTTTATCCAGGAGATTTTCAAAGGCTGTTCCAGTCGAGGAAATTCAGTTTGTGACGGCTGTGACAGCTGCTGCGATTCTGTTATCGAGGCTCTTCTGTTGTTAGTTGTTGCTTCTCTTGTATCATTAGGTGCGGTCATCTCCCATGTTCCAAATGCGTAGATCGATTATGTCTTGTCTTTCTGAAAGTAGTGACGTCTTTTTTATTGTGCGATTTTATGCTGTAGCCAAAATAATAGAGCTCGATTGGAATGACAGCAGGATCTAGCGATGCGTTAGATATTGGGGCGGCAACTATATTATTAACTATAGTGTTCAAAATTGATAATAATGTGAAACTTAAAGTTTTTTGCATTCAACATTGGTCTTCTTTTATCTTATTGATAAGCCTTGTCGGTGGCCTACAGATCTATGGTTTCAATAAGATATAGCTTGTACAGGATAAGTTTGGCTCTGACGGTTATTCTCTGTACATGGGTGACAGGCGGAGCGCCATTGAGCGATTCGCACGCCGCGCTCACAGCTGCGACAATTTTTTTGACTTCTGCTCATTTACGGTCACAGCCAGGGTAATTTTCTACGACGTATATCAGTGGAGCAAAGTCACATTTTTGTTTGTCTTCGTTGCCACTCCTTGCGTCATTGAGACGCTTTCTGACTCAAGCTATCCCGAATAAAAGTAAGTTAGGAATTGCCATTCTTGCTGAATTCAATATCAAACATCGAAAAACATTTACGACACAAAATAATCACACGGCCAGGGCAGGCGGCAGGCGATCGATCATAAGCCGGGCCTGGTGCCCCAGGGGACCCCGATTTGGGAGCCCTGCGGCGCGCAAAATGTCCCCGCTGCGTCCTTTGTTACATGGTTAATTTAGTCTCATATTGCAAACATTGTTATTGAGATTTCTGCACTAACTATTACTGTTTGCTACATAGGGTCAAGTCCAAATGTAGGTATGTTACATACGGAAATTCTGATTAGAGTAACTTGAAAGAATAACAAATAAGTGATACTGGCAAATCATAGTGCATTACTCAAAGACCATCTTGGAGATCTTTAAGAGACCTAGTAGCCTGAGAGCCAAACTATTTCACTGTATGAAGATTCAACAAAAATTCATATCAGCATTTTTTTTTCGTCAAAAATTAGATTAGCTGGTCTATAAAATAATTCATTAGTAATCCACCCAAATATACGACCGCAGGATTTAAAAAAATAATAATAAAGGTATTATAAATTCCACAAAAAAAGGTCAAAAATGCTATAAATATTATTTACTTTACATTTGATTACCTTTATTAATATCTTTTTTTCAAGTATATAATCCTCCTATATTTGTAAAAGAAACACAATTAAATCTAAAAAAAATGTTTAAGTAAACCTTAAAGTTGCATAACACCTATGATAAAAATACTATAAGATCAGTTCTTCTATGCTTTTGTTTCATTAACGTCCCTTAACATAAAGTGTAATAAATCCACCTAAAAAACTATGTGGAAATTGAAAACGATTTTAGTGGTAATAAAAAACTAGTGAAAAAAATATAGCAGTTAAATTAACTAAGTAGACTTTTCTTTAAGGTCAAATATTATCATTCTAAATTAAAATCCACCTTAAAAACATAAAGTAATAATTATAATCACGAATCAAAGAAACAAGGGGTTGCGAGGGGTATACGCGGGGCGCGGCGGCGGCGGGAACAACGAGCGAGCGGGCGCGCGAGGGCAAGCAAGGTCACGTCACAGGACGATATGTACCTAGATTTGTTTTAATTGCAGGCAGAGTCGTGATACGATATGTACCTAGATTTGTTTTAATTGCATACATTTTTATTCTATTCTATAGCGTTAGCGATTGTAGAAAGCATCTTGACTCAGGGCCCTGGGGTGTCGGTAGCAAAACGACTAAAATAATTCCGTGACTAAAATCTATGTTTTTTTTTACTTGCTTACTCCTAACCTCAATCAAGCCTTGAGGACAAAGATGAGGTTAAGGAATGAGCCCAGAAGAAGCCTATTCAATCGGGTTCGGGTTACGTAATATGAACTCGAGAACAGAGACGCAGGCAGAGAGTTCTTAGGAATAGGATCAAGCGTCATTAAACGTGGAACTACTTGGTCACCATCAACGGTCCAGCCACAGTCTGCCAGCAACGGAAGAGATGGCTTGGGAAGGTGAGCAAACTTACTTGATAGTGGCACCTTTTTAGATGAAGCCGAAGTGCATCTGTTTTAGATGGGAGCGATTCTGGCTTTCTTACAGCACCAAATAAAAACAGACTACGGACACAGGTCCGCCGGTGCAAAGACAGCATGTGTAGGTGGGGTTTCACTGACAGTAGCCTGAGAGCCAAACTATTTCACTGTATGAAGATTCAACAAAAATTCATATCAGCATTTTTTTTTCGTCAAAAATTAGATTAGCTGGTCTATAAAATAATTCATTAGTAATCCACCCAAATATACGACCGCAGGATTTAAAAAAATAATAATAAAGGTATTATAAATTCCACAAAAAAAGGGCAAAAATGCTATAAATATTATTTACTTTACATTTGATTACCTTTATTAATATCTTTTTTTCAAGTATATAATCCTCCTATATTTGTAAAAGAAACACAATTAAATCTAAAAAAAATGTTTAAGTAAACCTTAAAGTTGCATAACACCTATGATAAAAATACTATAAGATCAGTTCTTCTATGCTTTTGTTTCATTAACTTCCCTTAACATAAAGTGTAATAAATCCACCTAAAAAACTATGTGGAAATTGAAAACGATTTTAGTGGTAATAAAAAACTAGTGAAAAAAATATAGCAGTTAAATTAACTAAGTAGACTTTTCTTTAAGGTCAAATATTATCATTCTAAATTAAAATCCACCTTAAAAACATAAAGTAATAATTATAATCACGAATCAAAGAAACAAGGGGTTGCGAGGGGTATACGCGGGGCGCGGCGGCGGCGGGAACAACGAGCGAGCGGGCGCGCGAGGGCAAGCAAGGTCACGTCACAGGACGATATGTACCTAGATTTGTTTTAATTGCAGGCAGAGTCGTGAGCGCATTCAGCATTGTCACCATTATTTGCGAAAAATATTACCTTTGCCAACAAAGTGTTATAAAAACTTTAAGGTGATAAAAGAATTGAAGAAAATAAAAGTTGTGAAAAATGCGGAATAGGTATGCAATTATTCATTGTGTTTTGATATCGTGCTTGTAGGCGAAAAAGGCCTGCAAAGACTAGGTAGTATACGAATCAAGTAAAATAAGACTCGATGGATTGTTTTTGAGATCCCTAAATTTGAGCAATGTTAAGTTACCTACATAAAGAAATCCGGAATTATACACGTATCCGAAACTGATTGAAGCTGCGACAAAACGTATTGCTGCCGGTGAGACACCAGAAAAACCCGCAAATTTTGATTATAAATCTACAGGTTTTTTCTGTTGCGGCGATGCATCTGCGCATTGCAGTTTGAGGAAGAAGAACTGACTGAACTACTGATAGACCGTCGGCCCACAGTAGAGGCCTACCTTATAAAAAAGCAGAACGCACGCACTTTGTAGAGACAGAGGACATTAAGTAGATTCATAAACGACTGGTCGGCCGCGGCGCAACTTGGCAAAACCGGTCAAGTGCGAGTTGGACTCGCGCGCCGAGGGTTCCGATAGTATTTACCTATAGTATTTTCGGAAGCGATAAAGTCCATTGTTAGGACCGCAAAACTAAATTTGTTTGTAATGTTTTTTTGCAGATTACTAAAAAACTGTGCAACTTAGAAAGATTGTTTTATTTTCGCTGTAATATTTACATAGACTTCTATCGACTGTAATTAATTCAGATTTTTCCTTTCACAAACTTCGGAGTTTTAGGGGGGGGGGGGACGTATGTTTTTTACATTTTTAGGGTTCCGTACCTCAAAAGAAAAAAACGGAACCCTTATAGGATCACTTTGTTGTCCGTCTATCTGTCTGTCTGTCAAGACCCTTTATCTCACGAACGAGTAAAGGTATCAGGTTGAAATTAATACCATATATTAGGATCCATGAACCACACAAGATCTGAAAATTTAAATTTTTTACAACGACGCAATCAAAAGATATGGCATTTTATGTCCTCATCTCCATACATTTATGCAAAAAAGCAAAACCTACAGAGTATTTCCCGTTGACCTAAAATTATGAAATTTGGCAAGAAGCTAGGTCTCACAGTACAAATAATGGGAAGTCTGAAATCATTAAATATTACGCCTAACAGCCTCTGTGGTCTAGTGGTTAGAGGGCTCGGCTCTCGATCCGGAGGTTCTGGGTTCGATTCCCGGTGGGGACACTGTCACACAAAAATCCCTTTGTGCGACCTCCCCAGTTTGGTTAGGACATTGCAGGATGAATCACCTGATTGTCTGAAAAGTTAGATGATTCCGTGCTTCGGAAGGCACGTTAAGCCGTTGGTCCCGACTACTATCTAAGGATGTAGTCGTTAATGAGCCATGTCAGAGGCCTTTGGCGGCTCAACAACTCTGACACCAGGGTTTGTGAGGTCGGTCATCGACCTTGCTACCCACACGATATGATGATGATGATTAAATATTACAACTTTTTTCACAACTAATGGTAACCAATTGTGGTGAGCTCCCGTTTCAAGAACATTCATATAAGAGAGGGGTCAAGTTGTTTGGTCGCGGAGGCGATTTTCGTTTTAGTTCTATTTTAAAAACGGGAACACTTACAAACTTGAAAATTGGTATGTTTATAGTGCTTAAGGTATAAAATAACAACAAATAATAAAATTTGGTCAAGCGCGTGTCGGAATAAAAAAATCTAGCACATTAACTTACTGAAATTTCAACTAATACTATTATGATTATGTGGTGGTACGGAACCCTCGGTGCGCGAGTCCGACTCGCACTTGGCCGGTTTTTCATCATAACTTCGAAACTAAGAGTCTTAAAAAAATATAAAAATATATTTTGGAATTTACAAGTAAAGCCCTAACACTAACTGCGCTAAACCTGCTTAGTTTGCTGACCAGATGTTTTTGAAGCTAATAAAGGTCATCTGTCTCTACAAAGTGTGTTTGTTTAGTTTTTTGTTAGTTTCACATATTTTTTGACAGCCTATGGGCACAGACAAAAGAAGTTAGACAAGGAAAACTGCCAAGATGAGGTCAGGCCGACCAAGACGTATGTTAACAAATTAAATTAAGCTATAAATACGCATTGTGTCAATCCTTTTTATCAACGAGGTGAAATTTACCATTTCAGTGGTACCATAAAAGTAGTCAGACACGAGAACCTGCCAGGTTGGAAGGAGGCTGATAATGTTTTTTAAGTTTTGCTAAGTGGTTAGAAGCCCACAATTCTACTTTTCGATGAGGTATTTTAACCGGTCGGACGGGTAAGTTTAGGTGCTAACTGCGGAAATCCTGCCAAGTTGTGCCGCGGCCGACCAGATTGTTTAAAGCTGCTAAAGGTCTTCTGGCTCTACAAAGTCCGTTTGTTAATTTTTTTATGTTTACGCAATTTTGTTTTTGGTCCTGAGCTCAGACAAAAGTTTTTTAGTCAGAAGGATTCAGGCGGAAGCGTGTTTTGGCGTCCGCAATATATTTTAATTCTTTTTCATGATGTTTTAACACTACTGAACAAGATTAGACAGGGTGTCGCCCTGACATCCTTGAGGATCTTGTATAAAGTCCATGATTAGATAAAAGGAGGGGAACGAAATAAAAATTTTGACTTACCTCATCGAGTGGGGTATCGTTGTTTAGAGCTCGTTGAGAAGATAAATGCTGTATTTTTGTTTTAAAAAATATTAAAAAGTAAAGGAATTAGATAACACCAAAGTCAGTTTTTTTACAAAATTTTGTTTGGGCTGTTATCTTATGAACAGTAATAGGTAGACTGTTGAAATATTCACAGATAATGTATGCCGCTATGACAAGAAATACTAAAAATTAAAAAAGTAATAAATTAAAGGGGACTCCCAAATTAAAAACCTGTCTTTTTTGGCGATTTTTTAATCTATTTTTGTTTTAGCTCTATTTTAATAACGGGAACACTTACAAACGTGAAAATATGTACGTTTATAGTGCATGAACTGTTAAATAATAAAAAGTTTCAAAAACTGGTCAAGTGCGAGTCAGACTCAAAAAATCTTGCACAGTAAGTTACTGAAATTTCAACTAATACCTACAATCAATATTGTAAGTAGTAACTTACTGTGCTAGATTTTCTGAGTCCGACTCGACCAGTTTTTATTATTTTTTGTTATTTTATTGCTCATGCACTATAAACATACATATTTTTACGTTTGTTAGTGTTCCCGTTTTTAAGATAGAGCTAAAACAAAAATCGAGCAAAAATCGCCTAAAAAGACAGGTTTTTAGTATGGGAGCCCCCCTCAATTTATTACTTTTTTAGTTTTTAGTATTTCTTGTGAAAGCGGCAACAGAAATACATTATCTGTAAATATTTCAACTGTCTACCTATTACTCTTCATAAATACAGCCCAAACAAAATTTTGTAAAAAAAAACTGACTTTGGTGGCATCTAATTCCTTTAATAATTAAAATATTTTTTAAAACAAAAAATACAGCATTTATCTTCTCAACGAGCTCTAAACAACAATACCCCACTCGATGGGGTAGGTCAAAATTTTTATTTTGTTGCCCTCCTTTTATCTAATCATGGACTTTATACAAAATCCTCAAGGATGTCACACCCTCCCTGATCTTGTTCAGGAGTCCTTAAATATCAAGAAAATGCAAAAAAAATGTATTGCGGACGCTAAAACACGCTTCCGACAAAATGTAGGCGACCGTCTGCAGGACTATTTTAGCTCTAGCTTTTATTTAGCTCTAATTTGGCGCTTTCGCCAATCTGCTTTTTGATGAGAGAATCATTAAGAGGGTCTGTCCCACTATTTCCATGGAAATGTAAAATGGAAATAGATTTTTTAATATCCAACAATGAATAAACGATTTTGACTTTGACGAGGTAAAATGTAGAATTTTTTATGGCACCATAAAAGTGGTCGGATACGACCACCTTCCAGGTATGAAGTAGGCCGACAAAGTTTTTTAAGCTTTGCTAAGTGATTAGGAGCACAGACTAGTTTTATTTTGCTTTTCCATGAGGTATTTTAACCGGTCCTCTGTCTCTACAAAGTGCGTTTGTTCTGCTTTTTTGTAAGGTAGGCCTCACTACTGTGGGCCGACGGTCTATGATTGTAGATAATTAAGAAAAACAAAAAGAAAATGTTAAACCTAGGGTTTGGTATATTGAATGTAAGGGCTTTGAAAAAGTACTCATTCTAAGAATACGCTAATCATCATTTATTTTGAACTTCTTGTTATCTTTAAATAAAAAAACCGGTCAAGTGCGAGTCAGACTCGCGCGCCGAGGGTTCCGATATACCTATAGTATTTTTGGAAGCGAAGTCCATTTTCAGGACCGCAAAACTAAATTTGTTTGTAAAGGTTTTTTGCAGATTTCTGAAAAACTGTGCAATTTAGAAAGATCGTTTTTTTCTTGCTGTAAAGTTTACATAAACCTCTGTCAACTGTAATTAATTCAGATTTTTCCTTACTCAAACTTCGGAGATAAGGGGGGGGGAATGGTATTTTTTTTTACATTTTTCATCATAACTTGAAAACTAAGAAACTTAAAAAAATATAAAAATATATTTTAAAATGTACAAGTAAAGCCCTTTCATATGATACCCCACTCGACCTAGTAGCGACAATTTAAAGTTTGCTGCCCCATATTTTGGCCCCCTTTACATTAATAATCATACTTTTTTCAAAATTTATTTCATGTGCAATCAAGTTGGGCAACTATATTCTAAAACTATTCCAAATTTCAGGTCGATAGCATAAGTGGTTGCTGAGATATAGAGGTGTGACAGACAGATAGACAGAGCGGCACCATAAGGGTTCCTTTTTTTACCATTTTGGTATCGGAACCTTAAAAAAGATTTTTTAAACATACTAAGTTTAGTCTCGTTCAGATAAAAAATAGTTGATTTTTTTTGCAAAACATGCGGCTAAAGACTCCTTATATCATCATACAGGGTGTCCCATAATTAGGCCGTCACGCTGACACCGGAGGTAGATGGACTTAAGGCGCATCAAATAAGCTTTTCATGCCCATAGAAAAGTGTAATGAGTATTGAGTATGACCAGTTTCATTGATTTTTAAAAATTATAAATATTATTATTATTTTTTATTTGATGCGCCTTAAGTGCATCTATGTCCGGTGTCAGCGTGACGGCCTAATTATGGGACATCCCGTATAAAACAACATGAAATTATTTAAAAAATATTGATTAATTTGATTGCGTGCCATAGTTCCGGGGCGGGATCAGTATCAGTAACTGAACAACTTTTCCCAAGGAACATACATAGGTCGAAATATGAAAAAGCAAATTTGACCTGCAATACAAAATGCGCTATCAGCTGACGCAGTTTCTATGGGAGGTCAAAGATTGATTTTCGTATTTCAACCTATGTTCCTTGGGAAAATTTGTTCAGTTGCTGATACTGATCCGATCAGCTATGACACGCAATCAAATTAACACCCTGTATTTTTAGGTGTGGACGTTTGAGCGGGCTTTTTTTAGCGAAGAATAGTAAGCGTTCGAAAATGATACTTATTACGGAGAACTTAAGTCCTTATTAGTTTATATACTTTTAAAAATTTATTAAGATCGTAATTTTTTTGGTGGATTTCATGTTTCGTTATGTTATCTAGGCTTAATATTAAAAGTCTACCTAAATTTATAACTGCTACTTTTTTGCTGCCTATGTAAAAAGCTGATAAAGAATTACCTACTACCCAAATAAAAACAATGTTGGATTTTGAAAGAAAGTATATTAAAACGTTATTTGATGTTGATAATTACCAAAACAAATCTGCTATTATTTTTTTCCTAGAGTTTAAGGCACAGTTAGTGAAACAAACAACTTCTTCTCATAGAATTAGTTTCCCGTTTATATCTTTGGTGGATCTCGATTTTGGTGCTTGAATATAGTGAACATAGACACATTTTCACGATAATATAGGTGCTAGCTTTTTTGCTGTAAAATTGCGCCATCTTCGGGATATAACTTTTTTTTGGTACCTTCCAGTTTGAAATTTTGGGGGATTCAAAAATATAGTCTCTTAAAATTACATTTAAAGGCCATTTACAAAAATTTGGCCTGATATAAATTTTTTCCCCAAAATATAGGATAGCTCTTAGGGTATAGGTCCTGCTGTGAATGTCCTTTAACTGATATGGTGATGGATGACAAAGTCGTTTTGCAGAAACGTCGTTCGAATAAAGTTCATTGTGCTGTCCTGTTCATTGTTAGGATAAGTCGATCGTCGAGCAGCGATGGATATAATGGAAGATTAACTTTAATGAACCTTTCATTTCGCCATGAGTTCATTTAAATTACCTTATTTTCATTGTAAAAGTCACAGTATTGGTTTTCGCTCGTCGCCAAATTGCCTCTTAAAGAAAACTGTAGAAGCAAGTATAAATTGAAAGCAAGCTTCAGCTAGACCATTTTCCAAGATTTATGATTACAAGATAAGTGAATTAAACCCGCTTGGTTGGTAAGTGCCGACAATCTATTTTATATGCGCACGCACCCTACGCAACGAGTGCACCATCAAATGGTGCTTTCGCAACAAAATCAATCGAGTTACGCCGCTTTTTCACTAACCCGCTTCGGAGGGACCTATTCTTGAATATCATTAAGTGGCCGATTTAAAAAAAATAAAAAGAAACTGGCCAAGTGCGAGTTACACTCGCGCATCGAGGATTCCGTACCACCACAAGGCAGTATGGGCATGCAATTTGAGTCAAGTTTCAGTTTTGTTACTATTTGTGCGCCGACAAATAAATAAATAAAAAGACAACTAGTTTTGACCGCGTCACAAATTACTTGCATTGTGATGGTCTCATAATGAGAAAGTATGGGCATGAAACCTTAAAATTACTTGAGGAGTCTAGTTTCAGTTTTGTTACTTTTTTGTGCTGTTTTGGTTATAGTGCTTTTATGGCTTTGGATACAGAAAAAAAAGAAATGTTTAAAAAATAGTAGCAACTAGTTTCAAATGAGTCTCAAACTGAGTATGTACTAAGATGTACTACTGGGAATGAAACTTAAGAATTACTCAGTAGTCGTGTCGAGTTGCAGTTTTGTTCCTTATTCTTCAGTTTTCTCTGTTCTTAGCTTAAAAAAACCTTCAACTTTGTGTAATGAACTGTAACGTTGCCGCCAGCTAAACCCATGAATATAAAGCGCGTAAATAAATAGCAGATGCGCGAAAAAGTCTCCCCGTGATAACTGAAAGACACTTAGCATAACGATGGGATGAGGAGGGGAGGGATGCGAAAGACCAAGAATAAATAAATACGTGGGCAGACGCGACATTTGTAAAGTATGCGTAAAGGAAAAAAAAATAGTGTCCTATGTTTCCAAGCCTTAAATGGTCCCACCCTATTTTTTCCCATGTTGTCATAAGAGGCGACTACGGAAATGGATTCGTCCTATTTCATAAGCGATGGGCTTCGGACCTGTCATTATTTGGAGCACAAATCCAATTCAATCAGTAAGTTTGGTTTATAAAGGCTCTGTTTAATAGGAAGTAAGCGTGATCAATAACGTAAAATTTATTTTTTATGGAAAATTCAAATCGCGCTTTTATATTTTCTTCCGATTTAGAAAGGTTGAAAAGAACTAAGAATAGATACCTAATTAAATAAAATCGTAGACATAAGCACTTGTAAAAGTGCGATGAAGTTAAAATTTAGAGCCACCGCGCACTAGCGGTTTTTGTAGTTGGCTGATAGTTTGATCGTTCTGGGAATTAGTATGTACGGTCAACCGCACGTCAGTAGAAACTTTTTCAACTCTATTACCACGCCATAAGGTCTAAAAGTGTTTCTACTGATGTGCTGTTGAGTGTACCCCTATGGTAGTGCGCGCATTTGTCGATCGATTTGTCTATAGAAAGTACAATTGTGACTAAACTGTCGGCCAACTAAAAATCGCTAGTGCGCGGTGGCTCTTAGAAATGAAAATCACACTTTTTAGGTACTTGAAATACCTACGCCCACATAAACCGTCCAATCGCAGCGGGAATAGAGATCTAAGAATCTTATAAAAGCATTTGTTGTAAAAGTCCCAGAATCGTAAAAAAGAAACCTATAAAATAAAAATAAAACCCCAGTAGGATAGGCCTAGCCACCAGGGTTTCCGCGACGTATGAAGTGTCGCGGCGACCACACCCACCCCACACCCTTGGCCACCCTTCGCGACACGGTTCCCACGACTTCCTTTTAAGACGTAATGAACGGCCTCTGTGGCATAACATGACGCGAGACGGGAACTTGTTGTCACTAGCACGCGAGTGAGTGACCGCGGCTGTGTGTGATACACGTTTTAGCCCGAGAGGCGAGCGATCTAAAACTGCAAGCATTTTCTAAAAGCTGATTTTTTCCTTTATCCTTTATTGTGCACAATAAAACATAACAGTAATAGAAGAGGTTCTGTATTTTATGTGATTATTTGTTATCTGCTATTCTTAATTAATTTATCATTTATTTTTTGTTAATTATTTTATCACATATGACACCCTCGAGTATGAAATAGTTATTTATAAATGTACAAGAGAAGGGTAAGAACTGTGTTGCCTAGTGTAGCCTGGGAGCAAAAACTGAGTCTCTTGCCTTTTGCTTACAAAAGTATTAAGAATAAGAAGAACAGACAATGATTTATTGAGATTTATTTTCGTAATGTTGACGCTATTTACCATTGTACGTTATGTGTAAGCAATAAAGATTTATAATGGCGAGGAGCTTATCTATAATCTTCTTATATGAGTATTCCCACCTTGTTAGTGATGTCAAAAGCAACAGCTTTAGTTCTACGACTTTGCTAACAACGGTAAAAAAAAATTCGACTTCCCATACAAAGTAACGTGAATGACCAATATTTTGTATGGGAAGTTGAAATTTTTATGTGCTTTGTTAGCAAAGTCGTAGAACAAAAGTGGTTGCTTTTGACCTCACTAACAAGGTAGGCATACTCATATCAGGTCCAAAAAACAACCTTGTATAAGTAGGTATCTATTTACTACGTATTTATAAAAAATGTTAATAATAAAATCAGCTTTTAGAAAATACTTGCTCTCGTGCTATATCTATCTAAAAATAAATGGCAGTTGCTATGAAGCGACTGCGGTTCGATTACGGAGAATTCTTGTCGTCTTGTGTCGTCATTATTCTGTTATCTGATTACTGCGAAGTCGATACGATCGTATGATAAAAAACCGGTCAAGTGCGTGTCAGGCCACGTGCAGTGTAGAGTTCCGTAGTTGCCTCAGGAATCATTAGTGTTAAGCAAGTTTTGATATTGCTAAAAACATTTTCCCTCCTAACGAAGGTCCTATATACTACCACTGTAAATCTTTTCACGTTTCCGAAATCATCCGTTTAGCTGCCAGAGGAGGGGAGAACTCTAATAAAAAAAAATACTTTTAAGCTAAAGATTTCGGACGAGAACCTTTTTTTTTATCCCTACTTTAACTCGTAAGGGAAGTATCCCAAAAGGAATATTTTTTCAATATTTAATTTTACCACTGTCGACGTGACAAATATGTACTTATTCCAAATCATAGCTTCCTAGTACGGTCAACCGCACGCCAGTGGAAAAAATTATAACTTTATTACCATGCCTTAAAGTCCAAACTATTTCCACATATGTGCTGCCGTATGTACTAAAGGTATCTGAGCTAAGCCGCTGACAGACAGACCGACAGACAGACGGACATGACGAAACTAAAAGGGTTCCTTGTTAACTACGGAACCCTAAAAATTGTAATCCATCCGAAATCTAAAATTTTTAACATATTTTCTGAAGCCGATTGTATGACTCTACTTCTTGGTATTCGTCATTGAAGGTACTACAGATAGACTATCTCAGTCGGTACACGTCACGCTAATTGTTCTAGGAAATTACTATGCCACGTAACAACGTAGTATTTTTGTACGAGAGTAGTTAATTACGTAACGGGGCAATCAGAGAGCACTATTGTTTACTGACTGGACGTACACATTAGTAGGGGCTATTTTTATGTTATTTTTCTGCAATTAATTGTGATGTTATGTGATGGATGGGGGGAGTCTAGACTATATTACAATATTTTATACGTTCAAGCATCAAATTAAAGTAAAGATTTTCATATTGACTCGTTTTTCAACAGCATTTTATGTCCCGCATAAGAATGCTAGTCATTTGAATTTAGTATGGAAAACAGATCGCCATAAGTTGATCCTTGAACGTATAAAATATTGACTTTCCGTACAATTTGGGCTCTTCCGTAAAATTTTAATTGAATAGTATCTATCTACGTCGTATGTACACAAGGCAGCAAGCACGTATAAACAAAGCCAGTATAAGCTGAACTAGCGCTGCGCTACGAACGCCCGCAACCAGAGACCTGCACAAAGGAAAAGTGTTTGCACCGAGGTGCGGTCGTGTGTACCTAATTAAAGTTAAAAACTAGTAATAAAATTGATTTTTCAAAGAGTTCTTTTTGTTTTTCAAATAACATTTTGGACATTGTAATAACCGGTTTTGAAAATCGCATCAGGAGTGCACCCTCGCAATCATCTCACGCGTAACTCGTGGGCGTAAACCAAGCGCGAATAACATGTCGCGCGCACATGTCACTGGCTTTACATCCACCTCGCGAACGTAGGAGACAACTCATCCGAATCTCGCCTCCGATTCTCTCTGGCCATCTCATCCGCGCCCAAACCTGTGTCAGTACCTGTGTTAAAGATATAAGTAACAAGAGACTACATAGAAGTCCCATAGAGACGACATGACATGAAATCTAAGAAAAAAAACCAGTAGCCCAATTCAGTCCAAAGCATGTATGAATAATAATAAAAACTGACCATCTCTTTATGAAAGTCGTAACCCGGAAAAGTATAAAAATAATCGGGACAGTTATTACGGTCTATTGATTATTCTGCTAAAACATACAAATCAAATCAAGCAGACAATTTATCCACTTGTGTTTGTCCTCGGATCAGATGACTACCACTCTACCGCGAGGGCACAGCAGCGCTTTGATTACAACGCGTGCAGATTCGTATAATAACAGCCCAAATGGCATTATGAAAGGGTGACGTTGATGTGAGGAATTAGTCGAAGGGGTTGAAACTTCGTTATAGCGTGATGAGCTATTGTGAAACTTAGAGTTAAAGTTGAGGAAAATAATGGGTTGTTTTAATGACAATAAAGACCTGGAAAGCATTGTTTAGCAGAAAACAACACAGAGTAAAGCCGCAATCACACCTTCCTTAATTCAGAAACTACACAGATAAAAATGATCTCTTAAAACAAGAACGCAATATGTCTCAACTGATATTGCTTGATTATAAAGTTAAATCTCTTAGAGTAAAATGATCACTCTAACGTATTAAAAATGCCGAAATCTTAAAATTTAAGAGAGAATTTCTTCGAATAAGAGTTCTATTACTAGGTTTGAAATTGATGTTTTGAATTAAAACCATTTATTTTTTACATCAACAATGAAAAAATTTTAAAGCAAGTAAAATATTAATCGATTGAAAACATAAATCGTTTCGCCTAAGAATTATGAAAAATATTAGATGAAGATTTAGGACAATATTGATGCAAATAATATGTTGATTGGTATAAGATAGTTGCTGTTTCGCTCAAGAAATTGTTAGGTAAGCAATGAAGAGTTAAGACTACATTAAGGCAAATAACATTTTGCTTAGTATAAGATGGTTATTGTTTTGCTCAAGACCTAGTTAGATATGCAATGAAGAGTTAAGGCGATATTAAGTCAAATAATTGTTGCTGGGTACAAGATACTATGTCAAAGACGGAACAGTATCAAAATTTCGATTACTTTGCTAATCAAGCCTGTGGTCTAATGGTCAGAGCGAAGGACTACGATACCGATGGACGCGGGTTCGAATCCAGCCACCCCCAGGACTTTTGGTAAATTATAATAGTTGATATGATATAATGATATATAATAGTTAATGATAACATTAATAAATAATAGAAATGGAAACAAAAGTAGAAAGAAGAATAGTTGAAAAATAAAAAGGTCTAATATCAAAAATGCTGGCAGAGAGCAGAAGAAGAAAAGGAATAAAAAGAAAAAAACGAGAGATAAAAAAGTGCTTTTTTTAACAGCCTTTTATTTTAGTTTTTATTTTTGAAGAGCTTTAAATTTTTCAACAAAATTAGTTTCGCTCTTAGGGTGACACATTTAGCTTTTTGAAAAAAGAGCTTTGAAATTTTTATTTAAATTAGTTTCATTCTTGGTGTGATAGATGCTTCACTCAAGTAAGTTTGATTTTTGTTGTGATAGCTTTTAGTTTTTACAATAAGATGACAGTTGAAAATTGATATAAGAAATTTTGTTCTTGGTCGGAGAACTATACGACAAAACCTTTTATTTCTCAATCTAAGACGTTTTCGAGTTTCCTTATATCGAAAACCCAAAAGATTTTAACTTAAATAATATTATTTGGTTCAAGATATCTTTTTTTTCTGTGTAGTTCGGCATACATTGCTTGTTTAAGTAAGGATATTGGAATTAAAAGAACCAAGCCTCGCAGCAACGTATGCCGTATTAGTCATTAAAGTTACGAAGGTGTGATTGCGGCTTTAAGCAGTAAACGCTAAGCAGACCGTCGTATATTTTGTTTCCTTGTAGAAGTACTATGTTTATAACGTACCTAATAAAGTGACACTATACCATCTGTCAATGCCCGTGTGGTGCCGGCAAAGAATATTTCCAACCCATCTCTCCCCTAGGGTGTCGTAAGAGGCGACTAAGGGTTTATGACCGGAGGATGAGCAGTAGCATCTTTTTGTGTATCGTACCATTTTACATATTGCGGTCACCAACAACAGCGGTTGCCAGCCGCAACGCTTACAAGCGTAAATCCCCTGCTAAGTACCACACATTTTCGCTGAAGTTCTGGAGGGAGTTCCCTGTCCTGCAGTGGACGTGTCATGGGATGTTATGATGATACCATCAGATCATGTGGAAGATCATATCGTTCCCGAATTAGCCTTTACAGCCACGAAAAAAAATTCATCACGACCACCACTGCTTAAATCCAGCAGGATGCCCATTCCTGCAATATTATAGTAGAAAGTATTTCGTTATATATAAAGTGTGGAGCAAAATATCAATTGAGCATGACTTGGTGATAGGGATAGTATCAGGACGGCAAATTATCACTAGGGGAAGCTCTGTACCGTGTCGCCTTCCACTAATAGTTTAACAAAATTGAACCTTATTTTCTACTCATAAGGTGTTTGTTCAGGTTGAATTGATGATTAGATATTGTAAATGATATGAATGTCGCTTCAACAGGCAGCTATTGTTGTATAAAACACACGAATCCATTAGGTGATTCGAATACAGTCGTAGTCAAGGTATGAATGGAGGTGCCATTATGGAATCTTTCTTGTATAATGCAATGACTACGTAGTCGTTGCTACGTAGATACCCCGTCAACGACAGATCAAGCCCGACACTCGCAGTGCTATTGAAATAAGAACGGTACAAAGTTCAAAGTGTCAAGCTTGATTTTCTCTTGACTGTAAATAGATTTAGATTACATAAACGTTCATTGACGATAAAACAGAGTAGATAGTAGTAAAGCCGCAATCACACCTTCCTAAATACAAAGACTAATTCTAGTTTCTGAATTATGGAAGGTACGATAGCAGCAGAATACAGCGTTGATACAAGAAAAGCTGCATAATGATGCAGAAAAGGAGCATCGTAAGAGCTTTGCAGTCCGCGCGTGTAGGCGGAGTGGCCCTATCGTTGTTCTTTGGTACTAGCCCAACTTAGTCCCGTGTGGTGCCGGCAAAGAACAATGTCATACATGCCCGTGGGTGTCGTAAAAGGCGTCTAAGGGTTATAGACTGGTTAAAAACTTACAAATATAATGACAAAGAGGTATGGTGCTCTGATATTCCAGCGAAACACAAGAAATACATTGTAAAAAGCCGACTCTTAAAGTAGGCCGTGCTGCAGTGGTTTCTTGCCGTTTCTTTTACGCTGCCATAGCACGATCCGAAACGGCGTAGACTCGCTCTATTTGCATTGTATTCTGCATGACATTCAATAAGTATTCTGTAAAGAATCTACATTGAATAAAATTATCTGAATCTGAATCTGACGCTGAAACTGGAGGATGGGCAGCAGCATCCTCCTGAGCATCATACCATCTTACTTATATACTGCGGTCACCTACAACCGCGGTCCATGGTGCCAGCCGTAACGCTGACAAGCGAGGTGACTATTGTACTTCCCCTCCCCATTTTTCCAGCAAAAGCTAGAATTCTGGAGGGAGCTCCCTTTCCTGTAGTGGACATTTCATGGGATGTTTTGATGATGATGATGACTAGCCCACATCCGACCACTGCCGAGCATAGCTCATAAAGTAACTAATGCAATCAGACTAAACAAATTATTTATAATTATTTTATTTATCAAATAGTGGAATAGCTAACGGCGTTTACACTAACCAATCAAAGAGTAAACAAGTTATTTAAACAGAAAATGTCACTGACAGATAAACCACAACACAAGTGATTCATGACCGATTTTCCGGCTTTGAGGTAGGTATTTACCTATTAAGCAACTGAATCAGGCTGTAAAAATAAGTACGATAGTTTACGAGATAACGATACCACCGAATAAAGTAGTAGTATACACGATCGCACATCAGTAGAAACACTTTTGGACCTTATGGCGTGGTAATAGAGTTGAAAAAGTTTCTACCGACAAGCGGTTGACCGTACTATCATACAGAACGTACACCCCCTTGCAGTCTAACACGCACCCCCGCGCGCACCCGCCCGCGAGATTCTCGTGGTCCTTCTGAGGGTCTTTTGTACTGAATATGCGAGCCTACGCGAATTTCCTATTTAAAATTCGACCTATGTTCCTTGGGAAAAGTTGTGCAGTTACTGATAGTGATCCCGCCCCTGAGCTATGGCACGCAATCAAATTAACACCCTGTATAGTCGAAACGTAATATTAGTTAACGTAAAAGTCACTAGACAACCCTATTAAGTTCAGTTACGAGTATTAGCACAATTGAAATTGGAACTACATAATATCGCGAGGAGCGGCGGGTTAACGACCTCGTTCGGCGAGGTGACCTTGCCGTTTCCTCACCTACATACGCGCCCACTTTTGCTTTCGACAGTACGCAAAAAATAACGATTGTCTTTTTGCGATCGTAAACATTGTGGTTATTCGGACGTGAAATGCAACGAACTAGATCTTGTACTATGAAAATGAGCAATATTTGTATACCTATATATTTGTAATCGGTTTCTCGAAAACGGCTCTAAAGATTTCGATGAAATTTACCATACGGGGATTTCCGGGGCGAAAAATTGATGTAGCTCGGTCTCATGTGTGGGAAAATTCGTTTTCCCTGTGCTTTTAAACATTTTTAAAAAATACCGCGTTTTAGACAAAAACCTACAGCACCATCTGTTGGCGGGTAGCATTGCTTGCTCACCCGATGATATTTTAATGTTACGGAGCTCGGTCGCCCAGGTATTTAATACTTAAAGGTGGTCACACAACTGTTGAAAAATATTTATCAATAAATGGGGTAACAGCCTACGTGCTCTAGTGGTTAGAGCGCTCGGCTCTCGATCCGTAGGTTCTGGGTTTGATTCCCGGTCGGGTCGGGACAGTATCAAACGAAAATCCTTTTGTGCGACCTTCGGAAGGCACGTTAAGCCGTTGGTCCCGGCTACTATCTACAGATTATTGTCAGAGGCATTTGGCGGCTCAACAACTGTAACACCAGGCTTTGTGAGGTTGGTCATCGACCTTGAAATCCACACGATATGATGATGATGAACAAATGGGAGCTAGCGCAAATCACAAAAATGTTAGGGTGGTCTACCACCAGAGCTGTGCGGGGTATCTAAAGCAACGATCACACGTTCCCTAATTCAGAAACTAGTTCGGCTTACATTGCTCGTTGAAGTGAGGATATTGCAATTAACATATCCAAGCCTCCCAGCAATGTATGCCGAATTACGAGTAGTCTTTGAATTCAGTTAGGTGTGATGGTGGCTTAAGCTGTGAGCTGGGAAAATTCAAACCAATATTATTGCTCCATTTGACAAGTTGGAAAATGGAGCAATCATATTGTTTGGAATTTTCCTAGCAGCAAAACCTCTGCTATCGCGTTTGAACGACAGGGCTTAAATGTCTTCAATTTTTTTTCTAGCCCCTTGAATAATTTATTTTTGAAAAATTCATTGCAACGTCATCTCAACACATAATTGTAAAATCAATAAGATTTTTGTTTGCGGTTCTTGATGATCTTGGTAGAGTTAGATGCAATAAAGAGTTATTCATTGATTAATTTCAACTCTTTAATATATATTTATTTATCAAATAACATGTCAAATAAGTTACAAATAAATTAAATAATAATAATTTCCATTACAACAAAGTAACCGTCAATGAAACAGACCGCCCCAGGTCGCCCCCGGTCCAAAGGTGCCCATCACGCTACTAGCATTACCACGCTGTATCGCAATGGACAACCTCTGGACAAGAAACGAGCCGGAGCGGGGGAATCGATTGATTAATTTATATATTACTAAGGGTGAACTTCCTACTAAGAATTTAATTCCTTGGTAAAAACACCCAGCCTACATTGCGGGATTTTGGTGTTTTCCTGCAATACAAAATAAATTCATTCGACTACTATCAATGACATTAGCCGCCGAACATTTCTCTCTATCGGCTGTCATATATTTACATCTTTATTTCTCTTATCATCTTACACACAGTGCACTTTACATTACTTTTCAATACATTTGCTTGAAAAACGTACTTACAAAGACGTAAACATTGCTCGTAAGTAGTTACTTACCGAACTAGTGCGGTAAGTAAAAAAAGTATAATACCAAGGAGTTTTTACACTCGGATCATAAAATTATTTTGTAAAAATACTACCGTGGTGACTTTTTACTTGGGTGACGACTGCCTACCTATATTTAAAATAAAATGGAGAGTACCAGGAGAACATAAATCGACAAGAGGCTGACAGTACCCATGATTGGTTCCTTTAACAAGTGTATTACTTATACCTGTTTTCTCACAAATGTATTGAAAAACGTCGTAAGATACACGTCCGTAAGGGTTATGACAAACTCGTGCCGATGGTAAACCCTCGACTTCGTCTCGGGCTTACAAAACGTCACCTCGTTTGTAATAACCCCACTTACGGAACTTTTATCTTAAACTACTATTACTCACCAACAACCACCACCATTTCTTTTTCTGACACCTTTTAATTTACGTTTTTTTTCTATTGAACCTTTATTCTCGAGCATGTTATAATTGGTCTTGGTTTCTCAAAGAAATCAAAATCATCAGAATTCCTTTAAAATTCCGTCTCATTAATAAAAAGCGAAGTTTCTAAAGCTAACGATGTTCAATATTAAATTAAGATCCCCTTGCAGGGATCGGACATCTCAGCAAAAAAAGTTGTTAAAAAATTGGGTCAATTAGAGCTAGGGGATAGTCGAGACTACCCCAGTTGTTATGTCGCGGGTTCACAAAGCGAGGGTGTGTCAAAAAGGTATAGCTCTTCAATGACAACTTTCCTCTATGGCACGGCACACGTAAAAGCGTACCTAATGAAAGTTGACGCTGATATTCACGTTTCCGAATGAGTGTGTTTATGACACAAATACGATATGTTTAAAAAGAAAAGTTTTTTTACTACGGACTGCGGTCCATAAAAACAAATTTTTGAAAATATGCCCATATACTAAATATTTTATTCAGGTAAAATTTTAAAAAATAACTAAAATTAAAATGTATTTTCAGCTCACCTTTGTGGTAAATGTGCAATAAGAGGTCAATTTAGCATGAGATTAAAAAAAAGGTAATATATGCAGGTTATTTATTAAGGTGGACCGACGATCTGGTCAAGGTCGCGGGAAGCCGCTGGATGCGAGCAGCGCAGGACCGGTCGTCATGGAGTTCTTTAGGGGAGACCTATGTCCAGCAGTGGACGTCTTTCGGCTGATATGATGATTTATTGAAAAAGTTTTTTAATGCATCTAAAACTGAAACTGACAGAAACTAAAAGTCACGATATTCACCGTTTTCTTAATTTGACTGTTTTCGAGACATTATTAAAATTACTTCGTTGACGATATTTTGGAGAGATATACTAAGAGAGATATAAGGCATAGAAGAAATGTGCCATCGCGTAACAATCCCCAAAAAGAGGGTGCGTCGGGACTACGCCCTCCTACCCCCTTCCCGCCCCGCCGAGTGTAACTTCACCCCCGCAACCACAGACCTCATAATCGAATGTGGGTGACTGGAATACCCACCACTGTTATTACAACACCAGAGAGGTAGAATGAATATATCGATAGTTATTTCGAAGTAGAACTCGGTACAGTCAAGAGCACATCAAGCTTGACACTTTGGACTTTGTACTGTTCTTCGTTATGTAGAAGCTAGTGTCAAACTTAACCTTTCCTTGACTGTTCTCATCACCATAAAATCCCATGAAACGTCCATTGCAAGATAGGGTGCTCCCTCCAGAATTCCAGGAAAAACGCGTGGTGGAGAAGTACCATAATCACCACGCTTTTTAGCTTTGCGGTTGGCATCATGGACCGCGGTTTTTGGTGACCGCAGTATGTAAGATGGTAGGATATACAGAAAGACGCTGCATATCCTCCTGTTCACAATCCCTTAGTCGCCTCTTACGAAACCCACGGCTAGAGATGGGTTGGTTTGGTACTATCTTTACCGGCACCACACGGGCTAGTTTCTTGTAGTTTTTTTTTTCATGTCTTTTTAATATATTTTTTTATAATATCTAAATTCCGATATTGCTCTCGCCAATTCCGGAATTGGAAACGATATTGAATTTCATCGGAATTCCGGAATTGGGCCATTTCCGGAATTCCGGAACTCAAGCCCTAGTAGAGATGACATAAAGTGAAATCAAAATTTAAAGCTTTTAATTACGCGCCGATTAGACAGAGAGATCCGACATGGAAAATGACGTCAAATGCCACTACGGCCATATAAACTCCGTGTTAAATTTCGTTTTTCTAGAAAGAGACAGAAACAAATCTTCGATGGCTTATATCTTTTTTAATTTCATAGTTATTCGAAAAATAGTTTTACTAAACTGTTTATTACATGAATGAAGATTTTTTTAAAATAAAATATAATCATGCATATTCCCTATTAGTTTAAGCGCGTTTAAAATTCAAACCGCCTGTAGGCTCGACATTAAAAATGATTCTTTTTTCCTAGACTAATAATTTTCGAAGTACTGAATGTGACATTCAAATTTTTTACGGGACTGCTTTTAAAACAGTCGTTATTTATGTTATGTCTAGCTTTGCCATAAAAGCAGTGGCGTCATGATTGATACGTTTTAAGAGCTAGTGTTATAATAAGGCATTATTCGAGCGACAAAAGGTCCACTGATAATTATTCAAGCATTCGTCACATGAAGCCGTACCCGCTACGTGCAGGGAATGTCACACCGAAAATAATATTCTAACGTATCCAGTGTTGCAAGGGTTTTAGAATGGAAATGAGCTAATTTTCGAAATAATAAACATCATTTATTTGTTAAAAATTGTTTACAGAGTTTTTGCATCCTGGCCCCCAAACTAGGATTCCCTGTGCTATGGGAAGCCAGCTCTTTCATCTAATTATAAACAATTTAAAGTATCAGTAAAATAAACTAGCTAAATACTATAATCAAATCAAATAAATGTTCAAATTAAAATTTTGAAAAACTAAAAAAGAATAAATTTTGCCGAACATGGCCGAACATAAAATGTGGGTAAACGCAAATCAGAGCATCTTGTCTAGCTAGTTCAATACAATGTAATGTGCGAAATGTAGTATAAGCCGGGAAGTAAGATAAAACAGTAAAGTAAGTGAGTCAAGCGTTTTGGTAATAAATGAGCAGCTTAATTTTGGTGTTACTTTTAACATCTAACTTGACACATTGGACTTAGTGTGGGCTGGAATTCTCTGCCTGCGTCCTTGTCCCGAGTTCATATAACCCGAATCTATTCAAGTCGCGAGTAAATAGGCTTGTTCTGGGCAAGCTCGTCCCATGGTCGACCTCATCTCTGTCCTCAACACTAGATTGAGGTCAAGAGTAACAATAAAAAAGTACTATTCTTATTTTACCGTAGCAGCTAAGTTGCACTGCAAGTGCCAAGCTTGATCTGCTCTTGACTGGAGGTACGCACGACAGCAAGCAATGGGAAACAAAACCAGTATCAGCTGAACCAGCACTACGCTACAAACCCCCGAAACCAGAGACCCGCTCAAGGTCATGTGTTGTCACCGACGTGCGGCCAAGTGTACTTGATTGTCTTAGTTACTAAGAACATATTACGACTCCGACAATCGAACGATTTAGACATGCCAAACTTTGGATTTTAGAGATCGTCAATCGGTAAAAATATAAGCCTCGACTTGTGGCGAGCGAATCAAAAATAAAGCTTCAGGGTAAGATTTAGTTCAAGAGCAAACACTTTTACATACATAAATACATCATCATGACATCCCATGAAACGTCCAATACAGGACAGGGAATTCCCTCCAAAATTCCAATATTTGCTGAATCAATGTGGAAGGGAAGTACCATAGTCACCACGCTTGTCAACGTTACGGCTGGCACCATGGACCGCGTTTGTTGGTGACCGCGGAATGTAAGATGATACGATACACAATAGAATGCTGCTGCCCATCCTTTGGTTAATTTAACACTTAGTCGCCTCTTATACGACACCCATGGGTATAGATGGGTTAGTAGTATTCTACGGATTCTGACAAAATCAACCCTTTCACACGCGCTCGTTTGAAAGTACTCTTGAGATAACTTTTGTAAAGAATTTTCAGTTTTTGTTATGGTAATAACATTGTTACAAACAGCTGTAAAAAATGTTGCAGAACAACGAAAAATGCCAACAATGAACTATTTACGCGAAGTGGGCAATCCAGTCGGACGTTCGGTCAGTGAGTGCACGCACCTCGTCTGATTGCGTCACTTCACTGCACCGGACGCAGGGCATTGCACCTTGCGCTCGGTGCTCGATGCTTCTTCTCACTCACACTCGTCCCCTCCCACCTAGGGTTACCATCCTTCAGAATTTATTTGGACATGTCCGGACTTTATGGATCCGAATGTACGAGTTAAACTTCTGTTAAGTAAATCTTTTGCTGATACTTTTAAATAAATAATGAAATGCTTTTTCACTGGCTGTTAAACAAGTACCTATCAGCTTTTATTCATCAGCTGTAATACACCACAGAAAAATAAAGGTAAAATAAGAAGCATTAAAGAAATAATTCGTCACAAGGTAGTGAAGGCGTCGTTCTATTGATTTGACGGGTTATTTTGAATATTTCCTAGTGATCAATGATGATGTGACATTTAAATTTGGGACATGTTGGCAGATGTCATCCCATAGTAAAATAAATTGGGACGGTATCTATTCTGAGCGAAGCAAGGAGGTCCGAAATCTTTGTAATACACAGATATTCTGTTTCCGACCTCATACTCCATCTCGTCAACTTATTATTTCATTTTGTACAGTTATTTTTAGGGTTCCGATACCAAAATGGTAAAAAAGGAAACCTTATGGTGCCGCTCTGTCTGTCTGTCTGTCACACCTCTATATCTCAGCAACCACTCATGCTATCAACCTGAAATTTGGAATAGTTTTAGAATATAGTTGCCCAACTTAATTGCACATGAAAATTTTTTTGAAAAAAGTATGATTATTAATGTAAAGGGGGCCAAAATAGGGGGGGGGGGGCAAAATTTCAAATTGTCGCAACTAGGTCGGGTGGGATATAATATGAAAGGGCTTTGTATTTTTTTAAGTTTCTTAGTTTTCAAGTTATGATAAAAAATGTCAAAAAAATACCTTCCCCCCCCCCCCCCCCTTATCTCCGAAGTTTGAGTAAGGAAAAATCTGAATTAATTACAGTTGACAGAAGTTTATGTAAACTTTACAGCTAAAATAAAACGATCTTTCTAAGTTGCACAGTTATTCAGAAATCTGCAAAAAACCTTTATAAACAAATTTAGTTTTGCGGTCCTGAAAATGGACTTTATTGCTTCCAAAAATACTATAAGTATATCGGATTCCGACTCGCACTTGACCGGTTTTTAAATTTCGGAACCCTTTTAAATTTTTCCGCTTTTTGTAACTTCGAGATGGTAACCCTACTCACATTCGTCCCCCCCTCCCATCCCTCTCTTTCCCCCTCCTCTCTCTTCCGCCCACGCGATCGATCGTAACCATTCAACAGCTGATTGTCATTAAACAACATCGCATCGCATCGGTCACACTGTGGCACTCGCTCAAGAAAATCGCTTGTTTATGTTCACTGTAACCGTATGAGAATTCGTTTATAACTTAACGAGTATGTTAGGTATAATGAATAAAATTATTTTTTTAACATTTAAGCGTTTCATGTCACAAAACGGACACAAGAGTGGGCAGCTCTTTAATTTTAGTCCTCTATTACGATGTTTTTCAAAGAGTTTATAACCACGCTGCGCGTTTTAGTCTACATAGACAAAAGACAATCTGCTGCCAATTGTACTATCGCGTTTTTAAGCAACTCTTCTATCTCTTCCGTGTAGGTACATTTTGAACACTTGACCGCAAACTGGACATCTTACCTGACTAAACGCCAACTCTGTGCTTAGATCTTGATTGTATTAAACTAATAAATGTATTCTTATTGTTCCAGTGGTGTGGCGGTGCTGAGTCCTCCGGAGAGCAGCGGGTGCAGCAGTAGCGACATCACGGAGCCGCGGTCTCCGTGCAGCCCTGACTCCGGGTGCGAAGAGCCGAGCGCAGGACCCGGGGCGCGCATGCCGCCGTGGGTGAACGAGCCGGCGCCGGCGCCGCGCCGCATACCCCCCCAACCCGCGCCCTCCCGCCGCCCCAACCCCCTCCACCGCCGCATCACCGAGTTCTTCAACCACAAGATGAAACCGCAGACCGGCAAGCGCGAGGCCCCCGCTCCAGCCAACGACGACACCAAACGGAAGTGCCTTCCTAAGAACGGCGTCACGCAAGACCTCGAGAAATACATCTCGTTGCTTTCACAGACGCTCAGTCCGATGCTGGACGCCAGCACGCAGCTGGACCGCAAGCCGCAAGTCGCCAACGGCACGATGAAACCGACGGATCTCAGCAAAAAGACACCCAATATGAACATCAACGGGATGATCGATTTAAGCAAAAAAGACAATAAAGAGAAAAACCGTATGAGTTTGAACGGTTTTGTTGAAATGCGGAACGGGATGGAATCGTTCAACAAAGGAAAGCCTAATGGACTGATGAACGGGCTAACTAATCATAAGAGAAACGGTCTCGAAACCAAAAGTGCGTTGGACCCATCCGCCAACGGGATCGTGAAACCCAGCAAGCCATCGAAGGAGACGAAACGTAAAGTTGCCACATCGACTTCAAATGACGTAACAATACTCAGTATCCCTTCGATAAATCAGTCACCGAAGAAAGCAAAGATAGCGAAAGCAGACACCACAAAAATGAATGGTATTGTAAGTTCCACCACAAAACTGGACAGCAGAATGAATGGTGTTACTTGCGGTTCCAACAACATTAGTTTAAATCCCATCGCTTGCAAACCGACACCTAAAAAAGAGACCGCGAAGAAAACGCAGTCTCAGCCCGCAAAAAGAACGAATCGAAAGTCGTCGGCTTGCATAGCTAATAGTAAGAACCTCACGTGGTCTAAAGCCAATAATCTTAAACAACAGGTACAGATGCAGAAACAAAATTGTTTCAATGCAGCGCAGCTTCAGGGTTCGCCGGTAAAAACTATCCCCGAAGCGAGCACAGCACCAAAGATGAATATACCGAACGGTGTTAGACAAGTTTCCATGACGGTGAACGGTAGCCTCGGTGGTCTGAACGTGCCCGTGAACAATCTGCAGAACTGCCATCAAATTAGCATTTCACAACCGTGTAACGGCACGGTCACCTCCACCAACTTACCGTCATTCGTCGCAGTCCCTCAAAACGTAATGCTCACTACTCTAAGGATACCTCAAAACGGTATACAAACTCAAACTATGAACCAACAAAATAATTTGAACGCTTTCAATCGCCAAAACGTCAACGGTGTCAATATGTCAAATGTGTCAAGTCCAACAAAATTGAACGGCCAATTTGTGTTTCCTTACGGGACCGTTGTTCAATTACCAAGTTTGATGGCAAAGATGCCGAACATGTCGAATTTTGTTCTTCCCCAATCTCCGCAAATGGCGACGCAGAGACAGGATCATTTACAAAACCAACAAGCTGCACAGATTCTTATAAATGGGACTTTGTTGAAGCTCGCGAGCACAATGAATCCTACGTATCCTAACATGAACAATATGAATAAGACTGTGGTAACAAGTCAGTCTATTCCGGTCATGAATAAGAATATGACCGGTGTGCCGCCTGTAGGGATGACTGTACCATCTAAACAAAACTATACAGTGAATTATAGCCATCCGATGCTAGTGCAACAGCCTGGTTTTATCGTCACTTCAGTGCCAAAAATGAACGTGAAGGAGACTTGGACTTACACTGGCACTTACAGCGCGTCATCGACAACTGGCTCGAATCCTGTAGTCCACCATCCACCTCCTATTGTCACAAACTACAGCGCGCAGGCTTTACACGCAAGTAGTATACCTATCGCCCCGGTGAAACCTCCAGACAACCCAATACAAGGAACAGACCCACCTAGCAGTACTGTGACAGAGCCTGAAAATGAGGTGACTAAGCCAAAATATGACATGCCATGGCTGTCCAAAACAGTAAACAATAATATAATTTCTTTAGACACTAAAATACCAACACGAGCTTTTGCTGAAGTAAGTAGTTTATCAAACAAACTAGACGTAGATAAACTAAAAGATGAAAAAATGTTTGATGAAATAAAGAGTGATAAAGAAGCTTTACGTATAGAAAAGGGTGAAAGCTTACGCAAAGTCGAAGAAGTTGCAAGAAGAGAGGAGACGATATTCACTCAGATAACCGTTTTGAAGGATGTATCATCAAGTGTTCAAAGCACTGTGATAGAAGCGAATACTGAGTCTTCCGAATCGGGAATTGGGACGGATAAGTCCATTGATTCCCCGAGCGATTCTCAAACGAGTAAAGAGTGTGACGAGGATTCGTCGTTATCGTTGAGTGTGAGTATATGTGATGAAATTGTGAGCTCGCAGAAGAGTCCTATTCTGAAGCAGCCGAAAACATTACGATTTCCTCCGCTGAAACCTGTCAAACCTCCAAGCAGTGGCAAGAGGACATCGAGCACTGACACTTCATCCACAGTCGTCATTTGCATGTGGGAAGAATGCAAGAGCGAATTCGACAGTGATACCGACCTTTTGGAGCATTTACAGGTCAGTATTTGTCGTGTATAACTTTTAAATTTATTTAATTTTCCTTCCTTGATAGGTTTATAACTTTTACCATGCACAAAAAAGTAACTTTCCTTTGAACAAGTTACACATTGGTATTGATTGGACTATCTGTGTGGTGCAGTAGTAATACCTGCTGTGCAGAAGGTTTCTAGTTCGATACCCGTATTTGTAGTTTCCGGGCCAAAATGTGTTTGTGTGCCTGCGCCTACGGTATAGAATTTTCCTAGTATAGAGCCGTGACTGTGACCGTTGTTTCTTGTAATTTTTCAAAATTCTCGCTTGATATCGTTAAAACCTCCTTTTTATAGCCTCTTTGTCTTACCAATGATTTTTCTCATTTCAGTCGAGGCACGTCGAGTCCCAAGCTGGCAAAGAGAACTACGTTTGCTTGTGGCAAGGCTGCAAGGTGCGGGGGAAGCCGTCATGCTCAAGACTGTGGCTGGAGAGACATGCGTTGTCACACGGAGGAAATAAGCCTTTCAAATGTATTGTCGAAAGCTGCGAGCGCCGATTCTCTACTCAGGTGCTGTATTCTTGATAATTTAAAAAAGATATCTGTTTTATTTTTAGCTTAAATGAAGTTTCAACAATCGTTGTATTGAAAGATTCGAGTAAAATTAACAAGGTTTGTTTTATATGCTTTATATTCATCGTCTTCATAAAGTAGGACGGACACTTGGTAACAACAAGCTGAAGCCTGTTTTGGCAATTTCAACGTTTAACTTCTATTGGTAAAGTACAATTTTAATCATCAAATCAAAATTCATCGAGACGTCGTCTTCAAGGTAATCAAAATCAAATTTAACAAGGTCTGTTATTCAGTCGACAGTTTAAATCTCAGAAATATCATCTTCAATCCAACTAAAACCGACATAAAGTAAGTTATGGACTGAGCGGATAGTTCCGCTTTCGTATTTAAGCATAATGGTGTGTTTTCTTTTCCCAAGGGCCGCAGAGGAAGTCTCCGTTCGTCGGGTCCACTGCATTTCATTTTCATTTAATGTTTGACAGTAAATTTATTCCCAGACTTGCACTAATTGTTAGAATCCAGTTCTTGAAGCGATAGGTCTATTGCTAGTCACCTTTTCTGGTCAAAGTTTTGGGCCTACACTGTTAAATTTGTACTAAAAGCTCAAAAAAGTTTAGTGTTTTGGAGGTAAAGGGATTAAGCTCCTAGGACCCAACAGCCCAAGATCTATTGTAGCTAAACAATTGTGGTACATCTCGACCACACCGACAGCCTTAAATAAGTTGACGATCTGCCTAGGGTTAACATACAAGACATCTTCCCTCAAGCTTCAATACCTATATGCCCTCCTGATGTCCGACTTTTACTAAGAGCTAACGGCTTAGTGGTCTATTTATTTAGTCACAAGTTGGTAAATTCAGTTAAGTCCCAAATTGGTGACCGTCAGTGTAGTAGCAAATAGAGTGTTTCACTGCTTCACAAGGCACAGTTAATTATTTGTATAACAGAGGTAATTTTTCTCACCTAGTGAAGTTTCGCGTAAAACCTCGAGTAAAAACGGTATCTAAAAATAAATCTTTCGTTAGTAAGACTTGATGAAACAATTCCTCAGTACGTCCGAAATAAATTTATTGAAGAATATGGTTTTTGGTTGTTTTACCACGTCGCGCTTCGATGAGTGCCAACAGCAAGTACTAAAATATAAAGGATTTCGGTACATTTTGTATTAAGACCTCCCACCATCGGGAGTCCAGACGCACCGCAGGATATCACCCATACTTGGTTGATATTCCGCACATTCGCACAAAGCGCTTTGAAACATCTTTTATAATGCGCACGTCTAAGGAGTGGAATTCTCTGCCTGCGTCTGTGTTCCCGAGTTCATATAACCCGAATCTATTCAAGTCGCGAGTGAATAGGCTTCTTCTGGGCAAGCTCGCTCCATCGTAGACCTCATCTCTGTCTTCAAGACTAGATCGAGGTCAAGAGTAAGCCCATTTTCAATAATAATAAAAAAAGACGCATAATGCCAAAAGTAATTAGTAAAGTTACAAACCAGGCTGGTCAAATGCATAAGATATGAAATAATACACTGCCTGGCATATCAAGTTACTCTTTCTGGGAAATAGTTTATGTACATAATGATTTAATATAAAGGATGTAAATGACAGGTTTTAGAAAACTGAAAGGGGTATGCTCAGTCAACATAACTGAACTACTTTCAGTTTATAAAACTTTCAGGATATGAAAAATAAAACCGCCGTCACCATATTAAATTAGCTAACTTGATTGGACAGTTTGTATAGAAGTTTGTAGAGAAGCCGATCTTTTTTTCATATCCTTAAAGTTTTTTTCACTGAAAGTTGTTCAGTTACGTTGACTGGTCATGCCATTTCAGTTTTCTGAAACGTGTCACTTACATACTGTATACTAATACTATAAAGTATGCGTAAGAGTCTTTTTTTAAAATATTTGGCGTAGAGCACAATATTTGATACAAGAAACAATTGGATATGTGCCGTTAGCGTTCTGCGCATACTTATAAAAGCAATTGGCGTAATTAGGCGTTTCTACTCAATGTATTTGGCATTCTGCGTGGAAGGATAGCGTCGAAAAAAAAACTGTCTTCGAATTTTCTTTACTATTAAAATTGTAGGAAATAACAAAAATTATGGATACTTATTAATCATTAGATGCTTTTGGTAAGTTGCACAGAGCCTCATTAAATATCTATTAAAGTAGGGCCAACGTAAGAAATGCGTTTTGGCGTTTCGTTATCACCAACATACAGAGCTAATTTTTCTTTGCAGGTTATCATTTTAATACTTTTGACAGCTGGCACAGCGGACCTATTAAGAACAGAAAAAAGCAGCTCGATATTTAATGCGGCATTAATATAATGCGTCTTTGTGTAACTGACTCTCTATCATCCTGCTTGCAATAACATAAATTTTCAATTCCTCATTAACGCTCAAGTAAAAATACATGGTCTTGCAAAATTGGCCGATCGACACAAATGCTGCAAAAATATATAAAACTTTTTTAAAAGCATTTCAATAAGATTTGTTTGATTTATTAATTTTAAAAGGCCGTGTATATCATGTAAGTAAATAGATTTAAAGGAAGTCTATTTTCATAAAACTTATTTGATTATTGGAATGTTACAGATTCTTCTTGAACGTCACGTCAACCATCACTTCACTGAGTCGTCGCCCAACTCGAATGGTAGCAAGAAAACAGCAGACAGCGGAGCCAAGCTCATCCGGCGGAATGGGAAGAAACTGCGGTACCGTCGACAGCCTTGGTCTGGTGAGTCGGTGATATTATCCCGATAATCTCATCAGTCATCTTAACCTCACTGAGTCTTACCCCACTTCGAAAGGGAGCAAGAAAACAGCAGACAGCAGGACCAAGTTCATTCGGCGGAATGGGAAGAAACTGCGGTACCGTCGACAGCCTTGGTCTGGTGAGGCTGTGATATTATCACGAAAACTCATCATTATATTTCAATAAGTCGTCTCCCAATTCAAGAGGAAGCTAGAAGACAGCAGATAGCGGAGACAAGCTCATCCTGGTCTGGTAAGTCAGTGATGTTATCACGAATATCTCATCAGTCATAACCTCACTGAGTCTTGGCCCACTTTGAAAGGGAGCAAGAAAACAGCACACAGCGGAGCCTAGCTCGTTCGGTGGAATGGGAAGACACTACGGTACCGTCGACAGCCTTGGTCTGGTAAGTCAGTTATATGTATATCACGAATATCTTATCAATCATTACTTCACTGAGTCTCCCCCAACTGGAATGGTAGTAAGAACACAGCAGACAGCGGAACCAAGCTCACCCGGCGGAATGTGATGAAACTGCGGTCATGTCGACAGCCTTGGTCTGGTGAGTCAATGATATTATCACGAATATCTCATCAGTCATTACTTCACTGATTCTTCCCACAACTAGAAGTGACTAGAATGCTAGCAAGAAGACAGTAGACAGCGGAACGAAGCTCATCCTGCGGAATGGAAAGTAACTGCGGTAATGTCGACAGCCTTAGTCTGGTGAGTCTAGTCTCATCTCCTCACGGCATACGATTTCTTGCAAGATAGACAGACATTTTTTATTTTAGTAGAAATACCAACTTAAAAAAATTGCTACAGGCTTCTAGGGGGTTGTTTAGGTACCTCTCAACCAATCATTAAGATCAAAATCTTTCAATTTCCAGCTCGCATGTTTGACTTCTTCGACGCAGGCACCATGGAAGGCCTAGCGTGGCGACTGGCGCGCTGCACTCGCTGGCGACTGGGCGGAGCCTGCCCTCTCCGGGAGCCAGCCGGTCGGCACACCCTCACTCTTCACGCGGCGCTGATGGCCACCAGATACAACGCCCAAGAGTCCCGCAGAGAAGCCCTGTTGTCGTACTACCCGCCCCATGTGTAAGTACTGTCATTTCACGCTTCAGTGTGGCTTTGGGTGGCCGTGTTATTTGGGTGGATTATAATTGGGATATGGATATTGTTTGCACTTGAAATTGATGATAGATGAAGGATTATTGTGGTGTTTTCGGAAGGTGTTTGATTCAACAATAACGATTTTCTCGTTTGAAGCTGCGTGTCCATGAGCTAAGCTGAGACATAAAACATTGACTATAAAGTCTGAAAGAAACAATTTATGTATCTATGTGCAATTTTTATAATTAATCTAAGATTTGTCTTTTCTAAGAGCTTTGTATTTCGCAAGCCTGAGTTCTAGATTTATTTAGATAATATTTTTGGGTCTGGGATCTTGATGATATTCTATTGTGGATATACTTTATTTAAAGAATCCTTGACAAAAGACTGCCATGTTTAATTTAAGTCGACAGCACAGGTTGACAGTGTGACATGCAGCTTTAGACGTGGAAATGAAAATAAATAGCAACTTCTCGATACACAGGAAGGTTGCTGTTGTTCTGCTAGCTGATAAATAACTGACAATATTATTATAACTCCTCAACAATTCCAGCATTTTCCTCAGACTGTCTGATTTCAAGCGATTTGTCCAGCCTGTGATCCGGCGTCTTATCAAATCTACGTTGGAAAATAGAACTCTTCTAGTGAAGAACTTACCTACTGTTACTTTGCAGCACAAAATGCATACTTTTAGTCAAATTGTCAGGTAACTGGTGGGCCAATATGTAGAGTTCATATCTACATCAGTTCTGTTCTTGGAGTTTCGATCATCAACAATCATCATCATCTTATTCATATTTCTTTTTCATCATCAGTGTTTTTCGCAAACGAGGTATTTTTTATTTATGCATGAATTTTTGTATATTGCTGCCATCTTGAGGATCAATATGTTTCGATCTTAAAATAACACACTATTAAGATAAACAAAAAATTTATACGTTTACAAAAACATTACATAAGCATACTGTGTATTTTATATAATTAGTTGATCCTCAATTAATCACGCTTGGCATGCTAGTGTTGCCATTTTTGTGCCACACAAGCATTAAGTATTTTAAATGTTGCTAGCATCGTATACTATTTTCCAAATAAACTGTCATGTAATGGTTGTTGCTCTCGTATAACTTTGCTATATAAATTGGTACGTTGCTATAGGGTCGGCTTCCATTAATCGCCTCAGTACCAGAAGAGTACTGTCTCGCCTCGTTACTAAGTTATTCCAACAAGGGTATACCTTCCTGAATGAACTTGAGAAAGAATAACTTTGTAACTATTTTATACATTAAAAAAACAGGTCAAGTGCGAATCAAACTCGCGCGCCGAGGGTTCCGATATACTTTTTATATTCTTGGAAGCAATATAGTCCATTTTTAGGACGGCAAAAGTAAATTTCTTTGTAAAGGTTATTTGCAGATTTCTAAAAAACTGTGCAACTTAGAAAGATCGTTTTATTTTTGCTGTAATGTTTACATAAACTTCTGTCAACTTTAGTTAATTCAGATTTTTCCCTTCACAAACTTCGGAGATAAGGGGGGGGAATGGTATTTTCTTTGTCATTTTTCATCATAAGTTGAAAACTAAGAAACGTATAAAAATACAAAAGTATATTTTAGATTTAGAATGTACAAGTGAACTTGACCTAGTAGCGACAATTTGAAATTTGGCTCCCCCTATTTTGGCCCCTTTACATTAATAATAATATTTTTTTCAAAATTCTTTCATGTGCAATTAAGTTGGGCAACTATATTCTAAAACTATTCCAAATTTCAAGTCGATAGCATGAGTGGTTGCTGAGATATAGAGGTGTGACAGACAGACAGACAAAGTCATACCATAAGGGTTCCTTTTTTTACCATTTTGGTATCGGAACCCTAAAAACCGGCCAAGTGCGTGGCGGGCCACGCGCAGTATAGGGTTCCGTAGTTTTTTAGGATTTTTTTTATCGCAATGCAGGTTTCTATTTAGTATTTCATAACGTTCATAACATTAACTTTTTATCTCTTAATGCTCAGCGAGGTCCTAGCACCTGATTGCTATCGCTATTTTTATAATTTCCAGTTTTTGGGCTATAGCTCTTTAACCTGTAAAGCCTTCTTATCTGTGTAAGTTTTCCTTTTATTTTAATAATAATTTAAATAATTGTTTTTTTATTTGCACAAAATGGTATTATAAACTAGACATTAACAGTGATAACCACACTAGGCAATTCCTGTATCGTGACTATCTTATTCGTAGCTATCTTATGACAAAATACGGGGTACTCAGACATCTACACTTACATTAGTAAAACTAAAAACTGAAAATTATAAATTAATACTGATTCTGCAAAAAGATGAAGCATGACATATTATTTAGTGACTAATTAAAAGTAAAATAGTTGTAAAAACATATGAGTTAAGAAATAAACAGGTACTGATTCTACAAAAATCAAAACTTTATAATACTCGACGTATGTATGTAGTGACTAATTAAAATAAAATACAAATGAAACATGCAAAAAATATAGAAAAAAACATGCAAAAATGTGTACAAAAAGTGAGTTTAAAGCGCGTGTACTAAGTATGTGCTTGTGTGTGTGTGTGAAAAATTAATAAATAAACTTGGTGAACTGAAGAGTATCCACACGCGTGATTCTGACTTCTTTACCCTAGATCGTCCAATCTAATCTTAGGATAGAGATTTAAGAATATTTTCAGTTTTTTGGTAGTCCCATGTCATAATACAATTCATAATTTTGTTCTACGTCCTTCAGTAATTTGTTGTATATGTGTGGGAACATATCGGTGGAACATCTTCTCGCAAAAGTGTATTAAGTTAGTTAGTTAGTTTTAATTTCATCATATCTGCTACTTCTGTGAATTTTTTCACATTTAGACTCTCATTGTTTTTAAAAGAGCTATCTAACGATACCCAACACGATGGGTAGACAAGAAAAAAAAATTCACCCCCACTTTACTTGTAGGGGAGGTACCCTTAAATTTTTTTTTTCAAGATTTTATTGTACCACTTTGTTGGAATAGATGAAATGTATGTCCACACCAAATTTCAGCTTTCTAGTACTAAGGGTTTTTTTTAGCTAAGCCGCGGACAGACGGACATGACGAAACTATAAGGGTTCCTTTTCGACTACGGAACCCTAAAAACGTAGTAACAAACAAGATATGAGAAGTGATGTGGTCGAGATAGTTTTAATTTTATTTGTATAACTAAAGAAAAATAATTTTAAAATGACCCTTATTTTGTCAAATTTTTCCCATTTGTAACCAATTTACTGCTACATTTTTTATCAAAAATATTTGCAAATTTACAGTATTTTAGACAAAACAATATTTAATTGTCATTTTATATTTTTGATATTTTTGAAATAACATAGAAAAAAACATACGTTTCTCTCATTTTTGTGAATTTTGAGGTCACCGTTGGACATAACAGCCTTGCAACGTGGCTGGTATCACGCATGTGAACGTTATTGACGTGTAAATGAGGTCGAAATTAACATTGACGAGCGTGTAGCTGCTAATTTTAGGGATGGTATAGCCTGAAGTTATATGGCAAAAAGTAATTTTAAATTTATAAGTGTAAATAGTGGTCCACGCGGGACCGCGCGCTACCCTCTCTGTTTAGGGACCTCGCGCACTAGTGGCCACGACCACGGCCAGTGGCCGCAATAACCAGAAGCCACCATATGAACGTCGCGCTCTTGGCCGCTACGGCCAAATTAGTCAATCTGGTCGTTGGCTGTGGTCGTCCCTCAGTATAAAATAGGTGCTTGTCTGTTGCTGGTCGGGTACTGAGGCGGTCTGATACGAAAGGGCGCCTACCCATAGTCCTTAATATAGACATTTCATTTAGCTGTGCTGCCCGCTGATCCGGCTGTTGTATCCGTGTAGCATACTAATAATGAATTCCACACTGTGCGTTATGTGGCAACACCGAAGAGTCTGTCTTGGCTTGACAGGCGTTGCGATAAGGCTCGGTTCCCACTTTTCGTGTGTCGGATCCGATTAATAATCGGAGGTTCCAGTGGCAGAACATTTTATATGAAGCTGTTCACACTTGTCCGACAACGATTTTGTGTCGGATCCGACAAGAAATGTCGTGTGTTTTGTCAGCCGATTTTCGTGTCGGATCAACGCTCGCATGTGATCGCATATGGCGCTGTTTAAATCGGAATTCGATAACCGACAAAGTGTGAACAGAGGCGCCAACACCCGATTGGAATCGGAATCCGACACCCGACATAGTGGGAACCGGCTCTAACACGGGTCTGCTGGGAAAATACGAGATTAGTTACATTAAAACCATATAAACACTACAATCCGGCCGAAAAAAATGAGCACCATTAGCAAAATATAGTATACGGCTTTGTACGGGGGCAGTGGCTATTATTGCCAGTTTATTTAGCGAATTCTATAGTATACATCCTACTTAATATTTCTTCGCTGTCAGTCAACAAATACAAATCTTAGAGATTATTTCATTCGAATCCTTTTGGTCTTTTACATCTCGTGTTAGTTATGCTAGCAACTAATGGGTTGTAAGCCCTTAATGGTGGTGGTTGTTTTCACAATTCATTTGTTCAAGTGCTATTTAAAGATACTTTTATTAGAGATATTATTTACATTTACTGACAAATAGTACTATCTTCCATTATTGGGGCGGTAGTGTAGGGATAAAAATTTAATTTGCTGCATGTTTGTATTTGTGCTTGTTCATTGGTTTTCTTTATGGGATTGCAACCCAAGAAAGCTGCAAACACAGAAACTAACTTGGAACTTTCGTGTGTGAGTAATAAGTTCTTTTCAGATGCGGCCAGGGATGCGGCCGAGTTATAAACTTTGTGTTTGCAGCTGCTTGTGTGGCACATGTAAACTGTCTTTTAAAATATCTTCTTTTAATTCCAGGCTGGAAGACGAGTGGGTGCCAGAAAAGGACGTGAAACGCATCAAGCGGGTCGAAATCTCCGAGCTACCCATAGCGACGAAAGTCCGTCTTTACGAGCAGTTCTCTTCCTCGTACAGAAAAACACCTTCGCCCCCGCCAGTGAAGAAAGAAATCCCCACCCCCCCGCAACCCGCGAGAACTTTACCAGCTCGCCACTGCACGTCTTCGCGACTTCTAAACAACTTGCTCAAGAAGAAGGAAGTCAAATCCGATTGCAGCGCTACTAACGTTCCAATGATCTTAGGGGACGAAGAAAAATGCGAGAAAGTAGAAGTGAGCGGTGCGAAGAAACGCAAAATGGGAAGGCGACACGGTGGTAACGCGTTCTGGCCTTGCGGACGATAGATATAAGTAAGTTCTAATATGTGAACTAATGAGTAACATAAGGACTATCAGTCCAGGTATATGTAGAGACAGATGTTGATTCTTCGATTGTAGTCGGAGGGAACTTCGCCAAAGAGATGGTTTCAATACGATACTGCTAAATGCAGAATAACAAGACTGATGCTTTTTATAACGATGTTCGACGCGAAATCGTACTGTAAACGACTTGAACAAACGTGTACATACTATAGGAAATGTAAATTCGGAGTATTCGTGTAAAATAGGAGGTTTTTTTTAGTTTAAATTTCAATAGGACGGAGTAGTCTGATAGATTTAGTCTGATAGTTTAAGAGTAAGTGTCGTTTGACGTTTTGCGACCAGCGATGCATCACTGCCAATGTGTACATAGTAGTTTAGATCGATATTGAATAGTTTAGTGTAATTTTTTATTCGTCGCTTCGTTGAGGAATAATTTTACGAAGGAGCTAGAATTATAATCGGGCCATGATGGCGCTTTTGACATTTTCAAAAGTGATAGCTGTTGTATTATATGTCCGTTGGATATGTTGTTCTAATACAAAGGTGTCTTAGTTAGACCCTATTTCATATGACTTTATTGAAATGTATGGGCTAATTGGTTGACCCGTTGTCGGTAAATGGCGGTTGGTGTGATTACTCCCGCGTTTTGGTATTATTATTATTTTTTTATTTAAAAAGGACTGGAAAGGGTTGTCTGTCAGCTCTTAGTATATAAAGCCCTGGAGAACCCTTGAGCCCTGCATCTTTTTCGTAAAACTGTCCTTTCTCCGTTTTATTGTCTTAAAATTTAGATTTTGGTGTAAAATAACTTGTTATAGGGGGCAAAACTAATACAAAATGGTGGCCACAAGCTACTAAAACTTATCCAATTGATTGGTTAGCAAAATGTCAAATGTTTCTGACGTATTTTTAACCAATGAGCGAATGAAGTAGTCAGTAGTACTGAGTGAAGAAAGATATTGAAAATGGCAGCGATTCATACATATTTGTGGCTCGCTCGGGCAGTGCGAACGAAAATATCAAATGCACATTTTCTTACTTTCATGCGCCAAAGTTATGTTTTGCTCCCAATTGTCTAATGGAGGGAGTGCCTCAATTCGCGTTTCGTTCACTCACCAAGTGCCTCCGCACGTATCGTTAAATAAACTATAATACCACGCGAGGTAGTGTTCTCAATATATCAGTTACTATACTAGTAACTGTAGTCATATCAAACGGGATGAGACGAGTCTAGGTTGTAAGGTTATGGCTGTACAGACGGGTGGATTTGGTACAACAAAATTTCTCAGTTAAATTTTCTTACTACACCTTAAAAAGTATTCAGGTACACCTATAAGAAGAAAGAATGTACCATAGAATTCTTTATTTTCCTCGAAGGTGAAAAAACTAACGCTCGGGTACAAATGCCGAACTCGTTTGTAATCTGTCACTTTCCCACCTTGGTTAATAATGTGCTATTGTTATGGTTAATATATAAATGGCTAAAAACCGGCTCCACCCGCATGTACAGTTTTTGAAGTACCAGCGTCTGTGTTCTAAAAAAAAAACAAAGCAATTTAATTAGACGCTTTACAGAATCAACAACTGTCTATTGGTTTTAAATTTGGGTCGAACAATGTAACTTCTAGCCTAGGATCCTATTGCAAAATTCAGCACCTGTTTTTATTATCGAAATGTAACCAATCTAAAGAACTTGAAAAATGTGGGTTGCCAAGCGGCTCACTCTTGAAAAAGCGTTCCGAACTTCATGTCTTACTGAATTTATTTATTTTACTGTGTATGGGCTTACTCAATTTACGTAAAACGAGCTCTTCAAATAAAAGGTGTAAGGGACGGTGTACCGAAAACGAAAGGGAGGGCTCAGTCAACGAAACTGAAAAACTTTCCCAAAGAAACATATTTAGAAAATGATAAAAAAAAAATCCTCCATACAAATTGCTCACTCTGATCGAGCAGTTTGTATGGAAAAGCAATTTTCTTTTTCATTTCCCAAAAATTTTTCTTTTGGGAAGTTGTTCAGTTTCGTTAACTGAGCGCACCTGTTCAGTTTTCGGTATACCGTCCCTTAGGTATGTATAGCACTTATCCGCGACTTCGTCCGCGTGGATCATTCAGAAATATAAGGAAAACACATTTTCCCAAGGAAATATTAAAATTTTCCCGGATAAAAGGCAATTTTAATTTTTTCTGTTCTGTTCAGCGGTTAGGGCGTGAAAGATTAACAAACATCCAAACTTACACACATACAAACTTTATTTAAATATTTAATTATTATTAAAAACACACAAAACATAGATTAAGAAAAACGACACAACAGGTACTGCTTATTTTAACGAGGAAATTTCTTTCAGCACTGAAAGAGGCAGATAAACCTTATAATAATAATATTAAAAATAATATGATATAGTGTGAAGTGTGATAAGTAATACAGTTTTTTTTATTTCAAATTTTACATAAAAATAGGCAATTTCAATGCAATATTCTTCACCTTCCAACGCCCATTGCAAGATTTTGCGAGGCAACCCGGGGGCTATGTATTTCGATAAATGAACAGTGTGCATAATTATGTGGTAGGATTTATACTATAACGACACTGCCAATCAAGTTGTGTTTTTAACCGGCCGACAGTCCGGCGGAATTTAGCAATAATGTTTTGTGATAAGTGTTAAACTTAACTCAAGTTGGTATCCGCGCACAAGTTTACCATACATGTTGTATTTTATACTGTAGCATTGAAAGTTCTTTATTGACAGTTAGATAACACTTGCAATTGTCAAATAAGTCTTGATAAAATATCCTAGGTTTAGCAGGAAAAAATAATGGCAATATTCTTGAAATGGCTAAAAGAACATGGACTTCCTTTCAATGTTATCTAGACTATTCTAGACGATGGTGTCAAATCCGAATATTTAGAATTATTTTAAACACAAAATACAGTAACTATGACCATGCCAATGATATTTGATGTTTGTCCAAAAGTAAATGTGGAAATTTTTTGACGTCTCTATACCGATGTTGACAGATTAAAAAAGCCTTTTTAGCCATAAGGTGTTTTACAAGTAAATATGAGATAGCTCATCCACATTCTCGCCGAGACATCATTCTCGCTTGTTTCTAACATAGAAGAATTAAGTCGAGACGGCTAGAAGCTATACACATTGAAGTTTCTCGTTTGTTCTCGTATAGTTCTCGTGGTCTCTTGGCGAAAGTGTGGATAGGCATTGAAAATTGTGTTCCGTGCTCACGAGATCTCGCTAGTACTTTTAGTTAGTGCCTATATAGTTAAGTTAGGACGAAATGACAAGGTGTCTTAATTATAACACCATAGGTCTTCGCTTTTCTACGCGGTACGGATAGGAAGAAATAGGTACCTACATGTAGTAATAATCGGCCCCTAGTGTATTATTGATTATTAATATTGTGACAGTTGTGTAAATTGTGCATAGAGGGAGCCTTAGGCAAGTCTAATCTAAATAGCTATTGTACTGACAAGTGCAGAAGTTGTTATGCATTTGTCTATGGGGTGAAAGCCTGATGAAATCGCAGTAGCAGAGTTTTTGGGGTGTTCGGACAAGAATTTATAGGTAAAAGTCAGATTGGATTGGAAGCCTTTGAAATATTTGCTATATTTCTACTAAAGACAGAAGACGTCTCAAATAATACTGACATCGTACTTTGTATAGTATATTGAACCACAGTTTACAACTTAGTCAACTGAGATTGCTCGTCAAACTTTTTACCATAAAATTCTTCACATAAAACGTAAAATGTATAGTTCTTTTTATCAATTTTACATTATTCTTTGTGATGAAAACAGTATTTTTTTTATTGACCTAGGAAACGCCTGTATTATATTCGTGCTTATTTGATCAAAGCATTGATGGCATCCATGGAACTAAAAACAGTGAACTGATGAAGTTTGTGTGTCTCAAAACGCGATATTGCAAAATTCATCATAACATCCCATGAAACGTCCACTACAGGACAGGGAGCTCCCTCCAGAATTCTAGCTTTTGCTGGAAAAATGTGGAGGGGAAGTGCCATAGTCACCTCGCTTGTCAGCGTTACGGCTGGCACCATGGACCGCGCCGCGGTTGTAGGTGACCGCAGTAATTAAGATGGTTTGATACACAGGAGGAGGCTGCTGCCCATCCTCCAGTTTATAACCCTTAGTCGCCTCTTACGACACCCACGGGTATGTATGGGTTGGTACTATTCTTTGCCGGCACCACACAGGACTATATTGTATTATATTCGTGCTTATTTGATCAAAGCATTGATGGCATCCATGGAACTAAAAACAGTGAACTAATGAAGTTTGTCTGTTTCAAAACGCGATATTGCAAAATTAAGGGTATATAATTTAAATTGTCTACAGCTACAGATGAAATAATGTAATAGAATGACAGCTGGTCAGGAATGAGCTATATGTGAGAGCGGGACGGTGTTATTTGTGTCTCTGTCGCTCCAATATCATGTCACACTGCTGACATTCCAATCAAACTACTTTATTTCGTCTTATATATTTTACCTATAAATTCATGTCTACAGGTATGGTCCCAAAGAAGTGTTTAGAGAAATTAGTAGTCAAGTTGGTGCCTGAACGTAAAGGTCAATGAACTCGTAAGCTTACTGTGGAGCATTTCCAATGTACTGATTATTTTTTTTTATTAAATTTAAAACGAAAGATTAGAATAATTATTTTTTTTCAGCACTGATTGAAGTGCCATATTTTAATTGGCTCGCTTTTTAAATTAATTTTTTAGTGAAATTCGACACCAAAATCAGAAAGACAAAATTGTAATGTTTTGTTTTATCCGAGTAACCATATGGACTTGAATAAAATGATCTCAAAATTCAATTGGCAGTGTAACAAAATGGAGTGTTAGGACCAGTGTGTTTGAAAAACTTGCAATAATCCGTATTTGAGAGAAAATCAAGTTTAGCAATAATTTGGCCTAGAAAACGCTTGAGTACAAATTTGAGTTTTTTTAGGATTGACAGAAAGTTAACTGGCAAGTTTTTTGTAATAAGATGCTTCTGTAAAATTAGAATTAAGTCGCTCGAGATTTTAGGCAGAGACTTATTTTGTGAAAGCCTTGTCTCGGTACTAAATTATATCGGTACATTGATATACATTAAAAATTGTAAGCGTGGAAAAACAATATATTTTTGACACTGCCACAATAGTCATAGAAAAGGTTTTGAATGTCGGGCGTGTCTGAATTTGCTCAGAGATAAGTTTAGTTTTGGTTTCACTCACTTTCATACAAAATTGTTGGAGTTAATTATGTGGATGTATTTTTAACTGGGATCAAATCGTACAGCATTTCTTTCTGCGGTCTATCCACTGGTGATTGTGAAGGCGTGAAACACATTACAGTTGACGCAAAGACAGCAATGTATGTGTAACATGAGAACGTAATGTGAGAGCTCTGCTGAGATTACAGAAAGTTCAGAGCGGTCGTAGTCAAATTCAAGACTATTTTAGTAGGGAATAATTGGTACATTTTACCCGCTATTTCTGTTCTTTTAGTAGAGCTTTGTTTCGGAGTCACGATTTGTAAATAGTTAAGTATTTAATTAAGTATTATTCTGCATATACCTGTAATTTGCTTCGCGCCTGGTTGGGCCTTAGGCTGGGTGATGCGCGGCCGTGGCGTGCCTGCACTGTGTGATAGATAAATCTACTGTAGTTCATATAGCTAATACAGAAACTCTGTTTGTGAATTACTGTTACCATTGTCTTACTTTCGAGATGCAGATGAAGCATGTGTAAACTTAGCTCAACTGACTGAGATTGATTACCTATCTATTACAATTGTTGTTTTTAAAAAATCAATGGTATTAAGACCAAAGGTTGTTTGTCGACAGTGCAGGCGGCGCCGCGTGCGAGGGTTAGTCTAGTGGTAGTTTTCGCGTTGTCTTTCAACATGTTTCCTATATATGTGTTTATTATATGAATGTTCTCCTTTATTGTAAAGTTTGTCGATCCATAGTACTATATGTGGATTTGTCTATCCCAATAGTGTGCACTACATATATTCAATTTGTAGATATTTAATTATATAGTATAATGTTTAATGCGTTGTCTCATTTGCTTTTTCCCGGAAAAATCCGAAAATTATTATAATTTGACCCGAAAATGGGAATAACTACCTCAATTTAATTTATCATTATCACATTTGGGCATAATCGTAGTGATTGTTTATTTTAATTTCGATACATAAATTCAATTGTAGTGGTTATTAAGATTTTTTACATAAAATGGTTTGTCTACCTGTCACAAGTACTGTATCTTATATTAAATACATATTGTATGATTGGTACAAGTGTTTTTTTTTATTATCTTTCAAACTGTCCAAGGCGTGTTTCTCGAAATGCAACACTAAAAGCTTTTGATTCCCAAGTCACCAAAAAATTAGTGCGGGGGTGAGCGCGGCTGATATGAGGAGGCGTGCGAAACGTTCATTGGCTCTCCGCCTGTCACTCGTGCGCAGAAAACACGAGCAGAAAATAACCATCAGAGCTTGAGTTAGTGTGCACGGCATAACAAAATAACGTCAGTTTTTAAAAGTGCTTAAAATGTGAATGTGACTAACCATATATGTATGGGCTACCTTCGGTCCACTAGCGCCCCCATCAGTTAAAAAAATATTACTCGCTAAATACAAATCTTATCAAAAATCCAGAAAGACAGATTGAAGTAAAGGTATCTTTGTTTGTTTAGGAACTATTTACTCTCTAAAATAAAGTTCATTATAGTTACAGATACTAAAAGTGGCCGTTTTTCGCACTTTTTGTATCTGTTACTACAGTGAACTATATTTTTCAGAATTGATAAGTTCTGAAAATACTAGGCTACTTTAACTTCAAACTGTCTTTCCGGATTTTCGATAAGTTTTGTATTTAGCGAGTAATATTTTTTTTAACTGATGGGGGCGCTAGTGGACGGGAGGTAGCCTCTTAAACGGTAGTTAAAGCATTTTCTGTACATATATTGTGGTAACGAACATGATTGTAGAGAAAATATCGTCTATCTGACATTATTTTGTTTACTAAACTTAGATTCTTTCGTGGAATCCTGTTAACATGTCTTTGTCCTTATCCGGTGTAGCTTCCAAAGCTCCGAGAAACATGCTACTGCTACTGGTGCCTTTTTCTCAAAATGCAATCTGCAAATGCAATTTAATATTTTTAAAATTTAAATTTTTTAGTTTAAATTATTTTTTTAAATGCAGTTACCGCCGACACAAGATAAAGCATGATCATAAAACGCCCACTGCAGGACAAGGAGCTCCGTTCATAACTCCAGAAAAAACGCGTGGTACTTTGGAGGGGTATTACCATAGTCACCAACCACGCTTGTAAGCGTTGCGGCTGGCGACCGCTGTTGTTGGTGACCGCAGTATGTAATATAGTACGATACACGAAAAGATGCTGGTGCCCATCCTCCGGTTCATAAGCCCTTAGTCGCCTCTTACGCCACCCACTGGTAGAATGGGTTGGTACGGTACCACACGGACGGATTATAGGTACAGCGTGAATTTTCATTCGTTTTAAAGCCAAAGCTCAGTGATTCTACTCATGAAAACAAGCAACATTCCCGAAGAAAAAAACTTTTTAAGAAATAAATCAAACTAAACTTAGTCGCCTTTAACTATACCCACACAAATAGAAGAGACCGAATGGTACAGTCAAGAGCCCGTCAAGTTTGACACGTCATGTAGCTTTGTACGTGTTTGTACCATTCTTATCTTAGTAGCCGTAAGAGCTAAAGAAGTGTCAAGTTATTCGGCCTGAACAAATCAGGGCAGTGATAAATTTCTACACCATCATCATATTACCCGAAAGGTGTCCACAGCTGGACATAGGTCCCTTAAAGTTCTCCACGACGACCGGTCCTGCGCTGCTCGCTCGTATCCATCGGCTTCCCGCGATCTTGACTACATCGTCATCGTCGGTCCACCTTGCTACATTATTTTTAATGAAGGTGTAGGTAGGTATTCATCATAACATCCCATGAAACGTCCACTACAGGACATGGAGCTCCCTCCAGAATTCCAGCCTATGCTGGAAAAAATGTGGAGGGGAAGTACCGTAGTCACCTCGCTTGTTAGCGTTACGGCTGGCACTATGGACCGCGGTTGTAGGTGACCGCAGTAAGTCAGATGTAAGATATAAAGGAGGATGCTGCTGCCCATCCTCCAGTTAACCCTTAGTCGCCTCTTACGACACCCACGGGTATGTATGGGTTGGTACTATTCTTTGCCGGCACCACACACGACAGGAAGGTATTATGATACTTTATTGCGGGTCGCCAACTATTTTTAAATGAAATCAAACGCAATTAGCTTGTAGGGAAGTTTGCAACCTTGAAAGCAATTCGATATCATCACGTGTTTCAAAACATCGCTGTCAACACATTGTTTTATTTTACGCCCAAATTTGAAGAGAACGTAAGAGGGTATAGGTACAGCCAAGAGTAGGTCAAGCTTAACACTTGCAGCGGGACTAACCCTAACGATGTAAGATTCAGATTCAGATAATTTTATTCAATGTAGATTCTTTACAGAATATTTATTGAATGTCATGCAGAATACAATGCAAATAGAGCGAGTCTACGCCGTTTCGGATCGTGCTATGGCAGCGTAAAAGAAACGGCAAGAAACCACTGCAGCACGGCCTACTTTAAGAGTCGGCTTTTTACAATGTGTTTCTTGTGTTTCGCTGGAATATCAGAGCAGCATACCTCTTTGGCATTCATATAGTCATCCAATCTATAGTAAGCTAGTATATTTATTTATATAGTAAGTAACAAGAACATTACAAAATCCAATGTGTAAAGTTTGACGTGCTCTTGACTGTACGTACCTATTATCTAGGTTGCGTTCCGAATCGGGTAAAAATTACTCTGACAGCAGGATAGCGTTATATAACGTCCATCGGTGTGGTCGAGACAAGACTGCTGTAAAATTTTAACTATTACCGTTTTGGAACTCACTCCTAATCAATCAAAATCTTGCCAAACAATGCTTCAAATTAGGATGAAAACTGCATAAAAATCGATCAAAAATTGACAACTTAACTTCAACCAGAGCGTTTCTCGCACTGACCTCATATATGAGGTCAGTGGTTTCTCGTGTTTTGGAAGCCACTTTAAGCATGTTGATTAGTCGCATAATTTCAGCGCTAGTGCATCTATGTCTGACCCACATCCGGACCATATCTGTGTTAAAGAGTGATCACACCTAGCTGAATTCAAAGATTAATTCGGCATACATTGCTGGGAGGCTTGGTTATGTTAATTGCAATATCCTTACTTCAACGAGCAATGTATGCCGAATTAGTCTTTGAATTCAGCTAGGTGTGATCACTCCTTTAGACATTATTCTTATGAGTCGCCGGATATACTAGCAACAAAAACAGAGGAACAAATAGGTACAGTCAACGACAGGTCAAGCTTGACACTCGCAGTGCGACTCTAGCCCGTACGTCTATTGAAATAAGAACGGTACAAAGTCCAATGTGTCAAGCTTGATGTGCTCTTGACTGTACACACCCAAACTTAACATAAAGATATCAACCCTGCCCGGGAACCAAATCCCGAACCTACAAGTTACGTCCGTGTGGTGTGGTGCCGCCTAAAAATAGTACCATTTCATCTCGTCTTGGGTGTGAAAAGTTGACTAAGCTTAGTCACATAGTCAAAAGGTGACTTAGCTAAAGGAGTGATCACACCTAGCTGAATTCAAAGACTAATTCGGCATACATTGCTGGGAGGCTTGGTTATGTTAATTGAAATATCCTTACTTCAACGAGCAATGTATGCCGAATTAGTCTTTGAATTCAGCTAGGTGTGGTGTGATCACTCCTCAAGGCATCTTGAACAGGAGGACGGGCAGCAGGGCCCTTCTGCGTACTTATTTATAAAGGTGCGGGCCAACTTGGCTTTTAAGTGATGCCAGGCCACGCTATGTGATGTTACGTTAGAAACACAAGCTGTGGGCCGACAGCAGAAAAGTCTACCTTACAAAACAAAAAAAAATTGACATTTTAACCGGTCCAACGGAACCACTTGGGCGCCAGCTGCGGAAAACGTGCTAAGTTGCGCTGCGGCCGACCAGAAGTAATTTGAAGCTACTAAGTGCCCTCTGTCTAAGCGCAACGTTAAGAGACAGAGGCTCTGTCTCTTCACGTTGCGTTTATTATTATTTTTTATAAGGGCTCCCGCACACGACCGAGAATCGGTGGGCGATTATCGGCCAGGACAAGGATGGAAGATCCAGGTGATAACACGTCAGAGCGGGATGCCGACAAAAAATCGGTCACCGATTCTCGGTCGTGTGCGGAATCCCTAAGGTAGGCTTTTCTGCTGTCTCACTGGGATTTACGGACGGAATGATGCAACGCAAACGTCATATTGCGTGTTAAACACTATACATCCGATCTGACGCACACGCAATGCGCGTAGACTGGGACTAAGGTATAGTCAAGAGCACATCAAGCTCGACACATTGGACTTTGTATCGTTCTTATTTCAAAAGACGTACGGGCTAGAGTCGCACTGCGTGTGTCAAGCTTGATGTGTCGTTGACTGTACCTACATTAGCGACATCACATAAGATAGAGATGGTCTTTCTTATTCATGATTTTCTATGGAAGTTAAGAGATGCAGTTTCTGTAGAGTTCAAAAATTGTTTTTCGTATTTCGACCTATGTTACTTTGGGAAAGTTGTTCAGTTTCATGGTTTAATTTAATGTTTAGTTTAGTTTAATGTAATGTGTTAAAATTATGTTCACTATTACATTAGGACCTTATACTTATTTACTATGAAAAACGATGTCTTCTGATGGGCGTAACATCACATAGGTACGTGGCATCACATAAGCCTAAATTGACCGAACCTTTACCATACTATGGTCACCAACCCAACCGCAGCGCGGTTAGTGACAAACTCAGTGACCGTGGTACGGTCAAGATTACACCAAGCTGTCCAAGTTAGACACATTGTACTTTGTACCGTTCTTATTACGATAGCCGTAGGATCTAAATTCGCGCTGTCAATGTCAAGCTTTATCTGCTCTTGAATGTGCGTACTTTCTACCAAAACAGTCCAACAACAACTGGACCCTTTTTTAATGTTAAAAGTGAGGAAACAAACAAGTGGGCCACCTGATGGTAAGTGGTCACCACCACCTATAGCACCCACACTGTCTTATTAGTGGCATATTTTGACACTAATAAGACAGCAAAGCGCGTTGCTCACTTTGAGAACTAAGATGGTATGTCTCATGTGTCGGTAATTTCACTATTACCACAGTATATATATAAGCTAAAGCAGTATGGAATTGGAAACTCCTAACAAACGTCCAAAACTGGCGCACTCACACATGCGCACACCGCTACAGGAAAATAAGCAGTTTTCGCGCTGAAGTAAGTCGTGCGTGCCAAACCATAATACAAACAAATAGGTACATACAACGTGTTAATTAAATAACGCAGAACCTCTAGGGTGGTAGCTGTGGACATGAAACTGAACAACTTTTGTTCTACGACTTTTGAAAATTCTCAAAAAAATATTTTGCTTTTTCATACAAATTGACTTGGTCAGATTATCGATATGTATAAAGGAGCAATTTTTTTTTTGCGGATTTTCAAAAGTCGTAGAACAAAAGTTGTTCAGTTTCCTGTCTAGGCACCACCCGAGAGGTTTTGCGTTATTTGATTACCACGTTGTTGTAAAGGCCTATGTCCAGCAGTGGACGTATTTCGGCTGATATGATGATGATGATGATAGGGTCCCTATATGTATGTCCCTATCCTTGTGCGATAAAAGGCGACTAAGTATCTTAATCTGCCCTTATGTCATAAAAGGCGACTAAATGTCTTTATCTGCCCTTGTGTCATAAAAGGCGACTAAGTGTCTTAATCTGCTCTTGTATCATAAAAGGCAACTCAGTGATTTAACCTTCCCTTGAGTGCTAAAAGGTGACTAAGTGTCTTAATCTGCCCTTGTGTAATAAAAGGCGACTAAGTGACTTAACCTTCCTTGTGTCGTAAAAGGCGACTAAGTGATTTAAAATTCTGAATTAACATTTTATGCAAGACTGTCTGCTAAATTTAATTTTATGTGTAACTTTCCTTAAAGAACCTAGTCGAAAGACGAAAAAAATTGCCCCCATACGCGCTACCGGCAGACGCAGTTTCTAATGTTATTGCCAATTGGACATTACAATATTCGTGTTTCGACTTCTTACGAAATATTGTTTAGTTTTACGGTCCGAAAACATGCTGAAAGGAACAAAGTTGATAAAAGCACCCAATATTTGAGTTCATTATACTATTCTTATTTCAAAAATTCTGGATTACAACCACAGACCTAGCAAAAGCGCGCTAACGCTTACTATATCTATGGTTACAACCCTGACGCTCCGACGTAGAATAGTTCTTTTTTCAAAAAAAGGCCCGAGTTTCCATACTGCTTTAGCTTATATATTTACTGTGCTATTACCCTTCGAACTGAAACACAGTAGGTAGTGACAACACTGCTGCTTCACGGCAGATAAAAGCAAGGGGGTGGTACTTCCCCAGACGGACTTTGCACAAAAGCCCTACCACTGCTAAACCCTAGAAAGGAATGGTCTAATCAGTGGCGTTCGCAGGTATTCCGCACGAACAAATAGTAATCCCTGACCCTTCCGGCGTTCAAACTGGCTTTAAGAAGAACCGAGAACTAATAGTCGACGCTTATCCGCACCGCTTTACGCACGGGAGTCGGCGCCATAGGGCCCTGAGTCAAGTGGATTTCTACAATCGCAAACGCTAGTAGAATAGAACGAGAATGTATGGGATTGACATTAGCTAACGAAATTTTGCGTGACAGCTAATGTCACTTCCATACATTCTCATTCTATTCTACTAGCGTTTGCGATTGTAGAAAGCCACTTGACTCAGGGCCCTGGTTTAATTACCACCTACAACATGAGGCATCGCGGATTCTCCTGCCTGCGACTGTGGAGCCGCCATTAAAACCGTCCCACGCATAGTACGAGTAGATAATAATTTGCTGGAGGGTTATAGCGTCTTCATCAACTGACACACGATATGGCTGTCCTACATAGATTTAATTTTAAACGTAGGAATCTAAATGCCATACGATGTTGATAATGATGACCAAAATATAGATTTTCGCTTAGAAATTCAGGGAGGAGCTCCTGTAGACTTTTATGGAATGTTACGACGTTGATTATGACGACCCACGTACCCAGTTACATGTAGGTAATTAGGTATCAATGCAATGTAGAAGTTATGAAAGCTTTGAACTTCGGCGGGAACTCTACTGATACGCGATTCACATTGCAACTGGACACTTAAAGGGACTACCAATCGGCGGGCAGCTTTAATTTTTATTTATAAAACATGTAATGGAAATGTGTGATAATACTGAAGTGTCTGCCCATGAAACTGAACAACTTTACAACTTTACTTTACTTTTAGATCGAAATACGAAAAAACTAATTTGACCTCCCATACAAAATGCGCTATCAGATCATGCAGTTTCTACCTCCCATAGAAATGGGAGGTCAAAAATTGATTATGTTCTATGACTTTTGTTCTTTGGGAAAAGTTGTTCAGTTTCATGGGCATATTCACACCCTTTAGTATTATCACACCTTTCCGTTACAGGGAAAGGGACAGGATAGCAAAAACTGAAAGGGCATGATCGATCAGTAACGTAACTGAACTGAAAAAAAAAAATATCGGCCTCCATACAAAATTGCAAATTTGATTGAGCAGTTTGTATGGAGATATCGATTTTTTATTTCATTTCCTGTAAGTTTTATTTACTGAAAGTTGTTCAGTTACGTTTCAGTTTTTGACAACCTGTCCTTTACACCCTGTATATTATAATAGGCCTTTCTTTCAGGTCACAAAACTTGAGCAACGTTGGTTATGTCCGGGAACTAGAGTATGCGACAGGTCAGGAGTGCGGTCGACACGTAAGACGCGCCATATATTTTGCCTGCACTACTGAGCTGTCGCGTACTACCGCTTGTAGCGTACTCATGACAACTAGCGAGTATTCCGTTATTTAGAAGGTAAAACATGGTCCCAACTAGAATAGCTGTCATTACTGTCATTAGAATCGCCAAATGGGGTCTGACCTGACATTATTTTTGTCATAAGTAAGGAAACGAGCTGGTGGGCCACCTGATGATATTAAGTGGTCACCGATAGCTCCCACTGTCTTATTTGTGCCATAAAACGACATGTCTTGCGTGCCGGTAATTGTACAACAGCAGTGCAAATAAGAACTGCTGCTTCACGGCAGAAACAGGCAAGGGCATGGTACTTCCTCAGACGGACTTACAGCATACAAAGTTATACCTAGGTACTTAATCAAATGTACTTACCCTACCTTATTTCGCGGCTTGAAAATTCTTGAGAACAAGTTATGGGTAGTCCGCTTGCCAATGGCCTTACAGTACCCACACGATAAATACTTAGTCAAGCGGTACAATCCTCGAAGAACAATGAAGAACCTTCCCCAAGAAAAACAAAACAGAAGTCACTTGCAGCACCACTGGAAAAATTCTCTAGGTATCAGGAAACCGTGGACACATTGCTCTAGCCGGGAATTCAACCTAGAACTCATACGGAACAGTAGGCAACCATCTGCTCAGGAGTTCGTCATGACGCAAGCCTTTAAAATGAATAAAATAATTACAGGTAATTTTTGGACTTCTCACAGAAATCTCCACGTTTGATGGCTTTGCTTTTAAATGGATTAGGAACAAAAAAAATTCTAATTTTGTTGCACTCATGAAAGCTATTCTTACAGCTCGATTTTTAAACTCTAATGCTGACGGTTATTTTCTGCGCATGGGTGATACGTGGAAGGCCAATGAATGATTCGCAGTAATCGCACGCCTCCCTCCATCTACCCCGCGCACCCACCTGCCCCACGCACCATTATTTAAGTTCTGCGCATTAAGGATTATAAATCCATCTGTACTAATGCTACTTTTCCCTGGAGTCAGAGATGATATTTTCTGACATTGCTCATGTAACGACTACTTTCGTAGGCAGGTAGCCAGGACCTGTAGCTTAACGTGCCTTCCGAAGTACAAAATGATCTTAATTTTCGGGCAATCAGGTGTTTCGTCCTGCAATGTCCGAAGCAAATTGGTAGTCTCACAAAGGAGTTTGCGTCTTATCTCAAAATTACCGGCACAGCTGGAGAGATACCATCTTAGTTCTCAGGGTAAGTAACGCGCTTTGCTGTCTTATTTGTGGAAAACTATGCTACTATTAAGACAGTGGGTTCTATGGGCGGCGGTGATCTCTAACCATCAGGTGGCGTACCTGCTCCTTTGCTCACTTTTAACAAAAAAAAATGCAAATCAAATCTACATCTTCTTTCGTAGAAAGCCAAAGTCAAAGTAAGCTATGAAGCTCAAAAAGCTATGAAAGTCAAAGTAGGTATTATTTATTCATATTAAGATAGTTTTATCACTTTATGACGTCATTTAACTCTGTTTTTTGAACACATCGCTTCTAAAAGTGGAGTCAAGAGCGAAAACATAGCCTCCGTGCGGCTCTCGATCCGGAGGTTCTAGGTTCGATTCCCGGTTGGGACACTGTCAAACAAAAATCTCTTTGTGCGACCTCCCTAGTTTGGTAAGGACATGTAGGATAAATCACCTGATTGTCCAAAAAGTTAGATGATTACGTGTTTCGGAAGGTACGTTGTTAAGCCATAGGTCCCGACTACTATCTAAGGATGTAGTCGTTAATGAGCCACGTCAGAGACCTTTGGCGACTCAACAACTCTGACACCAGTGTTTGTGAGGTCGGTCATCGACCTAGAAACCCACACGATATGATGATGATGAGTGGAAAAAAACGAAAGCGATAAGAAAAAAAAACCCACTATTGTTTGGATTGCGAATCCCTGGTATTGGCAGCAGGATGCGTGGTCAGCAGTTTGTTGGACTGCGCGTGCAAGAAGCCGCGGCGCACTCCTGCGCAAGCCGCCCTGGAAGTCACTTCTGCATTGATTTAATTGGTGAGTTTTTTTATGATTGTTATTTTTATTTAATTAAATACTTCTTTCGTAGGACTCTATTAGATTGTGGTGCTTTGTATTTATAACTGTAATAACAGTTAGAATTGTGTTTTTTTTCTCTGTGTGTGATATAAATAGCGATAATAATTAAGGTACAGGCCTATTACGATCAAATAACAAATAGCGGCCCGCTTTGACGTCGTAAGTGAGTTGCAAACTTTTCTAAGTTTTTTCCAATTTTCCGGGCCTTATGCTCCACGAAAAAAAGCTCCAGATCACCACCACTATGACTAAAATCTTCTGAAATAGACAGACGAGGCCAATGATGATGCTTCTTCACAATTTTTTTATTGCTCTGTACTTTGCCACTTGTTTAGAGTTTTTTAGGGCTTGTGTATATTAAAAATCTTTAAAAACACTCTAAAATGTTCAGGAATTGGGCCCATCTTATCTTTTTAAAATTTATGTTTCAAAAGACAAATGTTACATTCCACGACTTCCACATTCTTATTTCTCTAAGGAGTACGCTGAAACTTTTCAGTTCATATTTACTGAAGCCCAATGCCCAAAGTAAATCAACTTCTACAAGATGTCCCAAAAACGGCTATAATTTCAGGACTTTCTACCTATGAAGCTATACATTTCCTCAAACTTTGTTTAAAATACAGGACGCAGCGTCATTTCTATTTTCATATGTCACTGCAAATAAAAACGTGGGTCGAAAAATTTGAATTTCTCAAGTTTTTGTACTACACTACAATGTTTCTCACTGATATACGAAGTGTTTTTTGTTAGCCTTTGTAGAACAGATACTGCCAGCAGATTCTGGGTTCGATTCCCAGCTGAGGCGAATGATAAGATTCGACACGTTTTCTTCGGGTCTGGGTGTCTTTGTGACGATACAGATTTTACAATTTTCAAATGTTAAATTTTCAAATTTTTGTTTCTAATTGAACGTGGTTCAGATTTACGGAATTGTTGTAGCTAACCTTTTTGTTCCATCTTGTATTAAATTCCATATTGAATTTCTTCCCTAAACTTTTCAGATGAACTTTATTCAAAAGTTTTTTGAAGTTTGTTTGTAAAGACTTGGGATTTATTGAACTCAGTTCATTCGTTATTAGCTTGGCTTTCGGCCCAAATTTACCCATTTATTAAGATTTCCCGAGTACTTAGGCAGGTTTAGCTTTGTGTTATTTTTTTAAAATTTATTATAATTTTTTTAAAGATGGCGCCTGAAAACTACATCACTTCGGCTTCACTACGTGCAAAAAAAATGGTAAGCTTTTTACTTTTGTAACTATTTTACTTTTTATGTTTATATATTTTTAAAACAAGAATTTAATTCCAAATTTAAATAAAAAAAAATATAATTCAAACTATTTTGCAGTTTTTTTGTAGGATGCTAGAAAAGTATATTTTTTTAAATTAGATATCACTATTGCTCTTTGGTGCAGTGTTAATTTGCTTTAAGAATAATAAACTATAACTTAAGAAGATGAAGAAGGGAAAACAGAAGAATGAAGAAATCCAGGGCTGAAATGGCCATTACCTCACAGTCACGTGGTCTTGGTGGTACAACGTGTGATGTGACGTAGTGGAAGTCTCGGCCCGGTTGTCAACTCTCATTCAAGACTAGACCTGCTGAAGCGATTATGATTACATCATTTCAAGATTCAATATATTTTTTATTGTATTTGTGTTTTATGTATTTTCATGTTTATTTTCAGCTTTACTAATATTTTGCTCAGCTCCTTCTTTTTGTAGGGTTCCGATGCCAAAATGGTAAAAAAAGGAACCCTTGTGGTGCGACTTTGTCTATCTGTCTGTCACACCTGTATATCTCAGCAAATACTCATGATATCGACTTGAAATTTGGAAAAGTTTTAAAATATGGTTGCCCAATTTAATTGCACATGAAAGAATAAAAAAAACATGATGATTAATAAATGTAAAGGGGGCCTAAATCGTCATTACTAGGTTGAGTAGGGTATCGTATGAAAGGGCTTTACTTGTACATTCTGAAATATATTTTTGTATTTTTTACGACTCTTAGTTTTCAAGTTATGAGGAAAAATGTCAAAAATAAAAACCATCCCCCCCTTTATCTCCGAAGTTTGTGAAAAGAAAAATCTGAATTAATTGCCGTCGATAGAAGTTTATGTAAATATTACAGCAAAAATAAAACGATCTTTCTAAGTTGCACAGTTTTTTATAAATCTGCAAAAAACCTTTACAAACAAATTTAGTTTTGCGGCCCTGAAAATGGACTTTATTGCTTCCAAAAATACTATAGGTATATCGGAACCCTCGGCGCGCGATCCAACTCGCACTTGACCGGTTTTTTTGTTAGTTGTTTTTGTGCAAAATAATTTATATTTGGAATAAGCTGCGTCTGCGGAGTCATTTTCTACAACGTGCCTTAAAGTTTCTGCCTTGGACCTTATACGCTAAACTCATTTACAAAACGGGGGTTTTGTGGGGCGAAAGATCGATCTAGCTAGGTCTCATGTCTTGGAAAATTCATTTTCTCCATCTTTTGAGCATTTATTGAAATTAGCGCGTTTCAGAAACCCTACAGCGCCATCTGCTGGTGGTCTGTAATGAAGATTATGCAGAGCAAAGCTCGGTCGCCCAGCCTCTTTCTAGTACTAAGAGTCTGAGCTAAGCCGCGGATAAAAGACATATTGATAAAGAGAAATATTGAGGATGAACACTTAAGATTTTCTCATAAAATTATTTCCCATAAATTTTGTGAAATCCTTGGTAATAGATACTATATAGTATCATCATATCCCATGAAACGTCCACCGCAGGACAGGGAGCTCCCTCCAGAACTCTAGCAAAAACGCTACTTTGGAGTGGATTTACCACAGTCACCACGCTCGTAAGCGTTGCGGCTGGCGACCACTGTTGTTGGGGACCGCAGTATGTAGGATGGTACGATAATAGCCAGAAATATGCTGCTGCCTATTCTCCGGCTTATAAGCCCTTAGTCGCCTCTTACGACACCCACGGGTAGGTACTATTCTTTGCCGGCACCACACGGACGACTATAACAATAATAGGAAGCCCGTTACTTCAAATACACGCCATTTGCAATAGTGATTCCAATTCTTGAATGTCACCTATTCACTGGGTGATAAAAGATTATCAGTTTTTTCATTTCGAAAGTGAATATAGAGCAGTGTACTATTGTTATTTTTCATATAAATATTATGATTTACTTTTAAGAGCTTTTATAGGCTTTTTAGGGCTCCGTAGTCAACAAGGAACCTTATAGTTTCGTCATGTCCGTCTGTCCGCCTGTCTGTCGATCTGTCTATCCGCGGCGTAGCTCAGTGACACGTGAGGTGACACTAGAAAGCTGTTATTTGGTTTAGATAGCGTACATAGTAGTCATGCCCACAAAGTGGTAAAATAATATCCTGACAAAAAAATATAATTAGGTACCACCCCTACTCGTAAAGTGGGGATGATTTTTTTATCGTCAACCCCATAGTGTGGAGTATTTTAAGATAGGTCGTTTAAAAATATTGTGAGTTTACAAAGACGTCTTTTTGATTTAAGGAACCGTTTGCGAAACATCTAGCTTAGAAGCACAAGTCTTTGTTAGAGTCAAGTGCCCCCCCCCCCCTGTAATTGGAAATTGTGAAAAAAATCATAGTAGTAGTATACACCTATAATGAAATTAAAAAGAAAACTATCACAGCTAAGTAGAAAAGTCAAAAAACTGAAAATATTAGAAATGTCAATAGCAATCAGGCGCTGCTGGTCGATAGAAGAGAAATAGTTAATGAAAAAATCAAAACCTTCTTTACAATAATAATTCCTAAAATAACTTTACTACGGAACCCTACATAGCGCGTGGCCCGACACTCACTTGGCCGGTTTTAATTTTAAAAGCATCATAAATGATTGGAAAATCACTGTGTGATATTCAAGAATTGGACTTTTGAATTACATTTTCAAGACTTCAACGCCAGCCCATCAGTTCATTTATAAAGGTTATTTTTGGACTCAACCCAAAATACGAACATAACTTTCCCAAACAACGAATCATTGGTCGAAAAATGTTTTTTTTTGCCGTCCCTTACAAACCTTGTGCCGGCAATAGTGGAATTTGTATGCGACGATCAATATTTTAGGGTTCCGTACCAAAATGGTAAAAACGGAACCCTTATGGTGCGACTTCGTTTGTCTGTCTGTCTGTCACACCTGTATATTTCAGCAACCACTCATGCTATCGACTTGGAATGGTTTTAGAATATGATTGCCCAACTTTATTGCAAAGGTCAAAATTTTTATTGTCGTTACTAGGTCAAATGGGGTATCACATGAAAGGGTTTCACTTGTACATTCCAAAATAGTTTTTTTAGTTGTTGTACGACTCTTAGTTTTCAAGTTATGGTGAAATTTTTAAAAAAAATAACACTCCCCCTTTTATCTCCGAAGTTTGCAAAATCAAAAATATGAATTAACTATAGTCGATAGAGGTTTATGTAAATATTACAGCAAAAATACAATGATCTCCTTAAAGTTTTTAGAAATCTGCAAAAAACCTTTACAAAGAAACTTAGTTTTGCGGTCTTAAAATAAAATTTATTGCTTCTAAAATACTATAGGTATAACGGAACCCTCGGCGCGCGAGTTTGACTTGCACTTGACCAGTTTTTTTTCTTTAACGTACATACATAAATAACATCACGCCTCTTTAAATACCACAGCCCTCCAACTGCCAAGATCTTGACATAATTTCCCCGCTTCCTCTACTTACATCATTCATTCATTCATTATTTAAGAGCCATGCTCTTGTCGGTGTAGCTTTCTCCATCTGTCTCTGTCTTGTATTAGGTTTTTCAGTTCTCCGTAAGTATTTACCCCCGCCCTCTCTTTCATCCTTTGGCAGTACTCTATTCTAGGCCGGCCGCGGCCTCTTCTTCCTTCCACCTTTCCTTCCACAATAGTTTTTATAAATCAACATGGCAAAAACTGAAAGTGCATGATCAGTCAACGTAACTGAACAACTTTACGTAAATGAAAAAAAAATGGCCTCGCCATACAAACTGTCCAATCAAGCTTGCAGTTTGTATGGAGAGCCTTGATATTTTAGGGTTCCGTAGTTTCGTCATGTCCGTCTGTCTGTCCGCGGCTTAGCTCAGAGATCATTAGTACTAGAAATCTGTTATTTAAGACAAATATTCATTTCATCCACTCCGACAAAAGTATAAAATAAAATCTTGAAATACATTTTTTTTGGTACCTTCGGTACAAGTAAAGTGGGGATGAAATTATTTATTCTTGTCTTCCCCATAATGTGGGGTGTCGTTGGTAAGTTCTTTTAAAATAATGTGTCTGCAAAAAAAAATAAGTATTGAACGTTATAAAATAATTAATCAAACCTGTTTTACGATAAAAAATTGTAAAAAGCTGCGGAACCCTATACTGCGCGTGGCCCGACATTCACTTAGCCGGTCTTTTTCATTTCCCGAAAGTTTTATTCACTGAAAGTTTTATTCACTGAAAGTTTTATTCACTGAAAGTTTTATTCACTGAAAGTTTTATTCACTGAAAGTTTTATTCACTAAAAGTTGATCAGTTATTAAATTACGTAAAATGACGAATAAAAATTTTTTCGGCATTTCGTACAATGCCAAGGCACAATGTAAAACGACGAATAATACAATTTGCCTGCGACATTTCTGGTACCCATAGTACAGGTTTGCCTAGTATCATATGACTTTGTGTGAATTGTCCCCCAAAATGGGTAGGTTGGCAAATACTAAAAGGGCATGATCAGTCAACGTAACTGAACAACTTTCAGTAAATAAAACTTTAAAAATATCAGCTTCTCCATACAAAATTGGAGTTTGTATGGAAAGGCCGATTTTTTTTCATTCCCTGTAAGTTTTATTCACTGAATGTTGTTCAGTTACGTTGACTAATCATGCCCTTTCAATATTTGCCAACCAGTCCTTTACACCTTGTGTAATTTTGTAAGTATCAGCAACAGATTTAAATGACCTTTAAATTTAAAGAATTTTTATGCTATGAGTAACGCAAAAAAGCTGTAAAATATTTATTGCAATATTATTAACAAAATGCCTACGTGCCTTCAACTAAGTATTGTATTTCGCCTTATCAAGTCCTGCAGACGCTTCGAAGAACGGTACCTGCGGTGATATTTGATATGCTTGTATCGGAATCGTGTGGAAATATGTCACATAGGTAGTTACATAAGTTGTTTACTTGATTGGTCATGTTTCTGTCGTTATGCGGGATAAGTAGGTAAGTATAGACTGTAAGGGCACTGCATGTTATCCTACGTCATCTAGTACACGAAATTCGCAACTTTGTAGCGATAGTGGTGGCCTACTAGGTCCACAAAACGTTGGTCTGCCAATCCAAAACCTGGCAGGTTTTGTACAGTCGGGGCGCAAAGTGGTCAAGTGACAGATTACACGAATTAAATCTATTCGTAGAAATAGAAGGTAGGTACCTATATAAGTAAAAAACAACAGGTCTGCCTTGCATCCTGTTGGCAGCTTCGCTAGTCGGACCACAAATGTGGTCAGGTGTGATTGGACCACAAATTTGGTCGGACTGGCGAAACTGCCAAGAGGATGCAAGGCAGACCTGTTGTTTTTTTAGGGTTCCGTACCTCAAAAGAAAAAAACGGAAACCTTATAGGATCACTTTGTTGTCCGTCTGTCTGTCTTTCTGTCTGTCTTTCTGTCTGTCTGTCTGTCAAGACCCTTTATCTCACGAACGGATAAATGTATCAGGTTGAAACTAATACCATATATTAGGATCCATGAACCACACAAGATCTGAAAATTTCAATTTTTTACAACTACGCAATCAAAAGATATGGCATTTTATGTCCTCATCTCCATTCATTTATTCAAAAATGCAAAACCTACAGGGTACTTCCCGTTGACCTAAAATTATGAAATTTGGCAAGAAGCTAGGTCTCACAGTACAAATAGTGGGAAAAGTCTGAAATCATTAAATATTTCAACTTTTCTCCCAACTAATGGTAACCCATTGTGGTGAGCTCCCGTTTCAAGAACTTTCATATAAGAGAGGGGTCAAGTTGGATGGTCGCGGAGGCGATTTTTGTTTTAGTTCTATTTTAAAAACGGGAACACTTACAAACTTGGAAATTGGTATGTTTATAGTGCATAAGCTATAAAATAACAACAAATAATAAAATTTGGTCAAGCGCGTGTCGGACTCAAAAAGTCTAGCACATTAACTTACTGAAATTTCAACTAATACAATAGGGAGTAAGCATGTCATATAAATTAACTTGATTTTTTTTATTTCCGATACTTTATTGCCCTGACATTACACCTAAACCAATATTTTCTTGTTTAGTGTGGATATAAATGCACAAAATATTAATTAAAAAGTGATAAATAAGCGAGGGAAGTTCGAATTTGCAAAAAGCCTCGCCATTGGTCGAATCGAAACGTGACGTCACGCGCCATGTCGTAGTGTCGGTATTCATACTGTGCTGTTGTATTTGGAAGAAAAATTCGACTTAGCTCAGAGACCCTTCGTACAAGAAAGCTGAAATTTTGTATGAATACGTATTTTATTCACGCCGAGAAAGTGGTAAAATAAAATCTAACAAAATATATTTTTTTAGGGTACCTCCCCTACAAGTAAAGTGGGGGTGAATTTTTTTTGTTCACCCCATTGTGTGGAGTGTCGTTAGATAGGTCTTTTAAAAATAATGTGAGTTTGCGAAGATAATTTTTCGGTTTAGGGATCCGTTTGCGTAATATTTAGCTTGAAAGCGAAATTGTTTGTTGGAATCACCCCGCCTTTCCTGCCAGATAAAATGTTGTTATTGGAAATGTATAAAAATTCACAGTAGTAGTATATATGATGAAATTGAAAGGACAACTATCACAGACAGCTAAGTAGGCTTTACAGGTAAAGAAGGTAGCTATAGCGAAAATAATAAAAATTGTAATATCAGTCAGGCGCTAGGACCTTGCTGAGCATATTAGGAGGTAAAAAGTTTATTTATTTTATTTTATTTTTTTATTTTTATTTTATTTATTTAACTAAGATCTACAGCATTAATACTTAAAATACAAACCAATACAATAAACAGTACATTAGCCAATTACAGATCTTCACTACGTAAACAAAAAATATTATCAAGTTAATTTAGGGCAGGTAGGAAAAAATTTTGAAATAAAAATTAAGACAATTACAAAGTTAAACAAGATTGATAAGGTTTGTCGCTCACAAATCACATTAGCAATGAAGATACGGTGTGTGTGTGAAGTAGTGTGTATTTGTGTTGAGTAGTGTCAGTGTAGTTGTATCTTAAAATGGGTTTACATGCCGCAAAGTAGTAAGATAACGGGGCTTAAACACGAGATCACTTGAAATCTTCATCAGCTGCGCACTCCGTAGTAAATTTACTGCATAACACACTATCTTTATTATCCACTAAATCACTAAATGCACTAAAAAACAAAATTTCAATTAAGCAGGCAAACGCCTATGTCGAGTTCCCGCCAAAAAGTCCTAGAGTAGAATCCGTCATATACATAGTCTGTATGCGGTGGTGAAGTGTAAAACGTCTACTGGTCGACTATGACAAGTCGGCTATAAATCCCGGTTAAGTTTTACAAAAATCAAGAAATCAAGAAATCTTTAAAAATCTAATCTTTTTTTACTTGTGAAAAATTTTACGTTTAAATATGACCCCTATGTCAATTACCCATAGAGTTCCCGGAAAATGGAAAAAATTATGAAAATTGTTTTGAAATTTATTCAAAAATATACCTTATTACGTAAACGACTATATTTTGTTTTTGTTTGTTCAAATTTTGACATGGTGCTTCAGAGGAAGTGCTGCTACTTAAACACCCACCCAAGCAACACAACTGGGTGGCATATAAGTTAGATATCGTATACGCTTGGAACGCTAGGTGAAAAATGCAGCATGCTCATGTGTGCACGCAACCTATAAGCAACCCAATTGCAACCACGGGGAGAAAAATTGCAGCCTATTTTTAGTTCTTTTTCAGTTCTGTAAGAGTTAAAATAAGCACCGTGGCTCCCGATTGGACCTCAAGGTGCAAATTGCGTGTAGGGAATGAATGATTGAACGATTAGACTGTTCAGTTCATTCATTAGGTTGGTTTTCAGTTTTAAGTTATTCTGCAAGTGCTAGTGAGACGTGCGTGTCGTTGAATACTTTTGTTTAGAAGTTACATAAGTATTAAGGATATTTATATTTTCCTGAGTTTGTTGAGTAACAGCAGTCTTTTTTTGATAATATTTTTACGTTCCTATCTATTGTTGCATTCCGATAGGTAGCTCAAAATCCGTGGGAATTTTTTATTGTTGTAAAATTACATGCATATCCCTTAACAAATGTTTATGCGCCCTCGATTTGATAATGTTTTAACTGTATAATTATTGTAAAATAATGAAATAAATAATTACGACATAACTTCACTTTTTAATAATATGTTACAAACAGTCAAAACATGGTCTTTGATTGTTTTTCATCGTAAATAACATCTACTTCAGCTACAACAACCAGTCAATGTCACAAAAAAGCATTCATAACATTAGGTACTTTCATAATGAATCCATTGGTAAAACATGGCGACGCCGTAAGGAACTTCCAGTTCTAATTTTAACCTATTTACACTCTATTTGCAGTCCTTAGTTCTAAAAATCACTCATTTGTAGCCTAGTAGTAGCAAATCAGTGAATTTTGTAATCAATAATAACTATTTGCCCTTTTTAGGGTTCCGTACCTCAAAAGAAAAAAACGGAACACTTATAGGATCACTTTGTTGTCCGTCTGTCTGTCTTTCTGTCTGTCTGTCTGTCAAGACCCTTTATCTCACGAACGGGTAAAGGTATCAGGTTGAAATTAATACCATATATTAGGATCTATGAACCACACAAGATCTGAAAATTTCAATTTTTTACAACGACGCAATCTAAAGATATGGTATTTTATGTCCTCATCTCCATACATTTATGCAAAAAAGCAAAACCTACAGGGTACTTCCCGTTGACCTAAAATTATGAAATTTGGCAAGAAGCTAGGTCTCACAGTACAAATAATGGGAAAAGTCTGAAATCATTAAATATTACAACTTTTCTCACAACTACTGGTAACCAATTGTGGTGAGCTCCCGTTTCAAGAACATTCATATAAGAGAGGGGTCAAGTTGGATGATCGCGGAGGCGATTTTTGTTTTAATTCTATTTTAAAAACGGGAAAACTTACAAACTTGAAAATTAGTATGTTTGTTGAGCATAAGGTACAAAATAACAACAAATAATAACTTTGGTCAAGCACGTGTCGGACTCAAAAAATCTAGCACATTAACTTACTGAAATTTCAACAAATACAATTATGTTTATGTGGTGGTACGGAACCCTCAGTGCGCGAGTCCGACTCGCAATTGGCCATTTATCAAATTAAATAAACCGTATACAATCAAGCTTTATCGCGCAGATTTTTGCAAGAATTACATGAGGTAGTAAAAAGGTGAACTTTTTAGGTATTTTAGAACTTCAAGATTGTTACTGGTTCAAAATGAGTGCAAATAGCTTCTTTCGGTCGTCAGTGTCCCTTATTTGAAACCTTTGTACGTGTTTGAGTAGCATATCACTGTGCACAAGAACGTAAGGTGACAATAATTCTGAGTTCTAAAAGAGTTTCAACATGACCCACTTTGCCACTTCAGGAATTATAATTCTCGGATGTACTATCTCTTTGGAACTCTAAGTGGTAAATCTTGGGCTTGTTTCTAATAGTTGCAAAGAAGAGAATTTAAACCCTTGTTTCTTACTATAAGTGCTATAACAAGTTTAATTTTAACCTGTTTGTGGCTTCAAGAAGTATTTTCGACTATTTACTACCGTCAGTTATAAAGCAGTAATAACTTAGACTGTTTACCACTTTTAGTAATACAGCAGTAACAAAATCTGCTCATAAGCGACTAAAAGTGATATAAATCACTCGTAAGCAACTTTGAGTTGTGTTTATAGCTAAAAGTTGTATTTTGCACTGATATACTACTAATATGGAACTTTAAGCTGCAAAATAAGCTGCTAAATTCACTAATGTGCTAGTTGGGCATCCTTGGATTAGATCTAGTAAACTCCCGAGAGCACAAAGAGGCAGGCATAATAAATAATAAGTTTTTTTTACGGAGACATTTTTGAGCAGCAATCCTGCATCTAGGTACCAAAACATGATCGAGACTAAAATAATGAAGCTCAGTTGATTGTGACGCCCTTTATAATTTCTTCTTCTACGTAGTTTCTTCTCTCTAGTTACGTTATCTAAAGTACCGTTATCTTGTGTAAAGTAAAGTAACAGTTGTCACGGGCGACGGGAGAGCAATACCGTGGCGACAATAACATAACTCCCGCGTACTGTCTAGTTATCTGAAGACAGCTTGAGTACAGGACCGGAGTTAGGAGGAATTATCCTTGCAATCCGTGTGGTGCCGACAAAGAATAGTATTAACCCATCTCTAACGTGGGTGTCGTAATAGGCGAGTAAGGGCTTATGAACCGGAAGATGGGCAGCAAAATCTTTCTGTGTATAGTACCATTTTACATACTTACTGCGGTCACCAAAACTGCGGTCGCCAGCCGCAAAGCTTACAAGCGTGGTGACTAAGGTAAATCCCCTCCTAAGTACCACGCGTTTTTGCTGGAGTTCTGGAGGGAGCTCCCTGTCCTGCAGTGGACGTTTGATGGGATGTTATGATTATTATGACCAGCGGAACTTTTCGACGCGTAGAGTTCCGCTCATTAAGCACGCAACGATTTTAAGTTTACCTATGAAACGTCTGGCGGAATTTTCGCTGGTGTCACACTTGAGAGATGTGTCGGTCGCCAAAGACTTGAGATTTGGTTGCCAAACTTTCCGCATCGGAATTTCCGCAGGTGTGTCCCTACACTAAGGAATACAGTATATATACCTATTAAAGAAATGACCACGAAATTCTCGCGACCAAATCGGTTAACAAAAAGAAACTGACCAAGTGCGAGTCGGACCATAATTATTTAATGGGTTAGTAATTGCGAACCATAGCTCAGGGGCGGGTTCAACATCAGTAGGTAACTCAAAAACTATTCCCGAGGAATTACATGCTAAAACACTTCCTAATAATATATCCACAGCTGCACATAGGGCAAGACAACAAAACACAAGAAACACATAATTGTGACGACTCTTAAAGTAGGCCGTGCAACGTGCATACTCGCTCTATTTGCATTGTATTCTGAATGACATTCAATAAGTATTCAGAATCTACATTGAATAAATTATCTGAATCTGGACTGATTTTTGTTCAATCTGTTTTCTTTTTTCTGCACTGATTTTTGTTCAATAGAGTTTTTTAACGTTACTTCGTTCTGAGTGAAACTTTTTCTTATTTTTCTTTATTCTGATTCCATCTCTGTCTTAGTCCATCCTCTCCAGCCCTCAGACGGAGCGTGTTGTAAACTGGACTACTTCATAAATACTGAACAACCAAAATAACCTCTCTCAAGTTGTAGCGCTTGTATCAAGAGTGGATTTTCTAAAATGGTCGTTCGTGAGAGAAATAAAATTTTAGACAATTCATTGATGTTATAAAAGGAGATAAGTAAATTGCGCTGCTTTTGAAGTATTAGTTTTGTGATCCTACTTCTTACTAGTCCTATCCTACTAATATTATAAATGCGAAAGTTTGTAAACATGTATGGATGTATGTTTGTTACTCTTTTACGTAAAAACTACCGAATGGATTTTAATGACACTTGGCACACGTCATATAGGTTAGGTCCTGTTATTGTAACGGATTGACAGATTTATTAAAAAGTTATAAAAAGAGGGTGGGTCCTCCCCTCCCTTATATAATAAATGTTTTTTATCATCTTTTGTTTAACTCTATCGTAAAAATGGTGACACATGTAACTTGCTGTGATTGTAGTGCATATGCTATAACAACAAACAATGGAAACTGGTCAAATGTGAACCGGACTCAACAAAATTCAGTACCACGTGGTATTGAGTGGTGGTACGGACGGAACCCTCCTTGCGTGATTTTGACTCGCTCTTATCCGGTTTTTCTAGGTACATTTCCTTTAGCTTATTATTAACATGGGATTTTTAGGCTAATACACATCTTGGTCGACTTGGTCATCGTATTATTTTTGTCTGTCCGTATGTAATCGCCCTAATATGCAAATAGCAAGCTCCTTAGATTTAACGCCCCGGTTCAACAAGGCGTAACGAATTGATCTGACAAGCACCATCTTAACACCTTCATCATTATTGAGAAAATATCATACAATCTTGAGATAAATTGTAGGGAGAGTTCTTTAATATCTTTATGCAAGGAACCTACTGTAAGTAGACAATATGAAAATGAAAGGGTACATAACAACCCTGTAAGATGTGAATCTATACCTACGTGAGACTGAACAACTTTTCCCAAACATAAGTCAAAAACTGGATTCGTGCGCCGAGGGTACCGATCATGAAGGAAAAAAAAATTACGCGCCCAATATTGGGCGCGTAATTTTTTTTCCTTCATGGTTCCGATATACGTAAAGTACTCGTATTTTGGAAGGCAATAAAGTTTATTTGTAAAGGTTTTTTACTGATTTCTGAAAAACTGTGCTACTTCAGATCGTATAAATTTAATTACATAGGCTATAAATTTAATGATTTCCAAAATAATTTTTTATACCCCAATACACTTCAGACAAAACGGATGAATGTACACCAAATTTGGGTAATTGGTACATAGTTTGTTAGAGCACTAACTAACCGATCCCGAACGGGATCGGTTAGGTTGTGTTAGGTTATTTTGCGACCACAACGCACGAGCCGAGCGAGCAGAGCTAGCGTGCCGCGGCAGCGGCCGGCGAAGTGCCAGAAGCAAAGGTGATCATTTAATCATTTTGATAGACAAAATTTGGTGAACATTTATTTGGTAAAAATTTACTCAAATTTGGAGGCACGTTAAAACACAGCAGCAGTAAAAAAATACACAAATCTATTTTGGAAGACTCAAATGAATGCCTTTATGTGATACCCCTAATTCAAGACATTCGGGCCAAATAACTATTTTGCTGCCTTGCATAACAAAAACCTGCTGCAGTGTTAAAAAATAACCGGCCAATTGCGAGACAGGCTCATGCACCGAGGGTTCCGTACTTAATACTAATCCGTACTTCAGTATTTTAATCACAACGTTTCATTTTAACTAGCACAAAGCCCTTTTATAATTTCGCATTAATATTAAACTATATGGAAATGGATCAGTTCACAAACCTTGCGTAGAACGAAACTGCAGCATGTACCAATCGACAAGTGCTGCCTACCAGAAAGAATCTTCTACAACTCATTCTCGTCAACGAATGCCGCTCCGTACAGCTGGCCGCGAAATTAATCTAAAATTAAGGAAAAACCGCGTCGTTTGTAGCACGAATCGACCTACAGCTGGAACCTGTGACCTGTAACATTAGCAGGAGCTGCCACAAGACCCAGGGCCCTGGAAAGAAGAAATCCACGCCAGTTAGGTGAGTGACGGCATCCATTTCCCACCGGTTTCCAATTTTCAAATCTTTATCTTTCCTCAACAAATACCATTAAGGTAAAAATAGCGTCCTAGTTATGGACGCGCAGTCTCGCAAAAGTGTTTTAAGCACGTGAGTCCCATCCGCACTTGACCAGTTTTTATAATTTGTTGCGGCGACTGCACTTCGCGTTGTACGTACTTTTTAACTAATTGGGGCCTTATGCTTGTTATGCCCTCTTTGTTACACCATAATAAGACCCTTTATACTAGACTATATCAGTAGGTAGTGATGCAGTGTAATCGTTGACTATAATAGTGCGTGAGGAATTGAATTAGACACGGCGGGATGGTATCGCAGCGCAGCACCCGCCGGCGCCTGACTAAAGATGGATTAAGTTGCGGGTGGAATGGTAGGACTTGGCTTATGTTGTTACAATTTGTTAATTTTTAAGGTGCTACGGCTTAGGGCTCCCGCACACGACCGAGAATCGGTGGGCGATTATCGGCCAGGACAAGGATGGAAGATTTAGGTGATAACACGTCAGAGCGGGATGCCGACAAAAAATCGGTCACCAATTCTCGGTCGTGTGCGGGATCCCTTATGCGCAAAAGCATGCCAGGGCAAGTAACACCCTATTTCCTATTTCTAGGTAACGTAAAATTAGTAAGTGTTTGCACTGCTGTGGTTTGGTTCGTTGAGAAATGATCTAGTGAGATATGCCGAGAGATATGCTTTTCCACCAAGGAGGTCTTTACTGTGAGCTTTCGCACCAGTACAAACTTGTTTACTATTATCAAAGATTATATGATATTACGCTAACGCTATTATACTGGGGGTGATTCTAGCGTGGCCGCTATATTTATGATTAAAGACAGGTCTAAAAGTGATGCTGTCTTTTTTCAGCCTATATATTATGGTAACAAAGATGGCAACATTTTTAGACCTGTCAAATTATAGCCTTAAATTTAGCGGCCACGCTAGAATCGCCCCCATATTCTATGCCAGTACTGTGCGAGGGAGCTAAGCAGTGAGCTGTATAATTCTAACCAATAGGGTTGCTTCATTTGACAGCGCATTTGACAAGCTATGAAAATGGCGCAATACTATTGGTTGGAATATTTCCAGCTCACAGCTTAGCTCCCATCGCATAGCACTGGTGGAAGAGCAGCCTAAAGGCACAAGAAGAGGCTATATCGGGTGTAAGGGACAGCCTTCCGAATACTGAAAGTGCATGATCAGTCAACGTAACTGAACAACAAACAGCGAAAAAATGTTTCAGGAAATGAAAAACAAAAATCGGCCTCACCATACAAAATTGCAAATTTGATTAGACAGTTTGTATGGAGGGGCTTATTCTTTTTCATTTCCTTAAACTTTTATTCGCTGTAATTTGTTCAGTTACGTTGACTGATCATGCCCTTTCAGTATTTGGAAGGCTGTCCCTTACAACCTTTATAGTACAGAGATAAAAAATTGCCCATAATAGGTTTTTTATATAACAAGTGAGCAAGCGAGCAGACCTGATGGTAAGTGCGCCCATAGCGCCCACCATTGTGCTCCATGGCGCCCACTGTCTTATTAGTAACATAATTGAAACTAGCAAGACAGCAAATCGCGTTGCCCACCCTGAGAGCTAAGACGGTGTATATCATGTGCCAGTAATTTTACTGGCTCCCTTGCCCTTCAAACCGAAACACAGCAGTGACACTGCTGTTTTACGGCAGAAAAAAGCAAGGGGTGGTACTTCCACGGACGGACTTTGCACAAAAGCCCTACCACCTTCAAACAAAAGCCCTACCACCTTCAAAACTTAGACCACGAAATTGAACAACTTTCCTAAAGGAACATAGGTCGAAATACGAAAACTAAATTTTGATCTTCCATACTTGTACATAATGCGCTGGCGGATACGAGTACCTAGTTGAAATTTTTGAAGTGAAAACTTCTTTAGCGGCGCTTGGCACTTTTTTAGATGGGTAAAAAATGATAAACTCGCGTCAGATCTCGCGTTAGATGTCGCGTCAGATCTCGCGTTAGATTTGTAGCCTGATCGAAAAAGCGTCAACTGTCTGGGTTTTTAGAGTGACATCAAAGAAGTACGCGAGCAATGGCGCGATTGACCCTTACAAAAAGCATAATATTCAAAAATGCAAGTTTTCACTTCTGCCGGCACTCCCGGAGTGCAACCCGTCCTTTTTAGGGTTCCGTACCTCAAATGAAAAAAAAACGGAACCCTTATAGGATCACTTTGTTGTCCGTCTGTCTGTCTGTCTGTCTGTCTGTCTGTCTGTCTGTCTGTCTGTCAAGACCCTTTATCTCACGAACGGGTAGAGGTATTAGGTTGAAATTGGTACCATATATTAGGGTCCATGAACCACACAAGATCGGAAAATTTCAATTTTTTACAACAACGCAATCAAAAGATATGGCTTTTTATGTCCTCATCTCCATACATTTATGCAAAAAAGCAAAACCTACAGGGTACTTCCCGTTGACCTAAAATTATGAAATTTGGCAAGAAGCTAGGTCTCACAGTACAAATAAAGGAAAAAGTCTGAAATAATTAAATATTACAACTTTTCTTATAACTAATAGTAACCAATTGAGGTGAGCTCCCGTTTCAAGAACATTCATATAAGAGAGGGGTCAAGTTGAATGGACGCGGAGGCGATTTTTGTTTTAGTTCTATTTAAAAACGGGAACACTAACAAACTTAAAAATTGGTATGTTTATAGTGCATAAGCTGTAAAATAACAACAAATAATAAAATTTGGTCAAGAGTGTGTCGGACTCATAAAACCTAGCACATTAACTTACTGAAATTTCAACTAATACAATTACGATTATGTGGTGGTACGGAACCCTCGGTGCGCGAGTCCGACTCGCACTTGGCCGGTTTTGATTTTTTAGTTGTTTTGACCTATTTTCCTTAGGAAAAGTTGTTCAGTTTCACGGTCTGAGTAACACGCTTAAACAGCGCTATTTTTAGGGTTCCGTACCTCAAAAGAAAAAAACGGAACCCTTATAGGATCACTTTGTTGTCCGTCTGTCTGTCTGTCTGTCAAGACCCTTTATCTCACGAACGGGTAATGGTATCAGGTTGAAATTAATACCATACATTAGGATCCATGAACCACACAAGATCTGAAAATTTAATTTTTTTACAACGACGCAATCAAAAGATATGGCATTTTATGTCCTCATCTCCATACATTTATTCAAAAATGAAAAACCTACAGGGTACTTCCCGTAGACCTAAAATTATGAAATTTGGCAAGAAGCTAGGTCTCACAGTACAAATAATGGGAAAAGTCTGAAATCATTAAATATTACAACTTTTCTCACAACTAATGGTAACCAATTGTGGTGAGCTCCTGTTTCAAGAACATTCATATAAGAGAGGGGTCAAGTTGGATGGTTGCTGAGGCGATTTTTGTTTTAGTTCTATTTAAAAACGGGAACACTTACAAACTTGAAAATTGGTATGTTTATAGGGAATAGGCTATAAAATAACAACAAATAATAAAATCTGGTCAAGCGCGTGTCGGACTCAAAAAATCTAGCACATTAACTTACTGAAATTTCAACTAATACAATTATGTTTATGTGGTGGTACGGAACCCTCAGTGCGCGAGTCCGAGTCGCACTTGGCCGGTTTTTTTATGCCCTGTAGAGTGTTAAGTCCTAAAATTTTAAGATTAAAAATAACGTATTAAATTGCCACAGAGTCCTATTGATAGTAGGTACGTTTTATTGCTAATACCGACATAGATAAGTACATATTGTCTTCCATCTAATTATTAAGCTAATAACGTGCACTGGCCCGTTATTCTACCAATAATGTTTGTAAGACTTCATGTACAGTCATCCAAGTAAATAAGGATTATTTAAAAAAAACTTTTCATCCGGAAAAGGTTTAATTTGAAAAGGAAATTTGAAACTTGTTATAGGTTTAAGCCTTGGTTTAAGAACTACTTTTACGACGTGATGTTACTATCTTATAGACTACGCAGTCCCACTACGGGGCAAAAGTGTAGAGCTGCGTAAATGAGACCGAATAAAAAACCAAATCTTTTAATATTTTATTTCACCGCTTGTATAGTCAAGAGCAGGTACGGTTGACTCTAGCAGTGCGACTTCTGCCTCTACACTGAATGAGATAAGCGCGGTATAAAGTCCAATGTGTCAAGCTTGACGTACTCTTGACTGTACTTATAGACTACAGTTAAGCTGTCCTATTACCGCATTCTCGTGTTTTGACATGTAATTAACCACTACCCGACGACAGTCCACTGTGCATGTGCATGACTCTGGCTAGTCCTCTCTACATTCTACAGGCGAGTCTTTATGTATATTTCTTTTAAACATCAATCTTATCTGGGGGAAAACGTTAGCTGCTGCATGAAGTTTCCCCCTAGAGATTTTTTGTCCTGATTTATGTAAAAAAAATTGTTTAATGAACAAAAAATAGAAACAGGATCAACTCCGCATGTCTTCCAAATTCCAAAACAGTAAAATCAGAAGATTAAAGACGAAGAAACTTTGAGGAATTTCCCAAAAAGATTCAAAGTGACATCTTTCTGGTTGCTTAATTAGATTACTCATACATAATCTCTACAATGATTCACTATCTACTATAATCCATTTATTTTCGTTTATACAACGCTTACTAAGTACTATCACATTTTGCAGCCATGACACTAAAACTAGTGTATTTGACGAAAAGAATAACATTGTTTTACAAACTTCTTTTTTCTGACAGCTTTAGCCGATTGCTTTTGACATACACAGAAAAAAAGATATCTTGAACCAAATAATATTATTTAAGTTAAAATCTTTTGGGTTTTCGATATAAGGAAACTCGAAAACGTCTTAGATTGAGAAATAAAAGGTTTTGTCGTATAGTTCTCCGACCAAGAACAAAATTTCTTATATCAATTTTCAACTGTCATCTTATTGTAAAAACTAAAAGGTATCACAACAAAAACCAAACTTACTTGAGTGAAGCATCTATCACACCAAGAATGAAACTAATTTAAATAAAAATTTTAGAGCTCTTTTTTCAAAAAGCTAAATGTGTCACCCTAAGAGCGAAACTAATTTTGTTGAAAAATTTAAAGCTCTTCAAAAATAAAATCTAAAATAAAAGGCTCTTTTAAAACAAAAAGCACTTTTTTATCTCTCGTTTTTTTCTTTTTATTCCTCTTCTTCTTCTGCTCTCTGCCAGCATTTTTGATATTAGACCTTTTTATTTTTCAACTATTCATCTTTCTACTTTTGTTTCCATTTCTATTATTTATTAATGTTATCATTAACTATTATATCATTATATCATATCAACTATTATAATTTACCAAAAGTCCTGGGGGTGGCTGGATTCGAACCCGCGTCCATCGGTATCGTAGTCCTTCGCTCTGACCATTAGACCACAGGCTTGATTAGCAAAGTAATCGAAATTTTGATACTGTTCCGTCTTTGACACAGTATCTTGTACCCAGCAACAAATATTTGACTTAATATCGCCTTAACTCTTCATTGCATATCTAACTAGGTCTTGAGCAAAACAACAACCATCTTATACTAAGCAAAATGTTATTTGCCTTAATATAGTCTTAACTCTTCATTGCTTACCTAACAATTTATTTGCATCAATATTGTCCTAAATCTTCGTCTAATATTTTTCATAATTCTTAGGCGAAACGATTTATGTTTTCAATCGATTAATATTTTACTTGCTTTAAGATTTTTTCATTGTTGATGTAAAAAATAAATGGTTTTAATTCAAAACATCAATTTCAAACCTAGTAATAGAACTCTTATTCGAAGAAATTCTCTCTTGAATTTTAAGATTTCGGCATTTTTAATACGTTAGAGTGATCATTTTACTCTAAGAGATTTAACTTTATAATCAAGCAATATCAGTTGAGACATATTGTGTTCTTGTTTTAAGAGATCATTTTTTTCTGTGTAGCTGCAAAATGTGTTAGTAAGCGTAGGAATAAATGTAAAAAAACTGGATCATACTATCTAGCATGTCTACGCCCACGGTTCTGGGTGAGCATAAACTGAGACGCAGACGGCGCAGGGCAGCACAGAATATAGAAAAAAGTATGAATGTACTCATGATACTGAACAACTTTCCCCAAGAAACATAGGTCGAAATACGAAAATCAAGTTTTGACCTCCCATAGAAACTGCATCAGCTGATATGGGAGGTCAAATTTGGTTTTTCGTATTTCGACCTATGTTCCTTGGGAAAAGTTGTTCAGTATCATGAGTACATGCATATCTTTTGCTATCAAGAACTAATTAAAAGTCACCCTATATATTTCACAGTAATTTATCTACAGTCTATCAGTTTGCTTTGTAATAAAGCGAGAGGAAAGACGCGTTCTGCAGTGGCATGCAAGTACTATACTTACATAATTATGGTCAAACATACTTAATACTCTGTTAGATTATTTTATGAAATACTCTTGCTTGTGGAAGCAAAAATCACCGCAAGACTTGCTTAGAATTATGTTCATGCTTGTTTCCCAAGGTTGCCGTTACATGTGTGTGTAATAGTGTGTATACTGCCTTTATTTGCAAAAGGCAGGCGGCTAAGTGAATTGAATTTCAATACGATGAGCTGACTGAACGATGTTCATTCAATCTATAAAAATATTGTAGAAATCCGTATTTAAAAAAAATAAGGTAAGTATAGACTTGCTAAGGTAATCCACATCGGCCGGTCTGCTGGCTGCACTACAACCTACTAATGATTAGGGATAGATCTCAGGATTAGCCACAATAGTAGTAGAATGCAACTAAATTATCTACTCCGGCCTGGCTAGAAAGCTAGACTTAAATTATACGCTTGGTTAATAATTAGCTGTCCCGAAGTTAGCCAATATGGATCGATTATTTGGATTATGAATGTCAGTTTATGATAGATTTACAATTTTTGATGAAATTATTTTAATATCATAGTCTTTTTTTGTACAAGGTAACGCAACAAAATCAATCGAGTTACGCCGCTTTTTCACCCACCCGCTTCAGGGGGACCTATTCTTGAATATCGTCAAGTGGCAGATTAAAAAAAAAGTTTTAATGAACCGGCCAAGTGCAAGCCGGACTCATGCACCGAGGGTTCTGTACCACTTAGGTAAAATAAAAAATACGTACGTACGTAGTCGCGCAGAAGTGTATTAATGCTCGCGAGTTGAACTGGCATTTGACCAGTTTTTATTGTTTGTTGTTATTCTACAGCGTGAATTTGTAGTGGTTTCGCACCCGAAGCCCAGTGATTCTGCTCATGAAAACAAGTAACTTTCCCGAAGAAAGAATTTTTTTACTCGAAAAAAAATTTTCACCTCCCCATACAAAATGAGTCGATCACGTGACCACTTTACTATGGAGACGCGAAAAAATTTTTTCAAATAAAAAATTTTTTTTCTTCGGGAATGTTGCTTGTTATCATGAGTAGAATCACTGGGCTTCGGGTGCGAAACCACTACAAATTCACACTGTATACTCGTATTAGCTTTCTATAAACATACCAATTTTCACATTTGTAAGTGTTCCCGTTTTTAAGATAGAGCTAAAAAAAATAGAAAAAAAGTCGCCTAAAAATCACGTTTTTAGTAGGGCAACGTAACTTTTTGTTTTAATTTTTATTTGTTGTCATAGCGCTATAACAACAAATAATAAGTATAAATAAAAAAAAGACTTCCCTATGTTTTAAGCGATTTTTGCTCTATTTTTGTTTTAGCTCAATCGTAAAAATGGGAACACATACCTACAAGCGTAAAAATTGGTACGTTTATAGTACAGGATGTAGTACTATTATTAATTCTGTGGTACAGGGCACCAGCTATACAATAACAACAAATAATAAAAAGCGGTCAACTCGCGGACTCGCGCGCATTTAATACTCTTGTGCGTGACTGCCCGTCCCTAATTCAGACGGTATTTTTACCTTAGTTCTACGGAACCCTCGATGCGCAAGTCCGACTCTCACTTGACCGGTTTTTTTTCAGCAAGTATGCCTAACTTGCATTATCTGGAGTTGTTTCACAAAATCTGCATCATTTATCGTCATTAAGTTTAGTTGTAACTATTTATAACCCTCATAAATAATTAACACTAAGTACCGGCGGACCCCTAATAAAATAACCCTTCGTTTCGGGCTGGTATGTACACCCAACAGCACGTCAGTAGATACACTTTGGACCTTATGGCATGGTAATAGAGTCGCAATCAATGTTTCCACTGACGTGCGGTTGACCGTAAAATCATAATTTCACCAGAAATATTGCATTTCCTGTGAGTTACTATTGTTGTGGTGAATGTCGAATATACTCGTATCTTTTAATTTCACTCGTATAATTTTCATTGGTTTTGCTCCCTAAGCCCAGTGATTCTACTCATGAAAACAAGTAACTTTCTCGAAGAAAAAAGTTTTTACTCAAAAAAAATTTTTTGCCTTCACATACAAAATGAGTAATTCACGTGACCACTTTATTATGGGGAGACGCAAAAACTTTTTCGAGCAAATATTTTTTTCTTCGCGAAAGTTGCTTGTTATCATGAGTAGAATCACTAGGCTTCGGGAGCAAAACCAATACATTTGCACGCTGTAGTTATAACTAAACTGTTATCTTTATTATTTGTTTTATTGCCCTCAAATGTCCACTGCTGGACACATTCCACACTCAACTATCTTTACAACAAAAAAGTATAATTACCATAGTTATACTGGAGTTCACGAAAGAGACAAAACAATGACCTCAAATTAATTTAAAATGTTTTAAAATATAGATATTTCTGACTTTCTGTATGTAAAATGATAGACTAAGCAGTTTTCTGGGTGTGTATTGTAGTTGCAAACGTTGTTATTCAAGATTTTACTTAATTTTTTTTTTCATTGTGAAAATTGCTTGTTATCATGAATAGAATCACTGGGCTTCGGGAGCAAAACCAATAAAAATTCACGCTGTATACGTGGTGTAAAAAAGTAAGATCAGATCATAATATAATCTCTCTGAACTATTTTATTTTAACGTAGATCCTAATGGCTATAAATTTAATAATTTCCAAAATAATTTTTTATACCCCAATACACTTCAGACAAAATGGATGAATGTACACCAAATTTGGGTAATTCTTTACTAAATTTATGCTGGTCAAAATTAGCCGGTTTGGTTAGGTTGTGTTAGGTTATTTTGCGACCACAACGCACGAGCCGAGCGAGCGGAGCGAGCGTGCCGCGGCAGCGGTCGGTGAAGTGCCAGAAGCAAATTTGGTGATCATTCAATCATTTTGGTAAACAAAATTTGGTGAACTTTTATTTGGTAAAAATTTACTCAAATTTGATGGCACGTTAATACACAGCCGATCCTAATGGACCCTAAAGTTAACACCGGTAAAAGCAGAGTTTAATTTTCATAACCAATCAATAAAACTCTCTTTTTTTTCTCGATTTCAGCTCACGAGGACCTAAGCGAGAAACAGAGGTACCGCTCTGCTTACACTGGGTGGAATGGTTATTTCCCCAAAATGGCAGCAGCAAAGGCAGTTGCTGACACGAGTCAGGAGATGGGGTAAATATGCAAAATTTTCTTCCATACATGTTGAAATTGTAATTGTATACCTATAGTCATTTGAAATTCAATACAGAGTGTTAATTTAACTGCGTGCCATAGCTTAGGGGGTGTTTCAGTATCGCACGCATATTTATTTAAATATATATTAAAAACGTCAATATGAACGCGATAAGTTGAGGAATTCACTTAAAAATAATAAAAAGCTATGGAACACTATTAACGACATAACGCCATTGAAATCAAATAAAACAACTAACACTAATCTTTTGAATATTAAGGAATCTCCAAATCTCTCCGTTCAGTACGTTAATGACTTCTTTTCTAATGTAGGAAAAAACCTGGCTGAGACAATCTTACAAAAAAATGGACTTAAAAATATGGACATTTCGTTATCTTATTCTCAAGTGAACTCTTTTGTACTCCTGGATACAGACGACGAAGAAGTTGAACGAGTAATCATGGGGCTTGACTCGAATAGTGCTCCTGGATGGGACAATATACCAACAAAATTTTTAAAGAACTCGAAAGAAATACTTGTCCCTGTGATTACTTCTTTAACAAACTTATGTTTTAAAACTGGCATTTTTCCCAATGCTCTCAAGAAATCTATAATTACACCAGTTTACAAGAACGGGGACAGAGACGACGTTAACAATTATCGACCTATATCAGTCCTGCCTGCTATTTCTAAGATCTTGGAAAAACTCATTAATAAAAGACTTTTTGACTACATGACAAAATTTAACATCTTTGCCTCATCCCAGTATGGATTTAGAAAAGGAATTTCTACAGATAATGCAGTTTCAGCACTTACTTCATTACTAGTTGAAAACCTGGACAAGGGTAAAAAATGTATTGGGGTCTTCCTCGATCTTAGAAAGGCATTTGATACAGTCTCTGTCCCCATTCTTGTAAAAAGGCTTGAAAACATTGGAATTCGTGATACCCCCCTTTCTCTTCTTAATAGCTACCTCACCGGAAGAACACAACGTGTTAAAACAGGACAATATATAAGTGACGATGTAGATGTTACATTTGGAGTTCCGCAGGGGAGTGTACTTGGCCCCACATTGTTCTTGGTATATATTAATGAGTTATGCAAACTGGAAGCTGGTGGGGGCCAAGTATTCTCATATGCCGACGATACTGCAGTGATTTTTTGTGGAGATAGCTGGAGTGAAGTGCGTAAAAATACTGAGGTTGGTCTGGCCAAAGTCATGTGTTGGTTAAATCTTAATTTACTAACGTTAAATGCTGCAAAAACTAAATATATTTGCTACACCATGACTAACAAAACCCAACCAAATAGTAGCTTTGAGATAAGGATTCATGAATGTCCTAACCCCTCTACCAATAATTGTTTATGCCCTCTTCTTGAGAAAGTAGATCACATCAAATATCTTGGTGTTTATATTGACCAAAAACTAACATGGTTCAACCATATAGAGCTAACCATGACTAGATTAAGAAAGCTTATTTGGGTTTTCAAAGCCCTCAGGCATGTGGCTAACAAGGAATTACTCACTAAAATTTATATTGCTCTCGCACAATCAATAACCACCTACTGTATTGTGATTTGGGGGGGTGCAGTAAAAACCAAATTGATGGATCTTGAAAGAGCTCAAAGATCACTGCTAAAGGTAATGCACTTTAAAAGACTTCGATTCTCAACTGAACAGCTTTATATAGAAAGTGGCGTTTTGACAGTACGTAAATTGTATATCCTACATGTATTAATGAAACAGCACAAGTCACTAGTATATGATCCTCAAGTCCTTATGAAACGTCGTAAAGATATCGTAGCTGTCTCAAAACCTGTGAAATCGACCTTTGCAAGAAGACAATATGAAAAGCAATCAGCTTACTTATATAACATAGTTAATAAAAAAATTACAATTTATTCAAAAAATAGTTTTGAATTAAAACAAACAACGACAGAATGGCTAAAATCTTTATGATGAAACAGAATCACTTTTAAATATAGTATCTTAATCTTAACCCTTGAATTTAACCATATACTTTAAAATTAGCATACCTTATATATTATGTCACTTAAACACTCATACACATACAATTATACAAAAACATATCCTGCACACACCCTCACACACACACACACTCACACGTTACCTTAAACACACCTTCCTATATACATATATATTCACACACTCTCACGCACATGTACACATACATACTGTAACTTCTTTTGATTTATTACTTTTTCTTTATATTTTTCTTTCAGTTTAATAGTAATTTGATGTTTGTTAGTAACAGACGTTTAGGAAGAGTGGGGTCTCCCAACACAAGTATTAATATACTTAAAGGGAGTTCCCAAAACCAGAACAGTATATTAAGACTTAGTTACAAATAAACATTTTTGATTTTGATTTTTTTGATTTGATTTATTGATACCCTATTTGTATATTAAGGTACATAAGGAGTATGATTTTTACTTGCGATTGTTGGCGCTTGGTGTAACTCCATATTCAGTATTTGTATTCATCATCATCATCATCATGATGATGAGTATTTGTATTAAAACACTTGTACACTGGTTCGGGATTTTTTTATTTTTCTCAACCGGTTTCGCTATTAAGCATCTTCAGGAGAATACGAATAAATTATTAAATACATTTGTCGGACATCCAACATCGTCAAATTACTAGTAAGATTATTGTTGCACGATGTTGGATGTCATTCAATAAGTATTCTGCAAAGAATCTACATTGAATAATATTATCTGAATCTGTCCGACAAATGTATTTAATAATGTATTCGTATTCTCCTGAAGATGCTTAATAGCGAAACCGGTTGAGAAAAATACAGAAATCGTGAACCAGTGTACAAGTGTTTTAATACAAATACATAAGAAGTAACAATATTACAGCATGAAATGATTTGAAACCTTAATTAAAAAAAAATCAAACGATGACATTTTAAAATTTACAAAGGGATTGCTTCCCTTCCCTTATACAGGGTGTTACATAAAGGGTATATCAACCCTGAAGGTTGTGATTCTGCCCATGAAACTGAACAACTTTATTCAAGAAACATAGGTCCAAATACGAAAAAATAAATGTTTAAATCTAATTCTGTTTAAACTTTTCTTGACTCAAGAATAAAGTAAAAAAAAAAGATCAAAGTCTAGCTAATCTTTACCGAACAAATCTATACATATAATAAAAGAGTAGAAACCGCGTGTCTGTACTTTTGATAAATTTATAAAAAAATTAGTGTGGGTGATAAGAAACGACTAATAGAACTCAAAAATATGTTTTCTGAACTTTTTGTCTGTCTGTCTGTCTGTCCGTCTGTCTGTCTGTCTGTATGTTTTCGATAAACTCCGAAACTACTGAACGGATTTTCTCGCGGTTGTCGCAGATAGATTAAGCTTAGCTCTGAGCAACATATAGGCTATGTTTCATTAAAATCGGTTCACTCAATCAGAAGCTATACTAATGTAAAGTATCAAATTGCCTGTACGATAATAACTCACAAACCGATTCAAACTGAGTTTTCAATTACGAGTTTGGCCTACTTTTGTGCACCATAAAAGTTTAGTTTCATTGCAAACGGTTCACTCAGACAGAAGGTACGCTAAGTTTCATGCGGCGGCGCAAATAACTCACAAACTATTGAACGGATTCAAACGGGGTTTTCAATATACTGTCAAGCTTACTTCTTTGCAACATATTAGCTTACTTTCATTGAAAACGGCTCACTCAGATAGGTGCGCGAAATTTCCAGCAGAGGCGCCAATATCTCACAAACAACTGAACCGATTAAAACGAGGTTTTCAGTAACGTATTTGGCGTACTCCATGCAACATGTATGCTTAGTTTCATTGCAAATGGTTCACTCAGACATAAAATACACTAAGTTTCAAGCGGCGGCACCAATAACTCACAAACCACTAAACGGATTTAAACGGGGTTTTCAATAACGTGTTTAGCTTGATTCTTTGCAATGTAGTAGCTTACTTTCATTGAAAATGGTTCACTCAGATAGAAAATGCCCGCAGTTTCAATAGGCGGCGCCAATAGCGAACAAACTACTGTACCGACTCCAACTGGCATTTCCAAGACGTGCTTGGATAAGGTACTTCCGTGCAACATATAAGCTTAGGTTAGTTGAAAACGGTTCACTCAGATAGAAGTTACGCAAAGTTTCAAGCGAAGTCGTGAATAATTCAAAAAATTTTGAGCAGATTCAAACGTGGCTTTCAATAACGCGTTTGGCTTACTCCTGTGCAATAAATAAGCTTAGTTTAATTGCGATAGGTAGGTTTACTCTGACAGAAGATACGCAAAGCTTCAAGCTGCAGAACCAAGAACTCACCTACTGAACTGGTTCAAAGTCAAACGAGGTTTTTAATGAAGCGTCGGGCTTCTTTCTGATAAGTTTTATTTCATTGCAAACGGTTCACTCAGGCAGTAGGTTCGCGAAATTTTAAGCGGCCGCACCAATACCTCACAAACTACTTGAACGACTTAAACGGGGTTTTCAATAACGTATTTGGGTTGCTTTCGTGCAATATTTGAACTTTTTTTTATTTCCATCGGTACATTCAAACAGATAATAGGCGAGTTCAGTGTTTCAAGCTGTGAAACCGAGCTGAAATCAAACAAAGCTTATAATTTTGGAAGGAAAAAAGCGTTGTTGAAAATTCCATTTGATCCGGTCCAGTTGTTTGTGTAAAAGTCGTTGGTACTCGTACAGCTAAAGATCTATCGTGGGTAAATCTAGATTTAGTTTAATTGTAAAAATAATAATAAAAAAATTCCTATTTCGGCATGGCGGTGCAACAAATGTAAAAAAAATAACGAAAGTTCTAAAGTTTTGAAAACTCAGGAAGTAGGTACTTATAAACGATATACTTCAAAAAATAAAGAGAGAAGTGAATCATTGTTTTTTAGGAATTGTCTTTTAAGGGGAGAGATAAGTTACGAAGATTGTACGGAAGTGAAGATCGACAGTTTTGTATGTAGGTACATGTAGAGTTAAAAGCATGTAAAGCTAGACACGTTGGACTTTGTACCGCTCTTTTTTCAGTAGCCACAGAAGCTAAAGTGACTGAGCCTCAGATTTAGTTAGGCTTTGTTTTGTATAAGAAATAACGAAACCCGTATCATAGTTAGATTTTACACTTACGAGGATAGTGGGCGACCTAACAGTCCACACGTAAACAAGAGGTGTTTAATTTACAAAAATCCATATTATCGGTACAGTTACTCTGTATAATTAATAATATAAAGGCGAGAACTGCACTGTCTGTCTGTCTGTCTGTCTGTTACGCTTTTATAACTTATCCGATAAACCGATTGTGATAAAAACTTGGTACGAAGATAGTTTGAACCATGGGAAAAGTCATTAGCTACTTTTTCTGAACCCCACGCGGACGGAGTCGCGGGCAATAGCTAGTTGCTAATAAAAATAACATTTATATAAATGCATAAAGTGCAACAAAAGTCCATAAAATTATCTTCCATTCCGCCATTACTAACCACACTGCATTAATCCGTGTAGATAATAAATCGGGCTGCAAAGTTGCGTCGGCGCATGCGAGCCGCTGATTGGGCCATCCATCGCTGCGGACACCCGCGGGCACCCACGAGTCTAATCCGGAGTGTACCGGACAAGGGACAAGCTGACAGCGGGGTAAGATGAAATTCTTAAATCGGAAAATGAAATTCCACGCTTGGGAACACAACCAGGCCTGTGACACTCCGCACTTTAGGTATGCAACGCGGCGCTGGAAGTCGACTGGGTGAGGCAGTCGATTTTACTTTTCTTTATGTCCTCTACAGCTTATGGCGGCAAAATAGGTATTTGCATTTTTGATTGAACAATATTACATACCTACTTGCATCTCGCTCAGTGTCTCATAAATTGACAAAATCATCGCTTTAGCCCACCTGTACGCGATCATCCCCGATTTAAAAACGTGTCCTAAGCGGTGCACTGCAAGTATCGACTTTATGCTTAGACCGTAAGGTTTAAATTTGTCGGCACCCCGCCTGAGAGTGTCGGATCTGTAAACGTTAGTTTACTATTGTGTAACCTGTGACACAACTTATTATATGTACAGTCAAGAGCAGGTCAAGCTTGACACTCGCAGTGCGATTTCCCTCTCTACGCTGAGATATAAGCATTAAAGTCGTGTTAAAGTCCAATGTGCCGAGCTAGACGTAAGAGTACATTCAAGTCTCCAGAATTTTGTTTATATTGTGTAGTTTTATTTTAACGTAACGACTACAGGGTGAAATCGAAATCTTTCGACAAAGTTTTAGGGTGAGTTCAGACCATGAAAATGAACAACTTTCCCAAGGAACATGGGTCCGGATACGAAAAAAATTTTTCGACCTCCCATACTAAATGCGCGCTCGGATAGGCTCACTTTGTATGGGAGGTGGAATTTTTTTTTTCGTTTTTGGACCCATGTTCTTTGGGGAAAGTTGTTCATTTTCAGTCTGAACTCACCCTAAAATTTGTCGAATGATTTCGATTTCACCCTGTAGAATCGCGCTGTAAGAGCAAAGAGCTCTAGACTAGACAAGTAATTGCGTGTATACTTACAACTTTTTTGCCCTTAGCCTTATTTTTTTTACGAAGAGACTACAAGGCCTAGGAGATTTGTTTAGAGCACTGGTTTTTACACATAGCGACTGCCACCTAACCTTCGCAACCCGCAGAGGGAGAAACCAGACCTAATGACGAAGCTGTCAGAGTTTTCAAATTCTGAAATGGCCTCTGACTTGGCTTTACGACTACTATAGATGAAAGCCGGGACTAAATAGCTCTACGTACCTACAGAAGAACGAAAAACTCTGGAGTTGTTTTACCACTGGCCGTCATCCTTCGAGGTTCGGACCACGACCATGTTCGGTAAGAGAGCATCTACCACTCTGCCAACATTTTAAGAACTTTGCATAATGTCTCGAAGAGGACGAGTGCTTATAACTTGCACCCGCAGATATTTTCAATATTTAGTTATATTTGAGTCTCGCAAACGGTCTGTATTGGCAATTGGGCGCAATATGTCAAATGGGTTTTGATATTTCATCCTCTTACATTGTTGCTACAAAACGAATGATCGTTTAACTGATATAGCCTACAGAGATACGCATTTTATTTTATGGACATATTCAAATATTAAGTATGAAGATATGCGGCTTCATACATTTTATTAAGCTTTGTGTAGCACACAAGTGCGATCTCGAAAGTTAAACAACTTTGAACCTTATTGACCTCCGTGGTGTAGTGGTTAAAGCGTTCGGCTCTCGATCCGGAGGTTCTGGGTTCGATTCCCGGCGGGGACACTGTCAAACGAAATTCACTTTGTGTGTCTGTCCAAGTTTGTTTAGGAAATTGTAGGATGATTCACCAGATTTTCAGAAAACTAAGATGATTTCATGCTTCGGAAGGCACGTTAAAATTAGTTAAACCGTTGGTACCAGCTACTGCCAACGGATGTGCCATAGCAGCGGCATTAGGCGGCTCAACAACTCTGACACCAGGGTTTGTGAGGTCGTTCATCGATCTTACATTTATTTTAATAGACTTTTCCAAGTTTCTTCAACAGAGCGATAACTTTTTGGGAGAAATCGAAATTTTTCATGTTTTTCCAACACATGTTTCTTATATTAGTGAAAGTTGTTCCGTTTAGTCTACTGAGTAAGCATTTTCAGCTATAGGTAAAGTAAAGAGCACATCACGCTTGACACATCGGACTTTCTGCCGTTCTTGTTTTAATAGACGGACGGCTAGAGTCGCACTGCGAGTGTCAAGCTGGACCTGTCGTTGACTGTACCTTCCCTTACACCTGTAGCGACCGCTATTGGTTTAACAACTACAGCATTTTCCGTAAGGGAAGCAACTATCTTATTTTACTATGGCGATCAATAAGTAGTGAGAGTGATCTAGAAAATAAAAAAGTAATGATAAATTTATAATACTCTCTTCTATGTAGCCTCACAACCTCTTCAGACCCTGAATCCCTAATTTTTCGAAAGCTTCCATGCCATTGAAAAAGAAAGCTTTCATTTGGTCCCACAAAAGCTACCCGTATGGTATTTGCTCGTTTGCTCACATGTAACATAAAAAAATAATTCTGCTTCGGTATTATTTCGATTATTGGAACAGATAGGAAGTATTATGACTAGAGAATGTGAGTCAAATCTTATTAACTTCTTCAAACTCAGCTTTTTAATGTCATCTGTCGCATTTTTCGTTTTACTAAATTTTCAAGGTGTTAACTGGATTGTGTTGAACTTTAACGCACTATTCTTCTTCTTCTGTCGTGTCGATGGCAACACTCAAACTTTTTAGACCAGTATACTTTTCTAAATGTTATGGTCTAGGTTTTTTTACTGAAGTAAAATAACAATACACATAAAAATCTAAAGAATTTACGACCAAAATGTTGTTCATTCTCACTACTTTTTGATAACCCCTCGTAAATATGGATCGTTTTGCCGTGTCTTGAAAGGTTTTGACTACAGGGTTGGATAAGTACAGGGCCTGCCACTGGAAGTTTCCTCCTACTTTGCGCAAAACAAGTGTAAGATTTGCTTTCAACAAATATTCTTTCGTACCAGTAACTGACATTTTTATTTCGCACATTTGACACAAGGTCATGGTCACTGAACCCAAACTAGGTACTATGTATGAGTATCAGAAGCTGATATAGCAGACATAGACATGGGGTCCCATTCCGTACTACGGTTTTTTCGACGGAGTAAATAGCCCGAATTCATTTGGCCCTTTTGTGCTTATAATTAAACTAAATGTTACAACTAGGTTGGTAGGTAAAGGTGTAAACTATGACATTAATTCAATTTTAACATCCAGATATCAATTTATTCTAAGAAAATACCTTATGGAAAAAATAGCCCGAACAATTTTCGGCACAAATTCGTTCTATGACGTGAGGCATCTGTACTAGTATATTATATTATCTGTGACATAGACCTATTATTTATCAGTACCTGGGCGACCGAGCTATGCTCTGTTAAAATATCATCGGGTGAGCAAGCTATGCTACTCAACAACAGATGGCGCTGTAAGTTTCTTGAACGCACTAAAACGCGCTAAGAAATATTAAAAAAGACGGTGAAAACGAATTTTCCCGGACATGAGACCCAGCTAGATCGATTTTTTGCTCCCAAAAACCCCTGTATACTAAATTTCATCGAAATCGTTAGAGCCGTTTTCGAGAAACCGATTACAAATATATATACAAATATTGCTCGTTTAATAGTATAGGATACCAGCTTTTGCCCGCAACTTACAAATATATTGGTACATTCTTGATTTACATGGTAGATAGGTACACACGACCGCACATCAGTAGAAACACTTTTGGACCTTATGGCGTGGTAATAGAGTTGAAAAAGTTTCTACCGACAAGCGGTAGACCGTACCAAAGTTTTTCTGCGACTAAGGAATTTACTCAGGGCCAGCTCTCATATATCAAAGCGTGTTAAATTACTTCTACTTTTCCACACAGTAAACAAAAGTGATCAAGGCTGTTTATTACTAGTAATAAGTACTGTTGCTAATTACTTAGTATTTGTTGGTATTATATTATTATTTATTCGTAGGTATTATACTGGTACTCTGCAGCATTGGTACTTAGCACTTTTCTACCTGTACCCCGCGTCTTTGCATGCCTTATACGATTTTCCCGAGGGAATGAGGCATTTCCTGCAGGAAAAAGTAACAAGGATAGTATAGCTTTGTATTAGTGAAAGATTTTTTAGGATATTACTAGTAATAAGCACCAGCACATTTAACAGTTTTCTACCTGTTGTCCACGTCTTCGCTTGTCTTAAACGATTGTCCTGTGGGAATGAGGCGTTGTCATGCTGCATGCATGCAACCAGTAGAACATTTTATAGGATCGATTTAGTAGTTATCACCTAATATGAGCCAGTGAAATCACCGACACTATAGACATTCCATCTTAGTTATTAGGGGGGCAACGCGATCTTGCTATCTTATTACTGTCAAAGTAGGAACGTAGACGATGCTGACCACAAAATATCAAGCTATTCATCAGACCCATGTGTCATATCTGTGACATATTGTGTAGCCTTTGCTGAAAAAGAAACAAAAATTCAGTTCAATAAAACGACGTCAAATCACTGCTGTATTGTACAGCCAACAGCAAGTCAAGTTTTCTCCCAACACAACACAACTCTAGCCATTATGGTGATGAAGATGAACACGGTCGTATTGGAGCATCACATTTCGAGATTTAGATAGATAGATAAATACTTTATTGTCACACACAGAACACATTAACAATAAAAGGAGACTCTTAAATCACATTGGACTTTCTACCATTTTTCAGAAGCTAAAGTCGTGCTGCGAATGTCAAGCTTTACCTTCTTTTGACTGTACGTTTGTTTAAACCTACTGTGAAAAAGCAATTCAAACCAAATTAATTATCGAACTGCAATTAAAACACAATTTCAATTAAGCACCAGTTCTATTTTATTTACGATTCCATTTCTTAAACAATTTCACGATTTTGTCATCCCCTTCCTGTTTTCGGCTTCACCATGACAAATGCTCTAACGCCTGTCTCAGCTCCTTTAGGGGAGACAGTACAATCATTTTTCTATTCCTATACAAAGGCTAGGTTGACGTCGGTTGCTGACGAGCAGGGGAGGATTTAGGAACATCTTGAGGCCCCTGATATGGAGTTGCTAAACGTAATAAGAAAAAAGTATTCCTATAGCTACATGATGGTTATTAATACTTCTTGTAGCTTGCTTCATTTTTTCACCTAGACAAAGCTATGTTGCTTGTAACGGTACTTTTACAACTTAGCGTCGCCAGCAGGGAAGTTTTAAAAAACCACCTACGTGGGTTTAGCTGCGAATCCAATGAGTGACCGCTTGTTGATAATGTCTTTTAGTAACGAGGCGAAGGTTTTGGCGACTCAAAAGCTCTGGACAGCCCAGCTGTGGTTGACAGCTTTTCTTTCTTTTTTTCTTGACTCTATATTCAGAGCCAATCTGACTACTTTCCTGACGGCACATCACGAATCAACTGTCTGTTTTTGCAATTGCACTTTTATAAAATTTTATATTTAAGTCCTGTCATGTCGATTTATCGATCAGGGCACCTGCCCCTAAGTCCATTCCTGTCTCTTCCCCTAAAGCAGATATATCACCCATAAATGTATACGCGACGTGCTACAGCGATAAAGCGGTTATACTTATCTTCCACTTTATATCTGATGTTCTTTGTTTATCTCTGCGACGCAGTTCAAAGAAAAATTGCGAATCCGCTTGTAAAATTGTGAAAAGATTTCATTTTACGATTTTTTTATTTGTGGTTGTCAGCATTTGCTAGAGGTTATTGTTCAGCTTGTAAACTTGAATTTCCACCAACCAACACATTCGTCGTCTTAGCGTTACACTAGGGCGACGATATTAATTGGACTAATTTATAATATTTCATGTTTTTTTTGTCCTGTTTTTTATTTTGCATCCAGAAATAGAACATTACAGTCTACCTATTGTTAGATTACAGTCGATTAACTAGATTATAATGACAGCAGTGAGAGTATGACGCAGCGATGTGTGAAATACTGGAGCAACCGTACTGGTAGAGGAGCCGACAAGAATTTTTCACGTGATAATCGAATTTTTCACGTGATAATCAGGGCGACTAATATCTCAGTAGATGGGCCCTATGAGAGGATAAAAAAAAAACTATGTAAGAAGTTCCAGACCGGAGCCCGGTGTTCAGGAGGCCTTGCCTGGAAACGAAAAAGGACAGAAAAACGTGATGTTCAGCAAAAACAATTCTAATGCCAAAAGATGGGGACTGATGAGTATTGAGTAGTGATATAAAAACTTTGACTAGACACTGGTTTGCCAAAAATCTGAAGACTGCATAGCTGTGTTCTGCTGTCATTATAATGAAGCTAGATTATTTCGACTATAGGAGATTTTTATTTGGGAGAAAACTAACAAAACCAGTTAAACATCGAGTAGAATTGACCCCATATTATCGCAGCTAAGCACCTCTGCTCTGCAACCACCTTAACATCAATTTATTTTTCACTTTACTAGCTCGGAAAACTTGGCTTTATCTGTCGAAACCTGCATGCTAAAGTCATTTTTGACCGCTAGCATGAAAAAGGGAACGTAATGATGAATTTATGATATCGGTTTTCGAGCGAAGCAAAGAGGTCCGAAATCTTTATGTGCAAGCGCAATTCGTCTGCATTTTCCTCATTGTAGTGAAGTGAAGAATTATATGTTTCGCTCGTTACTCTCAGGATTCTACTTTTGAATCCCAGAATCTTTCGCTTGATCGAGTTTCAATAGAAGGCACTCCCGCCAAACAAAAATTTTGCTAGTTAAATTAAATGGGTATTCATAAACACAAGTTTTTACCTCCTGTAGACCTAATTTGAGTTTATTTTCGTATCGTACGTTCAATTACTTCTTATCCAGAAATATGTATGAAAATCACACATGTTCCCCGCTGATTGGCATTAGCATAATTTGGGCATTGGCTTGGCTCAGCGTGGCGGCTTGGCGGGAGACGACGTCGCGACTGAGGGTTGCTAGGCAACCGACCAGCCATCAGCCAATCGATAAAGACCCCCATAACGGAGGTACAGATGGCTAGGTAGTTAAAAACAGTAGAACAGACACCATGTAATTCTGCACAACTACTGTAGGGTTTTATAAAAAAAAACTTACCAATCAAACTGAAACGGTCATCGTCTATAGTTCCATAATATGGAAATTGTTTTAGCAAATTTGTTGCTTAAAATATGTGATCACAAAAGTTATTGCATTAACCATCTAGATTAAATTCAATACAATACCAATTTAGTACAGCCAATATACCGGATCGGAGCAATTTTTTAGGGTTCCGTACCGCAAAATAAAAAAAACGGAACCCTTATAGAATCACTTTGTTGTCCGTCTGTCTGTCTGTCAAGACCCTTTTTCTCACGAACGAGAAGAGGTATCAGGTTGAAACTGATAACTAATATTAAAGTCCATGAACCACACAAGATCTGAAAATTTCAATTTTTTACAACGACGCAATCAAAAGATATGGCTTTTTATGTCCTCATCTCCATACATTTATGCAAAAAAGCAAAACCTACAGGGTACTTCCCGTTGACCTAAAATTATGAAATTTGGCAAGAAGCTAGGTGTCACAGTACAAATAAAGGGAAAAGTCTAAAATCATTAAATATTTCAATTTTTCTCACAACTAATAGTAACCAATTAAGGTGAGCTCCCGTTTCAAGAATTGTTCTATAAAAGAGGGGTCAAGTTGGGTGGTCGCGGAGTTTTAAAAATCAAAGAGCAAAAGCTTTTAGTATATCATATGGTAGATTGGTACGGAACCCTTAGGGCGCGAGTCCGACTCGCACTTGGCCGGTTTTTTAAATGTAATTACTTCTATAGCTTGGCTATTGGATTGGTGCATGGTATTTCATTTTATTATCTGAAGCATGATCCATTACATACATTACATAAAAATCACGCCTCCTTCCCATCGGGTTAAACCGCTATCACACCTTCCTTAGTTCAGAAACGAATTCTCCATACAATGCTGTTCAAAGTAAGGATATCGAATGGACAGAACCATACCTCCCAGCAATGAATGCCGGATTAGACTTTGAATTTAGGAACGTGTGATTGCGGCTGTAAGCTACAGCCATCCACTTGCTGCGATATAGACAAACTTCATTCCTTCTCCATGATGCAATTTTTTCAGTAAGTGTCTAGTTCTTAGGTGGGTTAGCTCTTATCTAGACAATCGCAGCCAAACTGTCAGAATAGGGACGCACTACTCCGATAAGGGCCTCATACCATCTGGAGTGCCCCAAGGGTCCCACCTAGGCCCGTTATTTTTCAATATTTACGTCTCTGATATAACTACCTGCTTTCATTATGCACAATTTTCAATGTATGCAGATGACAAAAAAATATATATGCCCATACTGTCTGTCGAAGATTGTATAAAACTCCAGGAGGATTTAACCAGATTAGAACACTACTGTAATGAAAATATGCTGGATCTTAATGTGGGTAAATGTCAAGTAATCACATTCACAAGAAAGGTTAAAAAGATCACCTACAGGTACCAATTACATAATTCAGATATAACTAGAGTAGAATGCATAAAAGACCTTGGTGTTATACTAGATTCCAAAATGACATTTACCCATCATTATGAACACATAGTACAAAAAGCTTACAAAATGATGGGATTTCTAATCAGGGCTACAAAGCCGTTTAAGCAAGAGGAGTCAATTAAAATCTTATATTACGCTTATGTTAGGAGTGTCCTAGAATTTGCATCGCAAATATGGTCCCCTTGTTACACAACACACATAAAGGGAATTGAAGCAATTCAGCGTAAATTTGAATACCTTCTTCAGAGACGTAACCTTGAAGCCGCTGATGGCGGCTCTAATACTGACACCCCTGTGACCCTTGAAAAACGTAGAATTATTGCGGACATTATGTTTATGTACAACGTGTTGAATAACGTCATAGATAGTCCACAGCTGATCGCTCGGGTAGGACTGTGCACACCTGCAGTTCGCACTCGTCATACCCGTTTATTCTATGAACCGTCTGTGCAAACCAACTACGCACAGAATTCTATTGTAATCAGATGCGTACATGAGCTCAACCTTTACTGCAAAGATCTTGACATATTCAATACCAAAAAGGATGCATTTCGTAGGAAAATGATGGACGTAGTTTATGGTTCTGGGCGCGACAGTACTTCATAAAATATTAAGTTACCATATATCTCTTGATTTGACAAAATGGCTTATTTATCAATGTTCAATTATAAAAGACATACACACACACACATTTACACCAACACACTATTCCACACACTGACACAAGTATGTTTATATATATATATTTGCAACCTATTTAGTTTGTTCTTTTTTAAATTTTGGTTTCATTGTGTAGAAATTTTATAACTTTCTTACCATTTTGTACCAATTGTAATTTTAATAAGTGAAGATCTCTTAATTTGGCATACAAATTTTAATTTGTAACTAGAAATAATCATTTATAAGCTGTGAGATTTTTCCCTGAAATAAATAAAATTAAATTAAATTAGTTATTTTGTGATTTAATAACCCTATTTTCCATGCTTTCCTTCATAGACAAACAGCCAGTCGCACAAAACTTCTTTAAATTTAAAGCTCGTTTAAATATATCGTTGTCACAGTCTTTAGCGACAAAACAGAAAGTGTCAGCAATAGTTTTAAAGGAGTTTTATAATTAAAGACGCTTTGAGCAACTGGCAGTAAGAGACTTTAGTTAAGAAACGTGTTAATATTTTTTACAACTATAGTTTGAAATTGGTTTATAAATGAAAATGAAAAGTTCATTCATATACTATTGTATAAAAAGGAAAGGTTCATATACTACAGTATACCGTAGTATACTATAGTATATGAACGTTTCCGTTCATAAAGCAAGTCAAGTTTTACTTGTATCTTCCTAATGTTTTCTACCGAAACAGTAAGAATAATTATTTAAGTTTCAGATGTATTACTGTTACAAAACTAACTGAACGTTAGTTTTCTAGCAGGCTCTCCCTTTCATAACTCGGAACTAATTCGAGATATTTCAAGTTTAGATAAATCTTTAGAGTTAGTTAAGGAGTTTTGATATTAGTTAGGATTTGGAGGGGTCTTGAAGTAAGTGCCTTGAGGCTTTCGGTTTTAAGGGTTCCGATACCAAAATGGTAAAAAAAAGGAACCCGTATGGTGCGACTTTGTCTATCTGTCTGTCACACCTCTATATCTCAGCAACCACTCATGCTATCGACCTAAAATTTGGAATAGTTTTAGAATAAAGTTGCCCAACTTAATTCAACATGAAATAATTTAGAAAAATTATGATTATTAATGCAAAGGGGGCCAAAACAGGGGGGGGGGGGGGCTAAATTTCAAATTGTCGCTACTTGGTCGAGTGGGGTATCATATGAAAGGGCTTTACTTGTACATTCTATAATATATTTTGGTATATTTTACGTCTCTTAGTTTTCAAGATATGATGAAAAATGACAAAAAAATACCATTCCCCCCCCTTATCTCCGAAGTTTGTGAAAGGAAAAATCTGAACTAATTACAGTTGACAGAAATTTATGTAAACGTTACAGCAAAAATAAAACGATCTTTCTAAGTGGCTCAGTTTTTTAGAAATCTGCAAATAACCTTTACAAACAAATTTAATTTGGTGGTCCTAAAAATGTACTTTATTGCTTCCAAGAATACAAAAAGTATATCGGAACCCTCGGCGCGTGAGTCCGGCTCGCACTTGACCGTTTTTTTTTTATTGTCAAGTGGCTTGAGGACAGAGGACTACGATGGGACGAGCTTGTCCAGAAGAAGCCTATTCACTCGCGACTTAAATAGATTCGGGTTATATAACCTCGGGAACACAGACGCAGGCAGATAATTCAACTCTTTATATTAGCCGTGCACATTGTGCGAATGTGCGGAATATGAACCAAGTGTGGGTGATATCCTGCTGTGCGTCTGGACTCTCTGGTAGAAGGGGTAGAATACATAAGTAAATATTGAGGACAATTCACACAAAGTCATCTGATCTCAAACTAGGCAAAGCCTGCACCAGAGACTGATATACATACACTATATAGATAATTAACACCCAGACACAGAAAGAACACTTGTGTTCATCACACAAATGTTTGCTCAGGGCGGGGATCGAACCCGCGGCCCCCTGCGTAGAAGACAGGCTCACTTCCAACCAGGCTAACGGGCCAGTTAAAATCTCTTCGATTGAGTCAAATAAAAGTAAATAAATGTAGAGATCCAAACCAGTCGCCGGGTATCAAAGTCTGATATACACACGGTACCTGGCAACCGACCTTCGCTCTTTAGGTAGATCTTAGCCAAAAGTTCACCAACAGATGGCGCTGTAACGTTTCTGAAACGCGCTATTTTCAATGAAGAAAATGAATTTTCGCAGACATGAGACCTACGAGTAGTAAAATTTTTTACCCCCAAAAACGAAAAAAAAAAATTCATCATAATCAAATCAAATTAGAGCCGTTTTCCACAAACCGATTAAAAATATTATTACTTATACAAATATTGCTCGTTTAACAAAAGGGTAAATAAGTAAATAACCGAACACAATACTCGTACAACACACAGAATGAAGCTAAACAAACAAAGTCATTGCGTTTTAACATCGTTTTATTTTTGGTTAATTTCAGGTTCATCTTCATTATAACATCCCATGAAACGTTCACTGCACGTCCTGGTTCTCCGGACATATACTTTGCAACACCAGAGGCAGTCTTGGACGAAGCGCTTAAGATATAAGGTTTCTTACGTACTGAAGGATTGATAACTGGTGCCTATTATTGGACTGTTGTCTTTACACTCGTATTATGTTGTGGTTTGAATTGTCAGAGAGGGTTCCCCGCGGGAGTCTTAAGAGGTGATTAAGGGTTTATGATTCGGAAAATGGGCAGCAGCATCTTTCTGAGGTCACAAAAACAACTGTCGCCAACCGCACATGCGTGGTGACTATGGTAATTCCCCTTTAAAGTACCACGCGTTTTAGTTTGAATTCTGGAGGGAGCTCCCTGTCCAGCAGTGGACGTTACATGAGATGCTACACAGTGAAATAAGACATTGAACAGCATATTCTCAGGGTAGGCGAAGCGTTTTTATTGTCTTATTTATTACTGTCGAAGAACGTCAGAAATAAATCAATAGGAATAGGCGGTGGTAACCATTTGATGGCCACACAGCTTGTTTATGCGCTAGTGACGCTTAAAAACAGCGATGGCAGCTACAAGTACTGGCTCGTAACTCCGATGCTGTCGGTTTTTTGCTGCGCAGCATGGGTACATTCAAGAGCAGGTCAAGCTTGACACTCGTAGTTCGACTCTAGCCCCTACTGCAATTGAAATAAGAGCGGTACCAAGTCCAAAGTGTCAAGCTTGACGTGCTCTTGACTGTACCTCGCGAGAAACCAATCACGATTCTTATACCGCCGCCTGTCCCACGCACTGCACCTATTCCTCCGCCACAGAATATCAAGGTGCAATTAAATTACTTATCATAACATCCCAACTTCCCAAGAAACGTCCACTACAAGGCGGAGCGCCCTCCAGAATTCTAGCTTTTGCTGGAAAAGCTTGGAGGGGAAGTACCATAGTCACCTCGCTTGTCAGCGTTACGCCTGGCACCACGGACCGCGGTTGTAGGTGACCGCAGTAAGTAAGATGGTGTGATACACAGGAGGATCATGTTGCTGCCCATCCTCCAGTTTATAACCCTTAGTCGCCTCTTACGACACCCACGGGTAGAGATGGGTTGGTACTATTCTTTATCGGCACCACACGAATCCGATACGAACTTATACCTATTTATTAGTAATCTGAATTTTTTGAGCTAGAAACTAACTAGAACAAAGTAAGACGGAAATGAATCTTCTATCAAAGAGATTATTTCTTTTGAAAGGTCCTCAATCAGTCGTCCGATGAAATTTAAATCACTACTGAAAAATGCATGAACTAAGGACGACGAGGGGATCCGACAGCGTCTTCGTCTTAGCCTCTGTCAATACACTTTTCTACTGAAATTCTATGGATTTACATTGAGGTAATAATGTGGATTTATTGATTTTTAGGGTTCCTTACCAAAGTGGCAAAATCGGAACCTTATCGTGCGACTTCGTCTGTCTGTCTGTCTGTCACACCTGGTTATCTTAGCAACTACTCGTGCTATGCATTTCCTTATCCACCAATTTAGAATAGTTTTAGAACATGCTGGCCCAACTATATTGCAAGTCAAGCAATTAAAAAAATAGTTTTATTATTTTTGGAAGTTAGGCCCAAATAGGGGTGGAGGAAGTTAAAAATTTTCATAACTAGGTCTTGATGATTAGGCTCCAGGGCTTAATTTGAAAATAGATTTTTGTATTTTACACGACTCTTGTTTAAGATGAAAAATACCTAGAAAAATAGCAATCCCCGACCCTTATCTCCGAAGTTTGCAAAGCGACAGTTCTAAATTAAATTGAGGTTTAGGTAAATATTACAGTAAAATTAAAACGATCTCTCTAACTACGTAGCATAGTTTTTCAGAAATCTGCAAAAACATTTACAAACAAACTTAGTTTTGCCGTCCTAAAATACTTTTTGCTTCCAAAAATACTTTAGACATATCGGAACCCTCAGCGCGCGAGTCCCACTCGCACTTGATCGGTTTTTCAAAGATATACTAAAGCCTTATACGCACCATCGTTTTGCACGCCACCTATTCCATACTACTAATTGTTTCTCTCCTATTACTGCATCCCTTTTTTTTTTCGTGCATGATGGATGGTGCAAGGCTGGCTTTAGGTACTGTACTGCCACTTTTCTGTGTTTTTTCTTAGGAATAATAAAATATGCACTGGCTGGTATGTCGTCGTATTTAGGGTATACGTACTTTTAACCTGGCCTTTATTAAGAACTTCCTGAATTTAGTCTTGTAACGTTTGCCGGGGCCTTTCCCTTCCAAAGCTTCCTGGCAGATCTTTTTTGTCAACATGTTTATTTTGTTCCAAGTCTTATCCCAATCGCTGGTAGGCAGTTATTTAGAGTCATCATAATATCCCATGAAATGTCCACTACAGAACAGGGAGAATCCAGAATCCCAGCCCTTGCCGGAAAAATGTGGAGGGGAAGTACCCCTAGTAGTAGTAGAGTCAAATCATATTGAATCAAATTGAATCAAAGTAAAACTTTATTATCAAAATGCTGGCTGGCTGGTTAAGTGCTGGACAGGCGGGTCCCTTCAGAATTTCTCAGCAAAAATTCGTGGTATGTTTTGGACTTTTTCTTAAGATGTCCCGTACTACGCTTGTTTGCGTCTCGGCTGGCACATGGCAGGCACCAATGGATATGCCATGGGCCGCGGTTGTTGGTGACCACATAACACAGAAGGACGCTACTGCTCATCTTATTGTTCAGAACCTTTTTGTCGTGTGCTTTACGAGACCCCTTACGCGTTGCCACACCCTGGACACCAAAGAAAGTTGACTTCCTTGCTTGTTTTTGCTGGACCCTACATACAACGAGCGCGAATTTGAATTTTAAAATTGGAAGCCTCAGTTGGAAGCGAGGGTGAGCTTGCATATTCAGTACAAATGACCGCCAGGAGCACCATGCGAAAAGTGCGGGCGTGTGCGCATTGAGGTGCGGGATGGATTAGGTAGGGGGCTGAGAGTGTCCGTTCTGTATAGTACTACTTATTACTTTATTCTGTGGCGTTGCCTAGAGGTAGAGATGAGATGGTACTAACTACACTAAAGCGGCATCACTAGGCAAATGGCTTTGCGTAGTAATCACGCCTTATAGCCTTTTTACGGTCTTTACGGAGTCGGATGCTTAACCTATGCAATTTAACGAGGGTGCCTATTCGGGTTACAGAGTTTGGGTAGCGAGCAGACCAGTCCCAATACTAAAGTAGCCTTCGCTAGGCTAGTAACCAACTTTTCTGTTACAAGACCCCAAAATAACTTCTTTTGGTACTTGTTCAATGCTATTAATGAATAAATAAGTTGTAAAAAGAAGCCACATAAACAAGTTTATGCACAAGCCATTCAACCAGTTGCTCCAATTCATTACATTAGCATTGAATGCGCATCATCAGCTGCGTTGGCGCCACTTTCGCCGACATCCTTCACCGACGCGCTACGACGACATGACATTTACACCGACACAATGTGACATGATGTCAGCTGATGAGTTGTGGAACTTCTCATGGCTACGATCGTGAATTTTGGTAGATGCACGATTTCTGCTAAAAAAATGGCACCGTAAAAAGGCCTATTATGAGGCTCTGGAAACTTATTGAAATTTCAAATTTAGAAAATTCGAAAATTGGGACACTTTTTATTTAGTATCTTGAATGCGACTGTGTATCTACCATAATATTTGAACTTCTTGGATGGAAACACCTGAAAAAATATTTAATTAGTATTATAGCAAGAAAATTACTAAGTAGCGAAATTACCGACACACAGTTGCATTTTATTCTTTGCAGGCACTGGATACGTAACTTAACTCGTAAGTTGGTCCTCTTTTTTTATGCACTATGGAGAACCTACATGGGATGGGATGGGTCTGTCACGCAAAAAAACCAGTCAAGTGCGAGTCAGACTCGCGCGCCGAGGGTGTATTTTTGAAAGCAATAAAGTAGGTATATTTTTAGGACCGCAAATCTAAGTTTGTTTGTAAAGGTTTTATGCAGATTTCTGAAAAAACTGTGCTACTTGGAGAGATTGTTTTATTTTCGCTGTGATGTTTACATAAACCTCTATCGACCATAACTAATTCAGAGTTTTAGTTTTGCAAACTTCAGAGATAGGGGGGGGGGAATGGTAGTTTTTTTGGTATTTTTCATCATAACGTAAAAAAATACAAAGATGTATTTTGGAATGCTCAAATGATTCGCTTTTAAATGATACCCCATCCCACTCGACCTAGTCACGATAATTGGAAAGTTTGCCCCCCGATTGGGCCCCATTTCCAATAATCCTTCCTACTATAATATTATAAACGCGAAAGTTTGTAAGTATGGATGGATGTTTGTTACTCTTTCACGTAAAAACTGCTGAATGGATTTTAATGAAACTTTACAATAATATAACTTTTACATCAGAATAACACATGGGCTACAATTTATAAACCTGCGCAGACGAAGTCGCGGGCACCAGCTAGTAATAAAAATATTTTCTTGATTCTTTCGTTTGAAATCAAGCTGGGAAAACATATTTTAAACCTATGTTTAAACCTATTCCAAATTTCAAGTCGATAGGCGTGAGTATAGTTGCTGAGATAAACAGGTGAGATAGACAGACAGCCCGACAGAACGACAGACAAAGATAGACAGACGAAGTTGCAGCATAAAGGTTCCGTTTTTACCATTTTGGTTTGGAACCCTAAAAAAGGAACGAACAGTGGCTTAGATACTTACATAGGTGTGCTGTTTGTGTTAAAAATCATGTTTAAATTCCAAAAATAAAATTTCGTATTTTCCCAGTTTTCCGACGCTGATGAGTCGATTTCCGAATTGCACTCGGCTATTTCCTGCTGTCTTCGGCAGTGCGACTACGGCATTTCCTGGGAAATTACAGCCATTTCCTCGACATATTGCCGGCTACAGTCTTGCTACAGTTTAATCAGAAGTAAGATTAAAATGTTAAATATTATGTTCAATAAACATAAGATCGAAATGCGAAACTGAATATTGAACTCCCATAGAAATTGCATCAGTTATGGGAGGGAGGACACATTTTAGTTTTCGTGTTTCGACCTATGTCACGGTCTGAGTAACATGCTAGAATTATATTCACTGTTTCAGTAGAACCCTTACGTAGGTAATTAATGAAAGTGGTTTTTCATCATAATGTTAGCGATTGTTAGCGATCTAAACTAATTTAATCTTAAATTTTAGTATATTTTTACAATTCTAAACTGGCAACACTATTACCTGTCATGCAGCCCTCCCGCCACTAGGTTTCCCCTTCCACAAAAACCACTTTAATGGCGGCAGAGCCTCTGGACAGTCAGTTCTGTGTTACGAGTGCCAGAGGCAAGACGTTAAGTGACTAACAGTGCGGATATTGTTACGTTTTGGTTGGAAAATCTAAAAGGTTGTACTATTTCTTATTTTTATTACTTTTCTAGCAATATTTTAATCTTTTCGTAGAAGTTTGCATGCCTTAAATTTCAAATGAACCGTTGTAATTCTGTTCAAAGCAATACTGATCGAAATATATCTATTGAAATTACAAACATGGTTTTCTTTATTCAACGCCAATAATAACTACAACACTAATTTTACCGTGTATAAAATACCTTGTCTTATGACATAAATAACATATTATGTAAATACAAAACTCTTGTAAATATTAGCCACATCCTCGATAGCTCTCTACCCACAACGATGATTTAAATAAGCGCGGTACAAAGTCCTATGTGTCAAGCTTGACGTGCTCTTGACTGTACCTATGACGAAGGTCGCGCTTGATCTTTTAACCCCCATTTACATAACCTAATAATATCTCGTACCCGGACATCGGGTTACCCAAACACAGTCATATTTTAGGACGAAGGCTGAATTTGACAAATATTTTGTAGTTAAGGGAAAAATGGGACAACCGTTTTTTGTAAGATTTTTTTATACAAAACCACAGATTAAATAATAGGAAACTTACAAAACTTAGATGCACAATTCTTGCTCTGGCTGATGTGATGGGTTATAAAAATGTTCAGGGTCTTTGGTTTAATGCTTTAAGATTTGAAAGCCTGCATGGTCTTTTTCAGGTGTGCTGGGGTGATCAGCAGAAGTAGGCAAGGGGGTGCCTTCTTCTGCCGTAAAATAGCAATATTTGCAATGCTGTGTTTCGGTTTGAAGGGTAAGGGAGCAAACGAAATTACCGGCACATGAGACACACCGTCATCATCATCAAGGTATGCCCCTAAGTGGGCTCTGCTAGTTTGCTCACTTATCACATAAAAAAATACTTTTTCACTTCTCATGCTCTGAAAGTGCTTGTTTGTGCAGGATATAGGCTGCACAAAATCGAATTTTGTGCACTAGGGCAAAAAAGTAATCGCGGTGGTGTACGCCCTGCGCGCGGGCCTGCTGCACCCCCCCCCCCCCCCCGCGCCGCGCGCGCGTCAACATATTCTTCACTAAAGCAGAACAACTCATTCTTCAGTTACATATAATAGAGAGTACTTTTACGTTTTATTTCCTCGCAATCAAAGTGAAAAGCAGAGTTAATCCATTTTATCCATAAAACCATTTTATCCTCGACATTACTATCAGGGTGTCTACTCTAAAAGTCCGATATATCGAAACGATACTACTCGAAACATGCAAATGCAAAACTTCGTCCCTTGACAATAGAGTGGAATATTGGTTGGACGAATTTTTAAACTGCATCCAACCAATATTCTACTCTATTGTCAAGGGACGAAGTTTTGCATTTGCATGTTTCGAGTAGTATCGTTTCGATATATCGGACTTTTAGAGTAGACACCCTGGCCTCGCCTTCGGCTCGGGCTGCTAAAAGTCTCGGTAAGATGGTTCGTTTTGTGCACTTGTTGTAAAATCTACTATTATTTTACTATTTATCAAAATAAGAAAATGGTTTGTACCCGATCCATTTGTAATTTTGTAGGGAAAATTCAAAAATAATAATTGGAATTCATAAAAGTCGTAGAACTAAAATTGTTCGTAAAGTACGCCATACATTTAGCTCGTCCTGCTCCTGGGCAGTTGCGTCCACAGATTAGATAGAATGTTGCGTCGCGTCAATAGATAGACTAACTTCATATTGTTAGCTCCACCTTTTACCCTAAGAGCTATCCTATATTTTGAAGAAAAAAATTCATATCAGGGCAAATTTTTGTAAACGGCTTTTAAATGCAATTTTAAGAGACTATATTTTTGAATCCACCCAAATTTCAAACTGGAAGGTACAATTTCAATTTCTGGAGGTTTCAATTTCCATATGTTAAGGGACGTTAATGAATAGGTCTAATGCAACTTTGAGATTTACGTAAATTTGTTTTTTAGATTTAATTGTGTTTCTTTTAAAAATATAGGAGGATTATATACTTAAAAAAAGATAAAAATAAAGGTAATTAAATGTAAAGTAAATAATATTTATAGCATTTTTGCCCTTCTTTTGTGGAATTTATAATACCTTTATTATTATTTTTTTAAATCATGCGATCGTAAATTTGGGTGGATTACTAATGAATTATTATACAGACCAGCTAATCTAATTTTTGACGAAAAAAAAAATGCTGATATGAATTTTTGTTGAATCTTCATACAGTGAAATCGTTTGGCTCTTAGGCTATTTGGTCTGTTACCACCTTAAACAAAGGACGAAAATATACAGGTTCAGAATAGAGGAATGATACAACAGAGGAGAGGCCTTTGCCTACTTAATAACTACATAGTGAAACAAAATGGGTATATCAACCTTGAAGGATGCGAATCTACCCATGAAATTGAACAACTTTTCCCATGGAACATAGGTCGAAATGAAAAAAAAAAAAAACCGGCCAAGTGCGAGTCGGACTCGCGCACTGAGGGTTCCGTACCACCACATAAACATAATTGTATTAGTTGAAATTTCAGTAAGTTAATGTGCTAGATTTTTTGAGTCCGACACGCGCTTAACCAAATTTTATTATTTGTTGTTATTTTATAGCCTATGCCCTATAAACATACCAATTTTCAAGTTTGTAAGTGTTCCCGTTTTTAAATAGAACTAAAACAAAAATCGCCTCAGCACCTATCCAACTTGACTCCTCTCTTATATGAATGTTCTTGAAACGGGAGCTCACCACAATTGGTTACCATTAGTTGTGAGAAAATTTGTAATATTTAATGATTTCAGACTTTTCCCATTATTTGTACTGTGAGACCTAGCTTCTTGCCAAATTTCATAATTTTAGGTCAACGGGAAGTAAGTACCCTGTAGGTTTTGCTTTCATCCCCTATTTTACCCCCTTAGGGGTGGAATTTTGTAAAACCCTTTCTTAGTGCACCCCTACGCCTCATAAGGAACCTACATGCCAAATTTGGAATCTCTAGACCCAGCGGTTTGGGCTGTACGATGATATGTCAGTCAGTCAGTCAGTCAGTCACCTTCTTCTTTTATATATATAGATGAATATTCTTGATACGGGAGCTCACCTCAATTGGTTACCATTAGTTGTGAGAAAATTTGTAATATTTAATGATTTCAGACTTTTTCCATTATTTGTACTGTGAGACCTAGCTTCTTGCCAAATTTCATAATTTTAGGTCAACGGGAAGTACCCCCGTTTTTTTGAATAAATGTATGGAGATGAGGACATAAAATGCCATATCTTTTGATTGCGTCGTTGTAAAAAATTGAAATTTTCAGATCTTGTGTGGTTCATGGATTCTTGATATGAATTTTAACCTAATACCTTTACCCGTTCGTGAGATAAAGGGTCTTGACAGACAGACAGACAGACGGACAACAAAGTGATCCTATAAGGGTTTCGTTTTTTTTCTTTTGAGGTACGGAACCCTAAAAACATCTCATAGAAACTACTTCTTGAATGTAATTGGCATTTTGTTCGCACTGTTGTGTTTCGGTTCGAAGGGTAAGGGTTCGAGCCTATGAAATAACTGGCACATGAGACATACCATCTTAGTTCTCAAGGTGAGCAACGCGTTTTGCAATCCTATTAGTGGCAAAATATGCCACTAATAAGACAGTGGGTGTTATGGCGTTGGTGACCACTTACCAACAGGTGGCTGACCTGTTCGTTTGCTTCCTTGTGATATTAAAAGAAAAACATACTATCTACACAAAAACTCAGGTTACATCGAAAGTATCTTAGCAATGTTGTACTCGATGCATCTCCGAGCAAACTATAAACAAACTGTTATATCAGTATCTTATAAATAAATCCAATGCACAGTAAGTTTATTATCCACTACAAAATAATATAAAGTAACTGGGCAAGACCCTGTCCGTTATAAAATGTTGATTCACGAGAAAATTGGGTGCGATTTTTGAGGTATAGGTTTCGCAATAGTGGAATGCACAAGAATAATTACGAGTTAGTCATGAAACAATCTACTATACTTGCAGTTGTTTGTATGATTATAATGTCTTTATTTCAGAAAAAAAGGTTGTCCGTAGTGACAAAAGTTTCATTGAAGATATTCGCATATTCAGATTTAGTTTAGAGTATCTATGATACAAAAACAATATAAACATGAATTGCCTTATCTATGACGGATCATTAATTAACTGATTTGTATGATTCTTTTTTGTTGTTATATTATAATATTATTTGCCTTACCAGAGAATATGAAACGAGCAATTCAAAAATAAGGTACTCGTAATAGAAAACATTTGATTAAATCGTGATAAACAGTGCCATAAACAATTCTATGCAGCAAATAAAAATTTCCAGTGAAGGAAATTATTACTTACCGTTGCAAAATAAAGGATAAATGCTTTTGCACATCTTGTGCAGCTTTTGTAAAATATGCGGGCGAAACAGAAGTTGTAAGTTAGGTGGGGTAAGTGAAACGACGGGAAAGTAAAAAGGGTGGGTTGCATGATCTAACTTAACCATAACCTAATATATGCCTCTTGCTCTCTTCACCCTATAAAGAGCAAGATGCGTATATGGTGCAACGCACCCTTAATTCTAAACAGTAATTTACCGGAGTTTAACCGTGAAGTTGTGTGTCTTTAAAAACAGGATTATAGTTTATGTTCCAACACTTAGATCGCTCCGATCATTTAAAACAAAAGATAGCACGACTTTCTCTCTTTCCCCCTTTCTTACAGGCCAACGACAAGGAGTGGCGATGACCGCCAATGACAGCCGCGCGCGACCCTCGACGACCACCGACGACAGCAGCGCGAGTCCCTCGACGACCGCCGACAACAGCCGCGCGAGAACCTATACGATCGCGCGCGACAGTCGACGACAGCCGCGCGAGACCCTCGATGACCGCCGACGACAGCCGCGGGCTGCTGCTCGCTGTCGCCTGCTATCGTCAATGGTAGAGGGTCGAAGTCGAACGGAGTTCCGATGCGATAACGATCTGCTGGTAGGTGGATAAAATCGGAACTAAGAAATCTTCAAAGAAATACAACTTGCTTCGCTCAGAGTCAGAATTTTGTGGCTGTCCCATGCCTGTCCTGGAAACACGCCTATCACCGTCATACTAAAAAAACATAAGAAATCTCAAAGATTAATGATGAAAACGGACGACATCTAAGACGAACAATTTTAGAACCTTTAATTTTAGGTTTGATACCTAAAAATAAAAACAATGTAACCTTGAAATCAACTTACAAAAATAGAACAAACTAACAAACAAATAGAATAGTATTCACGCTCGCCTAGGTCTCCTGGAAGACATTTCTTTATTGAAGTAAGACGTCTTTTTATATGTATTGTCCATTGTGTTTTCTTGTGTGCAATAAACTATAAATAAATAAATAAACAAATAATGAAAATAGGAATTATGATTTCATAGGGTAATACGCTACAAACTGCTAAACTTTCAAATATAAAACCAATAATAAAAAAACTATAAAATTAAAGGGATTATGATTTGATTAAACTGCTAGAAAATTTCGCCAATTTCATAGGTAAAATTTCGCTGCCACTTCAAAATTTTAAACCCGTGCCTAAGCACCTTTAGTCTCCAAACACTCATTAAATGGCCGTATCAGTAGTTCTACAGTTTGACTAGGCGGGTATGTTTGCCTAGGGCGGCATACGGTAATTGCCACCAGTCACCGAGGGTCGCCACTGAAGTGGAAACGTGGAGATGAGATAAGGACCTTGGCGGCAGGCAGGTAGGATTATTGATTTTTTGATTGAAAAAAAACATCTTTGCTTAGGGTGTGCTGGGGTGATGACGTATTCTTGAATAATCCCTTCAATGTCATAATTTATCTGGAGGTTCTAAAGTAAACAGTTATGCTTATATGTACCTATATAAATAAAAAAGAGCGTCCAAGTGCGTGTCGGGACACGCGCAGTATAGGTTCCGTAGTTTTTTTTACTATTTTTTACTTTTACCTCTTAATACTCAGCTAAAAGAAAAAATATATTTGTAGACTTGCATAATTTTAAAAGACCTATCCAACGACACCCTACGCTATGGGGTAGGCGAGAATTAAAACAAAACCGGTCAAGTGCGAGTTAGAAACCCTTAAAATATGTATATAAAAAACATAAAAATGTAACGAAAAAAGAAAACTTGTAAAAATAAAATAAGTAATATGAAAATAAATTATATCTAACATACATACGCCCAAGCTTTTATGTAAAATACTCAGAATTTTTCAAACTATTTATCCTGATAAGTAAAATATATGTTTACTTACCTATGAATAAATACTATTGAAGATACATGAGGATGTGGAAATTTCAATGATTTTTAGGGTTCCGTACATCAAAAGAAAAAAAAAACGGAACCCTTATAGGGTCACTTTGTTGTCCGTCTGTCTGTCTGTCAAGACCCTTTATCTGATGAACGGGTAGAGGTATCAAGTTGAAATTGATACCATATATTAGGGTCTATGAACCACACAAGATCTGTAAATTTCAATTTTTTACAACGACGCAATCAAAAGATATGGTATTTTATGTCCTCATCTCCATGCAAAAAAGCAAAACCTACAGGGTACTTCCCGTTTACCTAAAATTATGAAATTTGGCAAGAAGCTAGGTCTCATAGTACAAATAAAGGGAAAAGTCTGAAATCATTGAATATTACAACTTTTCTCAAAACTAATGGTAACCAATTGAGGTGAGCTCCCGTATCAAGAATATTCATCTATATATATAAAAGAAGAAGGTGACTGACTGACTGACTGACTGACTGACTGACATATCATCGTACAGCCCAAACCGCTGGGTCTAGAGATTCCAAATTTGGCATGTAGGTTCCTTATGAGGCGTAGGGGTGCACTAAGAAAGGGTTTTACAAAATTCCAACCCTAAGGGGGTAAAATAGGGGATGAAAGCTTGTATGAAATTCCGTCAGTTTTGAAGTTAGGATCTTCAAAATTTGTATTAAGGCTGACGACTAAAAATTAATAATTATGTGTCTCAGGGTTTTTGAAAATTCGACACCCTTAAGGGTGAAAAGGGGGATGAAGTTGATAATTATTTATTCTTAAAGTAAAATCCACATAATTTATTATTTAGGCATTAATGATGTAATTCTATGCAACGTTCATCACTGTTATTGAAATTCCACCCCAAATTCAATCCCTAAAAAAGGGAAATGGGGTGAAAAAGTCTAAAAACCAATATGGGTATCGTTTGTATGGTTTATTGGGTCGCTGATTACGAAAACTACAACAATTTTGAAATCAAACGTGGTGGACGTGAAATACCATCATCCCCCTGGGGATGGAGTTGGGGTGCGATAGGTTTGAAATGTCTAAAAATCAATATGGGTGTCGTTTGTATGGTTTATCGGGTCGCTGATTACGAAAACTACAACAATTTTGAAATCCAACGTGGTGGACGTGAAATACTATCATCCCCCTGGGGATGGAGTTGGGGTGCGATAGGTTTGAAATGTCTAAAAATCAATATGGGTGTCGTTTGTATGGTTTATCGGGTCGCTGATTACGAAAGCTACAACAACTTTGAAATCCAACGTGGTGGACGTGAAATACCATCGTCCCCTGGGGATGTTGTTTGAAATGTCTAAATTAAATATGGGTGTCATTTCTATGTTAGGGATAGCGGTTAAATTGGCGTAAGGGGTAGGGATAGGGACAGGTAGAGGTAGAGAGGTAGAGTGGTAGAGAGGTAGAGAGGTAGAGAGGTAGAGAGGTAGAGAGGTAGAGGTAGAGAGGTAGAGAGGTAGAGAGGTAGAGAGGTAGAGAGGTAGAAGGGTAGAGAGGTAGAGAGGTAGAGAGGTAGAGAGGTAGAGAGGTAGAGAGGTAGAGAGGTAGAGAGGTAGAGAGGTAGAGAGGTAGAGAGGTAGAGAGGTAGAGAGGTAGAGAGGTAGAGAGGTAGAGAGGTAGAGAGGTAGAAAGGTAGAGAGGTAGAGAGGTGGAGTGGTAGAGAGGTAGAGAGGTAGAGGGGTAGAGGGGTAGAGAGGTAGAGAGGTAGAGATGAAGAGAGGTAGAGAGGTAGAGAGGTAGAGAGGTAGAGAGGTAGAGAGGTAGAGAGATAGAGAGATAGAGAGGTAGAGAGGTAGAGAGGTAGAGAGGTAGAGAGGTAGAGAGGGAGAGAGGTAGAGACGTAGAGACGTAGAGAGGTAGAGAGGAAGAGGGGTACAGGTAGAGGTAGAGGGAGAGGGAGAAGGAGGGGAAGGGGGAGAGGGAGGGAGTGAGGGAGGGGGAGGGGGTGATGAAAAGGGAGAGGGAGGGGGCGAGGGAGGGGCAGGGGGAGAGGGAGGAGGGGGAGGGGGAGAGACAGGGGGAGGGGGTGATGAAAAGGGAGAGGGAGGGGGAGAGGGAGGGGCAGGGGAGAGGGAGGAGGGGGAGGGGGAGGGGGAGAGACAGAGGGAGGGGGAGAAGAAGGGGGGAGAGGGAGAGAGAGGGAGAGGGTTTTAGTTTTTCTCAATTATAGTACTTCTGCGAATTGGCTCTGTTTTGAAATATTACATAAAGGTGTCTCTCATCTCTCTCTTTACATTTGTTAGGATACTGCTGCTTAGTTCCTCTGTTCTGAGTAATTTATGAGTAACGTCTGTATATTATATAAAATTCAGCTGGATCTTGAATTATACTCATTGATTTGCGCAGGGTTAGTCCTGTTTTTCCTTAGTTTAAAATTACCCCGAAATGACGGGAAAATATCTCATTGCTTCGGAAAACCGGTAACAACATAAATAGGAAATCCACGCGAGCGAAGCCGCGGGCAACAGCTAGTACGAGTATAAGAGAGGGGTCAAGTTGAATGGTCAAGGAGGCGATTTATGTTTGTTCTATTTTAAAAACGGGAACACTTACAAACTTAAAAATTGGTATGTTTATAGTGCATCAGCTATAAAATAACAACAAATAATAAAATTTGGTCAAGCGCGTGTCGGACTCAAAAAACCGGCCAAGTGCGAGTCGGACTCGCGCACTGAGGGTTCCGTACCACCACATATACATAATTGTATTAGTTGAAATTTCAGTAAGTTAATGTGCTAGATTTTTTGAGTCTGACACGCGCTTGACCAAATTTTATTATTTGTTGTTATTTTATAGCTTATGAACTATAAACATACCAATTTTCAAGTTTGTAAGTGTTCTCGTTTTTAAAAAAGAACTAAAACAAAAATCGCCTTCACGACCATCCAACTTGACCCCTCTCTTATATTAATGTTCTTGAAACGGGAGCTCACCACAATTGGTTATCATTAGTTGTGAGTAAAGTTGTAATATTTAATGATTTCAGACTTTTCCCTTTATTTGTGATGTGAGACCTAGCTTCTTGCCAAATTTCATAATTTTAGGTCAACGGGAAGTACCCTGTAGGTTTTGCATTTTTGAATAAATGTATGGAGATGAGGACATAAAATGCCATATCTTTTGATTGCGTCGTTGTAAAAAATTAAAATTTTCAGATCTTGTGTGGTTCATGGATCCTAAAATATGGTATTAATTTCAACCTGATACCATTACCCGTTCGTGAGTTAAAGGGTCTTGACAGACAGACAGACAGACAGACGGACAACAAAGTGATCCTATAAGGGTTCCGTTTTTTTCTTTTGAGGTACGGAACCCTAAAAATCTAGCACATTAAGTAACTTACTGAAATTTCAACTAATACAATTATGATTATGTGGTGGTACGGAACCCTCGGTGCGCGAGTCCGACTCGCACTTGGCCGGTTTTTTTTCATTAAGGGAACAGAAAGGAACATGAGATTTTTCTTTTTATGTATGCTTACATGGTACCTACTAAAGTGCCTGATACATGGTCGGCAACATGAGTCCCGACAGAGGTGACCTTGGCTGGCAACCATTAGGGTTCTATAGAGAATTGGTTGTAAACTGCGAACTACACGGTCGGAACGCGAAATACACGCTCGAAGCGGACCAAGGTCACCTCTGTCGGGACCCATGTTGCCGACCGTGTATCAGGCACTTAAGTGACATAATAAACGAGAGTTGCCAAGTGCAAAAGGCTTTTATGCAAAATTCTCTGAAATTTTTTAGCACTTTTATTCTACGAAAACAGTCGTTTAAGTGCCGTATTAGTTTGAAAATGGCGAACGTTTGTTCGTTCTTACGAAGTTTTTCTCACAAGTGTTCTTTATGAATCCAATAAGATGTTTTCCTTGAACAAATCTCGCAGCCTTCAATGAGATCGATATATTCTTCATCTTCTTCGAAAGGGTCTCATTATAAACTTCCCGGAACTTCACAATACTTTGATTCCAACTGTACGTCTAGCGAAAAGTGAAGAGAGGAGGGTCCAAACATTTATTTTATGACACAAGTGGGCTGACAAGCAGTTGGGCCGGGCCACCTGATCATAAGTGGTCACCACCGCCGCACCCACTGTGTTATTAATGGCATAATTGGACAGCAAAAAGCGTTGCCCACTCTGAGAACTAAGATGGTGTGTCTCTGTGCTGGTAAATTCACTGGTTCCTTTTCCCTTCAAACCGAAACAAGCAAGGGGTATTTATATCCCCAGACGGACTTTGCACAAAAGCCCTACTACCTACAAGAAGTAGTTTCTATGAGATGTTTTTATTTTTATTTTGTTAAGTTGTTCAATTTCATGGGTAAATTCGCATCCTCCAGGGATGATATTCCCCTTTTGTTGCACTTCAGTATCTAGCTTAGACCTAACAGTGCTATGGACTATCCAGCCACTGTCGCCTCTGTCCAGTATCGCAACTAAACGCGTGAGGACAGGGCAACAAAGGACACAGAACTATAGTCTCATTGAAGCTAAGGAGGTGCCCTTATTAAAAGGGAACATGCATAAATTTTTTTTGTCGCATTTATCAACAAGATATGAAAATACCGTAGTGGAGATGACAAAACGTGAAATAAAAATTTTTATCGGCTTAGAAAAACGGCCGATATAAGCATTTAAAACTATTAATTACGCGCCTATTAGACAGAAAGATCCGACATGAATAGTGACGTCACAGTTCATTACGGCCATATTATAAACTCCGTGTTAAATTTCGTTTTGCTAGAAAGAGACAGAAACAAATCTTCGCGGGCTTATATCTTTTTCAATTTCATAGTTATTCGAAAAATTGTTTTATTTAACTGTGAATTAAATTAATAAGAATATTTTTTTTAAATAAAAAAAATTATGCATGTTCCCTATTACACATGTATTTTCACCACCGAGCTTGAAACTCAAAGAGAAGAAATCAAGAGAACTGTGAGAGAAATGTTCGTATAACGGTGGCGCATGGCGTCGTGCGTGAGAGGAAAACTCGAAAAACATGACTCTCCCTTATCTACCGCGGTCTACAAAAAGTAATAAATTAATTTAAATGGACTTTTTTCTTATTCAATCATTCAAATATAATTATAAAAACAAAAGAAATATTAAAGAAACGGATTATTTTTCTTACATTCACATTTAACAACGTTACTGCTCCTTGGTTTGAACCTGTTGTTTGAACCTACTATCTACCTTTATCAAGACAGCCAATTGCTCTAGAGGAGGAAAGCGACTCAGAAGCGATAGTATTATCAGAATGAACACCGCAAACACTGGGGATACTAGTCAGTCCAAAGATTGCGAACCTCCTTGCTTCGCTCGGAATAGATATCTTACTAATTCATTTTACAATGGGATGACACCTGCCAACACGTCCCAAATTTTTATGTCAAACCATCAATGATCACTAGGAAATATTCAAAATAACCCGTCAAATCCATAGAACGACGCCTTCCCTACCTTGTGACGAATTATTTCTATAATCATCCTTCTAATGACCCTTATTTTTCTGTGAGTTAGTCATACCTTGTAGAGACGTCTCTACCAAAATATATTTGCAATTTTAACCTATTGTTTCTAGGATATTCGGAATTCTGTTTGAACTATTTAGGAGGTAAACATACTAAAGTCGCCCTCAGAAATGAGAAAGGAGGCTGATGAGCTAGTCTGCTACCATTTGAAATAGGGAATATGCATAATTTTTTTTAGTCGCATTTATTAACAAAATATGAAAAACCGTAGCAGAGATGACAAAAAGTGAAATGAAAATTTAAATCGGCTAAGAAATGCGGCTGATATAAGCATTTAAAACTATTAATTACGCGCCGATTAGACAGAGAGTTCCGACATGGCATGTGACGTCACATGCCACTACGGTCATATAAACTTCTTATTAAATTTCGTTTTGCTAGAAAGAGACAGAAACAATTCTTCGATGGCTAATATCTTTTTTAATTTCATAGTTATTCGAAAAATTGTTTTACTAAACTGTTTATTACATGAATGAGGATAATATTTTTAAATAAAAAATAATCATGCATGTTTCCAATTGTGCTAAGGTAGCGTAAAAGAAACGGTAAGTATAATACTCTTAGATGACCGTTCGTGCGGTATGCGGTATGTCCTTGCAATGGGCAATGAGGCTTCTTTGATGAAAGATAGCGGCAAAAAAACAAAAAGGATTTATTTATTTATTTAATTTATTAGGTCACCAACAGAATGTACATCAACAAATTCTTAAAAATGAACATTAAAGTTAACAATTTAAATGTCATTCTAATTATAGGTGACGACGGCATTCACAAACTTAAGTAACTAACTGAAAATAAATTAAGAATAATAAGTTAATATCTAAACATATTTTAAACTACCTACTCATAATATAAAGAAATATGAATTAAAAACATTTATGTGAGATTTATAAAATTTTACATCGTCAGATACCCCAATCGATGATGATTTTTTTTATATTACACTAGCGGACCGCCTTGGTTTTGCACAGGTACCACTAAGTTTTTCTATGACTGAATCACCTGGCTCGCGTAGTGACTAAAACTAAAATAATGGAAATCCTATTTTTTTCATCCCATTTTTCATGAATGTATGATTTTCCGAAAGTACTTTTACGCGTGTTTCTTTATTTCATGGTTTCACCCCATACTTTATTAACTCCCAGCCTCTATTTCATACCGTTGGGGGATGATTTTCAAATCATCCTTAGATACGCAATTTTAAACTTTCTATCATGAGAGCTCCTCTTTAAAAACAAAGTAGTTTCAGTCAGCGCCATGAATATCAAAAAAACCGGCCAAGTGCGTGTCCGGCCACGCACAATGTAGGGTTCTGTAGTAAAGTTGGTTTAGAAATTATTATTGTTAAGCAGGTTTCAATTTTTTCATATTTTTTTCCGTAATTTTTTTACTATTCCTTCTTAACCTGTTAAGCGTACTTAGCTAAAATACTTTTCCTTTTAATTTCATCATATATGCCACTACTATGAATTTTCTCACATATCTAGTAATAACCTTAGTAGATAAGAAGACGGAAAGTCAATGTGAAGACTATACTGAATTATTTAAAATGTGTGAAATATTACCGGTCCACGCAAAGGTAAAATATTTGATTGCACTAGAGCACTATTATAGCACTGATTTGAAAACACTGGTGTCGAACAAATATAATAAAAGAAGGGTGAGGCTAAAAAAGCTTGTACAGTCAGGTTCGGTGAACTATTATGGGAGAAGACTTAATAAATATTTAGTACCTAAATTGTACAATGAAATCGATTGGCTTAGAATGGGGGAAAAAGTTAGTAAAGCAGTATTAAAAAGAAATTTGAGAAGGATAATGTTGGGTATTAGTAGGTAGGTATTTTTTGTCATAGCTGATAGTATAGTCTTATATTATGCATGGTAGTTTGTAACATGTGTATGTAAAATAACAGGTGCACTAGTCGCATATGTGTGAGCGCTATAATCGCCAATAGCGGGATATTTTTTTTTTAAATATGCAAATTGTACCTGATTTAAATAAATAAATAAAAACCGGGCTGGCAAGGGCACGAAAAACAAAATCATTCCCGCTTTAGTACCATAGAAAAAGGATTTTTTTCGAAGTTTTATTACACCAATTTGTCGACTAATAAGGGTCTCTGAGTTAAGTCGCGGACAGATAGATAGACAGTCAAACAGACGGACATGACAAAACTAAAAGGGTTCCTCGTTGACTACGGAACCCTAACAAGGAAGTTCCGTAGGTAGATACCGTTATTCTACATTTGAACCCCTTTCAGTGGCTTATTTGCTTCGGGAGCAATACCAATGAAAATTCACATTGTATACTTATACTCGTAGCTTTTTTATCACCCTTTAAGATTTCACAAAGTTATTGTCAGGAGAACTCCTCCTTTAATTGTGCTACGAATGCGTCTACGCAATTATTCATGTGTTCGCACCACCTCCACCCACTGATTACCAGCTGTGATAGCCGCAAAGAACAAATATCGAGCAGACTTGACTTTTTTGCGTTACAGCTCTGAAGGGGATGTGAATTCGAATAGAAAATAAAATTTTGTTTTCCTGTAGAAAGAAACTGCAGTAGATGATAGCATGTATGGGAGGTTCTTGTTTTTAGGGTTCCGTACCTCAAAAGAAAAAAAACGGAACCCTTATAGGATCACTTTGTTGTCCGTCCGTCTGTCTGTCTGTCTGTCTGTCTGTCAAGACCCTTCACGAACGGGTGAAGGTATCAGGTTGAAATTAATACTATATATTAGGATCCATGAACCACACAAGATCAGAAAATTTCAATTTTTTACAACGACGCAATCAAAAGATATGGCATTTTATGTACTCATCTCCATACATTTATTCAAAAATGCAAAACCTACAGGATACTTCCCGTTGACCTAAAATTATAAAATTTGGCAAGAAGCTAGGTCTCACAATACAAATAATGGGAAAAGTCTGAAATAATTAAATAATACAACTTTTCTCATAACTAAACGTAACCAATTGTGGTGAGCTCCCGTTTCAAGAACATTCATATAAGAGAGGGGTCAAGTTGGATGGTCGCTGGGGCGATTTTTGTTTTAGTTCTATTTAAAAACGGGAACACTTACAAACTTGAAAATTGGTATGTTTTTAGTGCATAAGCTATAAAATAACAACAAAGAATAAAATTTGGTCAAGCGCGTGTCGGACTCAAAAAATCTAGCACATTAACTTACTGAAATTTCAACTAATACAATTATGTTTATGTGGTGGTACGGAACCCTCAGTGCGCGAGTCCGACTCGCACTTGGCCGATTTTTTTATCTATGTTGTTTACTTACGAAAAGTTATTCAATTTCGTGGGCAGCTTGAAGTTTCAATGTGTGTAAGGGACAGCCTTCCGATAACTGAAAAGGCATGATAAGTTTACGAAACTGAACATCTTTTAGTGAATGAAACTTTTAGGAAATGAAAAGAAAATTGACCTTTCCATACAAACTGTTCAATTGTTATTAATATTTTCATTCCCTGAAAGTTTCATGAACTGAAAGTTGTTCAGTTACATCGACTGATAATGCCCTTTCAGTTCTTGAAAAGCTGTCACCCTGTGTTATATCCTTTTTGTCACACTTCATATAAATGGCGTGTTTTTCTTATTTTCATTCATATTTGATTTTTGTTTTCCATTTGAGCTGTCCCGAAATAAAATTTAAATGTTTCAAATTAATTAAATTTTATTTAAATATTGATGTTCCAAAAAAATGTAACAAAAAGGAAAGTATGTAAGTAACTAAAATAAACTTCATTTATTACATCTTTTATTTTTGAAGCACCACTTTGTGAAGCTTGATTACTGTTTTTTTTTATTTATACTGTTTAAAATTTTGGTTTTACTTATCTGTAGGTATAAATATGTTATTTGTAAACAACTACGTTTTTGGAACATGGTTAATCTTTGACCACTTACAGCCTCTGCAAAAACCGAGCTAAATCAGAGTTGCGATTTACCCAATAAATAAAAAAGCTGGTACAAATGTACATATAGAATAGTCGTCGTATTTTTTAATTAGGTAAAAAGAAGTAGACATCAGAGAGCTCCAGACAATCAGACGGGTTGTCTTTAGGTGACTCTGTATGTGCTGAACAAACGTTCTATGCAAACTTATTTTTAATAAAGTAAGGTTAAAATTTTTTTTTTCAGTATACAAATACCTACCCGACTGTGTAGAAAAATATGAACTGAAAAGAGAAAAAAACAAGTTCTCAAAACTTCATGAGGAGGCATAGGGACAAAAAAAACTACAAAATATATTTGATGTTGAAAAACCACCTCCAAACACATTATTTTAGTGCGCCCCGTTTTTCCCCGCCTGCATTATATTTATTTATTTACTAGTACTTATTAGTTTTATTAATGAAACTTTTTTTAAATATTTTTATTTTATTTTAATCATTATTTTTTTATACCCTATGACACTCCTACAATGAATACAAATCTAACGAAAGCTCACATGTTGAAATTTATTTAGCCGTTTAAGCTCAAGTCACACAGAGGCGGTATGGTTGCGAAAGCGGTCCGGGGGCGGTTTGGCGGGAACAAAATACCGCGCCGAGACCGCTTTTCAATGTGACATAAGAACTCATACTTTACAAAAAATACCGCCACCGGAACGCTTCGGCTACCGCCTCTGTGTGACGCGGGCTTTAGGCTGCAGAGCGCGACAAAGAACTCGACATAAATACATGAAAAACATAACATAACCTTTCTGTTATGGGACAGTCAAATAAAAAAAAAATTACAAAAGCTGTTTTTTTTATCGTTACATACACGGTTTATATGGAAAGACCAAAAAAATTTTAAGGGTGAAGCCATGTTTCTTAGAAAAAATATTAGGCAGTTTTATGGTCTAACATACCTACTCCTATTTTCGCAGCGATTAAAAGCCTGAATAATCAATCCCAAAATAAATTTTGGTATAGTCATGTGTAAGGTTCAAGTACGGTTAGGTATAGTCTCTGGACTAGAATTAGAAGTTAGGTATTCTTATTTCGACTTGTTCAAATAAAAAAAAAAAAAAAGTCTTGGACAAAAAACTGCATTCTTAGTTAACTAGCAGTAAATTAAAGGATTAAATTACCTCCCACTGTTACAACATTTAACTACAAAATGAGAGAAAAGACTTCGCCGTTCACAACCACTTACGAGTTTCTTAGAAATCAATTTAGTGCTCATCCTGTAACTTAAATGCTTCCGAAGCTTCATTTTATGAACTCCTGTACATTTCGATAGATTTTATAGTGCGGAGTCCATTTAAAGAAAATAAATTAAACTTTTTAGTGTCGTCTGCGCTGTTCGAGGAAAAATAAATGTTTTTTACACTTTTTCCGATACGATACGCACTGAATGCCGTACGGGGAATGAGAACAAAAAGATGGCAGGTGCGAGTTAAAGCGCGGTCGGTTAGTGTTCTGTAGTTAAGTAAAAAAATAAAGTGTGTCTTACATTTTATTAGGCTAAGCTTATGATAAAACATTTTTTATTTAGGTATAGTTATTTATACAAGGCAAGGGTTGCCTCTGCGGAATACTTCTCTTATTTCTTGTAAACAAACTGTCAAAATATTGACGTATTCATAGTATCCCAATAAAATATTTTTTCAATATTATTCTTCATTTTGTAACGGACTGGGTTGCGAACTAACCAATATACGTACTGGGCCAATCTTTATTTTCACCTCAAAACCGAAATCTTCCACTTTTTACCCGAGTGCCCCAAAACAGGAGGGTTATGTTTTTATTTAATATGGCCGTCTTACAGTACTTAATTGTTTTATATTTAACAAAAAATCATCCGGATCCAAATTTAAAAAAGTCTCTCGCTTCGGATCCGTTATAATACAAACTCACGAGCTTTCATAAAATCTCGGTCCAAGCTTAAATCTAAAAACTTCCACTCCTTAAGTCACTTACGGAACCCTAAAAATGGCGATGCACGCGTTCAGTAGTGCATTTGTAATCTGATACGAGCTGTGGAAGCAGATTAAGATCTCAATGGCGACTGGAATCTTTATTATCACAACTCTTGAGTCCTGACTGTATGGTGTTTGGAACTTTGAACAATCTAGATGGATTCAGCAAGCGTAAGGCGTCTGTTTTGTTTTTTGCGGTTTGGTAGCGGTGTCTTTGATAAAGTGTATGAAACTTTGAATTATCTACTAGGTGTAAGAGAAAGGGTATATCAAACCTGAAAGATGTGATTCTGCTTATCAAAGTGAACAACTTTTCCTAAGGAGCATAGGTCGAAATACGAAAAAAAATATTTGACCTCCCATACAAAATTTTTGACCTTCCATACAATCAGCTTAATTCTAAGTGAGGTCCAAAAGTATGTTCCTTAGGGAAAGTTGTTCAGTTTCATGGGTACATTCACATCCTTCAGGGTTGGTATACCCTTTTTGTTAAAACCTGTAGATAAACTTAAGCTAGCGGGTCTATTTTTATTTTTGCGGTTTGGTAGCGGTGTCTTTCTTTGGTCTTTATGTAAGTACTATTCTTTCCTTTCTTTAGTCAAGATGTAAATTTATCTATGGCAACTCGTATTCGTGCTAATATCCAATAATAAGTTGTAAACCTACGTTAATGTAAATTAGTGTCATGTAGAGACGTTTCGCTTGCAAAAACAGGCAAGCTAAACCGTCTAACCAAATTACCAGTGATGATCACTAACAAAAACCGGTCACTCTGAATGTCATTTTGGGTGAAAATAATTTAAAACAACTATTTTGACATCGGAATTTGTTAATTATGAAAGTGTATTATTTTATTGTAGGTGACCGCAGTAAGTAAGATGTAAGATACAAAGGAGGATGCTGCTGCCCATCCTCCAGTTTATAAGCCCTTAGTCGCCACTTACGACACCCACGGGTATGTATGGGTCACCTACAACCGCGGTCCATGGTGCCAGCCATAACGCTAACAAGCGAGGTGACTATGGTACTTCCCCTCTACATATTTCCAGTAAAAGCTAGAATTCCGGAGGGAGCTCCCTGTCCTGTAGTGGACGTTTCATGGGATGTTATGATGATTCTTTTATTTAATGCTATAGGTACTTAATATAGTACAATGATATCCCCTGGTAAATATGTATAGTTATGTGTGTTAATTACCAGTATTTAGTTTTTCTAGTAATTAATTTTTTCCGAGATAGTTGCTTGTTTATAATGAGTAGAACCACTGGGATACGGGAGCAAAACCAATAAAATTTCAAGCTGTATAAATTAATTTTAGTCCAGTAAAAATACGGTTTTGCAAAACATTAAATGTTAATAGCTACTTTTTTGTGTATATCGTATTTAAATATGATGTTAAGAAGCAATATTTATGAATCCACCTAAAATTTAAAGCGGAACATTTTTTTCGAATAACAGCTAAGGCAAAAATAGTAATAGACAATTATATACTTTGTGTCATAGATTAACGTATACTTTACATATAGGCATAAAAATCCACCATAAATATATTTAAAAATATCAATTTGTTTCAAAATATAAAATCTACACTAATATTTACATATAAGATCCAATAAAGTCGAGGTAAAATAATATAAATAAACTGAGTTAAACTCAACCTTTTTAAATGAAAGTGATTCTTATATAAATTCACAAAAATTCCATACTAAATAAATAAAAAGTTTTTTGTAATCGCTGGTTTACAATGATTTTGTAAACATTTATGTTGGATTTGCCAAAAATGTGATTACTTAGCACTATTTAAATTATTGGAAAGCAAAACGGATCTATTACTATTTTTGGTTGCGAAGATAACCTTCATTTAAATTTCGTGCTATAAAAGTTAAACAATACAAAAACGCTAATATTTTTAGGTGGATTCATGTAAAATATGAAATTATGAATATATAGCAAGCCGTAAATAAAATAAAAAATCTATTAACATTTTTTTCCGAAATTCCATATTTTTTTAATGTTTGGACGGCAAAATAAATAAATAAATGAAGTAAATTTAGGTGGATTCCATTAAAAAGCCTTACACAGAAATATAATCTATCGATCTGAAAAAGAATCACGGCTATTATCAATTATTTCCGTTTCGCCATACAATCTCTCGTAATTTTACTGGAGTATTTGTCCACTTGACGAATTGCGTTACAAATAACATCAGAATTATAATACTAGTAGTTACAGTATTCAAATATTTGTATATTTTTTTTACGTAGTACAAATTTATCATTGATATCAGCAAAAGAAAATAAAAATAAATTGTATTTTCTTTGATATCGGTTATGGTTATTTTTTTTTAATTTATTTAATTTAAGTTAGGACTGTGGTCTCTGCCTACCCCAACGGGAAAGAGGCGTGATGTTATGTATGTATGTAAGTTGCATTATGTGCCTTGAAAAGGTCCTAATATCTCATTTTTGTTACGAGTTTCGTTTTTGTTGTGTGTTTCATTTCCTTTTTGTGACTATGGTAGTTTTGCCCTTAAGGGTCTCTGAATGACACCCATAAGGGCTTATACTGAGCGCTAAATGATTCAAATTTTGTTCTGCGGCGTTTCGAAAATCAAAAATAAAAATTTCTAATTTCCATACAGTATTATCAGCTGATCAGTCTCGTTTTTAGGGTTCCGATACCAAAATGGTAAAAAAAGGAACCCTTATGGTGCCGCTTTGTCTGTCTGTCTGTCTGTCCGTCTGTCTGTCACACCTGTATATCTCGGCAACCACTCATGCTATCGACTTGAAATTTGGAATAGTTTTAGAATATGGTTGTCTAACTTAATTGCACGTGAAAGAATTAAGAATAAAATAAGATTATTAATGTAAAATGTAAAGGGGGCCCAAATAGGGGGGGGCAAAATTTCAAATTATCGATACTAGGTTGAGTGGGGTATCATATGAAAGGGCTTTAATTGTACATTCTAAAATATATTTTTGTATTTTTTACAACTCTTGGTTTTCAAGTTATGATGGAAAATGTCAAAAAAAAACCGTCCCCCCCCCACCTTATCTCCGAAGTTTGTGGTAGGAAAAATCTAAATTAATTACAGTCGATAGACATTTATGTAAATATTACAGAAAAAATAAAACGATCTTTCTAAATTGCACAGTTTTTTAGAAATCTGCATAAAACCTTTACAAACAAATTTAGTTTTGCGGTCCTAAAAATGGACTTTATTGCTTCCAAAAATACTAAAGGTATATCGGAAAACTCGGCGCGCGAGTCCAACTCGCACTTGACCGGTCTTTTTTATGAAAGGTCGACTTTTTACCCAAATTTAAAAAAAGATTTTGAGGTCTACCGCACTCGAAAATACAAGGTGAGACACGAAGGGTATATCAACCCTAAATGATATTAATCTATAGGTTAATAAATTATTAAATACAAAATGTGAAATCCAATTTTGTTTTTTAGGGTTCCGTACATCAAAAGAAAAAAACGGAACCCTTATAGGATCACTTTGTTGTCCGTCTGTCTGTCTGTCTGTCTGTCAAGACCCTCTATCTCACGAAGGGGTAAAGGTATCAGGTTGAAATTAATACCATATATTAGGATCCATGAACCACACAAGATCTGAAAATTTATTTTTTTTACAACGACGCAATCAAAAGATATGGCATTTTATGTCCTCATCTCCATACATTTATGCAAAAATGCAAAACCTACAGGGTACTTACTTCCCGTTGACCTAAAATTATGAAATTTGGCAAGAAGCTAGGTCTCACAGTACAAATAATGGGAAAAGTCTGAAATCATTAAATATTACAACTTTTCTCACAACTAATGGTAACCAATTGTGGTGAGCTCCCGTTTCAAGAACATTCATATATAAGAGAGGGGTCAAGTTGGATGGTCGCGGAGGCGATTTTTGTTTTAGTTCTATTTTAAAAACGGGAACACTTACAAACTTGAAAATTGGTATGTTTATAGTGCATAAGCTATAAAACAATAACAAATAATAAAATTTGGTCAAGCGCATGTCGGAGTCAAAAAATCTAGCACATTAACTTACTGAAATTTCAACTAATACAATTATGATTTATTGTGGTAGTACGGAACCCTCGGTGCGCGAGTTCGACTCGCACTTGGCCGGTTTTTTTTGTTATTTTGACAAATGTTTCTTGGAAAAGTTGTTCAGTTTCATGGACAGAACCACCTTTTAAACTATCCAGGGTTATGAAAATGTAAACGTGTAGGTATGTATAATACATACACGTACATTGCGTGAACGTGAACACATGTTTCGTTACCTCAATTACCTCACTTGCCCTATCTGTCTCGTTAATTGCGTGTTGCACGTTCCCATACAACATTAGCAAACAATACTACGATCCTATCAAACACCGCACCACCGCACCACTCGTTGGATGAAAAACTGGGTTAGACGTACTTAAGTTCTTGTAAAGGTCTTAACAACTTGTGAAGACTTTATAATGGACCTATTAAGTAATTTTGTGTCGATCTGTCGACCGGTCATCGTTGGCAACACTTTGACCTTCGAATAGGGTTACCAATGACTGAAAAACTGTCAAAATGACAAAAGTCTGATTAAAAAAAAAACTGCAGAGTGCATATACAGGGTTATTTTGGACCCCTGGCAAAATTTTAGTATGTTGCTCAGAACATATATCTGAACAACATTCCTAAACGAACATGGGTCGAAAAACAAGAAAAATTTAGGTCCTCCTATACAAATCTTGTGCCGGCAATAGTAGGATTTGTATGAGATTAACTTCCTTTTTTACGTAGCAGGTGTTACCACTGATGCCCTCCGGAGCACGGAAGACGCGATCTGTTATAATTCCAACGCTTACCAATCTATTTTGCAGAGTTATGTAGCAGAGAAAATTGTTTACAAACTTGTTTTTTCTGACAGCTTTAGCCGATTGCTTTTGACATAACTGCACATGTGTTGGTAAGTGTTGGAAGTAGGTAACGAAAAAAATTGATTATACAATACACCACTCGCCACCCGCAACTTTCGTGATCGGATTGAAAGACCATTAACTACTAATATAACTGACGCAAAACATATAATTTGTAAAATGCCAAGCTACCGTTTACGAACAAAAATCGAAAATAACTTTGCTCTAAATAGGAGCCCCTAACAAGAGCGAAGTCTTTTACTGATTAATGATAAGTACTTTGTGGTGAGAAATTTTATAATAATAAAATAATATTAGTAATTGATTTAAGTATTGATATTCTACTAACAAATTATGGAATCAAATTTTCTGAAATAAATTGATTATTATTATTATATATACTTAGGTAGTGCTATTTTCAAAATATTATGGGATGGTTACTTGGAATTTTATAAAAAAAATAGTGCCTTTGACACACCTAGATCACTGCATAAAGCGCGAGTGGAATAACTGTATCCACACTGCAGGTGTCAAATGTGAGATTGACACTAGCGTAGGGCTGTCACAGGGCTGTACATTTTATATTTTTTCACTTTTACCACAAAATATAAATCTTTTACCGACTGTTGCGTTTGAACACCGTGAAGCGATAGAGTAAATTCGGGTGTCATTCAGAAACGGTTCGCTAGAACGAGGCTAAAACCGCGAAGCAAAACCCTGGGCTAACCCTATCACCGGTAAAGATTATTAGCTAAAACCTGGAACTCTGGATGTATTTTTTCTTATTACGGGCATAGAACAGAGGTTATGGTACCTTGTTAACGAAATGTCTCGCAATGGCAATGGCGCACGAAATGTAGAGTCAGGCGGATGTCAAGCTTGACACGAGTAGTAAGTAGAGCTTGTAGCGTAGAGCTTCTGTAATGAATGAGAATGTGTAGAAGATCCACGGTGTCAAGCTTGAAGTGCTTTTAACTGTATAATAGTAGCTTTACACCGTAATTAAATTACTTACGTACGCGGATTCAAAGCAAAATCGAATTGCAAGAAAATCAACACGGATGGCGTAAACTTCGAATTCTCGGAAATACATTATTTCTTAAACTTTGTGATTCATTGATTTCCACAAGAGATCATGTTTTTTAACGGTATATTAGAAAAAATAACGTATAGACGAGACAGTAAAAGTGATAAAAGTTAAAAAAATATACTAATAGGTTAAGGCTCTAAAAGGAGCTAGCACGTCTATTTTACCAATTTTGTTGGAAGTAAAAATTTAGCTAGCCAGAAAAACTTTATCCTTGAATATCCACAGTCATATTTACTGTAATTTCGCTTATATTAAAACTCAAAAACCCGTAGTAAAAGCAGCTGAAAGCCATAAATTAAAGGAAGTCCCCATTAACGTTTTGAACTGCGAAAATTCCAAAACAGTTTCAATATTCAAAGCGGCAACATCTCCGATAATTCAGATTAGCATTCGGCTTAGCGTCAAGTCTTATCCAAACTGTCGCAGTCTGCGTACTCCCTAATTTCCATTGTACGTACTGTAAACTAGTGGAAATCCTATCAAGAAATTTTGAATTCAAATTAATTTATGGAAACTCCGGATATAAATATTCAATCCAACTCAAACTTGTCTGCCGCTGATTTCTATTATGAACTGCGAAAACTGATGAAAACGTACACAATTCGCACCCTCGCTTTCTTGCAGAAACTAGCGGCGTTTTTGTCGCTGCGGCATTCTCGTCCAAGCTGAAACCTACCCTATGATGGAGAACTGAGGGTTGATATTCGAGTAAAGGATGGTGTGGGGGATGCTGCGTCTCCGTATGTATTATAAATTGGTTTAGAGTGCGGGGGGAGTGCCGGCCGTCGCTCGATACGGGCCAGTCTCGGATCCGACCCGCGCGCGGTCGCTTCGCTGCCGGCACAGGCGAAAACGAAAACCAACCTCCTGACTCCCCATTTTATTTTTATTTTCCTATTAATCAGTGATTCTATATTCAAACTTTCCGCGCCATAATACGTCATTGTGTGTGTGTGCTTGTTATATTTGAGTGTTTGGATTGTGCTGGGGTTGCCAATTTTACGTGAAAAAGGTAAGTGTTTGCGAATTTTGGCATGCTGTATTTTAGGTAATTGGTGTTATTCTATTTTTAGTCAAGAAAGTTGATGTACATTAATATTAATGTTGGGTAGGGAACGATTTTGAAATATCTTGTGGTTTTGTTTACAAATATTGGAATAGCCGGTTGAATGTCAAAGCCAAGTCGAAGGCTGCGCGCTGGTTCGGCCTGAAAATCACGTCCACACGACACGTCTGTTTTATCATCGGAGATAAGATAAGTCAATAATAGTTCACTTATTTAGTTTTTAATACCTAATCAGACTAGGTATCTCTGTCTCTAATGGGATTTTAAAAAAATCATGATAACTGTTTGGAGAGCTTTTTCTGAAAGCTATTTGGCTTCAACACGCAACAACAATTTTATTGCTTCACAATTTTCAAAAATCCATTTTTCTTTTTCGACATACATTTTTCACTTTTAATTCTAACTAGAAGGATATCTTTTTTGGCAAGCAATCTAACTTGACGATGGGGGGTCAAAGCTGTAGCTTGCCACAGAAATAGTTCCAAAGCTCCATACTACTCCATGTGTAAGTACCAAGATTTTGAAGGTGGTTGGGCTTTGTGATGTCCTTCTGGGGAATTACCACTATGTTTTATTTCTGCCGTAAAGCAGCTGTGTTTTGTACCGCTGTAGTTTACTATTATTTATTTATAATCTGTGCCGCTGTGTTTCTGTCTGTTCCAAGGTTAAGGGCCAGCCTTAGTTCTCAGGGTGGGCAACTCACTTTTCTGCCTTATTGGAGTCAAGTATGCAATGCCTAATAAGATAGTGGGTGCTATGGGCGGAGGTGACCACTTACCATCAGGTGGCCCACCAGCTCGTTTGCCCACTAGTAACATAAAAACGAGATCCAGATTAGAGAGAATTAGCACGCGCATAATTTCACGTTCGATTTCAAAAAGTCAAAGTACAAAGTACTTAGTTGTAGCTATTCAGCCTCAAGTTCAGCCCTCAAAACTTATACACAATTTTGGTAAGACCCTGTTTTAAAATTTTCTAGTTCCCATGGTCCGGGTATGTTTTAAGTATGCTCTAAGCACCTCTTAAACGCTATTACTTAAGTCGAGGTATTAGGAAGTGGAGTTGACTGTAATGGTAAGGTAAGATGGCTGACTTAAGTTTAGACATTAAGCTGTTAGGTTTACTGTTTTTCTTGTTTATTAGGAAAATGAGGAAAATTAAAATTAAGTGTTTCTCTTGTGTAAAATAGCTTTAAATGAGCTTGTTAATGACTTCCTACTTTCTGTGTTTTAGGTACTTTTCGTACTTTGATAACTTCGCGGTTGTCGCATCTTTAAATTATATTTGTCGCAGCTATATTGTGAGGAGCAAATGTGTGCAGAGCAGGAGGAGAAATTATAATTTACCTAATTAATTAATTAGTTAAATTGTAAACAACTTAACCTAACTGAACTTGTGAAATTACAGAAATAGGCCACGTATAATTTACCTAGTAAAATTGTAAGAAATGTAGACTAGAATATTTTAATCGTTAAATCTTAGTCAAATTGACATATCTTTTTCAACTTTGTCACTTGAATGCTTTGATTTTATTTATGTTTAATTAGAAGGGAAGCTTCATTATTTATTAACCGACTTCAAAAAAGGAGGAGGTTCTATGTTCCACTGTATGTATATATTTTTTATATTCTAATTATTTACTGAAACACTTTTGATTAAGTATTTTATTTAATTTTAACGTCCCATAAACTGCTTTCAGCTGATAGCGCATTTTGTATGGGAGGTCAAATTTTATTTTTCGGATTTCGGCCTCTGTTTCCCAGGTAAAGTTATTCAGTTTCTTGGCTAGACCAACCACCTGAGAGATTTGCAGACATTTACCAAGGACCCTATATAACAAAACACGTGACATGGGCTTAAATGGGTTAGCGCCCGAACTATAAATTTATATTTTCCAAAACATCTATAGGAAATATTTTCATTTTTCTTATTTATTTTATATTTTACTTCATAAAAAAATCCCTCACATTGTATTTTCCATTGAAAATAAGAAATAAAGAATAACAGGCCTAAAATGCTACCTTGTAAAAAACTAATCATCATCATCATATCATCCCATGAAACATCCACTACAGGACAGGGAGCTCCCTTCAGAATTCTAGCTTTTGCTGGAAAAATTTAAAGGGGAAGTACCATAGTCACCTCGCTTGTTAGCGTTATGGCTGGCACCATGGACCGCGGTTGTAGTTGACCGCAGTAAGTAAGATGTAAGATACTAAGGAGGATGCTGCTGCCCATACTCCAGTTTATAACCCTTAGTCGCCTCTTACGACACCCACGGGTATGTATGGGTTGGGACTATTCTTTGCCGGCACCACACGGGACAAAAAACTAATACAAATTATTAAGTATTTTCAGTTAAATACTAGGAAATGGCCAGATAATAGTCCGGATGAACAAAAGCACCTTCCTAAGACGGTCTTAGCGGTAACAGTCACACGTGACCAAAAACAATGGCTGAAATTTAGCATGCCTAGGTCATGCGAACGTTCAGACCTTTCTCAGTAGAGCCACATTCATTACTTCACCGCTTTCTTGGGACCATCGATCTTGGGATAGTTTCAAAGATGGATTTTAGTGGTTTTGTTATTCAATTTGCCTGAGTGTTCTAGAGTATGCTTTGTTTTGTGGTTGATGGAAGGTTATGTCATATCATCATCATATCGTGTGGATTGTAAGGCCAATGACCGACCTCACAAATCCTGGTGTCAGATTTATTGAGCCGCTCAAGGCCTGACATGGCTGACAAGTAAATATTTCGGTAAAAAGTAGTTTTTTCCCGAGGGTGTCGAATGTGGATTGGAGGGTCCGGCGAATCGTCTGGTGATCGCGAAAAGAGGCGTAGATTGCGGTGTCGTCTGCGAATAGAGCGAACTTTGCATCAGTAGGGATGGGAACGTCGCTAGTGAATAGCGAGATAAGTAAGGGGGAGAGAGCTGAGCCTTGCGGGACTTCAGCTTGGATGAAGACAGTTCGGTAAATAGAAGTCGGAACTAACGGCGTAATATACCTTGCGAAGTTCGTATCCATCTTTCTTTTCAGAAAATAAAATAATGCGAGTCATCCAGCAATGTTCTAACCAAACTGGGGAAATCGCGCAAATGTGGTACCAATCGGGATTCTAACCTAGGATCTACGGATCGAGAGCCGAATGCTTTACTAGCACTACTAGACAAGGAGACTGATATACATTGATTCCTGTTATACTTGGTAACTTAGTCCCGGGCGTGGTGCCGCTGTCCCGTGTGGTGCTGGTGTCTCGTGTGGCGCCAGAGTCCCGTGTCAAACTCAAAATCATTAAATCATTGACACTCTTAATGACACCAATTTAAAATCTCTTAACGACACAATGGTGCCGGAGTCCCGTGTGGTGCCGGAAAAGGATAGTAGGTACCAATCCATCTCTAAGGTCGTAAGAGGCGACTAAGTGATTATAAACCAGAGGATGGGCAGCAGCGTCTTGCTGTGTATCGTACCATCATATATGCTAAGGTCGCAATGCTCACCAGCGTGGTGACTATGGAGGGAGCTCCCTGTTCTGCTGTGGACGTTTCTTGGGAAGTTATGATGATGCTACCTACTTGGTAAACTGTTATATCTATCATGACGGCAAATAACTAGTAGCCTTTGGGCTGAAACCCAAACCAAAATGGGTAGGCGAATTTGGGGTGGATCCTATTATTAAATAAAGGCATATTTTGAGAAGAATGGGTGATATTCAATAAATCTAATGTAATAGATTATTTTGACAGTGACAGGTATTGTAAAACCATCGCCTGCCCCTATTCTAGAATAGAAGTAAAAGATATCGTATATCAATATAATTAACTGACAAAAAATATTATGTTAGGTAAGTTAGGTTAAAGGAATATATTTTTTGCATTGGAAAAATACTTAAGTAAGTTTTATGTTTGGCAATGATCGCGCCTTTTATGTTTCTACTTTTATATCCCAATGCCTCATTATTTAAATATTATTTTTTCCTAGCAAATATTCGCGTTTGTTCGAAGATATTTCCCTTCGAAATGCCTATGTATCACGTAAGAGAATGTGATCTTGTTAGCCAAACTTGTTCGTAAGGAAATAGGAAATAAATAATAGAACTTTAGCATTTTCCCCTTGTCGACACAAATTATGTTACGGAGTTCAATGTTCGTGCAAAATGGGTTCCAGACTACATGTATTTTGCCTAAGTAGATGAATTTTGTAACAAGTTTATTTTCATCTAGAAGCTTTAGCTTATTTTTGAAAATTTGATTCTTTAAGTGTAGCGACACACCTGTGTTCCGCTCATTACGCTCTCAACGCTTTTTTTTATTTGACACATCTGGCGGACTTTCCGCTGGTGTCATACTTGTCAGATTTTTCGGTCGCGAAACTTTCCTCATCGGAATGCCCGAAGTCTTTACGACTGAAGGAAAAGGATTTTCCAAGTTGTTCGATCTTTTTTAAACAAAATTCCGTAAAACTTCTTTAGCTAACCTTACAAGATTTCCCACACACTTTTTTTTGCGTTTAAGACACTTTTGGTTTTACTTTGGAGCCGGAAACTGAACAGCTTTGCCTAAGGATCTTAGGTCGAAATAAAAAAATATTTTCACTTGCCATACAAAATGTTTTGGTCACTTACTTTACATTAGTATATTCACGCCTTATTCCCGTTGGGGTAGGCAGAGACCACTGCCCTCCACCTGCTACGATCTGTATGGGAGGTCAATCTATTTTATCACATTACGGTCTATGTTCCTTATAAGTTGTTCAGTTTCATGGGCATATAGATAGATTCATATCCTTCAAGCTATAGATGGTATCATCCTGTAGATGGTATGATCCTATGATCAGATAGACTAATTTTACGAGCGACCTTGTCATGCCCGTATATTTCCCCTTGGATCATGAGGCTGTGTCCGTATGTACTGGCATGTACAAAAATGTTTATTTGCACCCATATCTTTTTATCTGCTAGAGATCTATCAAGATATATAAATCGGAATGATTATTATTACGAATATTAAAGATTTCGAGAGGTAAAAATTACGAAATCGACAAATAGGTACATCTTGTCAATAGACAGTAAACATTTACTTATACATAATACATAAACATCACGCCTTTTTTCTTTAAGATAGGTACTTTTGATCCGGCTTTTATTCAGAACGTCGTTTATTTCGGAACGTTCCAAAGACCTTCTTCATTCAACATTTCCATTCATTCTCGCCTTATAAATCAGGATAATATTTACCAAATATCATATCCACGTGTAAGTTAATCTACTTTTCTGCCCACCAGTACAGAGGTGAACGAACAGTCCGCAAGGGGTGATTCGCGCATGCGTGGTTCGTATTTTGGACCTCTTGTTACTGGTCGCGAGATCTTGGCAAGGTTTCAGCGTTTCAATGGAATTGGGGTGTATGTTGCGTTTTACACTGTTGTGGGATAAAGTTGGGCAAGAATTTTTTTAAAGTATTCCAAATTACAAGTCGATAGCGTGAATAGTTGCTGAGATAAACAGGTGTGACAGAGAGACAGACAGACGAAGTTGCACCATAAATCCGCTCTCAGAACTTCCTTAATTCAGAAAGGAATTCGGCATACATTGCTTCTTGAAATAAGTATAAAGGGTGTTAGGGACAGCCTTCTGAATACTGAAGGGGCATGACCAGTCAACGACAATGAACAACTTTCAGTGAACAATACTTTCAGGAAACGGAAAAAAAATCGGCTTCTCCATACAAACTGCCCGATCAAGTTGACAATTTTGTATGGAGACGCGGATTTTTTCTTTTGTTTCCTAAAATAAAAAAATTAACACAACCAAGCCTCCAGGCAATGTATGTCAATTAGTTCCTGCGTTAAGGAAGGTGTGATAGCGGCTTTAGGGTTCCTTTTTTACCATTTTGGTTCGGAACCCTAAAAGCGACCGTTTCTTCCGATGCAAACTCTAGTACACCTAATTTAGAAAACTGAACAACTTTTCTGTTGAATGTTATTTTTTTTCCTCATTAAAAGTTGGCAATATTACCTACTAGCTGTTGCCCGCGACTTCGTCCGCGAGGGATTCTATCTATCTGACCATCCATCCATCCACCCTTCCATCTATCTGTCGTCCGTCCGTCCGTCCAACCATCTGTCCAACAACCGTCCGTCAAACCGTCCCTGTCCCTGCCCCTCTCCCTCTCCTCCTCCCTTTCCCTCTCTCTGTCCCTCTCCATACCCCTATTCCTATCCCTTCCCATATCCCTACCCCTAACGAGACCCATATTGATTTTTAGACATTTCAACCCTATCATACCCCAATTTCACGTCCACCACGTTGGATTTCAAAATTGGTGTAGTTTTCGTAGTCAGCGACTCAATAAACCATACAAACGATACCCATATTGGTTTTTAGACATTTTCACCCCATTTCCCTTTTTTAGGGGTTGAGTTTGTGGTGGAATTTCAATAACAGTGATGAACGTTGCATAGAATTACAAACCTAATGCCTAAATAATGAATTATGTGGATTTTACTTTAAAAATTTTCAACTTCATCCCCCTTTTCACCCTTTAGGGTGTCGAATTTCCAAAAACCCTGAGACACGTAAATATTAATTTTAAGTTGTAAGCCTAAATACAAAATTTGAAGATCCTAACTTTAAAACTGACAGACTTTCATACAAACTTTCATCCCCTATTTTACCCCCTTAGGGGTGGAATTTTGTAAAACCCTTTCTTAGTGCACCGTTAAACCTTATAAAGAACCTACATGCCGAATTTGGAATTTCTAGACCCAGCGGTTTGGAATGTGCGTTGATATGTCAGTTAGTGAGTCAGTCACCTTCTTGTGTTTTCCCGTGGGAATGAAGTTTTTTCCCGCGGTAAAAAGTAGCCTATGTGTTATTCCAGGACCTAACCTATATGTGTGCCAAGTTTCATTAAAATCCATTCAGTAGTTTTTACGTGAAAGAGTAACAAACATCCATCCATCCATACTTACAAACTTTCGCTATAAGGTAGGAAGTAGGATAGGATAGTAGGATAGTAGAATTTGTATTAGACAACCAATAGTGTTGCTAGGTTTTTTGGGAATTTTCTTCAGTTTTATCTATATTGTACAGTCAAGTGCATAAATATGTATCTAAACTATCGTTTCTAAAGTATGTATCATTGAATGTTTATTATTATAGCATCCAATCTAACTGATATAAATATGTCTGCGGAAACTGATCAATAATATGTATACTATAAAGGACAATTTGTTTTATAACGAGAAATACATACCTTTTTAGGGACATACGAGTATTATTGCTCACTTAGTTATTTTGATATTTTTGCAACAAAAACGAAGACGTAATAACGATGAGAAAAGTTTGACATAATTCGTGAATCTTTACATAAATACATGTAATTGCAATGGATTTCAAGAAACATATTTATGCACTTGACTGTACTAAAGATCAATTTCAGAAAATTCTCATTCTCCTCGCAAACAAAAATAAACACCTGCATAAATATTCAAAACAGTAGTCGTTGTTCTCAACTTTGGATCTCAAAAGTTTTCGAACTGATTTGCATACAAATCGCGCGGCGCGGGCGTCTACTTCAACTTCTATCACAAGGCGCTGAACATTATGGAAAAAAGTTCGCCGGGACCTTTATAAATTTCACCGGTACGGAACGCTCTATAGGGGTAGTCTACAGAAGTAGTTACATTCTCGCTGAGCGTCAACTTGTTATTTCTCTATCACAACCCAAGGCGCCGAGAAAAGCGTTATGGCAAAAAGTTCGCCAAAATTGCGTTGCTTGCCTGCTTGCTATCGTGCTTGTCACTGTCTTAGGCAAATGTAAAACTGTAAATTGGTTGTAAAATTGACCACTTTACATTAATCTAGGTATAGTAGTAGTAGAGTAGTCTATAGAAGTTGAGCGTCAACTTGTTATGTCTCTATTACAACCCAAGGCACTGAGAAAAACGTTATGGCAAAAAGTTCGCCATGACCTTTTTACATATCTGCCGGCACAGAACGCTCTTTAAGTATTTTTGTTAAATTGCGTTCCTTGCTGGCTATCTTGCTTGTCACTGTCTTAGGCAAATGTAAATCTGTGAATTGGTTGTAAAATTGGCCACTTTACATTACATCTAGGCATTTATAAAAAACAGCGCGTAATTTGTTTCTGTCACTTGTTGTAGCTGCAAGATTTCATTCGGGATCGGTACGAGTAAAGCCGCAATCGCATCTTCCTAATTTCTAAGACTAATTCGGTATACATTGCTCAGAGGCTTAGTTCTGTTAATTCCAATGTCATTACTTCAACGAGCAATGTATACCGTATGAGTTTCTTAATTATGGAAGGTGTGTTTGCTTTGACTAACGAACCAAACCAAAAAATGTGATCTCAACTCATTTGGAAACTGCTGACGCCGCCGTTTCATTTGCCGGCCGTTTGGCAAGTGGCAAGTTATACCATTTACTATTCCTTTCTTGGACGAGATACCATCTTTGTTCCTGGTAACAGAAGAGTTGCAGGAGACTGAGGATTGGTAGCCAATGTTTTCTATTTCGTTACATTTTTGAACAAACTTGTGGATATATTTTGACATGTAAACTGATGGATGACGATATAGGTACGTTTCAAATAACATGTTGATGATCTTGATCAAAAATAAGATATAAGTAGACATAGAATTTTGCTATGAAACTTTAGCGTAGAATTCATTAAAGTTTTTTTCATCTGGCGTCCTAACTAATCTTCTGACCTAAATACGCCGATAAAAACAAGATACCACTCACGTGCCCGCGCAAAAAAAAAAGTTCAGTAGAATGCCGTGGGGTACCACTGGTACCCAAGGGCAGGTGAGATACCTATCGAGCAATCCATTGAAATATACCCGACGGCTTCAGGAAACCTAACTCCAAGTTTTATTTCTCGGAATGAAAGCCCAAAACAACCTTAGTTTCGGGCATCCGGTATCCGGCATCCGGGATCTGACTGGGGTTGGTTTGGGAGTCAATTTTTGCGTATTTTTGCGAAAAACGAGGGCAATTTACTGAAAAAAAAACTTGGGTACCACCGGTACCCAGGGGCATGTGAGTGGTTTGGTCTAAAGCAGTGGTTTTCCGATCGTTTCAGAAAGTCAATGAATTTAAGTTTCTATTTAGGAAATCAGGTTTTGTAACCAAGTACGCACGGCAGCAAGCACATAGAAACCAAACCAGTATAAGCTGAACCAGCGCTACGCTACAAACGTCCGGAGACAGAGATAAGCTCAATGTCAAAGTGTTTCTACCTCCGAGTGGCCGTGTGTACACCCAAGAGCAGGTTAAGCTTGACGCTTGTAACGCGACTCTAGCCCTAATGTTGTTTGAGATAAGAACGGTATAAAATCCAGTGTGTCACGCTTGAACCGAGCTTGACTATACATTATCGCTGGGCGTCAACTAGTTATTATAATTTATCATGTGTGTTGTAAGGTCGACGAACGACCTCACAGACCCTATGGTGTCAGAGTTGTTGAGTCGCCAAAGGCCTCTGACAATTCTGACATGGCTCCATTATCGACTACTTCCGTAGATGGTGGCCTGGATCAACGATTTAACATTCCTTTCGAACCACGAAATCATCTTTCTTTTCATACAATAAAGTGACTCATCTTACAATGTCCTAACCCAACTTTGAAAGTCTCACAAACGCTCTACTCTCGGCGAATGGTTATTAGATCTACTGACGGCAATTTTTCGGGTTCCGTACCTTAAAATAAAAAAAATGGAACCCTTATAGGATCACTTTGTTGTCCGTCTGTCTGTCTGTTTGTCTGTCTGTCTGTCAAGACCCTTTTTCTCACGAACGAGAAAAGGTATTAGGTTGAAATTGATAGTTAATATTAAGGTCCATAAACCACACAAGATCTGAAAATTTAATTTTTTTACAACGACGCAATCAAAAGATATGGCTTTTTATGTCCTCATCTCCATACATTTATGCAAAAAAGCAAAACCTACAGGGTACTTCCCGTTGACCTAAAATTATGAAATTTTGCAAGAAGCTAGACCTAGACCTAGACCTACACAGTACAAATAAAGGGAAAAGTCTAAATCATTAAATATTTAAATTTTTCTCACAACTAATAGTAACCAATTAAGGTGAGCTCCCGTTTCAAGAGCTTTTCTATAAAAGAGGGGTCAAGTTGGATGGTCGCGGAGTTTTTAAAATCAAATAGCAAAAGCTTTTAGTATATCATATGGTGGATAGGTACGGAACCCTTTAGGGCGCGAGTCCGACTCGCACTTGGCCGGTTTTTTTTGTATGAGCTAAAACAAACAAAAATTGCAAACTCTATTGCACAATTTGTTTGGAAAGGTCGATTTGGTTTTCATTTCCTGAAAGTTTTATTGTTGATTGATCATGCCCTTTCAGTATTCAGAAAGCTCTGCTGTCCCTCACACCCGTTATAACGTCAGTACGTGCGATCGAGACAGACTGCTTTTTTCGCTTCTTCCAACGCTTACCAAAACATTTTGCAGCTATGTCAAAAGCAATCGGCTAAAGCTGTCAGAAAAAACAATTTTGCAAAACAATATTAATTTTTCCGTCAATATACTCTGGTATACTCTGGTTTTAGTATCATGGCTGCACAATGTGTTGGTAAACGTTGGAATGGAATTGACGAATAGAATAGATTTTAATTAAATTATTAACTGATACGGAACGACCTCTAAGTGAGGTTTATGAATACGACTGATATGCAAGTTCAATTCATAATTTAATCACAAAAAAGCTTTTACGATTGAAAATGCTAAACCATTGACTATCTCAAGCAGTAACTATTGATTCGTACCACGCAATCCGACTCTAAGTATCAAATTGTGCTATTATTTTCTCATTATTAAGAAGCGTTCGTCTTAACTCGAATAAAAGGACTAAAAATAGAGCCCCGCACCCTGTGATTTCGGGCACCCGACCTTCAAGACCGAAACTAATCGGTTCACGGAATAGGAGCTTTTATAAAAAAAGCTCATCATAAGACCATTCGGAAACCCTTTGAACAGCCGACGGGTTTTATATAAAGAGGATTTAGGGGCTTGTACTCGTATGATTTGATAGAGTGCGTGCACCCACACACGATATATAGTCAAGACCAATTGTAGCCCCAAAGGTGATTGAAATAATGACACTAAAAAGCCAAATATGTCAAGCTTGACGTGATTTCGACTGTACATTACGCACCTTGAATGGAAAAGTAATGAAGGTGTCTGTTCTAACAGGATCGACTTTACACGGCCAATCTGCCGAGAACAGATTGCTTCGGGCCACCTAGCGACCTGAAAGAACTGGACAAATACAATACAATATTCTTTATTGCACATGAAATTTAAAGAACAATACAAATTATACAGGGTGTCTCATTCAAATCGGTCAGTATGGGAAAGTCTGAAACTATAAGACATACGAAGATTTGTTCTTAGGAACCATGTCACCGATTTTGATAAAAAGAAAAACTGCATTCATACATTTGAAAAAAAAGTGTACCCATATTGTATTGAAAAAAACGGTGGTCACTTCGAACACCTACTATGATAAATTAAAGTATGTAAAAACAATGCATTTTATTCATTTTAGACATCGTGTTTCATAGAGACATTTACTGCTTAAGACCTACACAACCGTTATTGAAACAGAAAAACTGTAAGCTTTTTTTTCAAAACTACCGGGTTCGATTCCCCAGCTGGGTACACTTTTTTTTTTCAAATGTATGAATGCAGTTTTTCTTTTTATCAAAATCGGTGACATGGTTCCTAAGAACAAATCTTCGTATGTCTTATAGTTTCAGACTTTCCCATACTGACCGATTTGAATGAGACACCCTGTATACTAAAACATGTGTACAATAAGGCGGCCTTATTGCTAAACAGCAATTGCTTCCAGGCAACCTTTGGGTGCAGGATATTCAGCTGACAGAGATGCGGGGACGGTGTATAATAATAAAAATTATATCTTATCAATTTAAACATACATAAAAACTCAAGAAGAGTTGGGGCTTCTCTGATAACGACAAGTGTGAGTGCGGCATTTTGCAATCTATGACACACTCGCTTTCGTGCCCTACCTGCTCAGTTTCTTGCACACGGGAGGACCTCTTTGAATGCAACCAAAGAGCATTACATTTTGGGCTAAGTTACTATAAAATAATTTGCCATTGATACAAGAAGAAGAAGACTGCATATATATATCTATACACACGTAATATATAATGAATACTTCAAGTATTAGTTATACTATTTATTTATCTCTTGCCTAGAAGGAACTGTGTGTATCAAGGAAGAGTTTTGGCACCAATTTTATTCAAAATACTTACAGACCAACTTTTTTACCCAAACACGTTACATTATCTAATGATGATCTTGCAAATAAATTAATGGAACAACATCTGTCTGATGTTCTGACTCGATAGATCGCAGAGCCAAGAAGCTCGTTGGTGATGAGATGCTGGTGAATACCAAGTTTCACAGTCTGGCCCACCGTCGCAAGGTTGCATGTCTGTCGGTCTTTTACAGACTGTACTTCGGAGAGTGTGCTTAAGAGCTCCACCAGCTTATTCCACCATCCCCATTCTACCATCGGGAGTCCACACGCACCGCAGGATTTCACCCACACTTGGTTGATATTTCACACATTCGCACAAAGCGCTTTGAAAGATCTTTTATTATGCGCTTGGCTAAAGAGTGGAATTCTCTGCCTGCGTCAGTGTTATAGACTTCTTCTGGGCGAGCTTGTCCCATCGTCGACCTCATCTCTGTCCTCAATACTAGATCAAGGTCAAGATTAAGCCCATAGACAATAAAAAATAAAATGAAAATAACACCATGAGTGAAACCAAATTCTTTGCGACTTACCTAACCCATGTACATGTACTCGTAATAGTATTAACTGAACCTTAAATGTTGAATTACCGTCTATGAATTCACTAATGGCAAAGACAATTAAACTTCTACAAGATGATCCTAGCTTGCAAGAGTACATTCTTAAGCCAGCACGTTCGTTTTTGCGGGTCAGACGTGTCGACTTGGGCTATAAAAATAGTGGCAATGACCACTTGGGCCTACGTGCCGGATCGTAGGGTGACAGACACCACCTATACTTACTTACTGTATAGGTAGACAATTACTGGTAGACAACTTTTTAAGTTGTCAAGTCGAATAACACAGAATAGATATAATAATATAGCATGAAGTTTTTTTTTCAATTTTAAATATAATGGGAATGAAGTCTTTTAAATTATAAATTTTAAAATTTTTAATGTATGTACTATTTTATATTGTTTTGTATAATGCTGTGCCCTTCCGGGTCCATATGTGTTACAATCACATTATGTTACCATCTTTTTTACCAATTTTGAATCTTCATTGGTTTTGCTCCCATTCATGAAAACCTGCAACTTTCCCTTGGTAAATTTTTTTTACTCGGGAAAGTTGCTTGCTGTCATGAGTAAAATCTCTGGGCTTCGGGAGCATAACCAATAAAACACGCTATATAGTTATACTTAAAACGTAGTCATTACTTCTCTCTGGTTTTACTAACAAAGAACAACCATAGACAGTGATAAAAATAAATATCTTAAAATTGGCTAGAATACAAATGCATTTCTTTCCGTGTGTGTTATAGAAGGCGACAAAGGAAACATCAACTGCAGGATAGTTAGCAGCGACCTTGGAGGAGCTCCTCCAAGGCAGCGACATACTGCGGTGACTGTAGTCATTGCGGTCTTTTTGTGTCAGCCGTAACGCTAACAAGCGTGGTGGCCGTAGAACACCCCATGCATCCCCCCTTAAAATATTTTGTACCCCACACTTTTGTACTGTGAAGTCCAGCAGTGGACGTATCGTATGGGATATACAGTAATAGGCTGAGTGATACTATGATAAAACAAGAACAAAACTAATAAATCCAAAAGAAAAAAAGATTTGGTCGTCCAATACGCTACGAAAGCTAAAAATAAATCTAGTTTTCGACCTATGTGTTCAGTTATAGTCTGACCGCAACCGCTGTACCTCGCCTTAGGCGCGGGACATATCAATGATGTGTCGGTCGTGGGTGAGGTGAGGGTATGGCATGGTTATGGCGAGGTTATGGCGTGGTTATGGCGCGGTTATAGCGTGGTAATGGCGCGGTTATGGCGCGGGTGCGGTGCCTCAAAATGGCGGCGGCAGTGGACGTATTTAGGGCATTCTAAATTATGATTTTTGTAGTAATAAGTAAATGTAAATTTATACAAGTTAATCGAAATCGTTAATGGTTAAATTTATTGAATAAAATATTATTGTAAAATTTATTGTTTTTTTTTATCTTTATACAAGTTAATCAAAACCCGACCTTGTAACTAAATAATTATTTGCAACAAGTTCCCATGCTTCATCCTGCACACATCTGTTACTAAAACCTGATCGATTGTAATCGTATATTACGGGCTATTTTTCTATTGACTCGCAAAACGCGATATTAAATTGCATATCGTAATGCTTTTTGATAATACTGCGGACGGATCTGTGTGCATTCGTATGGCGTGCCACCGCAAACTGCGGGGCGGCGCGGGCGGGAAGCGACGCCTGCGCTGCGCCCACAACTCACCCTCGCCACGCCACCTCAATATGCACGGCGCCATATCGCTTCTATACAATTTGTAAGAAACACGAAGTGACGGGCGCCGCGACCGTACCATACCCTCGCCTCGCCCTCGACCGACGCCTCATTGATATGTTCCGCGCCTTAGGCAAACTTAGGTATGCTCACGACGAGACGGGGATCCATCGCTCAAGGCGGCAACTAGTTCTCGCTCTTTCCTTCCCACTCCCCGCGCATACAGCGGTTGCGGTCAGACCAAAGTTACGTACAAAAATGTTCGAAGTGTCGTGATAGATGGCGCCAAATCTAAAACTTAACCCTCCGGCCACAAACTTCAACAAAGTCATTTTGAACACTGTTTGACATTGAAAACTCAATAAACTAATTCTGCTAACGATCAATAAATCATTTTCTAAAAGGATTAAATGTTTTAAGATTTAAAACGTTATTTATGCAGTTTTGTACTTAACCGGAGGTCGGGCAAAAAATGGCTTCGATTCGGTCCATTTATTATGAGGGTGCCCCGGCCATCATTCAAGATTAAAATGGTTGGAATGGTTCGGGTATTGGCTGTGATTTTAAAACAAAAATGATGCTTGAATGTTTTATCATCGATTTCGCGAAATTCCTTTATTAAAGAATATTATTTGTTTTCATGAGAGAAGAATCAATGAGCTAAAGAAAAAAATTTCAATAATTCTACAGTGGATCTTTCGTTGGTTTTGCTCCGGACGCCCAGTGATTCTACTCATGAAAACAAACAACTTTCCCGATGCTCTTTTTTGCACGAAAAAAATTTGAGCCTTTCCATACAAAATCAGTCGATCACTTGACCACTTTACATATATGTAGGCACATACTACTTAGCAGCACCTTCTTTGCGACACCGAGTGAGGCCTCCTTGCTTCAGGAATAGACTGGCAGCTGAGTATTTAGTTATTTATTTTTGTAGCTGTCGATCTTATGAAGCGTCAAGGTGAAAGGACGTCACAACAAACCATCTTAGTGGAGGGTTGCGATCGTCCTGGATCCAAAACGAATCATAATAACAACTCCTGAACTAACAATTAGTGGTATCACAGCACAGGATGTGCAAACATGGAGTCAACTGTAATAGCTACCCAGGGTCAGACTGGAACAGAAGGGTCCGGGTGCCTCATCATAAGCCCGGAGCACGAAACGTGATGTGACAATAATTCGATCCTGGTTAATTATACCTGAACCCACTATATCCTTGTGAGACTTGGGATTATGATATTATGGCCTCCTGCGCCGATATATATATATTCTTTATTGCACATTTAACATACAGAAAGTAAACAAACAATAGGACATTTACAAAGGCGGGCTTATCTCTTACTATACAGACGAAGAATTATTTTCGAGTATTTTTTTTTAACTTTGTTATAGTTCCTTGTTATTATGAGTAGAATCACTGAGCGTGCAAAATAAATGAAAATTCACGCTGTATATGACCTATAGTTCTCCATTAAAAAAAAACCGGTTAAGTGAGAGTCGGACTCGCGCGCCGAGGGTTCCGATATATTTTGTATTTTTGGAAGCAATAAAGTCCATTTTTGGGACCGAAAAATAAATTTGTTTGTTAAGGATTTTTGCAAATTTCAAAAAATCTGTGCAACTTAGAAAGATCATTTTATTTTTGCTGTAATGTTTGCATAAACTTGAGATTTTTCTTTTCACAAACTTCGTATTTGGTATTTTTTTGTAATTTTTAGGGTTCCGTACCTCAAAAGAAAAAAACGGAACCCTTATAGGATCACTTTGTTGTCCGTCTGTCTGTCTGTCAAAACCCTTTATCTCACGAACGGGTAATGGTATCAAGTTGAAATTAATACCATATATTAGGGTCCATGAACCACACAAGATCTGAAAATTTAAATTTTTTACAACGACGCAATCAAAAGATATGGCAGTTTATATCCTCATCTCCACACATTTATGCAAAAATGCAAAACCTACAGGGTACTTCCCGTTGACCTAAAATTATGAAATTTAGCAAGAAGCTAGGTCTCACAGTACAAATAAAGGGAAAAGTCTGAAATCATTAAATATTACAACTTTCCTCACAACTAATGGCAACCAATTGTGGTGAGCTCCCGTTTCAAGAACATTCATATAAGAGAGGGGTCAAGTTGGATGGTCGCGAAGGCGATTTTTGTTTTAGTTCTATTTTAAAAACGGGAACACTTACAAACTTGAAAATTGGTATGTTTATAGTGCATAAGCTATAAAATAACAACAAATAATAAAATTTGGTCAATCGCGTGTCGGACTCAAAAAAATTTACACATTAACTTACTGAAATTTCAACTAATACAATTATGATTATGTGTTGGTACGGAACCCTCGGTGTGCGAGTCCGACTCGCACTTGGCCGGTTTTTTCAACATAACTTGAAAACCAAGAGTCGTAAAAAACTACAAAAATATAATCGACCTAGTAGAGACAATTTGTAATTTGGCCCCCTTTACGAGTACAATAACAATCATATATTTTTTTAAATTCTTTCATGTGCAATTAAGTTAGGCAACCATCTTCTAAGACCATTCCAAATTTCAAGTCGATAGCATGAGTGGTTGCTGAGATATACAGATGTGACAGACAGACAAAGTCGCACCATAAGGGTTCCTTTTTTTACTATTTTGGTATCGGAACCCTAATAAGGGAAATTTCGCTTTATCATTATTTACCTATTTTTGCCCCACACAAGAATAGCAGGTTATTTTGGGCCAGAGGTCGCTCCATTCTATGCATAATTAATATCTACTCCTGTTTTGGCTGCCAAGTGAGTGTTGCTCAGTCTACCATACCGCATTAAAAATTAAACTTCATGTGCGCAAAGAGATCCTTTTGATCATTATTTACGAATGTGGTACGTTAGGTTAGGAGCATGTTTGCAGTATACTTAGTTTGTTATTGAATATAGTTTTATTTCGATGTTTAATTTCTTTTAGTTTTGTTGGTTGTCTTGTCTTGAGGAGTCCTTCCTAAATTCATCGACTAATTCGGCATACATTGCTGGGAGGCTAAGGGTCGTATTGATAAATCCATCTCAAGTTTGAGTTTGCAATCAAGATGTCTAATTTGTATGTGTAAGGTACATATTGAGAGCAATCTCTCACTTGAGATGGATTTATTAATACGAACCTTAGTTCTGTTAATTTCAATATCCTTACTCCAACCAAAATGTATGCCGAATTAGTCTTTGAATTAAGAAAGGTATGGTGGCGGCTTTCTTTAGAGCCTTTGTGTGCATGCAGCTAAGTTTTTTCTCTTATATTTTCTAACAATGTTAAATTAGGTCGTCATAGTCTTATTCCGTTTCGGCGGAGTTAGAAACCCTACCTAACCTAGATAAGAGGATTTGACAAGGGCACTGGTTTTTACACAGAGCGCTGTCATCTGCCCTCAGCAAAAAAAAAAACAGAGCCAGACGTATAGATATTGGGCTTTTGCCAGGTTAGTGACCACCTGCCTGCGACAGAGTTTTCGACTACTATCAGTGACAGTACTGGGACCAACAGCTTTAGAAGCGCGGAAAATGCTAGAACAATTTTACACTAACCGCTCTTTTTTTACCACACCAACTTTTGCGAACGGGAAAAAAGTAGCAACTTCTAAAACTTAGCCACGAGTGCTTGAACAATATTACTTCACCTGTCTGACCCGTAAAGGTTGTAGCAATTTCCGATAGTAAAGTAATTGATCGCGTTATCTCGTTGAAAGGCCGCCGGTATTGTTACAACTTATAACATAGTTTATAACATATTTTTATAACTTACAAGATTACTGGCTTGACGGGAAAACATACAACAGTCGACACAAATTCGATATTACTGGTAAATTAGGGTCAAACAACTCAAAAACTAAGGGTTCCGTACCTTACCATATTATGATATCATATTATGATATGTATATGTCCCGTATGGTGCCGGCAAATAATAGTACCAACCCATACATACCCGTGGGTGTCGTAAGAGGCGACTAAGGGTTATATACTGGAGGATGGGCAGCAGCATCCTCCTTTGTATCTAACATCTTACTTACTGCTGCGGTCACCCACAACCGCGGTCCATGGTGCCAGCCGTAACGCCAACAAGCGAGGTGACTAATGGTACTTCTGTTTCATGTATTCTATGGTACTTCCCCTCTTCATTTTTCCAGCAAAAGCTGGAATTCTGGAGGGAGTTCCCTGTCCTGTAGTGGACGTTTCATGGGATGTTGTGATGATGATGAGTATGATATACTAAAAGTTTTGGCCTTAGATTTTAAAAACTCTGCGTCCACTCAAACTTCACCCCTCTTTAATATGAAAGTTCTTGATACGGGAGGTCACGTTAATTGTTGTAATTGGTTGCGAGAAAAGTTGTAACACTGTTTCCGTTGCTTGTGCTATAAGACCTAGCTTCTTGTGAAATTTTAAGGTGATCCGTTTTCCATACAAAATTCAATTGACTCGCTATCTTATGCGGGACATCAAATTCTGTTGAAAAACGAGTTATAAAAATCTTCGCTGATCAATACAGCTAATGCACCGAAAGTACTAGTTTTTGTTAGTCACTTTTGGTTCAATATTACGATTGTGGGCGTGCGGTCAACACCGTACAGTTGCCACGTTTAGCCTTAAGGTTAGGTCAACGGTAAGAAGCCTATAGATTTTGGTTTGTTTTATAAATGTATGGAGATGGAGGACTTAAATGGCCGTATTTTTTTAATGTTAACACCTTGAAGGGTATGGACCTTGATATTTGATGTTAATTTCACTTCATACTTTTTCGTGTTCGTGAGAAAAAGGGTCTTGACAGACAGACAGACTGACAACAAAGTGATCCTATTAAAGGTTCCGTTTATTTCCTTTTGAGGTAAGAACGATAAAATTTCGATATAATTTACCGTACGGGGGTTTTTGGGGGCGAAAAATCGATCTAGCTAGGTCTCATGTCTGCAAAAAATCGTTTTCCCCGTGTTTTTAAGCATTTGCGTTTTAGACAAAAACTTAGAGCGCCATCTGTTGGCGGGTAGCATAGCTTGCTCATCCGATGATATTTTAATGTTGAGGCGGCTATTATAGTGCGGAGCTCAGTCGCCCAGGTACTACTATTTATTAATTGTATGATATAAATATATATATTTGTAAACGGTTTTTCGAAAACGGCTCTAAAGATTTCAATGAAATTTACTACACGGGGGTTGCCGGAGGCAGAAAATCTCTCTAGCTAGGTCTCATGACTGGGAAAATCCGTTTTCCCTGTCTTTCTTTGCATTTCACGAAAATAGCGCGTTTCAGAAATCCTTCAGCGCCATCTGTTATTGGGCTTTGGTTAAGATTATACAGAGCAAAGTTTGGTCGCCCAGGTACTAAAGTTAAATCTCTATATTGTCTTTTACCTATGTTGACCAAAAAAAGTGATACAATAGTGTACGCAACGAAGCAGTTGACCCCAACATAATTTTATTTGGCAGGATGATAAAGAATCATGAATTAAGTGTAAATTCAAAATATCCAAAACAAAAATTTACAAAAAAAAATTCATACATTTTTTGTAATTTTTGTATGGAAACATTAAAAGTACCGATTTTTTTTGGATTTTTTTATAGAAGGTTTGTCTCATGTAGTGTAATAACCCAGCGAAGTTCCATCGACTGAGGATTTAATGCGGGGATCTTTATACAACGATCCGCTTCGTTACCTAGACTACAAAGGTTTTGAAACTGGCTTTGACGCGCATTGTAGCGCCCCCTTGTAGCTACGCTAGTACTATTACCTCATCATCATCATCATATCAGCCGAAAGATGTCCACTGCTGGACATAGGCCTCCCCTAAAGAACTCCATGACGACCGGTCCTGCGCTGCTCGCATCCAGCGGCTTCCCACGACCTTGACCAGATCGTCGGTCCACCTTGTGGGGGGCCTGCCAACGCTTCGTCTTCCGGTACGTGGTCGCCATTCTAGAACCCTCACGCCCCATCGGCCATCGGTTCTTCTTGCGATGTGCCCTGCCCACTGCCACTTCAGTTTAGCGATTCTCAGGGCTATGTCAGTTACTTTAGTTCTTCTGCGGATCTCCTCATTTCTGATTCGATCGCGCAGAGAGACTCCGAGCATAGCCCTTTCCATAGCCCTTTGGGTGACTTTGAGCTTTCTGATAAGGCCCATCGTGAGCGGCCACGTCTCGGTGCCATATGTCATCACTGGCAACACACACTGGTCAAAGACTTTCGTCTTGAGACACTGCGGTATTTTGGACGTGAAGATATTGCGGAGCTCCCCGAACGCTGCCCATCCGAGTCGGATTCGACGAGTAACCTCTTTCTCTAAGTTGGATTTACCCAGCTGGACTGTTTGTCCCAGGTATACGTACTCATCAACAACTTCGAGCGTAGAGTCTCCAACTTTGAGTGGAGTGGGTACAACAAGGGTGTACTATTACCTATTCTTTGGTATTAGTCCATATCTCCATCCATCACCAGGCTCTCACACTTACCATAGAAATTGTGCAAAATAGCTTTTAGCTACTTATAGTTTTATAACTGAATTTTATGTGTGAGAGCAAATAAAATCTTATTGTATTATTGTATTGTATATTAGCTGGTGCCCGCGACTTTGTCTGCGCAGGTTTATAAATTGTAGCCTATGTGTTATTCTGATGTTTAAGCTATATTATTGTAAAGTTTCATTAAAATCCATTAAGTAGTTTTACGTGAAAGAGTAACAAACATCCATCCATCCATACTTACAAACTTTCGCGTTTATAATATTATATAGTAGGATTATTATATTCTGTGATACGAGTAGTAGGGTCTCATCTTACAGTAATTGCCTACTTATAAATTGTGCTTTATGATACAAATTACGCGGGGCGTTTGCCAAATCGCCCCTCTGATCGGAGGCGGGCATAATGTTGCATGTGATGCATTTTATTAGAGATCTTATCTTTAGTTCGATGGGCTGGCGGGATGGGCCGTACATGATTTGAATTTTAAAGAAAAATGTTCAGAATTCTGTTTTATAAAATTTTGTTCATTGGAGTGCTCGTGGCCGAGTGGTAGTTGCTCTTTCTTTCTAATCACGAAAGTTAAGCAATGTTGGCCGCGGTCAGAACTCGGATGGGGGACCTCTAGTGGTATAACAACCAGAGCGTTTCCGTGCTTCGGAAGGCACGTTAAGCCGTTGGTCCCGGCTACTGTCAGAGAAAGTAGTCGTTAAGCCTAGTCAGAGGTCATTTGGCGGCTTGAAAATATTAACAGCCAGGTTGGGCAGTAACCTGCCAAAGCCCTAGTCTAGGATTGGGTCTGGTTTGCCCTCTGGGTTGCGGGGGTCAGATGGCAGTCGCTCTGTGTAAAAACCAGTGCCTTCGTCAAATCTCGTATCATTGGTAAAAACGAAAATGATGATGATGAAGTTTTGTACATTTGAGACGTTATTGCAAAGATTTTTTTGTACATGGCCGTTTTCATTCGATACCAAATAAACAAGTCAGTAAAAAAAAACACCTACTTACTTATTAGTCCGGTCCCTTATTATAGTCTTATATCGCCAAATTCACCAAGTTTCACCAAATTACACCAAATATTTTCCAGGTACTAGTTAGTTACTCGTACATAGCTCTCAATTTTTGATAGGAGCCAATTCTGGAATTTTGTATGGAATTTTTTTGAAATTTAAGAATTGGCTCCTATAAAAAATTGAGAGCTATGTACCTAACTAGTACCTGGAAAAAATTTGGTGAAATTGTAAATCGTGTCTACGTGAAGCAGCTAACTGACCGCACTATAATGTAATTTGTGTAGTTTTGACGAAGTCAGATCATTCTCCGATCAAGGCAAAAAAAACTTTTGACTTGTAACTTAGCAGTCGGTAGTATAATGTCAGACAGAGGCAAGATGAAAAATTACCCCTTTCCCAGGATCACCATTTTTTCTTGCCCGCTATAACATCTTCATCAGGCAAAAGACGTCCACTACTGCACAAGTATATACCATAGGTAGAATCGTATTCTGTCCGTTTTTGTGGAAGCCTTTTTTGTTCTATTTTGTGTAAGTAATTTTTACCCTCACCATATCCTTGTTTTTGCATCGTTTCTTGTGTATTGTTAATCTCCTTCGACAGGGTAACCCATTACACCGCCCATCAATCATTGCGTCAAGCTACACACGATATCATTTATTCTAACATACTATTTACAGCCTGTGGTGCCAGCATAGAAAAGTACCGACCCATCTCTACCTGTGGGTGTCGTAAGAGGAGACTAAGGGTTAATGAGTCACAGGATGAGCAGCAGCATCCTTCTGTGTATCACATCATCTTATATTCTGCGGTTACCAACTACCGCGGTCCATGGTGCCAGCCGTGACGCTAACAAGCGTAGTGACTATGGTTCTTCCCCACCACATTATTCCAGCAAAAGCTGGAATTTTGTAGGGAGCTCCCTGTCCTGTACTGGATGTTTTATGGGATGTTATGATGATGATGACTATTTACATAGCATTATACTTAGTGTAACGGACAGAACCAAGCCTGAAGGGTGTGAAGCATAGTGGTCGTAACTATGGTAGGTAAGTACTTCCCTTCTAAAATAAAAAGACGAAAACTGAAACTATGGATTTACATCATAATTTTTTTTCTTCATGGAGATCTTTATGGGAGGTCTATGTCCAGCAGTGGTCGTCTTTCGGCTGATATGATGATGATACAAGGAACATAAGTTGTTTATGTCTGGACGGTTTTTTCTTGACGCTTTTTTTTATGTTGCGCCACTTTGTTTGTGATGCACGAATAATGATTTTGTTTGATTTATATTTTTGTGTGTTCATTCAGAAAATAACAATACCACTCTGTGTAAAAGGGAGGCCATCGTAATAGGCCAGTTGTGACAGCTGTCAAACGTATGAAAAATTACGACCTGCAAAGAAAAATGAACCCTGTGTGGTGGTGATAAGGAAACGTCAAAACTGACTTCTTACGTTGGTTCTACTTTAGTTTTTGATTCGCACTCCCAGACAACCTCAAAAGTTGATTATTGTTTTGCATGGCTCATAATTTAACCGCAAACGAATTAGCAAGCCTCATCTAACTCAGCACATGACTGGCGATTTGTCTTCGGAAGGTTCTCTCGAGTGCGTGCACAACATAACATCCCATGAAACGTTCACTACAGGACGCAGATAAGCGAAACTGAGAAAATAGTTTGTTCAGAATCGAGAGTAGAATCAATTTCACGGGTTTTTGATAGGGGTAATATTTTTTTATTTTTGTTATTTAAATTATTGCCGCTTCTATCTATATATATAAAAGAAGGTGACTGACTGACTGACATATCAACGCACAGCCCAAACCACTGGGTCTAGAGATTCCAAATTTGGCATGTAGGTTCCTTATGAGGCCTAGGGGTGCACTAAGAAAGGGTTTTACAAAATTCCACCAGGGGAATTGCAGGGGGAGAGGGAGGAGGGGGAGGGGGTGAGACAGAGGCAGGGGGAGAGGAAGGGGGGAGAGGGAGAGGGTTTTAGTTTTTCTCAATTACTTCTGCGAATTGGCTCTGTTTTGAAATATTACATAAACGTGTCTCTCATCTCTCTCTTTAGATTTGTTAGGATACTGCTGCTAAGTTCCTCTGTTCTGAGTAATTTATGAGTAACGTCTGTATATTATATAAAATTCAGCTGAATCTTGAATTATAGTCATTGATTTGCGCAGGGTTAGTCCTGTTTTTCCTTAGTTTAAAATTACCCCGAAATGACGGGAAAATATCTCATTGCTTCGGAAAACCGGTAACAACATAAATACGAAATCCACGCGAGCGAAGCCGCGGGCAACAGCTAGTTCTAAATATTTCTGTGGATACGCGCGCTGGCGCGGCGCCGCGCGGGAAGGAGTGCGCGGACCTAGAACAACGATGAAACGAGAACAATCATGAAACTTTAAAATAACAATATCGAGATAAAAAAAACATTTTTTAAGATTTTTTTTACGGGAAAGGATTTATTTTAATGAAAATCAGTTGGGGTGTATGAGGGTTTCGCTTATTCCATTAAAACGTTGTATACTATTATAATAGAGACTGATCAAACACTCGTAGTCATCACACAAATGTTTGCCCTGGGCGGGGATCGAACCCGCGACCCATGGCGTAGGAGGCAGGCTCACTACCAACCACACCAACGGGCCAGCTAATATGAAATTGCCCAACCCCAGACACCTACATTTAAAGTTCATATCTCACACGCAAACAAAGTTATCTTATATCCGGATAGCACACGAGACTCCACAGCTCTAACACAATAACAGACCAACAGTATTTATCCCTGAAGCAATTTAGTATTCTAAACTCAGGGGACCAATCGAAGCGACCAGCTTCGTTGATTGGCTGCCGTCGCCAATAGAATACAGAAGAGAAATAACGATAAACGTCGACTTCGCCTCGTATCAAAACCCTGCTCTCGTTGCATAATCAATGAGGAAAATTACTTCAGAGAGGTGTCAGGAATTATTGCTGTCAAAGAACCAGAAAAAAAACCGGCCAAGTGCGAGTCGGACTCGCGCACTGAGGGTTCCGTACCACCACATAATCATAATTGTATTAGTTGAAATTTCAGTAAGTTAATGTGCTAGATTTTTTGAGTCCGACACGCGCTTGACCAAATTTTATTATTTGTTGTTATTTCATTGCTTATGCACTATAAACATACCAATTTTCAAGTTTTTAAGTGTTCCCATTTTTAAATAGAACTGAAACAAAAATCGCCTCCGCGACCATCCAACTTGACCCCTCTCTTATATGAATGTTCTTGCAACGGGAGCTCACGACAATTGGTTACCATTAGTTGTGAGAAAAGTTGTAATATTTAATGATTTCAGACTTTTCCCATTATTTGTACTGTGAGACCTAGCTTCTTGCCAAATTTCATAATTTTAGGTCAACGGGAAGTACCCTGTAGGTTTTGCATTTTTGAATAAATGTATGGAGATGAGGACATAAAATGCCATATCTTTTGATTGCGTCGTTGTAAAAAATTGAAATTTTCAGATCTTGTGTGGTTCATAGATCCTAATGTATGGTATTAATTTTAACCTGATACCTTTACCCGTTCGTGAGATAAAGGGTCTTGACAGACAGACAGACAGACAGACGGACAACAAAGTGATCCTATAAGGGTACCGTTTTTTTCTTTTGAGGTACGGAACCCTAAAAATATTATAGCGAGAGTTTATAATAGGTAAAGACCTATTATAATAATGCAATGCTAGTACCTGCCCAGAAAAAAGTTACAGTAATTTTATTTTATATTAGGTTAGTAACAGTTATTTAAAAATGTAAGTACCTAAGCTTGTACCAACTAAGTAAACGTGGAGGAGCGTAATCACCAACAATCTACCCTGAAGAAGAATATTTGTAAAATAGGATAAACTTTTTCTTCATTTAAACGTAAGTATATAAAAAAGGATTTTTTTTCCATTTCATTTAATTTAAAACATAAAAATATACGATTATTTTTCAGCCTGTAGTGTTATCGAAAAAAAAAATCTCAAGAACTATAAATCGAAAAGAGACAAACCTCTTAAAAATGGCAGCGGTACAATTTAAGCCAATAAAAATTCTGTCTAGGAACATTTTTTAATAAATTTATTAGTTTCGCGGTCACTATCGACATTATGATAACATTTTGACGGGTTCTTGTAAAGATTTCGGACCTCCTTGCTTTGCTCGGAATAGATACCGTGCTAATCAAATACTAACTCATTGGTGCTAATTTATTTTACTATGGGATAACATCTGTTAGCATATCATCGTCGATGATTATGAAATATTAATATTCAAAATAATGCATTTACAAAGATAATAGGATCATGTAATTTGTTGTGACTTTATATCACCCAGCCCTAACTTGTGGCAAATGATTTCTTTAATCCTACTTCTATAACCCTGTTATTCTGAGGGTTCTTGCCACGATATGGTATTTCTGTAAGTAAATTTAGTTCAAAAGCTTCAAAAAATACACATACGTCATACATAAAAACATTTGTACAGGTACACTCAACCGCAAGTCAGTATAAACACTTTTGGACCTTATGGCGTGGTAATAGAGTTGAAAAAGTTTCTACCGACGAGCGGTTGACCGTACCTACACGGTTAGGAAGGTATTCTTTTAATTTCTATTCTACAATTTTCTCCGGATGTGTAATTCGAGCTAACCTAGCAGTTGCGCATTTAAATTCAATATGCAACACAACGCTTTATGGTTGATTATTATTATTTCTAATAGCATTTTAATATCAAGTGACGCAATGACTGTCACTTATAATATGATCTTATAAACAAGCAAACTATCGTCGACGTATATCGACACCAGTAACCGTACCCGTTTCTTCGTAACTCATCAGTAAACATTATGAAGAGTAGTGGCCCGGTGATGACACCTTGGTAAACAATGGCTGTTTTAGGAATTTTAAACTGAGCGTAGAGTTCTGGATATATGAGCTTTAGGAAAATACTTTTAATATCCTGTTTATTTTTGGAGACATAATCTTGAATTAAAATAATAAATACTGGTAACAAACAAGCTTAAGGTATCAGTAAAAATACAAATAAAATTTTTGACAGCTATCTTTCATGATAATTAATATTCTATGAAACATACACTGCAGGACAGGGAGCTCCCTCCAGAACTCACGAATTGTCACTAGTCACAACGCTTGTAAGCGTTGTGGGCGGTTGGCGAACGCAACGCTTACAAGCGTGGTGACTGCAGAGTGTAAGATGGTACGACACACAGAAAGATGCTTAAGCATAAGCATAACATGAAGACCTTCGTCGCCTCTTACGACACCCACGGGTAGAGTTGGGTTGGTACTATTCTTTACATACCCTAAATTTTATCAAGAGTAACTGCATTGTAATAGATACTGTTAATTTACTGTTGTATATCATAATTTCAATTTAGATTCTATTATAGAGGTTTTGTTCAGTTAATTACATAACGGGACATAAATGCACGATCTTATAAGATTATTAAAATGAACGGATAAACTCACGTTTTATATTGACGGGATAGGTTTATTCGTTCATTTTAATAATTATGTGTAACACTCACGAGTCTTTTAGTGATAAAATCTTATAAGATCATCATGCTTTAATTTTTGGCGAAAAATTACACACCTTAAGTACTGTATTGTTCAGTCAAGAGCACGTAATTGTTGACACCAGCACGAGTCTAGTTCTTACGATTATAGAAATAAGGACGGTACATCGTCCACTTTGACGAGCTGCTTAGCGTGTCCTTCACTGTACCTACCTATAATAAAATTGGGATTGGTCCCTTACTTTTAAGGAAATTCCACACTGCCACAGTCCATTAATAACTTGAAACACCTTGAGCTTGAGACCGCCTTTGTTACCAGTAGCGACGGTTTTAATTGTGAATGTGATTCTACTGATGTGCAGTTGATTGTACCTACCAAAATCACTTTTTATACTACAAATTCTTCGGTCTATTTGTACAACCTTGTACTTTATAAAAATATCCCCAAAATGCCCCTGATATTTTGGAGCTTTTCGTGCGTGACATCACTACAACAACCTTCAAATTTGAAGACCACGTTCCCCTAAACATGTAATCTGTTCGGTAGGGCTTTTATTGTTGTGCGTCAACTTGTTGTCATAGACACAGGTTCGAACCCTGATGATGGATGCTATCGATCACGTAAGGATATGCATGTTTTATAAACTTTCTATTCGATGGAAGATATTTTTAAAATGAGTGTATGCTAGGTAATTCATGAAAACATGAACACGAAAAATAACTTAGATTTAGTAACTAGTACTAACTGTCGGTGTTTTGAAATTTATGGTAATTTATTGTTCGTGTTCATTCATGTTTTGTTTTTATTTACAATGAACTTGCTCTTGACCTCAAAGACAAAGATGAGGTTGAGGGTTAAACGAGCTTACCCAGAGGAAGCCTATTTAATCGCGAATAGATTCGGATTTATAGACTCGGGAATATAGACGTAAGCAGGACATTTCATCTTTGACTGTGCACATTATAAAAGAAGTCGGTGGAATATCAACCAATTGGGAAAAGGCTGGAAGCCAGAATAAAAAAAATCGACGGAATTCGACACTCTTCGACGTCATACAAAATGCAGAGGTATAATCATTCAAAATAGTGCGTACGAGCCTACGCCACGGAGTCGTGATGCCTATAGCAGCGTCAAAGATAAGACGCACAAAATAACTGCAGCATAAAAAATACCGACTCTAAAATTCTGTTTTGTACTAACGATTGAGTTTCAGTGGCGCGTGTGATAGAGCAACATATATAACACCAATCTGTCGTGCAAATAAGTAGTCCTATTTTTTATAGAACTCTAGTTTCCACAGGGATAGTACACACGCCCGCGCGTCAGTGGAAACAATTTGACCTTGAGCGGTTCTCTGGTGTCAGGCGTTTGTAACGCAGCGCTGGTTCACGTTATACTGGTTTTGTTTCTACGCGCTTGCTGCCGTGCGTACATAGATACTGAATAATCACCCATCATTATAATATTGCTACTGACAAATTGGAACTCTACCTTTTCTCTCGTATTTAAGAAATAAATAAGTTTTTGAAAAGCATTGAAAGTGAAACAGTGCAGATGCAATTGTTCAGTGGATGTGTGGAGTGACCAGAATTGAAAAAAAAAATGAGGAGTAGGGCGTTCATTATAATGAGGTAAGACCAGCATCAGAGTGATTGATAAGTGTCATATTATAACTGTAGATGGAATGAGAGCCCAAGGAAGGCCGAGGAAAAGTTGGATGGACTGTGGGAAAACGAAATAAGAAAGAGAGAAGTGAAAGACGGCCGATAAAGAGAAATGGAAGTGATCGATATAGGCGAATGATGAATGAAAATTAAACTGTTCCACCTCAAAGAGTCCATTAGAACGCATTGTGTAGTTAGGAACGTTAAAAAGACGGCGTATTTGCAAATGTAATCCTGTAATGCAAAGCGATGGACCTCCGACCTGCCCGGGGCTAGAGGTGCGCTGAAATAACAGGCATATTTAGTAACAGATATTGATAACAGAGGGAGATAATTCGCTTGAATAAAACCGATGTGATGTAAAAAAGGTGCATAGAGTTATTGAAAAGAGAGCCAATCTCATAATTAAGTGATATGATAGATTGAGCCATAAAAAAACTAATCACATTTATTGTGTCGAATACTTTGAAATTCACAAAAAAGAAAATCATTGAGAAAACCTAAAGTTAAAAGTTAGTTGCATAATTTTAATAAAGTTTCTAATTATTAATTCTTGGAAAAGAAAGTAAGTCTAAGGGAAGGCTTCTTCGGTATAAAAGAAGAAGACGCAATTTAGATTCCCGCCTGTGATCGTGATTTTTTAATCTTACCTATTACTATAATTTATTGAACAATAAAATATTTATGGCAGATTTTTTTTACAACAGTGCTATTATATGATAGACAATAAATAAAAAAATAATTTTCTTGAAAACAGCTAAGTGCTGCAACAACCATTTTTTAATTTTGTTGCTCTAGATGTTTTTGAAATTTAAAAAAAGGTACTTATTCAAGGTTGACAACATTTTGCATAGTTATAAATAACAGATACTTACAATTACTAGCCGCAGATCTCATCCCTAGCAATACGTGCTACAGAATACCTTAACGACGAACATACCTTTAGAACTAAGTTCATCTACCCCAGTAGGTATGTTATTTATACAGAATGTTTTTAAAAAGTATGGTCATATCTTTAGGATACAAAAATGCTCAAGAATTGAAATGTATTCACGATATAGAAGAAAATGGCCTCTTTAATACAAACCAATGAGAAACACAGATTTTGAGGGTTCGACCCAAAGAGCGCCCAATAACACCATTTTTAAGCATAGGCCGTCTACTGTCCATGTCCATGTCTACGTAGCTGCTTTTTCAAGAGCGCTGTGCGAGGGCGAGGGAGCTAAGACCCTGTCCAGAAAGGGCGAATTCGCCGCGAATAGTTACGCGCAAGTTGCTACGCGCTTCGGCGAGGTACTGGGTGTCAATACATTGCGTCCACAAGCATCGCGCGAATTTTCTAGGAGCGCCTTGTTTGCGTCCAGATGAACGCGCGAAACACGCGCGAGTAAATCGCGGCGAATTCGCCCTTTCTGGACAGGGTCTAAGTGCTGAACTGACTAATAGTAATGTCGAGGATAAAATGGTTTTGTGGACGAGTTATAAACTCTGCTTTTCACTTCGATTGCGAGGAAATAAAACGCAAAAGTACTCTCTAAATGTAACTGAAGAATGAGTTGTTCTGCTTTAGTGAAGAATATGTTGACGCGCGCGCGGCGCGGGGGGGTGCAGGCAGGCGTACACCACCGCGATTACTTTTTTGCCCTAGTGCACTAAGTCTACGCGACCTTCCAATTTCAAATTATAAATTCGCGCTCGTTGTGTGTCCGAGGTGTGGCGGTCACCTGGAGAATTCTGGACAAAAATGGTCTTGTACGAGTAGCACTTATCAGGCGTTGACAGTAGTTTTGAACCGTGTGTGCCTTGGTGGGTTACTCCGACTCGTACGCACGGAAGCAAGCACGTAGAAACAAAACCCGTATAAGCTGAACCAGCGCTGCGCTACAAACGCACGAAACCAGAGACCCGCTCATGGTCAAAGTATTTCTAACGACGTGCGGCCGTGTGTACTTGGCCGTCTTTTTCCGAACTTAAAAATAAAAGTTTCTGAGAGGAGAGAGGTGTTTATTTAACACTCCGAAATATTGTTGAACCATTTCTATAACACCCTCTATGTATGCGTAAAACTAGCGTTATTATTTGGACAGTTGCACAGTGTGTAAGTTTGTCTGTTGCACAGGTGCGACAGAGAACGAAAATTTATATGTGAGTTTAATTTAAATGATAATGGGATGAAGTTATGCGGTTTTAGGTGGAATAGTTCTATGTGTTTCGGATATATGCGGTTGGCTTTAGTATCCAGCAGCGATACATATTATTGCACAGACATCGCATTAAGCGGATTAGACACCATAAAAGCGTAATGACAGATTTACACAAGGAAAAACCTAGGCGCCTCTTAGGTATGTAGGTATGGGAATGAAAGAAATACTCGAATAGCTTTCTCTTTCTTTCCTATAGCTTCATCCCTACGAGGCACCAAAATTTGGCCATCGTCACAGAATAAATGTAATATACTATCATAGAACGGACGCTAAGAACGGACGGTAAGATCAGTAAATTAAAGATTCGTAAGATAAGATTCCATCATTTTTTCTCAGTCTCGGTATTATTTACAAACTAGCGACCAATAGCAAAATCGATGGTATGATTTTTTGTAAGTATTGACGGTAGTTATGTGTGTAGTAAGAAATGTGTAAGTAAGCAGTGAACTACCCGCCACTTCCGTAAATAGTACCGACACTTAAAAAAATATGTTGATAGTCTTACTAACAAAAAATAAAATCATCGACATCGTGTGTCGATATTAATCGTCATACAAGAAATCAGCCGAGAAAAAATCGGTCGAGGGCGGAAGCCCTAAGAGTCTACTCTACTCTAAAGACACTTATCAGGTTTGTCTCTTTCCGGGATACCATTTTTAACTGGCTACCTGAGCTAATGTACTAAAACGGTAAGTACTGTGCACTTGCGGAACCCTAAAAAATTTTTAAATGCATAAAATACTACTTAGAGGAACTGTCAAGAAGTGTAACGAGAAACGGGGAGTAGAAAAATATGACAAGGCGTGACAGTCGAGACAGAGTCGGAACAGGGTCGAAAAAGGGGAATGAAGAAAAAAGGCATTTTTGCTGGAAAATAGGGAATAATAACTAAAAATAGAGTTGCGAGTCAAATTGTGATAAAAAATAGTTGCAAAAAAAGTTATGGACGAAAGCAACAGAAGAAAACTAAGAATCAGGTTTTGTTGAATAGTGAGGGCAATGGAGCTGAAATAGAATTTTAACGTGAATACTTAGTTTCAGGTAATCCCGGAAAAACAAAGGTCCACTGCTGGGCAAAAGCCTAACAAGCAAAATCGTGAAACGAAGTGTTCTGCTGCTGTGTAAATTTTTGGAAGAATCTTAGGACCACCTAATAGTCTTGGTAAAAAAAAGGAAGGTTTAATTCCAGACATCAGTAAGTCATTTTTATATATTTTTTGTAGCTCGTGGAGGAAGCTATCAAATAGCTGATGTGATGAATCTTTTGAAGGAGACCGTGATCCTTGATTTCGGATTCCTTCAATTGAGACAAAGATAGGCATTGCTCCGTGTAGGATATAGTATAGGAAGGTTTATTTGCGTATAATTTCAAGACGCTAACATTCAGGATTTGATTCCAAAGTGTATAGAATAAGTGGAGTGAAACTAACGTTATGTAAGTATTCAATTTTGTGGTTTTCCATCTTTTATTTATTTTCGGTTCAAAGTTGTTGTGTGTATTTGAGTTAAGGTGAAATGTGACTTAATGAAATTTATAGTTTCTTCCAGGTTGTGTGAGCTAAATAACGTTGAGAAAATCAGATTTCAATGTCAAAGGAGGAAGAGTTGAATGGAGAATATTTGCAGCTTTACAGATCTACCTGCGGGGTCATAAGAGGCTTGTACTGTGTGATACTTTAAGTAAATTGTTATTCCCTCTTAATGATTTTCTTTTGTAAACATTAATAACTCTGCGGGAATTATAACATACTGTGTTTCTAATCTGAGTCGTTATTTGTAGATAGTAATAAAGATTTCCTTTTCCCATAATTAAGTATAAACTAGTTCTGCAAATGTCTTTGTTCGCGTATAGCTAGGCAGGATAATGTTCTATTTCTAAACAGGTACAGGAATTACAAGGAATATTATAGACATGGAAAAGCAAACCACAAATGATAAAACGTGAAGGCTAAAAAAAAGTATTGCTTGGATTGTAAAGGTAATGTAAATTTCATTGTGTTTAATTTTTTCCTTTACAGAGAAATTGATTAAAATAGTCCTTGGTGAAATCATAGAAACTGGACTCTGATGTATATTTTGTCATCGATTCAGGGTGGCTTTAGATGTTGTTTATTTTGTCAACATTTCAAAGTGACTTTAGACGATGTATATTATTATCATCATTTCAAGGAGACTTTAGACGATGTATATTTTTTATACTTTCTTTTTTAGGTAGAATTGTCTATTTGACATTATTGTCAAATAGTCAACAAATAAATCATTTTTGATTTAGTTTTACTCAAAGCTAGATGCTATTTTTGAAATCTTTATAAATTTTTTATCTCTTTAACAAAAAATAAATCAAAACCCAAAATCAAAATGGAAGAAAATATCAATACATTAAATTATTACCTTTTTTAGAAAATAATATAAAATCTTTGGCCCTAAATCAAAATTCCAGTTTTTAATATACTAGTGTCATCATATGATAAAATTTAAAAATATTCCGTCAGATCAAAAGAATTAGAACGTCAATTCAAAATCTTAAAATAATATATCTGAAAACTAAAACTTGGATACAGTTTGTGACATTTTATTGTGAAATAAAGGGTAAGTTTAAGTAGAGTGAATATTATAAATAATATTATTTCAAATAATAATAAATTGTTTTGATAGTGATTTTGAATCTTTTGCCTCAATTTCCCAAAATTGGAACATGCTGAGAACATTACTACATTTCAGTACTCATGTTCATAGGAGGTGCTTATCTTTCCTTTTACTATCATTCAATAGGAGTCCCAGATTTTGAGATTAAGAAATACCTGCTCTCAGGTTTATTTAGTTCAACCAAGCATGGATGGATGCCCTCGTGACATGTGTCCCCGATGTCCACTATATTGGTTGTGGCAAATGTATGTCGCGTGTCACTGGAGTATCTGTCTAAGTCTATCTGATAATATCAACCTTCGGATTTATTTATTTTAATCATTCATGGGCCGGAGCCTTCAAGCCTAAAAGGGTCTGATTCTAAAGTTCTTCTCGTTCTGTTTGTGTGAGGTTTCGCTGATTCATCCTGATTTCCCTCTTCTGTGTGTGTGGGATGAATTGGTGTTATTCCAGTACAAATGGAAGGATATTAGCAAGGTGTTTTAACGTTGGATTTTGGAATTGGTTTCTTGTGTTATGTGCTGATAACGCTGGCCCATTATTGGTTGCGTCGTTTGAGTGGCATATACCACGGGAGGACCTCCTGATCTTAGCGTTGGTTTACCAAATGTAGAGTAGTTAGTTAGTCTAAAACTTTCTTCTTTTGTGAAGGGACATTCTAGTTTAGTCTAATGACATTAAATTGTTTATAAGGAATAAATTAGAATTGTCTTGAATCAAAAGGAAGAATATTCTTGATGGAGACATTACGTTCGTTCGTGGGTTGCTTCTTGTAAAGTGTGTTGACGACGTTCGCCCGTAAGGCTGCGACGGCTGTACGACACTCTGACCTTGGGGGACCTCTGAACTTTATGTGTGTCATCCTAAAGTAGTTAATTAATCTATTTAATCTTCATTGAATCATACAGGAATCTAAACCTTATAAGATTCTAAGTTTTATTTTTCCTTAATAAAACTTGTCATAATTTATCATACTTAAAATTATACTTTGACTCGGTGTGAAATCACCTTTAATATTACTAAATAGATTCTTGAAAACAATAATGGAACAGAAATTATAATGTTTAGTTTCTTTCATTGTAGATAAGTTCCGAATATTTAAGTATATACAATAATCCCATTTTTATACTTCTTTTGAGTCCTCTTTTTAAAGAACATCGAGTTTTAGCTAGTGTTGTTTACGCTAAATTCTCCCAGTGTTCTTGGTTTTGAATACTCGATGCTTTTGATTTTCCCTTAAGATCTTAAATCATAAATGTTTGGCCCAACCTAGCTTAGATACTACTATCCCGTATCTTCTCGGTTCTGGTCATCATACTTCACTTTTATTTAAGGATTACCTTCAGTAATCTTTTGTCTTACTTACTTCTTATATGTTCTACTTCGAAATATGCTGGGTAATCCCATTATAGTTTAGATACAATTCATTTTATTTAAATGAGTGTTTAGACTGGGGTTACTCTACATAATTCTTGTCCTGCGTGGGTTGGTAACGGAAAAGAGATTTAGCTACGCATCACAAGTGAGAGCTATGAAGGATATACGGAGACCTTGTTGGTGCAATAAAGTCACTCAGTGACTGGGGGGAGGGAAGTTGCCCTTCAAACTCTTTATGTCTCTCGTTATAAAACCGTTATTGATCTAGGCTGGCCATGCAAGCAATAATACTATACCCGTATCTAGTACAGACTTCACACTTGGACGTGTGGAGCTGGCTAATTATTTTCAGTTTAACTTATTTCAAAACAAACTAAGGGATTCGATGATGTCGATCATTGTCTGCCCGGAGGGATTACAGGAAGAGCTCATTTTGTAGGAGTGCCTTGTTTTCCTAAAGGAAGACTGTATGCTTCGTGTGCCTGGCGGGCTCGGTGACCAGCTCTGGTATGGGTGACTAAAAGAAATAGTCAAATACCCTGTGAACCCTGGATGAGTCAGTGATCGTCCCTTAAAGGTGGGCCACGTGGAAGTCGGGTTTTGACGCGGGGCATGAACATACCGGGGGGAGACATCATCACCGTCTGGGTTGTACTGTGGTTAGTTAGTTCCACTCTCCACATACATTAACCCTAGTCTTTACTGTAGTTTAAGTTTTCGATGGGATATCCAGTTCCGCGAGGATGATCAGAATCCTGACGATCCAGTTGGATTGTTAGGGTAGTTTAGCGTCATGTCATCGTGAGCTGGGTGATGATATGCCTCGGACCTAGGACTTAGGGTAGAGGAAGCCTAGGACGAGCTGCTTGGGGCGAAGGTGGGGCTCCAAACTTGGGGATTGTCCCCACATTATTTTTATTACTTCGTTTATATTAACATAGGTTTCTTTTCAGAAACTTAACGGCTATAATAATATTGCATTGTAAAAGAGATGAAACCTCTCCTAAATTGATGAATCTACATGAATTCAGATGAACTACACCAAACAATATGAGACTAAATTTAAATAAATAGTGATATAAAATAAAATAAATAACTCAAATTAGACTTGTAAAGATTAGGTTTATATTCAAATATAAGTATTAAAATAACAAGTGTGTTTCTTTTTCATTCTTCTATTGCCACTCTCCACCGAGCAGAATCTGTAAATTACAAAATATTATTAGGATATAAAACGGAATGACGTAGGATTCAGAGAAAGATATAATATTCTTAAAAGGGTATTATTCTAGACGATCAACCTTGGCCAAAACTTTCACGTATCTGATTTGAGGATCCTATTGGAAGGGACTTCAGATCTGTACAGTACCTACAGTAAAATAGTCTGAATCCAAATAGGTAGATTATATTCCACTCAGTTTGGAGTTCCGACACCTATAAAGAGAAACTTTCTAAACAACCCCCCATTTAACAAAATTAGCTGTTACAACGGCTCCATACTTCGAGCTGCAATATGCGATAACATTTACTCATTTACAGCGTTATGACGTCACTATTGAAATGATTACGTCTTAAATCAAGTCCCGCTAGTTATGAAGGTCTTGTAGCAGGAGTAGAGAACCTTCGGCTTTGCAGAGCGTGCTAAAAGACTTGCTCTTGTGTCCTGGTAAAAGCAACTTTGAGTATATTGAAACACACTATGATTTGTTCTTTTTGTCACAGAAATAATTATGATGATTAATTTAACATAATAATCTAAAATTATAGAAGATTATAATAGTAAAATGAATGAATGAATAAAAGATTTTGACTTTGACTTTGAAATACCCGAGCGAAGCAAAGTTGCAGAAACCTTTGCAGTTTGGTTGAAGAGCTAAGAGACGCTATAAAAGTCGAGATTATATTTTTTAATAGGTCGTGTCATAGGTACCAAAACCACATTTTGCTTATAAGTTTCAGCTGGTTTAGGGTTCCCTAGCCGAAGGGTCCAAACGGAGCCCTGTTGCTGTGACTCACGTTATACGCTTCCGTCCGTCCGTCCGTTGTCTGTGACACAGCTTTTACAGCCAAACGTTTGGAACTACGAAGTCTTTAAATTTTCACATTATAAGCATCTTATTGACTCAAAGACATACAAAAAAAAATATTTTGTCTAAAAATATTTTCAAATATTTTCAAGGGGGCTTCGATACAGCTAGAAGGAAAAACAACAAAAAAAATCTATTTACCCTATAACACTCGTTGTGTATCGTTGTTTTAGAACACTTTGATGACATAAATACGTTTTCATGAGAAGCCACGAAAACACAGATTAGATAATAGTAAACTTACGGAAAGCTTTAATTACAAACGTGCATTTTATTCTAGGATTCTTAGCCAAGGCAAACCCAACGTTCGGGATCGGTTAGGTTGGGTTAGGATATCTACCATTTATCAATAAAAAATCGGCATTATTTAAAGCGGCAATTCGACTTATTATATCGTATAGGATTTTACGTACCGCTGCGGCACAACCAATACATTTTGTAGTCGTAAGGTTAACGTACCTAAAACCTTGCAAATTTCTTTAAAAAGAAATGGTTTGCTACCCCTGCCTTAGTTTTCACACGCAAGGAAGATGTGGTCGTTTTACAGCTGATTCTTATGGCATAGGTGACAGGAATATACGGCCGCAATATAGTCGTACAAAGTTGTAGGCGTTAGATAGCAGGTTGTGTTGTGATGTAGATAGGATGATTTAGCATTGCTACAGATGATAAGTATTTAAAGTCCGCTATTTCCATTACGGACAAGCGGTCGTAATCTTTTATTTATTTGCGTTGTCCACCGCGCCGTGTCGTCACCGAGAAGATACCTTTAAAACAAAAGCACAGGAAACTCGCTGACACTATGAGGCTCAGCAGACGAGATCCGGACGACATTCCGGACAGACACGGGCAGTCACGGACTTTGTCCGCCAGTGTGGCCGGTATTGCGGAAATTATAGCTTTTATCAGAATAAAATTAAAACTTATTTCAAAATTGCTATAACAATCAATCTGAACAATCTTTTCGTCTAAATAACTCTTCGAACTGAACGACTATTTAAGCTGTTTCCTTCCAAACCAAAAAATTTTGAAAATAAGCGCGTAGAAGCGGAGCGTTAAGTTACTAAGAGCCGTAAAAAATTAAACAAATCTGTTTTGGTATGTACAAGCCCTTTTATATCATACCCAACTCCTCCTAGTAACAGCAGTTTAAAGATTTAACCCCCTCATATAAGGACCCTTTTCAAAAATAATAATAACATTTTTATAATTCTTTAATTTTTTTAAAGTTGGGCAATAGTCTGGCTAGGCAACGAAGCGGATCGTTGTATGAAGACCCCCACATTAAATCCTCAGTCGATGAAACTTTTCTGGGGTATTACACCACATGAGACAAACCTTCTATAAAAAAAATCCAATAAAAAAAATCGGAACATTTAATTTTTCCATACAAAAATTACAAAAAATGTATGAAAATTTTTTGTATTTTTTTGGATATTTTGAATTTAGGTACATTTAATTCATGATTCTTTATCACCCTGTCAAAATAAAATCTGCCTGATAAATTTATGTTGGGGTCAACTGCTTCGTTGCCTATACTACAATTATATTTCTAAAAGTTATCAAAATTTCAAGTCGATAGCATTAGTGTCAGACAGACTAGACAGACAGACGTAGTCGCACCATAAGGCTTCCGTTTTTGCCATTTTGGTTCGGAATCCTAAAAAAGTCATTTCGATAATATCTAGTAGTTGAATTACTTTCGTATCCTTCGTTTCAATCAATCAATAAATCAAAATATGTTTATTTCCACACCACAAGAAGTTTAGAAATATATTATCTACCTTACATATTAAAACAATGACAAATTCTTGTAGAGGGCTGATGCCTAAACTAAGTTTTAGAAAAAGCCTATAATATGGGTCATCAGGCCTTCCCCCGAAGGTAATTAGTTTGGAAGGTAATTAGTTAAAGTTGTTTGACTGCAAGGTTGTTTAGTTCCAAAATTGTTCAGCTTTTAATTAACAAATTAGTAGTTTGAATTATATTCAGATGAAAATTATAACTTTTAAAACATTGGCAACACTGATGAACACTGGTGGACCGGGTACAGTCAAGAGGGTGTCAAGCCTGACACAGAATTTTGTACCGTTCTTACTTCAATAGCCGTAGCAACTAATGTAGCGCTGCAAGAGATTAATATAAAAGAGCGACATGACATTGAATTTTCGAAAATCTATAACTCGGAACATCTTGACGAGATTTTCAAACTTGACATTAACATTATTTTATCTTAAAATTAAGTACTTATTTGACATTGTTTGTGAATTATTTTCATATTATCAATTAAAATATTGTACACCTGATGTAATAGGTTGTAATAGATTGTGCTGGAATTTATAAATTTGACATCTTTTACACTGTACCGCAATCAGACAATAAATTATCTTTATCTTTTAAGTGTCAAGCTTGAACTGATCTTGACTGTACTTACTGTCTATACGAATGAAGTGCAGGTTCATAAAGTTGTAAAAGTAATCGATTTCTTCACTGGTTCTTTACCTGTCTCTTAAAGAAGCATTGTCTGTCCTCTTTCCCTTTTTCCCACGGTGCGGGATCACTGCGTTCCCATGGGAATTGATGGGAACAGCTTCCGTTCGACGTCGGTTTTTCTACCCACTTGCGATAACGTTTTGTTTTGAAAAGGTTTTGTTATGAATATGGAGTTTTCTTTGTTGATTGTTAATTGACGACGATACCCAATTAGTTATAAAGTTATACCGAGTGTCGCAGAAAGTAGTGTCAAGCCGAAGCTCGAAGGAAAAGCACCCCCAGGGGTACCAGAATCATCCCCATGTATGTTTCACAAAAATGCGTAGTTAAGGAGCTACGCCTATTTTCAGTGTCCAATATAGTCCAATTTTAATAATAACTTGTATGACTATTTGAGTGTTTTAATTGTTTCCGTGGACCAATGAGAATGAAAATTTTTAGGGAGGCAGACATTATTATTACTATTAGGAGCCTGTGTCTTATTGCAGGGCTAAGGCCTCTCTTCCATCTTTCCACTTTTTCCTTTAAGTCTACAGTTTTAGTCTACTAACCTCATACTAAAATAATGTATGGGAGTGTTTAATGTCAAAACTTTTTGGAATTTTCTCGTTTTATTTTTATTACATTACGTAACGTACTTTCGAAGTTTAAATTTTTGTGATATCTGTAATATTTACGGAATAATCGCCTGGACAAACTTAACAATTTCACCCTGTATAGACGTTAAAAACTCTGACACCAGGGCTTGCGAGGTCGGTCATCGACCGTAAGACCCACACGATATGATGATGAGGAGTAAAACGACAAAATAATCATTTTGGATAGTTTATACAACTGTGAACTGTGACCGTTGCCTTAAACGAAATGTTTATTTCAATCATCGCGTGCGCCGGATGTGTTCGGAAATAGACAATTTGGAGCAAATTTGGAAACGCCTACGTTGAATCTTGTTGCTCTTTTGATTGGCTTTTAATTACTTATCGAATAGACCTTTTAATCCCACGTGTAGCACAGTTTTTGTAGAATGTTTAAATTTAATTAACTTTGTTTTGTGTAGGAAGCTATTAAACTTTATAATGCGTTGTAGAACTTTCTGAAATTTCAATTTGCAAGATGAGATTCTCTGTTTCTGAATACATAATCATTAAATGTTTGTATCAGTCGTCAACTACCTAAGTCGGTTTTTTTAGTAACAATAACAACAACAGTGTTTTTTTAGTCACTTTAAAAAATGGGCAACACTATTGGACCCCTCCATAGATACTATTAGACACCACGCTTGACAGCGTTGAGGCTGGGTTTTCGCGACACCCATGGTTAAAGTATTATATAGTCTAAGAAGATGGGTTAGTACTGTGCACTTGCGGAACCCTAAAATTTTTTTTAATGCATAAAATACTATTTAGAGGAACTGTCAAGGAGTTTAGCGAGAAAAACGGGAGTAGAAAAATAAGACAACCGGGGACAAGTTGGGAAAGGGACAATGAAAAGGGAGGAAGTGATTTTCTGGATAAAAAAGGAATAATAGCAAAAAATTTAGTTGCGGGTCAAGTTGGGGAGTTTTGGTATAGCGAATAAGTGATTTTCGGGGATAAAAAAATAGCTGCTAAAAATTTTGGACGAAGGCAACAGAGAAAAAATAAGGAAACAGGTTTTTGATGAAAAGTGAGGGCAATGGAGGTGAAATAGAATTTTGATTTGTTTGTAAAAGTTGCAGATGAAGCTGATGGACAAAAAAAATTGTTGGAATGTAAAGATGAAGTTCATATAAAAGGATGACACGCAAAATCGTGAAACGTTCCATATATTTCGGAAGGATCTTTGGGCCGTCCAACAGATTTGGAAGAAAGACGGTAGGAAACTGGACTTCAGTGAGTTATTTTCTTTTATCTTGTAGTTCGCGAAGATAGCCATCAAACAGCTGATGTGATGAATCTTTTGAAGGAGGCTATGATCCTTGATTGTGGATTCCTTCAATTGAGATAAAGATAGGGATTGCTCCGTTTAGGATATAGAATAGGAAGGGTTTATATGCAGTTAAATTCTAGCCGCAAACATTCAGAATTTGATTCTAGGGTGTATAGAATAAGTGGTGAATCTAACGTTGTGTAAGTATTCAATTTTGTGGTTTTCCATTTTATTTATATTCAATTCAAAGTTGTTGTGTGTTTTAAAATAAGGGGAAATGTGACTTAATGAAATTCATAGTTTTCTTCCAGATTGTGTGAGTTAAATAACATTGAGGAAATCAGACTCCAATGTCAAAAGAGGAAGAGTTAGATGGAGAATATTTGCAGCTTTACAGATCTACACGCAAGATCATAAGAAACTTATACTGTGTGATACATTAAGTAAATTGTTATTCTCTCTTAACGATTTTCTTTTGTAATCATTAATAACTCTGTGAAAATGATAACATACTGTGTTTCTAATCTGAGTCGTTATTTGTAGATAGTAATAAAGATTACCTTTTCCCATAATTAAGTATAAACTAGTTCTGTATATGTTTTTGTTCGCGTATAGCTAGGCAGGGTAATGTTGTATTTCTAAACAGTTCCACAGGATTTACTGAGAACTCTAATGCTAAGGAAAAGCAATACACAAAATGACAGTGCATGAAGGCTTGAAATGTATTGCTTGGAATGTAAAGGTAATGTAAATTTCATTGTGTTTAATTTTTCCCTTTACAGAGAAATTGTTTAAAACAGTCCATGATGTAAACATAGAAACTGGACTCTGATGTGATGGACTACCAACATTTCAAAGTGACTTTAGATGATGTATATTTTTTTTTTCCTCTACCATCATTTCAAAGTGACTTTAGGCGATGTATATTTTTCTTTTTAGATAGAATAGTCTCCGAACTAAAGTTTAAATAAATGGGACCTCTTTTAATGGGACAAGTGTAAGAAAAGAGTGATTTGTGTTGACATTTGACATTATTGTCAAATAGTCAACAAATAAATCATTTTGGATTTAGTTTTACCCACAGCTAGGCGCTAATTTTGAAATCTTTATAATTTTTTTATATCTTTAACAAAAAATAAATCAAAACCCAAAATCAAAATGGCAATAAATATTAAAACATTAAATAGTTATTTTTTTTAGAAAATTATATAAAATCTTTGGCCCTAAATCAAAATTCCAGATTTTATATGCTAGTGTCTTCGTTTTGATAAAATCTAAAATAAATACTCTGTCAGATCAAAAGAATTTAGAACGTCAGTTCAAAATCTTAAAATAAAATATCTTCAAACTGAAGCTTGGATATAATTTGTGACATTTTATTGTGAAATAAGGGGTAAGTTTAAGTAGAGTGAAAATAATAAATAATATTATTTCAAATAATAATAAATTGTTTTGATAGTGATTTTGAATCTTTTGCCTCAATTTCCCAAAATTGGAACATACTGAGAGCATTACTACATTTCAGTACTCAAGTTCATAGGAGGTGCTTATCTTTCCTTTAACTATCATTCTTTAGGAGTCCCAGTTTTTGAGATTAAGAAATACTTGCTCTCAGGTTTATTTAGTTCGACCAAGCATGGATGGATGCCCTCGTGACATGTGTCCCCGATGTCCACTATTGGTTGTGGCAAATGTTTGTCGCGTGTCACTGGAGTATCTGTCTAAGACTAACTGATAATATCAACCTTCGGATTTATTTATTTTAATCTTTCTTGGGCCGGAGCCCTCAAGCCTAAAAGGGTCTGATACTAAAGTTCTTCTCTTTCTATTTGTGTGAGATTTCGCTGATTCATCCTGATTTCTCCCATCTATATGTGTGGGATGAATTGGTGTTATTCCAGTACAAATGGAAGGATATTAGCAAGGTGTTTTAACGTTGGATTTTGGAAATAGTGTTTCTTGTGTTATGTGCTGACAACGCTTGCCCATTATTGGTTGCGTCGTTTGAGTGGCATATACCGCGGGAGGACCTCCTGATCTTAGCGTTGGATTACCAAATGTAGAGTAGTTAGACAACTTAAAACTTTCTTCTTTTGTGTAGGGACATTCTAGTTTAATCTAATGACATTAGATTGTTTATAAGGAATAAGTTAGAATTGTCCTGAATCAATAGGAAGAATATTCTTGTTGGAGACATTACATTCGTTCGTGGGTTGCTTCTTGTAAAGTGTGTTGACGACGTTCGCCCGCAAGGCTGCGACGGCAGTACGACACTCCGACCTTGGGGGACCTCTGAACTTTATGTGTGTTATCCTAAAGTAGTTAAATAAACTATTTAATCTTCATTGAATCATTCAGGAATCTAAACCTTATAAGATTCTAAGTTTTATATTTCTTAATAAAACTTGTCATAATTTAACATACTTAAAATTATACTTTGACTCAGTGTGAAACCACCTTTAATATTACTAAATAGATTCTTGAAAACAAAAAATGGAACGGAAGTTATAATGTTTAGTTTCTTTCATTGTAAGTTTCGAATATTTAAGTATATTCAATAATCCCATTTTTATACGTCTTTTGTGTCCTCTTTTAAAGAACATCGAGTTTTAGCTAGTGTTGTTTACGCTAAATTCTCCCAGTGTTCTTGGTTTTGAATACTCGATGCTTTTGATTTTCCCTTAAGATCTTAAATCATAAATGTTTGGCCCAACCTAGCTTAGATACTACTATCCCGTATCTTCTCGGTTCTGGTCATCATACTTCACTTTTATTTAAGGATTACCTTCAGTAATCTTTTGTCTTACTTACTTCTTTTATGTTTTTTCTTCGAAATATGCTGGGTAATCCCATTATAGTTTAGATGCAATTCATTTTATTCAAATGAGTGTTTAGAGTTACTCTACATAATCCTTGTCCTGCGTGGGTTGGTAACGGAAAAGAGATTTAGCTACGCATCACAAGTGAGAGCTATGAAGGATATACGGAGACCTTGTTGGAGCAATAAAGTCACTCAGTGACTGGGGGTAGGGAAATTGCCCTTCAAACTCTTTATATCTCTCGTTATAAAACCGTTATTGATCTAGGCTGGCCATGCAAGCATTAATACTATACCCGTATCTAGTACAGACTTCACACTTGGACGTGTGGAGCTGGCTAATTATTTTCAGTTTAACTTATTTCAAAACAAACTAAGGGATTCGATGATGTCGATCATTGTCTGCCCGGAGGGATTACAGGAAGAGCTCATTTTGTAGGAGTGCCTTGTTTTCCTAAAGGAAGACTGTATGCTTTGTGTGCCTGGCGGGCTCGGTGACCAGCTCTGGTATGGGTGGCTAAAAGAAATAGTCAAATACCCTGTGAATCCTGGATGAGTCAGTGATTGTCCCTTAAAGGTGGGCCACGTGGAAGTCGGGTTTTGACGCGGGGCATGAACATACCGGGGGGAGACATCATCACCGTCTGGGATGTACTGTGGTTAGTTAGTTCCACTCTCCACATACATTAACCCTAGTCTTTACTGTAGTTTAGGTTTCGATGGGATTTCCAGCTCCGCGAGGATGATCAGAATCCTGACGATCCAGTTGGATTGTTAGGGTAGTTAGCGTCATGTCATCGTGTACTGGGTGATGATATGCCTCGGACCTAGGACTCAGAGTAGGGGAGGACGAGCCTGTTCGGGGCGATGGCGGGGCTCCGAACCTGGGGATTGTCCCCACATTATTTTTATTACTTCATTTATATTAAAATAGGTTTCTTTTCAGAAACTTAACGGCTCTAATATTGCATTGTAAATGAGATGAAACCTTCCCTAAATTGATGAATCTACATGAATTCAGATGAGCTACTCCAATCAATATGAAACTAAATTTAAATAAATAATGATTCAATATAATATTAAATAAAACAAATTAGACATGTAAAGAATAGGATTATATTCAAATAAAAGAAATAAATTAACAAAAGTGTTGTTTTTTTCATTCTTCTATTACCACTCTCCACCGAGCAGAATCTGTAAATTACAAAATATTATAAAGATATTAAACGGTATGACGTAGGATTCAGAAAAAAATATAATATTCTTAAAGGGTATTATTCTAGACGATCAACTTTGGCCAAAACTTTCACGTATCTGACTTGAGGATCCTATATGAAGGGACTTCAGATATGTACAGTACCAAAGAGATTCGAACCTCGCTACGCTCGTAGCGAGGTTCAAATCTCTTTGGTTAGTACTGTTCTTAACCGGTACCACACCAATAAAAAGTATATTATGTCTAATCAGGAGCAAATAAAGAAAGTAAGAAATGGTTGAGTCGTTCCTAAAGTAACAAACAACTCTTCTAACTTCACTCTTTGAAAGAACTGTCTGTACTCATGACCTGTGTCCGGCTTGGTCCGGCATATTCGTAGTTAAATCAATTTTTTTTATTTTATTTATATAATCCTGATCGGTTTTTTTTGTTGTAAGACTTGTATCAAATCCCGCCGATGAAAAAATTCATAAATACTTCATAAGATTCATAAATGCGAAACCACTTTTTAGCTATAGTAGAGGCTAATACTTAATACTCTTTTTCCAAACGGCTCGAATCTCCTAACCTAGATGATAAATCCGTAAATATATTTGAATTTGGCTAATCTGAAAGCCTTAAAGTTCAGGCAAGGCAACCTTAGATTTTTTTTATTGTCAATGGGCTTACTCTTCACCTCCATCTAGTTTTGAGGACAGAGATGAGGTCGACGATGGAACGAGCTTGCCCAGAAGAAGCCTATTTACTCGCGACTTGAATTGATTCGTCAATTCTGGTTTCATTTATGAATTCTCATACTTTTTCCAAGTTACGGAATTCGAGCCGCTGAGAAAAAGTGTGTTATAAAGCATCTTCGTTTATGTATCTTATGAGGTAGTTGATCTAGCAGCGGGACTCCGGACTATGATAATATAATTGAAGAAAGAAGGTTGATTAATAGAAATATACAACGTGTAATTCCAAATACGCAAAACCTCTCGGGTGGTAGAGGCTCTCGGGTGGTAGTTCTACCAATGTAATTGAAAAACTTTTATACTACAACTTTTAGAAACTTAAAATTACATTCCCTGGAACATAGAACCTCCTCCTTTTTTGAAGTCAGTTAAAATTCTAAAATGTCGGTTCTCCGTACAAAATGAAAATCTGATCCAGTCAATCTGTATGAAAATCTGATCCAGTTAATTTTCAAAAGTTGTAGAACAAAACTTGTTCAATTACATGAGTAAAACTGCCACCCGAAAGAAGAACAGAAAGAAAGATTTAATAAGAAAAAAAGTTTAATGTTTTATAAATTTTATTACTTACTCGTATAAAGGTAACATAAAAGCAAAATATTGTAATCCTTAATTATATAAAAAAAAAATTCTCAATACAAATTGTATTGCAAATCCACTCGTTATTTTGTATGGAAAAACAAAAATAAATTTTGCGGGTTCTTAAAACTAGTACTTAGTTTAAAATAAGTTCAGTATCATGGGTAAAGTAAGAACCCAGAGGTTTTGTAGAGCTACCTTAACCCCCTTTATAGGTACTGTCATATCCTCCTTGCGTACTCTTGTAGCGTCAATCGTACATAATAAGAATACGAGGTGTTACAGATGTTATCTTTTCAAACTTTTGAATGTTCAACGTGAATTTTCATTGGTTTCGCCGCTGAAGCCTATTCATGACTTTCCGGAAAAAAAATTACACAAATAAAATCTTCTTCCCATACAAAAAAGGGTCGATCACGTAACCACTTAAGTATGGAAACAATAAAATATATTCGAGTAAAAATATTTTTCTGCGAGAATATTGCTTGTTTTTATAAGTACGTCGACTTCGTGAGCGAAAGCAATGAAAATTCACGTTGTATTAACAACAGTTATCGATTTTTCTTCTTTTTGAACCTTATAAAAGCCTTGTAAAAGGTGTAGGTATAAATCTACCCATGACACTTAACAGCTTTTTCTCAGGAACGTAGGTCGAAATACAATATTTTATATGTCCTATAAAAAAAAAGTGCTGTCAGCAAATATGGGTACAGTCAAGGCACATCAAGCTTGACACATTTAAATTTTTACTTTTATTATTTCAATAGTCGTAAGGGCTAGAGTCGCACTACGAGTGTCAAGCTTGACCTGTCGTTGATTGTCCGTACGTACGGCAGTAAGTAAGTGGTAATGAAACCATTGTACACTGAACCAGCGCTACGCTACGAACGCCCGGAACCAGAGACCCACTGAAGGTCAAAGTGTTAACACACACAAAGGGTCCTTGGCGTCATTTTTATTTTCAGCACTAATAATTCTTTTATTATTTGATAGCACTGCCCTAAAGAAACATAACCGTGAAAAAAGTTACATTATAAACCCCTATCAGCTTTTCTTCCATGGTAGAAAAAAAATTAGGACATTTTCAGTAAACTTTATACCCAAATATCTTAGTCCCGATATTAGTTAGCTATATGGTGCTCATACTAAGAATTTCCCTTTTAATGTGGCCCTTCAAAATTGATCAGTTTCATAACTGGCCGCTGAAGTCTAAAAACGACGCCAACTTTAATCAAACCCCTTAAGATGTCATTTGCTGTCGATCCTGTTGTTTCTGTACCTAGTTCCCAGAGGAATTTTCTTTTTCTTAATTTCACCGTTTCTTTGTAGATTTAAAATCTATAGAAAAATTTGGAAAAGATTTAGTTGCGGCATACACAAACGCCCTTATTGGAGCAGTAGCCACCTCTATAACCCATGAGTATGCAGCGGCCAGCGCAGAACGAGTTCGCCCATCCAATACCAGATAACAAGTCGCAGGTGACTCGAGGATCTCGGGGGACTGCCTCCTGGTCTTGCTGAGGTACTGTTTCCGGAACTAAAATAAAAATAAAACATGATAGTTTATCATACCTATATAAAGTTTTGACTCTTGCAAACCATATTTTAAAAAGCTTGGTTTATTGACATTGCCATCTTTATACATATACGAGACATGTGTGTTTGTAAAACAAAATCAAAACTTGTTTACTAAGGCTGTTGATATAAACCCTCGAAATTTTAGATATCCTGACAAACTTGTTTTCGATGAAACACCTATAATTATGAAGTATGACAAAAGTTGCTTGTGCATGTGCGTTAGAATTTATAATAAATTAGAAAGTCATATCAAATTATTACCCATTAAATTATTTAAAATGAAATTGTATCAATGGCTCAGTGAATATACTTTTTATAATTTGAATGAATTTATGACATTGTGATAATTTTAATGATTTTTGACATCTTAATTAATTAGTTTAAATTATTACTTTTTTATTGTATTTGCATGCCATTTCATACTGGCGAAACATGTATATGTACAAAATTTAACTATAAGATCTTCACCACCATGTTTGACGCAAATAAATCATTCTATTCTATTCTATTCTAAAGAATTACTGGAATATGATGAAAAAATATCTCAATTATTCATTGTAATTACAGCGTTATTTTTATCACCCCGGAAATTTTAAAAGGTCGTTCTACCCATGCACCTGAATAATGATAATATTTTAAATTTGTCGCGTTTTTCAGGTTTAATTCCCAAAATATCAATTTTGGGGGAAAAAATTCTCTACAACTTTGTTTCTCTTCATTGATGCCGTAAAACGTGGAACATAGGAGATAATGATAATATTTTGAATTTGTCGCGTTTTTTAGGTTTAATTTCCAAAATATCGATCCTAGAAGAATATTTGTATGGACCAAACTTGTAGATAATCAAATTTTCTACAATTTTTGTATTCACGGTTTTACTATAAAATCAAAAGTGGCAGAGTTATTCAAGAAAAACCATTAAAAAAAAACATTTTTCGTAGATACATAGGGACCTACGAAAAAAAAAACAAGAACTGATTATTCACGGGTCAAAATCTATAATGATTGAACTATAATTTTAGTGTCCGCCAGAATGGCTGGTTGCCTGTGAGAGTTTGGTCAAAATTTGCTACCTATTTGCTTCTAATCATAAAAAAATTGCTATCTATGATGAACTCTTGGGAATCTGTAATTTTTTTGACCATTTATTCTGACTGACGACGTCAGGATGGCTGGTCGCCTCATTGTTCAGCACAAAGCACTCAGAGTTTACAAAATAGAATACGCTTGTCGAACTTTAATGCAACGAAAGAATTGACAAAATATTTTTAGTATTATTGAAAATAAATACCCAAATAGGGGGACAAAATTTAAAATTTTGGGTTTCAGAATAGATTTATGTAACGTTTCGTTTCATGTAAACATTTCAAAATAGATTTATGTATTTTTTACGACTCCTAGTTATGAAGTTATGAAAAAATATTTTTCATAACTTGATAAAACTTGATAACTTAATGGTATTCCATTCCCTATCCCCCTCCCTATCTCCGGAGTTTTCTATGCGAGAAATCTGAATAAATTACAGTATACAGGTGGCCCATTTTATTGATAGGCGTTCAAAAGAAAAATTTCGATGTGTCATGTTAAGGGGTATCCAAATCACCCCCATGTACGAGTATGTTCCGCGATTATTTGTAGTTTTCGAGTTATAGTAAATTATTTTATATTTTTTTTAAATTTTCGGCCGAAGGAGATTTAAAAATTCATATTTTTTTTGTATTTAAATTTTTTTCAATTTTCTTTTTGTTTCATGATGGCCTTGAACGTTACTTTCATACATAAAATAACAAACCAAACATTCCTACATGTTACTGAAAAAGTATGGTAAGTAAATACATTTTTCGAACATTTTTATGGGCCGATTCAAATTTTGATCATCAATTTAAAAATAGAAAAAAGATATTACATAGATTGTAGCTGGTTTTAAAACTTTTCAGGTCTCTAGGCTACCTAAAACATAAAAAAAATTGGTGCTTAATGAGGCATTTTTCGCTGAAATTGGCGTTTAAAAGTTGAGATGGAAAAATCCTTGAATGTTAATTTAGGCTCCAAATAAATAATTTGCCTAATTTGGTGATTCCTATTGCAAATTATGTTGGCGGTAGGGCTTTTGTACAAAGTCCGTCTTAAATAGTTTAGCCTTTTGCCTGTTTCTGTCGTAAAGCAGCAGTGTGTTCCGGTAGAAGTTTTAAGAGAGCTAGTAAAATATCTGGCACACAAGCGATTCTATTTTATTTCTTAGGGTGGGCCTTCAGAATTTGGTTGTTAGGGTTCCGATACCAAAATGGTAAAAAAAGGAACCCTTATGGTGCGACTTTGTCTGTCTGTCCGTCTGTCTGTCTGTCATTTGGAATAGTTCTGAAATTTGGAATAGTTTTAGAATATAGTTGCCCAACTTAATTGCACATTAAAGAATTTTGAAAAAAAATAAGTTATTAATGTAAAGGGGGCCAAAATTCAAATTATCGCAACTAGGTCGAGTGGGGTATCATATAAAAGGGCTTTATTTGTACATTCTAAAATATATTTTTGTATTTTTTTACGTCAATTACTTTAAAAAGAAATACCATTCCCCCCCCCCCTTTATCTCCGAAAAAAATCTGAATCAATTACAGTTGACAGAAATTTATGTAAACATTACAGCAAAAATAAAACAATATTTCTAAGTTGCACAGTTTTTTTTAGAATGACTACTTGATAGGGTATTTTGAAAGTATATTTTGGTACTTAAAGTGGTATTTTTCGCTGAAATCGGCGTTCAAAACATAACAGAAAAAGAAGATACGAACTTTTAAATTTACTTCGGCAGAAAATTTCAAAAAATTATAAAATAATTTATAAAATAATTTATTACTCGAAAACTACAAATAATCGCGGAACATACATGGGGGTGATTTGGATACCCCTTAGCATAAGGCATCGAAATTTTACTTTTGAACGCCTATCAATGGGCCAGCCTGTATAAAGATTACAGAGAACTTAGTAGCACAGTTTGTCTAAAATCTCCTAAAAACTTTAACAAACAAACTTAGTTCTGCGGTCCTGAAATAGACTTTATTGCTTACTCGTACAAAAATAAAATAAGTATTAATAAATGAGTAAAAGTGGATGGTACCCTCGGCGCACAAGTTCTACTCGCGCTTGACCCGTTTTTTTTATTTGAGTCGATACTTTTGAAAATAATTACAATGGTATGTGGTAGTGACCACTTACCATTGTTAACATAAAAAAAGCTTGAGCCTTGGTTTGGCATTTCAGATCTATGAAAAAAAATAGACGTATATCGACTGGCAGAGACTCTATTTTCGTGTTCTTATGGTTTCACCTTCCCTAAAATTTGCAGCTGTACTTGGACTGATGGACTGACTTCATTAAACAACGTTTATATAAGCGTGTCTTGCAATGTGGCTGTTACGTCCTACTGTGATCCCGAAATTCACAAAAAAGAGAGAAAAGTATTCATGTTATTTTACAAATATCATAAAAGTAAAACGACCGGACAGCATTAAATTGTGTTTTGTCTAAAATATTGTAAATTTTCAATTCTTTTTGATAAAAAATGTAGTAGTGAAATGGTTACAAATGGGAAAAATGAACAAAATGAGGGTCGTTTTGGATTTTTTTTTCTTCAGTTATACTAATTAAATTAAAATTCTATCTCGACCACATCTCTTTTATCTGCTAAGATACTCGTAAATGTTATGTTTAATGTAAAAAGTGGTTACGAAGTTATTCAGTCTAGACTCTAGAGGCCATTCAGGAAGGCCTAGCCTTATGTTCAAAACAAACAAATTCTTACCTTCGATAGCGTCTTCTTCAGCAGCAGCAGAAACAGCAACTGCAGCCATCATCAGCACAACAAAGAGAATAGTCGCTTTGGACATGATGTAGATGTAGAATTAATATGGTACCTATCAATAATTATGACTGTAAGCAAACAATTTCAGATGTGATTTGTTATAACTTTTTATTTTTCGTCGTTTATATACCAAATTAATGCGTAGTTGTGAGTAATGATGACCTAAAAACGTACTAAGTATTTAGTATTTTTAGTACTAAAAATGTTAGGTTGCGTCCACTAGTGCATTTTTTTTTCCCAATATCTCATATTTTTACATCTCATTTTTATCTTGCATCTTTACTTGTTTGTTAGCCTTCATCTTCTTGCCATCTTGCAATTTTGCAAATAAGATAACTTTTCAATCAGTCTCTATCAGTATATGTGAATGTAGCACAAAATTGATGGTCAAGTTTCACTTGAGCACTGGGAGCCAATCTTTAATATCACCTAAAAATTCAAAATCACAGGATTTTCTTTACTAAAGTTTTTGGGAATGAATGATCCGTAGTATACCACTATGTATGTAACAAAATTTTCATTTGTTTTGCTACTAAAGGCCAGTGATTCTAGTAATTAAAATAAGCAACATTCGAAAAGAAACTAATTTTAGTTAAAAATTTTTGACTCTCTCCATACCGCACTTAAGTAGTCTCGTCACGTGACTCATTTTGTATTAAGGAAAGATGAAGAGTTTTTTTCTAGAAATTGTTTTACTTTGTAAAAGTTCCTTATTTTTATTGGTAGAATCCCTGGGCTTCGGGAGCAAAATCAATAAAAAGTCACATTGTATACCGTGCCTAATGTAAAATTATCAATAAACAATAAAAAATCACTTTATCATAAATGATATCTGTCTTGGAAATTGGTGCATTCAACCCGGTGAGTAACATTAGGAAATAATTATCTCTAGACTTAGTGAAGATAAAGGTGTGACCGAACTAGTACTGTTTTTACTATAGTGAATAGTGGAGAAGCGAAATACGCAAATTAATTATGAAACAGATACACCAACTTAAGGGGCTGATAAAAGCTAAATACGCTTCACTTGAGCAGGTTTTTAACGAAAAGTGATGAATATATGGCCGTGAAAAGAAATTATGTGATAATTAAGCATCTTTCCAATAATATGGCCGACTCTGAAACACGATTAAATATATTTCGTACGCCATAAAAAAAATCCAAAGTTACCTCTGCTTTTTGCTTTTAGACCGTTTTTCTTAAGTACCCATTAATCTATGATGCCAAAATTTTTAACACATTATTCAATATTTATGCATAAGAATTTAATTAATATTATGGATACAGATTTTGAGGAAAATGCAAAAATGAGCGAAAAACGTAAAACAGCGCGAATCCGCTCCGTTCTAACACGCGCATTCTGTCCTTCGTTAGAAAGGAAGGTAATTTAGCTCTTATCAGCCCCTTAAAGCTAGATTAAAGCAACAGAATTAACACATACAACGTACGTAACGGAAAGGTGTGATAATACTAAAGAGTGTGAATCTGCCCATGAAACTGAACAACTTTTCCAAGGAACATAAGTCGAAATACGAAAAACCAAATTTTGCGGTCGTGATTCAGTCGTTAGAATCCTTCACTTGCTCGTGATTCATCTCTGGCCCTCGGTTTAAATCAGTCTTTTATTGACTAATTGCATAATATACTATTATTCAAAAAAATAGATATTAAAAAAATCTAATTGTTCTTTATTCATTGTAGGATATACCGGGTGTAAATGATAAAGCAAGCTTCTTTTCAAGGGTGTGCTCAGACCACGAAACTGAACAACTTTTCCATAGAAACATGGGTCGAAATCGTAGAATTTTTTTTGGCTTCTCCATATGAACCTTCCTTAGTCGACAGTGCAATTTGTATGAAACTCCCACAAATAAATTCCGATTTCGACCCATGTTTCTTTGGAAAAGTTGTTCAGTTTTGTAGTCTGAGCATTCCCTTAAAAGGAAACTCGCTTTTGCATTTACACCCTGTATAAAATCTCTTAATGACACCTCTTATTATAATTTATATAAAATATCTGTTTTGTTGCAGGTATGGATTGCAGTGCAACGTCTTCTATAGGAAATACCTGAGCAAGTAATAGTAATTTAAGGTACGAGTTCCGTAAGTAAGGTTATTGCATTTTTGCAAATGAGTTGACGTTATGTAGGCCCGAGTGTTTACCATCGTCCCGAGTTTGCAAAAACTTCTAGTATTAATGTCGATTATCAATACCGCGTATTAATACGATAAAACTCCAAGTAAAGAAAATTTGAAAGCAAGAAAGAGTGATTATTTGAAGTTTTGAACTGTGATAATTTAGTTAGATAAACAAATTGTCATGGTCTATAGTTTTTCTAATCGCTCCACTCGGCATTCCACTAACCGTGTTACTCGCATCCGTGTTACTCACCTCCATAATCCTTATCCTCTAATCATATAGCTTCATACTAATCATGATTATACATTATATATTCTGTGATTATACCACCATAGATAACAGAAAGGAAGGAGACCTTATACGCCGCCTAGTTTCTACGGAGCCCGCGTGTAATAAACACTTTAACGCACACTTACGAACACTTTTGAAGGTGGTAGGGCTTTTGTGCAAAGTCCGTCTGGGGAAGTACCATCCCTTGCCTATCTCTGCTGTTTCGGTTTGAAGGGTAAGGGAGCCAGTGAAATTACCGGCACATGAGACATACCATCTTAGTTCTCAGGGTGGGCAACGCGCTTTGCTGTCTTATTAGTGTCAAATTATTTTACTAATAAGACAGTGGGTGTCATGGCCGGTGGTGACCACTTACCACCAGATGGCCCACCGGCTCGTTTGCCCACTTGTGACAACAAACAGATTAGATACTATGTAATATTTTCATTTATTCAAAAACAAATATAGGGTGACTTTTAATTAGTTCTTGATAGCAAAAAATATGCATATATGTATTCATGATACTGAACAACTTTTCGCTAAGAACACAGGTCGAAATACGAAAAATCAAATTTGACCTCCCATTCAAAATGCGCTATCAGCTGATGCAGTTTCTATGGAAGGTCAAAACTAGATTTTTTGTATTTCGACCTATGTTCCTTGGGGAAAGTTGTTCAGTACTCGTATCATGAGTACATGCATACTTTTTTCTATCAAGAACTAATTAAAAGTCACTCTTATAGTTAAATAAATATTATCTTAGTGTAGCGACACACCTGCGTAAATTCCTCGTCAGAACGGGACGGATCTTTTAAGATCTTGGGCAAAAAGCGTAATGCTTCGGCTTATCCTCTCTCTAGGATTCTGTTGCTCTGAGTGCATGATTACCACGGTAATGGTAATCCTACAACATAATTTCACTTGCTATTTTGCAGATTAAAACGATTAGCGGCCAGTAGTAAATCAAGATGGAAGGATGGATGCGGTCAAATTTAATTTGATTATAATTTTGTGTTTTTGTACGTAGTCTAGTTGATCTCCCGCGCCACTGTTTTTGCTCAGGGTTGGTAAAACTATTTTTTTAATTTATTTATTGGGAACAGCATCAACAAATACATACCTGCCAATCCCTTGCCTGGTTAATACTACAAATAAACGAAAATTAGTTTCCATAAGTAAATGTGCCAAATAACAAAAATCTCTGGAAAATTTGCAGAAGTAAATAATTTCATTCCAGCCATAACAAATAATTTTATTCAAATTATTAAATTAGTTTAGATAAAGTCGTTAGGTATGTATCTTTTTTAGGGTTCCGTAGTCAACAAGGAACCCGTAGTCACATTTCATGTCAATTTTTTTTTCATAGTTTCGTCATGCGGCTTTGCTCGGAGGCCCGTAATACTATAAAGTTGTTATTTTGTATTAATATACATTTTATCCACGCCGACATACAGTAAAATAAATGCTTGAAAATAATCATTTACCTCTGCAAGTAAAGTGGTTGTGACTTTTTTTTGGAACCGTGTGGGAAGTCGTTAGATAGGTCTTTTAAAAATAGTGTTAGTCAACAAACATAATTTTCAATACATATTTTGCTCGTAAAACGTACTTACAAGGACGTAAACATTGCTCGTAACTAGTTACTTACTGAGCTAGTGCGGTAAGTAAAAAAAGTATACTACCAAGGAGTTTCACACTCTGATCATAAAATTATTTTTCAATACATTTGCTCGAAAAACGTACTTACATGGACGTAAACATTGCTCGTAAGTAGATACTTACCGAACTAGTGCGGTAAGTAAAAAAAGTATACTACAAGGAGTTTTTACACTATTATCATAAAATTATTTTGTAAAAATACACTATTACAGTAGTGACTTTATTTAGGTGACGACTGCCTACCTATGTTTAAAATAAAATGGAGAGTACCAGGAGAACATAAATCGACAAGAAACTGACTGTACCCATGGTTGGTTCCTTTAACAAGTGTATTACTTATATTTGTTTTCTCACAAATGTATTGAAAACGTCTTAAGATACACGGCCGTAAGGGTTATGAACCCGTGCCGACGGGAATCCCTCGACTTCGTCTCGGGTTTACAAATCGTCACCTCGTTTGTAATACCTAACCCTACTTTCGGCACTTGTATCTTAAACTACTATTAACTTAATACGTAAAATAATATGATAATTCAGTAATTGTTCAAATTGTACTATTAATTTTAACATCTAAAATTTGTGATTTTAATTTTGGTCTTGATTTTAACAGTTGCTTAGCAATAAAATTTCGTAGTTTCTTTAACAAGTGTATTACTTAGACCTGTTTTCTCACAAATGTATTGAAAAACGTCGTAAGATACACGGCCGTAAGGGTTATCACAAACCCGTGCCGACGGTTAACCCTCGGCTTCGTCTCGGGTTTACAAAACGTCAACTCGTTTGTAATAACCCTACTTACGGCACTTGTATCTTAAACTACTATTTTCGATTTAAGGATCCAATTTTTTGTTGGAGTCAAGTATAGGTACTCCTGCCAGATAAACCGTTGTTTTTTGAAATGTGAGTAAATTCGCAGTAGTAGTATATATGATGAAATTAAAAGAAAAACTATCACAGCTAAGTAGGCTTCACAGATTAATGACCTATAACCGAAAAACTAAAAATAATAAGAATAGCAATTGCAATCAGGCGCTAGAACCTAGCTGAGCATTGGGAGGTAAAAAATTTATGGTCTGAACGTACATACATACATACATACATAACATCACGCCTCTTTCCCGTTGGGGTATGCAGAGACCACAGTCCTCCACCTGCTACGATCTTGACATACTTCCCTTGCTTCCTGTACTTTCATCAATCCTTTCATACATGCTCGTCGGTTTAGGGTAATTTTAACCTGGCCTTTATTTAGAACGTCCTGAATTTGGTCCTGGTACGTTCGCCTAGGCCTTCCCCTTCCAACGTTTCCATTCACTCTCGCCTGGTAGATCTCTTTCGTCAATCTTCGTTCATTCATCCTCTCTACATGACCAAACCATCTCAGCATCCCTTTCTCGATTTTGGTCACTACGTCTTCTTTTACGCCACACCGTTCTCTTATCACACTATTTCTAATCCTGTCACTCAATTTAACACCAATCATACTCCTTAGCGCTCTCATTTCCACTGCATTAATTCTACTTTCATGCTTCTTCTGCCATACCCAGCTTTCACTGCCATACATCAGTGTTGGTACCAAAACTCCCCCATGAACAGCCAAACGAGCCTTGTGAGACACCTTTTGACTCCTCATAAAGGCGTGCAGGGCACCATTCACCATGTTTCCAGCATTCACACTTCTTTCAATATCACTTTCACACTTTCCATCTCTCGTAAACTTTGAGCCCAGATACACAAACTCCTTCACTTGTTCGACTTGTTCACCATCTATTAATATAGTACACTCTGTCATACATTCTTCTCTTTCAAGTACCATTACTTTAGTCTTGCTTACATTTACTTTCATTCCTTTCCTTTCCAAAGCCACATTCATCATTGTTACCATCTCCTGCAACTCGTCAGCAGATGACGCAAGTACAACTTGGTCATCAGCGTAGAGAAGACATTTGATGAGTAACTCATTCATTCTCAGTCCACACATACTCTCTTTCAGATCAATCAAACAATTATCCATGAATAGGTTAAACAGCCAAGGTGACGCTACACATCCCTGCCTAACACCTTTTTCGATGCTAAACCATTCAGTGCACGCCCCGTTTATTCTGACACAAGCACTGGAATCCTCATAGAGAGATTTCAGTGCTTGAATCAGATGACCGTTTACCCCATACATAGACAATGCTGACCACAATTCATTCCTCACCACTCGGTCATAGGCCTTTTCCAAATCCACGAACGCGCAGTAGACTTTTTGGTTTTTAGCCAAAAACTTTTCAGCTATGCACCGCAAGGAAAAGACCTGATCTGTACATCCCATTCCCTTTCTAAATCCCGCTTGTACATCCCATATTTTATCGTCAGTATCTTTCATCACTCTTTCAATCAAAACTTTTGCATACAGTTTGCCGACGACACTGAGAAGGCTTATCCCGCGATAATTTTTGCAGTCCTGTTGTGACCCTTTTCCCTTGTACAGCGGCACAATCACAGCCTTGCACCAGTCACCTGGTACTTGGCCGTTCGTCCAACACAAGTTGAAAAGGCGGTACAACTGACTAGCCACAATGCCTCGCCCAGCCTTCAACATTTCGACCGACACTCTATCATACCCAGCTGCTTTACCTGATTTCATACTTTTCATCGCTTTCATAATCTCATCCATACTTATCTCACTTACACAATTCTCCTCTTCATTTTCATTCATTTCCACAGAAGACCTAGGTTCGCTGGCCTCTGCTTTTTCTCTCTCAAACAGACTTTCAAAATATTCCTTCCACCTCCTCAGAACACATTCTTCACCTTTTATAATACTTCCATCCTGGCTTCTGATTTTACTCAGCTCCGATGTTCCAAACTTTCCTCGGGCTGTCCGTATGGATTTCCAGAAAAACTTTTGGTTGGACTGGAAATCTTCAGTAAGCCTTCTGTCAAACTCATCCTTACACTCCTCTTTCTTTCTCTCAACAACTTCCTTAACAATACCTTTCGCTCTTTTATATACCTTTCTTGCTACACTTACGTCATCACTTGTTGCCCTCTGCATTCTTTGGTTAGCTTTTACTGCTAACCAATCTGACCATGCTTTCTTCTTCTCACAAACAGCTGCCTGTACACTTTTATCCATCCACATATTCTTCTTCTTTCCACCCTTTCTCCTTTTTGACACCCCACAAACATTGACAGCTATACCTACTACTCCATCTTTAAATTCATTCCACAAACATTCAATATCATTTACTTCATCCAGGTTCTCAAATCTTTCACTCAAGTCTTTCAAGTATTCTTTTTTGACATCCTCCTCTTGCAATCTCTCTACTTTGATACGTTCTAGAACGCTCGTCTGCTCTTGTGGTCTATGCCGCCACCGGTTAAATAGACCACCAATTCGGGTCACAACCAGGTGGTGGTCTGTGTCGATGGCGGCTCCACGATATGCGCGAGCGTCCAGAACTCTTTTTCTCAATCTTTATCCACAACTACAAAATCGATCATACTTCTCGCATCACCCTCCTCTCTTGTATACATATGGATCCTTTTGTGGTCAAACATAGTGTTTGCCACAAAAAGACTCCATTCCAAACATATCTCAAGCAAACTTATTCCATTATCATTCACACGTTCATCACCAAACTTACCAACAACTCTTTCATAACCGTCACGCTTTCTTCCTACCCATCCATTAAAATCACCTAGCATGATAACTCGTTCATTCTGATCACATTTCTCTAACGTATCTCTCATATTTTCCCAAAACTCATCTGTTTCTTTCTGGGCTTTCAGGGACTTTCGCGAACCAATATTCGTTGGTGCATATGCACCTAGAACAAAAATTCGGGTCAGTCCGACTTTCAGTCTGACCCAGATGAGTCTTGGGCTCACACACTCGACTTCTTTCACGCACTCTACCATTCTTCCGGAAAGTATGACACCAACTCCCTGACAGCCTCTGCTGGTACTGGGAACACCAGACCAGTACGCTGTGTAAGGGCCGTGTTCTGTGGTGTCACAACCTTTCCGTTTAGTCTCATTCACACAGAGAACGTCTATACGCCTTTCATCCATCATCTGACATACTTCATCTATTTTGCCATTCATTCCACCTCTGACATTCATCGTAGCAAAGCGGCTCTCCGTAGCCCGCTTTTCGCCCCCGGGAGGAACGTGACGTGATGGGTTGCGAACCACACCGCCGCCTTTTAAGTTTTTATTTTTATTCAAAAACATTGCGTTCCCACGAGTAGCAAGGGATTACGGTCCATCCTGGCAGAGCCCGCATGCCAGGACAAGGCTAGCCTAGTTCTGGGTTCGCCTGGGCCCAGGGCCTGTGACCGCTTTCGACTAGACTCGCCTCTAGCCACGCATCCATCGGCGCGGTCAACCTTAGATTGGCGGAATGGACAGGGATAAAAGGAACGGGAGGGATAGGTTAGTTGGGACAGGAATACTTGGTGTAGGAAAGGAATAAGGTAAAAGGATATTACTTTCTCGGAAGGATCAGGATGAGTTAGTAATAGCTCGGGGAGCCGGGGTCGCGTACCCGTATACAATACAACAACTCCCAAGGAGAGGGTAGTTGAGATGTGTACCCCCTGACTGAGCGTTATGAAATAATAAATCAAAACCTGCTTTACGACAAAAATCCCAAAGAACCTACGAAACCCTATCTACACTCCGCGTGGCCCGACACGCACTTGGCCGTTTCTTTTTAAGAAGATTCAAGAAAAAATTGCTGTAGATATCGTAATAGATAGGTACATCACCTAGAAACTCTACAAAATTAAGACTTGCCGATCAAATTGCCTTATTTTCTCAGCCATAACAATAAGTTTCAACAAAGTAATCGATGCAAAAAGATAATTTTACCCGCATAGTGCACGGGACATGTTCAAGACATTACAGGACAAAAAAAAAGATGGCGAACAGCGTGCCTTGAGTGCCGTGTGTCGACGCATAATGCCCTCTTGGACACTTCATTTGCAATCCAATTTCATCCATCGATCTGCACCCTCAAAGTGCAATTTTCTGTACAAAATCAAGAGAGTTTTTTGCATAGAATTGTAGTACAAAATAATTTTATTACTATGGATCATTATTACGCTGCATTGAAGCTATTTTAGGATGGGATGGGACGACAACAATAAGGCCAATGAGACGTAATAGCTAGGTATAGATTGTAAAGTTTCTCAGAAATATCCATAATTTTGCACCAATTGGAAAATAGAGTTCCTTGAATCGCTAAAGGTGGACTGGTAAAATCGACGTGGATAACACTAGAAAGATTACTGAGACTCGTAGAAAAGGTTCTCAAAATTATACTTATAAATATACTTTTAAAAAAAGTTGCAAATAATAAAACCTGTAGAGGCAAACCAAGGTTCTTATAATCATCATAATAACTTCCAAAGGATTCTCTCTCCAGAAATTCTGATATTATTGATGTAAATTTCGTTGACATAAAAAATATCTCGTAAAACATTATTAACCAAGAAAGTCTGTATCTATAACGAGAAAGAGTAACGGAAATAAATTTACTTATTGGATTATTATTATTCTTTAATGGTAGAAAACAGGCCATAGCATGTGTAATGTCGGTAAAAATATAAAATAAAGATTAAACATAATTAAAATCTTTGTCTATTTCTACAATGGAATACAGATCCTGGATCGAATTTGATTCATTTTACTTTTAAAAATTTATAAGTAAATATAACTGTAGTAAAAATAAAAACTAGGTACGTTCTTTTACAAAGAATGCTCAGAATGCTGTTACTCATTTTAACAATAACATAACTTAACTTTCAAAATAAACAAACAACCTTTTTCAGAAGTAAAGCCCTTTCATATGATACCTCACTTGACCTAGTAGCGACAATTTGAAATTTGGCCCTCCCTATTTTGGCCCCCTTTACATTAATAATCATATATTTTTTTAAATTCTTACATGTGCAATTAAGTTGGGCAACTATTTTCTAAAACCATTCCAAATTTCAAGTCGATAGCATTAGTAGTTGCTGAGATATAGAGGTGTGACAGACAGACGGACAGACAGACAGACGGACAGACAGACGGACAGACAGACGGACAGACAGACGGACAGACAGACGGACAGACAGACGGACAGACAAAGTCGCACCATAAGGGTTCCTTTTTTACCATTTTGGTATGGGAACACTAAAAATACCGGAGTAGATACAATACACGAACAACATAGTAAAAAAAACATGACAAAAAAACACGAAACTGAACAAACGACAACTGAGACTAGACGGACAAAAGACATAAAAATCGAACTAAATTGGAAATGCTACTCACTAACGTAATCGCGTTATCCGATAACTTACTTCAGGTGATCTGTGACGGCCAGCTTAGCCCCGAACGCAACTAGATGGAGCCACTGCTGCAAATATAAGGTTTTATTTTTTTAATGCAATAAGTACCAACTATGTATGTGCAAAAAGTTGATTCGCGTAAATTTCGTCGTGCAACTTCAACGCCTAACAACAATTTCGATAAGAAAAATATCTCCATATGTCCACTAAAGTCAATTACTCTCGTCAGTCCGTGTTTACATGAGTACGATCACTCACACATGCACACAAAGCACAACCGTACAGTTTTGACCGCACGCCCACAATCGTAATATTTAACAAAAAATTGCTAACAAAAATAGTACTTTCAGTACATTAACTGTATTTTTGTATTAATTAGCGAAAAATTTAACTAAAAATAGCAGTATTCGTTCGTTTTTCAACAGAATTTTATGTCCCGCGTAAGAATGCAAGTCATTTGAATTTTTGTATGGAAAACGGATCACCTTCATAATATGACTTTGTTTACAGCCTCTGTGGTCTAGTGGTTAGATCGTTCGGCTCTCGATCCGGAAGTTCTGGTTTCGATTCCCGGTGGGGTCACTGTAAAACAAAAACCGGTCAAGTGCGAGTTGGACTCGCGCGCCGAATGTTCCGATATACCTTTAGTATTTTTGGAAGCAATAAAGTCCATTTTTAGGACCGCAAAACTAAATTTGTTTGTAAAGGTTTTATGCAGATTTATAAAAAACTGTGCAATTTAGAAAAATATTTTTATTTTTGCTGTAATATCTACATAAACGTCTATCGACCGTAATTAATTCAGATTTTTCCATTCACAAACTTCGGATATAAGGGAGGGAGGGGGGGCGGTATTTTTTTCGACATTTTTCATCATAACTTGAAAACTAAGAGTTGCAAAAAAATACAAAAATATATTTTAGAATGTACAAGTAAAGCTCTTTCATATGATACCCCACTCGACCTAGTATCGATAATTTGAAATATTTACATTACTATTTGGGCCCCCTTTACATTAATAATCATAATTTTTTCTTAATTCTTTCACGTGCAATTGAGTTTGACAACCATATTCTAAAACTTATTCCCAATTTCAAGTCGATAGCATGAGTGGTTGCTGAGATATACAGGTGTGACAGATAGACCGACAAAGCGGCACCATAAGGGTTCCTTTTTTTTACCATTTTGGTATCGGAACCCTAAAAATCACTCTGTGCGACTTCCCCAGTTTGGTTAGGACATTGCAGGACAAAACAACTGATTGTCTAAAAAGTAAGATGATTCCGTGCTTCGGAAGGCACGTTAAGCCGTTGGTCCCGACTACTATCTACAGAAGCAGTCGTTAATTAGCTATGTCAGAGGCCTTTGGCGGCTCTACAACTCTTACACTAGGGTTTGTTAGGTTGGTCATAGACCTTACAACAGCCACGATATGATGATGATGTCTTTGTTTTATATCACTATTATTGAGTTGCTCAAGTTTCCAGTTAAAACTTCTTAACTTAACTATCGCGGAGCCGGGTTTAACTGCAGACACATTTTGTTTACATTGTCATACCATAATAATAATGTAATGAAATGGATACATTGCTGGCAATAGTTTCAGATTCAGATTCAGATAATTTTATTCAATGTAGATTCTTTACAGAATACTTATTGAATGTCATGCAGAATACAATGCAAATAGAGCGAGTCTACGCCGTTTCGGATCGTGCTATGGCAGCGTAAAAGAAACGGCAAGAAACCACTGCAGCACGGCCTACTTTAAGAGTCGGCTTTTTACAATGTGTTTCTTGTGTTTCGCTGGAATATCAGAGCACCATACCTCTTTGTCATTCATATAGTCATCCAATCTATAGTAAGCTTTTTTACATAACGTTTGCTTTACACATTCTTTAAACTTTCTCTCAGGTAATTGCACTATATTGTCAGGTATTTTGTTGTAGTATCGTATACACAGACCAACGAAAGATGTATTGACTTTAGTTAATCTAGTATATGGTTGATCAATTTTATGCTTATTTCTAGTATTAAAATTATGCCTGTCACAAATTTTTGGTAATTGATGAATGTTCTTTCTAGCATACATTATATTTTCATAGATATACTGGCATGGTACTGTCATAATGTTGATTTCCTTGAACAGTTCTCTCAGGGAATCACGAGTCTTCAGGCAATAAATTGCTCTTATAGCCCTCTTTTGTAAAACGAATATTGAATGTATATCAGCTGCTCGGCCCCAAAGCAGTATGCCATAAGACATAATGCTATGGAAGTAGCTAAAGTAAACCAGCCTTGCAGTAGCTACATCAGTAAGTTGTCTGATTTTTCTAACAGCATATGCAGCCGAGCTCAATCGACCAGAAAGAGCCGTTATATGAGGGCCCCATTGAAGTTTAGAGTCTAGTGTTAACCCTAAGAAAACTGTACTATTTACAAAATCTAATGGCTCATTATTCAATACTATGTTATGTGAAGTAGACCTTACATTTGGTAGTGCAAATTTAATACATTTAGTTTTTTTGGCGTTTAGGACTAGATTGTTAACAGTAAACCATGCATGAATCTGTCCAAGTGCATCGTTGACTTCGTTATAATTTTGTGATTTCCTACTTACATTGAATATTAATGAAGTATCATCAGCAAATAACACAATCTTTGACAGATTCTTCACCACAGAAGGAAGGTCATTAATATAAATAAGGAATAAAAATGGCCCTAATATGGACCCTTGAGGTACGCCAATTTTGACAACAGATCCCAGTGATTTCGTCCTGTTTACTTGTACCTTTTGAATCCTGTTTTCCAAATATGACCTAAGTAGTTTAAGTGAATTATTCTTAACACCGTAATGTTCAAGTTTTAGCAACAATGTGCTATGATCTACGCATTCAAATGCCTTGGATAGATCACAGAAGATACCAATAGCATCTTCAGATTTTTCCCACGCGCAAAAGATGTATTTTAAAAGTGCAGTCCCGGCATCCGTTGTACTGCGCCCTTTCGTGAAACCAAATTGATGGTCATGTAGTAAGTTATTTCTATAGAAGTGTGAAAGCATTTGATTGAGTATGACCTTCTCAAAAATTTTACTAAGTACAGGTAAGACTGATATTGGTCTAAAATTACTGGGATCCTTTTTGTCACCAGCTTTGAATAATGGAACTACTTTACTTTTTTTCATTAAGTCAGGAAATGTACCATGATCGACACAATCATTGAATATAACAGCTAAATATGGAGATATAGTATCAATGATCGCACTACAGACTTTTACTGACATTCCCCATAGGTCCTCAGTAGTTTTCATTTTAATACTTTTAAAGGCTTTAATAATTTCGTTAGGGGTGACATGATTGAACCCAAATTCAGTTTCGCAGGCGTCCACATGCTTTTGAAGTAAATCGCTAGGAAGATGAAGAATTGAGTGACTCTGTTGTTTTCAAAGGAATATTAGTAAAAAAGGTTTCGAATTCTTGAGCCACTTCTACGTTTGAACTAATAGTTCCGCGATTTGTATGAAGTGTGATTTGATTGTCACGCGGTTTCACTTTTCCAGTTTCACTGTTTATAACATTCCATACAGCCTTAATTTTGTTATCAGCAGACTGTATTTTTTTCCGAAGAAAAAATGACTTTGCTTTTGAACAAACTAATTTAAACAATTTTGAATATTTTTTGACATATTCAATGAAATTGTCGTCATTTGAATAATTTCTTAGCTCATATAATTCAAAAAGTCTCTCTCTACTTTTGCGAATACCAGCGGTAGCCCAGTCACTGAATTTGAATTTTACAATAATTTGCTTTTTTCTAATAGTGAAAATTTTACTGAATTCAGTATTAATCAATGTGAATAAATCTTCATATGAGTTATTAGGGTTGTTAGTATTATAATTGTGACAGGGCAGTTTTTCTAGTAACGTGTTTTTGTACTTTTCTAACCTACCGCTCGTTAGGCTCCTTCCTGGTTTCTATATCTATCTTCTGGGTTACTCGAGAATAATTAAAAGTAACACTTTGACCAGAGTGGTCAGACTGAATCGAGTTTATGATACTTTTCTCAAAATAATCGCAATTACAAAAGACGTTATCAATACAGGTAGCCGAGGATGACGTCACCCTTGTAGGTTCAAATAATACATGCTCTAAATTAAAACATTTGAAAAGACTTATAAGTTTGTTACTATATGTATTATTTTCTAAGATATTGACGTTAAAGTCACCACACACTATCACAAACTTATTTTCTTTTGTCACTATTTTTAAAACATCTTCCATTACTAACTCGAACATTGAAAATTTTTGAAAAGCGGGAGGTCTGTATACGCACACTACAACATGCTCGTCCAGCTCAACACAAGATATTTCAATACATCTTTCAACCGAAAGTCGAACAATATCTATACGGTTCTTTATCTTACTACTAAAAACTGTTACGAACTAAAATCAGTGATCCACCGTGTAAAGCAGACTTTCGATTGAAAGCACTGGCTATACAATAATTTTCATAATTTATCAACATTTGATAGTCTTTTTGCCAGTGTTCTGTCAGACAAATAATGTCAAATTTTGTTCTTTCTAAGAATAATTGTAATTCTAAAATTTTTCCAGAAAAACCTTGAATATTTTGATGTAAAATTTTCAAAATATTAGATTTTTCCTTTGTCTTTGCTATAGGAAGTTTTTTGCCAGAAGGTTTTTTTTCATTTACTTCAGTAAAATTTTGTTTAGAAAAACCCTCTTTTGTCGTATGAACTAGTTTAAAGAATTGGTGTTAGTAATGTTACTAACTAAAGAAGTTTTTTGTGTATAACTTCCTATAACAGAGTCAGATATATTATATGCTATCAATGTAGCCAGCTCTTTCTTAAACTTAAGAGGCAGATACATAGTATCCTTTGTCAATTTGAAATAATTTATAAAAGTATTCATGTCAAGTTATAAAATGTCACTATGACGACTTGTCAAATTTTGTAAATGTAAATTCATTCTGTGTATACATTTGTTGTGTTGCTCAGTAACATTTGAACAGTATGGGAAGTTACACAGAAGTTGCAATATTACAGTTGACATTCTACCTGTAAGTTCAATACAAGAATTAAATCGCCAGCATTTCTGAGCATCGTTATGATAAGTTCCACTTAAGTCCGAGATTGCACTCAAGATGTGCAACTTATATGTGGTTCATCTCCAGAGAAGTCTCACACTTCGAGGGATTAATCAATAGCACCCTAAATTAGATATAGAATTGATTTTTCGGCATGCGACTGAACATGCGTCAAGACTTGTTTACTATTATATATTCTGTGGTCAAGGTTGGCTGGTTGGAATCGTTAGAGTTGGAACAGTTATTGGCCTGCGATGTAAACAAACATTGCCTTTGGTGTGAAGATCAGTCCTGGTTACACATTACGTCATAAACGCATCATCAGCTTGCGGTAGTAGTACGGAACCCATAGAGAGGACGACCTCGGCTTAGGTTGTGTGGCTTCCTGAGCCTGATTAGATCACAGGCTTTACTTTCCATTCTTTGAAACTATTCATTTGAAAAAAATCTGTTGAAAAAGATAATCCAGTTTATTTGTTTTTCGTTTTTAGGGACACTTAACTATTAGTTGACAAGGAACCCTTATAGTTTCATTATTTATTTATTTATTTAATTATTTATTTATAATTTACAATGTACAGTTATGACAGGCATACCTAATTAAACTATACAAGGAACATAGAACTTAAATAACGAGATCACATTGAGATCAGAAACCTTAAACATTATTAAACAATAAACTCCTGTATTAGGTAAAACATTGTTAAAATATATGTATAAAATAAAATTACAAAACTTCACAGAAAGTAAGCATAGATTTGCTGATGCTTGGCAACTTATCTGCAAATATATCAAGTTGTGGTGCCGCCTCTAGCATATCTCGTATAAGTCGCAATGCGCGCGGTAGAGGAGACTCGCGGTGCGCCACCGTGCGCATAGTGGGCAGCGCCACTAGGTGGTGCGCTCGACCTCTGAGATAGTTTTCGGGGACGAACAATCGGAATACTTGCGGTACCAATTCTGGACAGCTAGATTCACCATGAAGGATACAACAAACTGTGATCATAAGCTGATGGATACGTCTTGTTTCCAGCGATCTGAAGCCAAGGACTCCCAATAAAAATTTTGTCGGGTACAAAAACGGATAATAACCCAATTTCTTTTTGTATAGAAATCTGAGAAACGCTTTTTGAACTTTTTCAAGTGAAAGGTTATAAACACTTTCATGGGGGCCCCAGATAATTGACGCCGTCTCAATCTTACTTCGCACCAAACTTACGTATAATAATTCGATAGCCGTACAATCATCAAATTCTCTGGCGTTTCTAATAACAAACCCCAATCTCTTAAAACACTCTGCTGCAAGGGTTTCGATGTGAGCATTGAACGTGAGTTTGGCATCAAAAAGTACTCCAAGGTCTTTGACCGAGTTAACACGACTAATGTTTTCAGTGCCCAAAAAGTAAGCAGCATGCATAGGATGTAAAGCCCTAGTAAACGACATAATGCAACACTTGGATGGATTAAATTGAAGCTTGTTGTTTATGCTCCATCGGTAAACTGCATCTATATCTGCCTGAAGTAGATTACAATCATCCAAATCCCGCACTACTATGTCCGTCTGTCTGTCTCTCCGTGGCTTAGCTCAAAGTTAAGTACTATAAAACTTTAATTTAGTACAACATACATTTCATCCACGCCGAAAAAGTGATTAAATAAAATCTTGAAAAATATTTTTTTTTAGGGTTATGTTTTTGATTGTGTTTGTGTGTTGGTGATGTTTTTTCTTGTCTACCCCATCGTGTTGGGTGTCAATTCATAGATGTTTTAAAAACAATGTGAGTCTTCGTATATCATTTTTCGATTTCGATAGAAAGCACAACTTTATGTTGGAGTGAGTGTGGGGGCTAAATGGTTGTCAATGAAAATGTGAAAAAAATCACAGAAATAGCATATCATCATATCAGCCGACAGACATAGGCCATTTGGGCTTTACAGTTTAATGAGCTATAGACGAAAAACTAGAACTGATAAAAACATCCTATGAAACGTTCACTACAGGACAAGGAGCTGCCTCCAGAACTCCAGCAAAAACGCGTGGTACTTTGGAGGGGATTTATCAAAGTCAACACGCTTGTAAACGTTGCGGCTAGCAACCGCTGTGGTTGGTGACCGCAGTATGTTAGATGGTACGATGCACAGAAAGACGCTGCTGCCCACCCTCCTCTACATTAAGGAGTGATCACACCTGGCTGAATCCAAAAACTAATTCGGTATACATTGCTCGTTGTAGTAAGGATATTGCAATTACCATAACCAAGCCTCCCAGCAATGTATGCCGAATTAGTCTTTGAATTCAGCTAGGTGTGATCACTCCTTTAGCTAGCCCTTAGTCGGCTCCTACGACACACACGCGTAGAGATGGGTCGTTACTATTATTTGCCGGCACCACACAGGCCATGGCACCACACAGGCCATTTATCAGTAGATAGGTTAGACGTGTGTCAAGATAAAAGATTTTTGTTAGTTTGAGTGTAAGTTTATATAAAATGTAATCTTCCTAACTGCTTCACATCAACTGTAACAAAAAACTCCGGCGTTATGCCAAACGACCGCGCGTTCCAGTAAAACTCTCTAGTTAGACGCTAATTCCTCTATAACCCCGCCAAATATATAAAACACTCCACTAAGCACCGCAGAATAACCGTCTAGCTCTGCCATACAAAAATTCGCAACAACCGTGCAAAAACAAAGTGACATTGCGAATTTGCAGTTTTTCCCGCCAATAGACCTATTTACATTGGTCGGGTATTCAGTGCGCGGGAAGTAATCGCTGATATTTCCGAACGTAGCCACTCTACCTCTATGGTTTATATGTCATTCGAAAGGTAATTTTAGAAGGTCTAAAGTCACTATACATGTCAAACCAAAATAAACCGTAGTTTTTCTGCAATAAGGCAAAATTCGAAAATCTGTTTTCGGGTTCACATGTGAACCCGCGGGGCTTGACGAAAGGAAGCGATCTGGGTTCACATGTGAACCCACGGTGCTTCTGAGGTCTTGGATTTAGGTGGGTAGATGTTTTTACTATTACGTAAGACTTTTGTTATATTAGAAGGGATATAGATTTTGCTAAATTTTTAGACGATGCCAGTTTTTTTATTTAATAAAAAAAACCCAAAGCAACCCACGTAGAGCAAAGTGCAAATGGTGCCAGCGAGTTTTACAAAATACACTATAAATCCTATTAATTATTATTTAATCTGTTATACTATTAAACGAGCAATATTTGTATATTTTTAATCGGTTTCTCGAAAACGGCTCAAACGATTTCGATTAAATTTACCATACGGGGGTTTTCAGGGGCGATAAATTGATCTAGCTAGGCCTCATGTCTGCGCAAATTCGTCTTTCCCTGTTTTTAAGCAATTTTAAAAAATACCGCATTTTAGACAGAAACCTACAATACCATCTGTTGGCGGGTAGCGTAGCTTGCTAACCCGATGACATTTTAACGTTGAGGTAGCTATTATAGAGCGAAGATCGGTCGCCCAGGCTTTTTCAATAAAACTAAAAAACTTAATGAAAGGTAGCTTCATTTGGTTTTTTAGTTTTAAAAACTTAATGAAAGGTAGCTTCATTAAGTTAGTTTTATTGAAAAGGCTATTCACTTTGTCAGTTTTGTTGAGTGAGTAACAGTTTCCCTCGCAATACCAGAACTCGCCTCTCCGTATAAATTGTAGGTACCTGTTCCTCATATTTTCACCATTTTTAGGGTTCCGTACCTCAAAATAAAAAAACGGAACCCTTATAGGATCACTTTGTTGTCCATCTGTCTGTCTGTCAAGACCCTTTTTCTCACGAACGAGAAGAGGTATCAGGTTGAAATTGATAACGAATATTGAGGTCCATAAACCACTCAGGATCTGAAAATTTCAATTTTTTACAACGACGCAATCAAAAGATATGGCTTTTTATGTCCTCATCTCCATACATTTATGCAAAAAAGCAAAACCTACAGGGTACTTTCCGTTGACCTAAAATTATGAAATTTGGCAAGAAGCTAGGTCTCACAGTACAAATAAAGGGAAAAGTCTAAAATCATTAAATATTTCAAATTTTCTCACAACTTATAGTAACCAATTAACTTTTCTATAAAAGAAGGGTCAAGTTGGATGGTCGCGGAGTTTTTAAAATTAAAGAGTAAAAGCTTTTAGTATATCATATGGTAGATAGGTACGGAACCCTTAGGGCGCGAGTCCGACTCGCACTTGGCTGGTTTTTACAAACATTTTAAGTACACGAAAGGCATAAATAGACGCTCTTATTTTGTTATGAATTTAAACGCTCCCAAAGGATCAATGTATTTCAGGAGGAAGGGAGGGGGAGTTATAAACACGTTTTTTGTTTGTGACCCATAAACGACCTTATTTTTATAGCCCATGAGATGTTGATGTTATTTTCATGTTATTTACCGTTACATAAAAGCAAACATATAAAAAAAAACACGGGTTCAAACCAGTCTATAAAAATATTGTACCTTACTCTATCTCTTTGCACAGGTTTTGTAAAAGGCAACTCATCATCATCAACATCCCATGAAACGTCCACTACAGGACAGGGAGCTCCTTCCAGAATTCCAGGTTGTGTTGGAACAATGTGGGAGGGAAGTACCATAGTCACCACGCTTGTTAGCGTTACGGCTGGCATCATGTACCGCGGTTGTTGGTGACCGCAGATTGATAGATGGTACGATACACATAAGGATGCTGCTTCCCATCCTCTGGTTCTTTAACCATTAGTCACCTATTACGACACCGACGGTAAGAGATGGTTTGGTACTATATTTGCGCTGGTTTCATACTTGAAAAGTTTTTCGATCGCGGAATTTTCCGCGTCGGAAGGTCCGCAGGTACTAAGTGTGTCACTAAAACCAAAAACCGGCCAAGTGCGAGTCGGACTCGCGCACCGAGGGTTCACGTACCACCACATAATCATAATTGTATTAGTTGAAATTTCAGTAAGTTAATGTGCTAGATTTTTTGAGTCCGACACGCGCTTGACCAAATTTTATTATTTGTTGTTATTTTATAGCTTATGCACTATAAACTTACCAATTTTCAAGTTTGTAAGTGTTCCCGTTTTTAAAATAGAACTAAAACAAAAATCGCCTCCGCGACCATCCAACTTGACCCCTCTCTTATATGAATGTTCTTGAAACGGGAGCTCACCACAATTGGTTACCATTAGTTGTGTGAAAAGTTGTAATATTTAATGATTTCAGACTTTTCCCATTATTTGTACTGTAAGACCTAACTTCTTGCCAAATTTCATAATTTTAGGTCGACGGGAAGTACCCTGTAGGTTTTGCTTTTTTACCCGACTGCCCCAAAACAGGAGGGTTATATTTTTGAGTGTATGTATGTATGTCGATTTCTTTGTCGCGCTCTGCAGCCTAAACGGCTTGGTAGATTTCAACATGTGAGGTGTCGTTAGGTTCGTATTCATCGTAGGAGTGTCATAGGGTATAAAAAAAATAAAAAAGTACAAAATTAAAAAACTATTTCAAAAAACAAAATACCCGACTGAAAAGAGAATCTTAATCGGTTTCCGATTGAGATGAAATTTTGCATGCGTATGTGAATCGGATGACAATGCAATATTATTGTAACTTGGAGCTGATCTGATGATGGAGCCGGAAGATATCCATATAAAAGTGGAGATATTACCGCGTTTCAGAATCCTACAGCGCCATCTGTTGGTGGGTAGCGTCGCTTGCTCACCTGGTAATATTTTATTGATAAAACAACTCTGGGAGGTTTCTTTATAAAATATTTGGGCTTAGCTAAGCCTTTTGGAACCACACCGCACCACACCGTTGGTCTGACCAAATTAAAAACATTCTGGACCTCCCTATTACCAACGCCCTTCGATTGGCTGAAGACAGACAAAAATGGAAGAGACTGGTTGAAAGATCCACGATGGCGTTCCAAGTCAGACACGACCTTCAGTAACTGAAGAGTACGATTAAGAAGAAGAAGGCCTTTTGGAAAAAAAATCACTTCGTTTTAACATACAAAGCAATGACTTTTCTCGTGCAAGATGCCGCATTCATTACTTTTGCAATATACTGTAGTTTTTCTACTCCATACCAGAGGTGCTGTTTTGATTACCGCGTTTCAGAAACCTACAGCGCCATCTGTTGGTGGGTAGCGTTGCTTGCTTATCCCGTAATATTCTATTGTTACGACTAAAACAACTCTGGGAGGTTTCTTTATAAAATATTTGGGTTTAGCTAGGCCTTTTGGAAATAATTTTCTAAGTTTTAAAATAAAGCAATGACTAAATTTCCGGTGCTAGATGCATTACTTTTGTGTTATACTGAAGCTTTTCTACTCCATACCAGAGGAGCTGTTTTTTGATGTCGACTACCCAAGGAGGTTTTAGCCCACGCTTCGCCAAAGCGAACCACCAGCGACTAAAACCTCCTGAAGCATTCGGCAATGACCAGCAGGGTATATATCTACATACATGAGCTGATGGGAGGTTGTACAACATAATTTCACTTCTTAAGTCCAAGCACCATCGCGAGAACGTTTTTATTGACAGCCTTCTATTTGCTGATGATGCAGCTGTTGTGGCCAACACTGCAATTGATTTACAAATCATCGTCGATAAGTGTTCACGGGCATGTTCCTTGTTCTCCATGTCTATAAACGCCAAGAAGACAGTTGTGCTGATGCAAGGGAATACGGAGAAGCCGGTAATAATCCTGGATGGTGCCATATTGGAAGTAGTGGACAAGTTTGCGTACTTAGGGTCGACTGTGTCGAACAATCTCTCACTTGACCTGGAGATCGATGTTCGTATCGGCAAAGCGGCGACCAAGTTCGTCAGGCTAAATACAAGAGTATGGCAAAACAAACATCTTACGACGAACACCAAGATGATCGTTTACCAAGCATGCATTTTAAGCATACTGTTGTATGAAGCAGCGAGGACGACGTACGCAAAACAAGAGCGTCGACTTAATGCCTTTCATATGCGCTGCCCCCAAACATCCTAGGCATCTCCTGGAAGGACAAGGTAACCAAAAAAACGGCCTTACAACGAGCACAGCTGCCCAGTTTCTTCGCATTGCTGAAGCAGACACGATTACGATGGTTGGGGCACGTGCACCGCATGGAACCAACCCGTCTACCCCAGTGTGTATTGCTTGGTGCTATAGCGCACGCAAAAAGAAGTGTTGGTAGGCCAATGCTGCGCTTTAAAGATTGCGCCAAGCGAGACATGATCACTTTTGGTATTGAATACCTAGACTGGGAGCAGACAGCTGAGGACATAACCAAATGGCGTAAATCATTACTGGATGGACGCAAGGTACACGATGAAGCCTGGTGTTGTGCCCTTGACGAAAAAAGCGAGAAACGTAAGCAGAGCGTTTGGCAGGACCTGCCGCTCACGAATAGGCTTATTCAGCCACGAAAAACGGTGCAATCGACAGAATATTGCTTAAATCGTCTGACATAGACGGCTAAGACCTATGATGATGATGTATGTATGTATGTCGATTTCTTTGTCACGCTCTGCAGCCTAAACGGCTTGATAGATTTCAACATATGAGGTGTCGTTAGATTTGTATTCATTGTAGTAGTGTCACACGGTGTAATATTTTAGTACGGCACCTTTGAAGAGAAAAAAGGGTGAAATAAAAATTTTAAAATAATTTCTTTTACAACATTCAAACAATAGCTGGTAAATTTAATTTATAAGCGTGGCCTTGACATTGCTATGCCCTAACAGGGTGCATGTACTGATCCTTTCTATTACTTATAAGACCTATGTAACTACATGTAATGCAATGAATAAATGAAATGAAATAAAAAACTGATTCTAAGGTTTAAGCAAATGTTTTAGTATAGCTTGTTCATCATCTACATAAATAATTTGCCAGACGCTTTTAATGAACCCTGTGCCTTATTCGCAGATGACGTTTCAATTTTAATAACCTGCAAAGGCTCCTCTGAGTTAACATCAAAAGCTCAAAACATTTTGACTAACGTAAATCAATGGATGACGGACCACTGTTTAGAAATAAACTCTAATAAAACCAAAGTCATGCAATTTCGACCATATCAGAAAGCGGCTTTAGACGTTAATATTTCATATAATAATACGACACTCGAATGTGTTAGTAATTTTAGCTTATTAGGTCTGAATATTGATACCCATATCAACTGGAAAAATCATATTAAAAAAATAAAGTCTAAGTTATCAAGCTTCACGTTCGCTCTCCGTGAATTGAAAAAAACCACCGATTTAGGAACTGCCCTCTCGGTTTATTATGCATATATGCACTCAAGATTAACCTACGGCATTATTCTTTGGGGCAATAGCACAAACGTATCAGATCTCTTCATATTACAAAAAAAATGTATACGCATATTAGGAAATTTAAAAAATGATGAAAGCTGTAGGTCGACCTTTACTAAATTGAAAATTTTAACTTTAACCTCTCTATACATTCTAGAAGCTTGCAAATTTATTAAGAACAACCCACAGTTCTACGAAATGGAAGATAATCAGCCCCGACTGTACCCTCGCAGGTATAAAACAAATAAAATCAATAATATACCTTCTAAATTAAAAATACATAGTTCTGGCCCTTTAAGTGTATCAATAAAAATATATAATCATCTACCGCTAAATATAAGAATAGAAAATTCTTATAATAAGATGATAAAACTATTAAAAGAATACCTAATAAATAAAACTTACTATAATTTAAACGAATATTTCAATGATAAAAATAAATAAACTAAAAAAATATACCTACATTATGTAAATACATAATTAAATATTGTTGATAACTATTTAAAATCTCGGTCTATCTCAATTATTGCAATGCCTCTGAAAATGGGCTCATATGAGATACCTTATTTATAATACCATCTTGTTATGTACCATATGAAGGCAATAAATGTATTGAGTATTGAACTTGACGTAGCAAATCTGAAAACTAAAAAGTTTTAAATAAAAAAAATATTAAATAACAAAAAACCCAACTGCTTAGCACAAGAGAGGAAAACCATCTTAAATCTATTGGATTTGATAACTTGAATTGTATAAGATACTGCAGGCGGGGACGAACAAAATTAAGTCGTAAACATCCACAAAACGTTTTTTCGTCCCCGCCTGCAGTATCTTATACAATTCAAGTTACCAAATCCAATAGATTTGAGATCGTTTTCCTCTCTTGTGCTAAGTAGTTGGGTTTTTTGTTATTTAATAATTTTTTTGCATAAATGTATGGAGATGAGGACATAAAATGCCATATCTTTTGATTGCGTCGTTGTAAAAAATTTAAATTTTCAGATCTTGTGTGGTTCGTAGATCCTAACATATGGTATTAATTTCAACCTGATACCTCCACCCGTTCGTGAGATAAAGGGTCTTGACAGACAGACAGACAGACGGACAACAAAGTGATCCTATAAGGGTTCCGTTTTTTTCTTTTGAGGTACGGAACCCTAAAAAGCATGGTTATTTCACTGAATGACTGCAACTTTGCGTTTAACTGTGACTTTTTGACGGCAGCCTTTGAAATATTAGTTGTTACTACTACAAATACGCCATTCAAACTTCAAAACGGCTTGCAGCCCTTCCTAAGTCGTCTTCGGCACAGAGACCATAACCGTTAGTTCATGAAAATCTTTACTAAAACCTGAAAAATAATAGAACTTTCCATATAAACTGCATCAGTTTATTGATAGAGCGTTCTTCATGCGATGCAAAAAATTTTTTTTTTATTTTTCTTTGGAAAAATATACAGGGTGCAAGGGACAGCCCTCCGAATACTGAAAGGGCATGATCAGTCAACGTAACTAAACATATTTCAGCGAATAAAACTTTCAGGAAATAAAAGAATATATCGGCCTAACCATACAAAATTGCAAACTTGATTGGACAGTTTGTATGGAGAGGCCTGTTTTTTCGTTTCCTGAAAGTTTTGTTCGCTGAAAGTTGTTCAATTACGTTGACTGATCATGCCCTTTCAGTATTCGGAGGGCTGTCCCTTACACCCGTTATTAGTTTTATGGTCCGAGTAACTTACTTAAATTATGTTCCCTAATTCAGAATGGCCCTTTTTTACCCTACATCGTAAAAAACAGGCTATGAAACTGAACAACTTAGCCCGAGTAATACAGGTCGAAACACGAAATATTTATTTCCTTTCGGTCTATTAGGTCCAGTTCCGCGAACGTCCATTTCCGCGAACGTCCATTTCCGCGAACGTCCATTTCCGTGAACGTCCATTTCCGCGAAAGTCCATTTCTGTTAAAGTCCATTTTTTGAAGTCTGTATTTCAAACTTAACCTAACCCCCATCCCTCTTCTACCAACATGAAGAAGGGTTTTGAAACTTCGTTATTTTTGAAGATGGAGACTTAAAAATTGGTATTTAGACGTTAAAGTACCCTAAACCGACGAGCATGTATGAAAGGATTGATGAAGGAAGCAAGGGAAGTATGTCAAGATCGTAGCAGGTGGAGAACTGTGGTCTCTGCCTACCCCGACGGGAACAAGGCGTGATGTTATGTATGTATTTAGACGTACTAAAATCCCAATCTAATGCAAATAAAATTATTTTTTAGCAATTTTTGAAATTCTCCCCTTTTGGGGACCTTCGACGGTTGTGATGTAAGGCTGCTAAGTTTGAAACCCACCCAAGAGCGCAGCAAACTTTAAGAATTAAGGAAAACAGAAAACGTAAGATGCAAGAAAAACTGTTGAACGGATGGGCCATTCATTCATCACGTTGAAAGTTATAGAATATCTAACCAAAAACACAAGATTTTCAGCTTAACTCAGTCTGATTTATATGGTCTGGGGTTTCGTTTCAGCCTGAAAATGTAAGCTCAGAGCTCTTGCGTAATCTTAGTTGAGCCTAGGTCTGCAGAAATTGCTGGATTTGCAAGTTTTTTGCTACAATTCCGAGAAGCTCTCTGTAAATATTTTTATGTGATGATTAGCTGGGGTTTGTGCGAGAAAAAAATTATTCGTTTTTACTCCAGTAAGTATATACGTTATTGTGCGGTTTTTCCTTGCTTTTAGCTAACGTGCTTCAAATCTTAGCTGATATGTTAGATAGGTAAGGTATTCTAGGATTAATTAATATACAATTTATCGACGGGATCAGGCTTTTACAGTTATAATATGTAAATAGACATCTTCACTAAAATATGCTTTCGTGACTTGGCCCGAAGATTTGCAGTTTTTTTATAAGAGTAAAATCTCGAACTCCGCAATCTTGATTTACGCTCTGTGATTGTGATTGTGATAGCGACTCATAATTTTTAGCTTAATTTCATGGCGTTGGTGCTTAGGTTAGGATCCAGAATGGAATCGATTAGGTTGTCTTAGGTTCTTTTTCGACCAAACGCCAGAAACAAATTCGGTACCGTTTATTATTTTCCAAAAGTTGATCAACTTAATAGAAAATTTATCAATTTACGATAGAATAGAATAGAAACTTTATTTGTATTAAATGTGGTATTCCTATCATTTTGCGATGACATACCTATTTTAAATTTTACGTGACGCTACGACCAGGAAGTGGTTACTTAAGTCATATTAAAATATAATTTTTCTACGTATGGAGTCGTAGGTAACAACTAGTCTATTTGATGTATAGTTATTTATATTTACAGCGATTTAAAGTCTTCAAGTAATCCAGAACTCATTTGCGAGAACAACTCGAACAAGCGTTTTGCAAATTGCACAAGGCCACGGGCGTCTATAGGTACTAGGCTCCACAGACTGGCAAATTTATAGACATTCTGCCAGATAATTAAGGGTAATCCATCCTAAATGACCTGGAGACTGAATAACTTTGTAACTACTTTTTACATTAAATATCGCATTCATCTTAACAGAAAAAAAACGTAATAAAACAAGATATGAGAAGTGATGTGGTCGAGATAAAAAAAAGTATTTGTAGAACTATAATTAAAGAAAAAAAAAATGACCCTTAACTTGTAAATTTTTCCCATTTTACTGCTACTTTTTTTATCAAAAAATTACAATGTTTTAATTAAACAAAACAACATTTAATGATTTTGTTGTTTTACATTTTTTATATTATTGAAATAACATAGAAAAAAAATCTTTTCTCTCATTTTTGTAAATTTCGGGTCACCGTTGGTCGTAACAGCCACAAAATTAGGCGGAAATTAACATATATTGACGAGCGTGTAGCTGCTTATTTTAGGGAAGGTATAGCCCTAAATTACTCTTTCTCAGCACGTTTTCTATTATTACCTAGAAAATATACATAATACATATTTTTAATTGGTTTGAAGCTGTATTAAGCTAGTAGTTAGCTTTTTTAAAAGAAAATGTTGGACAAGAATTGTTTATTTACTTTCAAACAAGTTGTATTGATTGAAATTCAGCTCAGTACCATTTATGGACTCTCTCTACTTTCATCTGCGATTTTATAGATATTTGTTTATCTTGGAGAAATTTGGAATCCCTTATTCACGCGTTTGAAGTAAAAACCTGCGTAGACGCATCTTCATATTCAAGAAACCGTAGCGTCTATAGGCTTATTAGTCTGTGGGCATACAAGCACTTGAAATAAGGTCGTCGTTAAAGGATCGATTAAATACGCATTAGCTTGCAACCCTAGCCTTCGGCATTATTTTTATGTTCATCTGCGTAGAGAATTAAAAAAATCATATACCAATTTCCTTTATTTTTAAAAGTCAACGTTCGTCTTGGAACGCAATAAGCAATATAAGTTTTAGTCATAGTATGGATCACTGATTTTATGCTGAATTTTATTTAAATCACGTTCGTGTTAAGTTTGATGTGCTTTCGGTCGTAGAGACAGTCTACAGCATAACTGAAAGAAGAAATATTTTTATTATTATTTTGTCACTTCTTGTGTTTGAGTACGTACCGTGGTCATTGTGGGCCGACCCCACTCTGTGGTCGACCCATTACGTAGCGTAGTCCGTAGGTTCGATCCTGCCTGTGGTTATAAATTTTGCGATTTTCTAGTGTTTAACTACGGAATATTCTTTGGCATTGTGTTGACTGTTGAACAACCCATAGGTATACAAGGTAATTTTTTTGTACGTGATATCCGTTTGTCCGCTTATTAATGAGGTCAAAAGCAACAACTTTTGTTTTTCTTCTTTGCTAACAACGCACAAAAAAATTAAATAAAATTTATTGATAGACACACAGGCTTATAATACAGGCTTAGTGAAATTTTTCGAAAATTATACACAACTCAACAGAATCGAATTCGCACGGGCGTCGCGAGCTGCTGTTATCTACCATATGTTCTGATGGGGTAGGTATCTCAGAGTCTGCTGCCAACGATTATGAAGCGCATATCGTGGAGGAATGTTCGACAAGCCGGTTTCCGGGAGGATTGGAAGGACTGCACACGCTCACATCAGAGGCGGATATATGACTCTCTAACAATGACATGAAATTTCAACTCGCAGGGAAAATTAAACGCCAGACGATAATAATAATAATTATAATGATCACTATCTTGACTTTTTAGGACGGTTTAACCTACCTTCCAAAGTACGAAAAATGCTCTAAATGTCACGGCATCATCATCACCATCATATCGTGTCTATGACCGATCTCTCAAACCCTGGTGTCCCTGTCATCGCTCATTTAACGATGAATTCCGTGGATAGAGATGAGGGCCATCAGCTGACCGAGCCTTCTGAAGCACCAAAACTAAACTGGGAATGTCTCAAAAGTAGTCAAAAGTGATTTTTTTGTTTGACGGTGTCCCCATCATCGGGAGTGAGACCGAGAATCAGTGAATCCCATTACGTCCTATATACCTTTGCGGCACTTTGAATGTAAAACGATGTAGTTTAGCTGACGTCATCAAGAGATTTTTAATATTTATTTTGATGAATGAATAAATAGTTATGATTTGATTTGAACTTTTGAATTGAGAGCACCATTGAACCCTTTAAATCTACCTCACAAGATACATATACGAAACTATAATGTGGTGAAAGAAGATGCTTAGTAACACACTTTTTGTAAGGAGCTCGAATTCCGTAACCTGGAAAAAGTATGAGAGATCTGTAAATTTAAAAGTAATTTTTGGTTCAAAATTATCTCATAAGATACATAAACCAAACTTTAATGTAGTGATCGGAAAACTTATAAAGACCACCATAAGCTACAAAAGCCACCTTCTCTCTCCTGGCACATTCCTCTGTCAGCTTGGTTAAGAATCCATATAAGTGTCCCTTGGATGGAAGTTTTTATCACATGAACGAAACCTATGTAGAACGATAGCCCTGGAGGTCCTATGGCCTTTTATAACCTACTAACATACCTTCTTCTTCTTCTTTCGTGTCGGCAAGAACACAGGCTAAATCTTACTTGCCCAGAAAGTGGCTACCGTGGTAGCCCTCTGGTTACCGTCAAGTAAGTCTTCACGCGAGCAGGTGGTCGGGCACGCGGGACAATTAGTGAGGTGTGCCATGGTTCGCAGGAGTTCTCCACATTCACAGCTGGAGTCTGCGCTACTTAGGAACCCCCACCGGCATACGGCATTCGGCAAACTTGGGTCCTCAGCCTATTTAGACTTCTCCAGGTTGGCCAAGGTTCCTTATAGCCAGGAGGCAGGTTTTCGTTGGGGGGGTACAGTGAATGTGGGTACTCGCTTGCCCAAAGTCTGCACCTCACGTCGGAAGGGTTTTGGTCGGTAGGCTGTGTGGATCGCAGGAAGCTTTTGCGGCTTCGCAACCGACCTGCGGCGGGAGAGAGCCCGTAGAGTGGATGTCTCGGGTCGCTTTCCTGTTTTTGTTTTTCTAGCGAACAGGTCACTTCTCTACGGATTCTGGGAGGAGCTATCTCCGCAAGAGGGAACAGAATACCGACAGGAGTTGACTTGATACAGCCAGTCACGATGCGGCAGGTGTCATTTAGCTCCGCGTCCACCTCTCTGGTGTGAGCTGACCTAGCCCACACTTGACACGCGTACTCTCCTGCTGAGAAACACAGAGCTAGCCCCGTATTGCGCATAACCGTAGGGTTTGCTCCCCAGCTGGTGAAGGAGAGGCGGCGCAGCAGGTTGTTACGGGAACTAACTTTTTGTTTTGTGTTTCTGCAGTGGGTCTTGTACGTCAGAAAGCGGTCCAGTGTATGTACTAACATACCAGCTCGTATGCTTCTCGTATGAGAATTTTCTTGATTGTTTTATTTTACTGCACTTCTCACAGTATAGGTTTGACAGCTGAGATGGATGCGGCATTGTTTCAACTAATACCGTTGTAATGAAGACACATGTTGTACAATAGTAACTTCATTCAGCTTTATTTTGCATCTCAATACATCTTTTTCATTCATGTTAGTATAGCTGTTGCATGCGACTTCGGAATGATTTTCGTAAAGTCTTTTCTTGGTGCTCGCCTAAGTTGTAATAAGGAATCGCTAAGTTTTAGACTAAAATGTTCGGGCTTAGATATGTCAAGGTGTATCGTTTTATATAAATATATTAAGGACAATTTTGAACTTATAAGTTAAAAATTGTCCTTTATTGACTCTCTTATTCATCATCATTATCACAGGAGATATCCTATTACAGCAGGATAAAGTGCTTGACTTATGAGGTTGCAAAAGTGGCATTTTCTCCATACAAACGTAATTTGTTGTTATCTTAGGGCACCCCGCTGGTGCAAAGGGCCTTCACGAGCTGTCACCACTTCCCCCTGCCTTATGCCGTCCTTCTTGCTTCTTCCCACGTCAGTCCAGCAGCCTTGAGCTCGCGCTCGACAGTCCTTCGCCAGGAGTGGACGGGTCGCCCAGGTCTACGTCTGCCACTCGTACATAATACCACTAACGAACGAAATAATTACTGTTATATTACCTATATGAAGCATATCTCTATATTTCATTGTTTTTGGTTAATAAACAGATACAAAAGTCAGGCCTCTCTAAAAACATAGGTTATCTTTTTGTCTTGCTTGAACCTACTTAGCTGCAATGCAAGCAATGTAATTTAAGATACAAGTAAATCGAATTAATTAATTCTCTAATAGTAATCTGACGTTTGCCTAATGTCGAGTAAAGTACACACGAATTAAATAAACAAAAATGAACTTAGGAAATACTAATACTTATCAAAAAAATTCTCATAACAACAAATCGTCTACTACTAAAGTATTATCCATCGCGCTGAAAACAGATCTTGACGTAATAAAATACGCGGAAATATTAGCTTTGACGACCTTTTAAATTGTTACTAAGCTACCCTGACGCCTTCACGGCTTTTAGCTAAAAGTGATATTGATGGAAGAAAATTTTAGTAAAATACAAGGTTCTAAAACCAACAATTTTCACTGCAGGACAAACTCTGAAAATACTCGTATCGCAAAAAAAAATACGTTTACGAGCTTCTTATAACATTTTTTTTACAACTACACACTAAGGCCGTTCGTCCATCATGACGATACGATAACAATAACAAGATGACGCGCCCCCAAGAGAAATTGGCGCTGATATTATGCCATATTGGCGATGACACTGCAGGTCTGCAGGATAGGGAGCTCCCTCCAGATTCCCAGAAAGAACGCTTGGTATTTGGAGAGGAAGTTCGGCACCATGGACCGCGGTTGTTGGTGACCGCAGTACCTTTTGTCAGAACGTATGATACACAGAAAGACGCTGCTGCCCTTCCTCCGGTTTATAATCCCTTAGTAGCCTCTTATTACAATAATAATAATACCATACCGATAATTTGGAAAGACTTATAGTGACGGGAAAAGTTGAGGGAAAACGACCCAGAGGACGAAACCCTAAGAGATGGACGGACCAGATTACCGAACAGCTGGGGATACCCGTTAGTGCTGCCCTCCATCAAGCGACGTCCGAAATAAATGGAGAGATATTGTTGCCAAGCTGACACGGAGTCACGATCCTCAGTAGTGAGGGAACGATTAAGAAGAGAAGAGAGTAGCCTCTTACGACACCTACGAAAAGATCGGTTGGTTTGTTTGTTGGTTGGTTCTTTGCCGGCACCACACGAGCAAGGCGACGGACGACACTATGGGTAAGTAATACATTATCAGCGCCGTCATCTCGTTTATATCGGAATCGTCTCGGTGGGCAAACGTATTTATGAATTCATTCATTCATTCTTTTTGGCTCAGTGAACCAAAGTGGTTCTTGGCCTCCGACATTAAAGTACGCCACGCTTCCCTGTTCTGTGCCAATTCCGTCCAGTCGGGACGCCGGCCTGTTGGCAGGCCAAGATACCGTTGGAAGGATGAAGTCGCCAAGGATCTCGTATTTATGAATAAAGAAACATTTTTTTAGACATGGTTATTTTTTTGGACCTGATATGAGTATGCCCACCTTATTGGTCAAAAGCAACAACTTTTGTTCTACGACTTTGCTAACAACGCTCGAAAAATTTTCAACTTCCCTTCCCATACAAAATGGGTCGGTCACGGTAAGGAGAGTCGAAAATTTTCGTGCGTTGTTAGCAAAGTCGTAGAACAAAAGTTGTTGCTTTTGACCTCACTTATAAGGTGGCCATATTCATATCAGGTCCAAAAAATAACCCAGTTTAAGAAGCATTCGAAATCTCACGGTTTATTTTAAAGCAATCCCAAAAGACCCAGTTTACAAAGATAGCAGTGACAAGCGTACCAGATTGATACAGATTTAACGAAAGTGTAAAAAACGAATCAAAGGTCAAATTGTGATACGGCAAATTAAGATTGTTCTACAATTTCTAACAATAATGGGAAGAAAATGTTGCAATGCAAATTATTGGGTGCGCACTTGCTTACTTAGATTGCAGAATTATACGGTTTGAAGTACCTGACGCGTTTTTGTACTATGTACTTTGCAATAATTGCAAGCCTGATAGGAAAATATCCCATGGATTAAACATTAAATAAATTAAATGTAAACGAAAATTCTTTTTGAAGTGAAAACTTCAGCGGCGCTTGGCACTTTTTTAGATGTACTCCAGTAAAAATACGGTTTTGCAAAACATTAAATGTTAATAGCTACTTTTTTCGGTATATCGTATTTAAATATGATGTTAAGACGCAATATTTACGAATCCACCTAAAATTTAAAACGGAATATTTTTTCGAATAACAGCTAAGGCAAAAACAGTAATAGACAATTATATACTTTATATCATAGATAAACGTATACTTTACATATAGGCATCAAAATCCACCATAAATATATTTAAAAATATCAATTTATTTCAAAATATAAAATCTCCACTTATTTTTACATATAAAGTCCAATAAAGTCAAGGTAAAATAATAGAAATAAACTGAGCTAAACTCAACCTTTTTAAATATAAGTGATTATTATATATATTCACTAAAATGCCATACTAAATAAAAAAAAATATTTTTGTAATCGCTGGTTTACAATGATTTTTTAAACATTTATGTTGGATTTGCCAAAAATGTGATTATATAGCACTATTTAAATTATTAGAAAGCAAAACGGATCTATTACTATTTTTGGTTGCGAAGATAAGCTTTATTTAAATTTCGTGCTATAAAAGTTAAACAATACAAAAAAGCTAATATTTTTAGGTGGATTCATGTATAATATGAAATTCTGAATATATAGCAAGCCGTAAATAAAAAAAATAATCTATTACATTTTTTTTCCGAAATTCCATATTTTTTTAATGTTTGGACGGCTAAATAAATAAATAAATGAAGTAAATTTAGGTGGATTCCATTAAAAAGCTTTACACAGAAATATAATCTATCGATCTGAAAAAGAATCACGGCTATTATCAATTATTTCCGTTTCGCCATACAATCTCTCGTAATTTTACTGGAGTAATGGGTAATTATGTTAAACTCGCCTCAGATGTCGCGTCAGATCTCGCGTCAGACCCGTAGCCTGATCGAAAAAGCGTCAACTGTCAACCGTATTGTTATTACAATACGAGTTTTTATTCAGTGACATCAAAGAAGTACGCGAGCAATGGCGCGATTGACCCTTACAAAAAGCATAATATTCAAAAATGCAAGTTTTCACTTCCGCCGGCGCTCCCGGAGTGCAACCCGTCCTTTTTTTATAACCCTTTTGGTGCCAGCAAATAATAGTACCAACCCATCTCTACCCGTGGGTGTCGTAAGAGGCGACTAAGGGTTATGAACCGTAGGATGGGCAGCAGCCTCTTTCTGTGTATCGTACCATCTAGCATACTGCGGTCACTAACAGTGACACCTGCTGTGTCTAAATGTCAAAAATAAATTTAAATCTAAACCTGCTTAGCAATAACAATTCTTAAGGAAAATACGGAACCTTACACTGCATGTTGCCCATCACGCACTTGGCCGGTTTTTTTAGAAGAGTATTGCAAATTTTGTACAGTCTGTTTTTCCATATATCTTTGAAACGGAAACAAGAAAATTAGCCCATAATTTTTTTAGTCAACTTCCGTGATCGGAAAGCAATCTCCACCTGCATATAAGGATACTATTTATTGAAACCCGAATAGGTTTCAATAAACAGTATCGTAGCGGTTACTCGTTATTGTCGTTCAATTTACAATTATTGATTTGTCGTTTGACCTGTCAATTAATTTATGTGGTTCAATGTGGTTATTGAACTGACTACGCGCGGTTAGTATCAAGAATCGTCATTATAAATTTCAGGCCATGTCGACCCGTCACCATCATAACAACAGCCTGCTTGGCCTATTGGTTAGAGCGCTCTGCTCTCGATACGGAGGTTCTGGGTTCGATTCAATGTCAAACAAAAATCCCATTGTGCCACCTTCCCACTTTGGTTAGGACTTGCAGGATGTCCCGTGAGGTGCCGGCAAAGAATAGTACCAACCCATACATACCCGTGGGTTTCGTTAAGAGGCGACTAAGGGTTAACTGAAGGATGAGCAGCAGCATCCTCCTTTGAATCTACTTACTGCGGTTACCTACAACCGCGGTCCATGGTGCCAGCCGTAACGCTAACAAGCGAGGTGACTATCTTGATGGTACTTCCTCTCCACATTTTTCCAACAAAAGCTAGAATTCTTGAGACAGCTCTCTGTCCTGTAGTGGACGTTTCATGGGATGTAATGATGATGATGCATTTTATTTTATCTTACATCTTCTTACTGCGGTCACCTACAACCGCGGTCCATGGTGCCAGCCGTAACGCTAACAGGCGAGGTGACTATGGTTCTTCTAATCCACATTTTTCCAGCAAAAGCTAGAATGCTGGAAGGAGCTCCTAGTCCTGTAGTAGACCGTCATGGGATGTTATGATGATGCAGGATGAATCGCCTGATTGTTCTAAAAGTTAGATGATCCCGTGGTTTTGAAGGCACGTTAAGCCGTTGGTCCCGCTACCGATGTAGTCATTAATGAGCTATGTCAGAGACCTTTGGCTGCTCAAAAACTCTGACACCAGGGTTTGTGAGGTCGGTCACCGACCTTGCAACCCATACGATATGATGATGATGACCATCATAACATACCATAAAGGTCCAATGCAGGACAGGACATTCCCATTAGGCATCTTTTCTCTTCTTTTTCTATCAAATGTTGTGCACCCGCATCTACTCTTTCTGTTCTGCCTTTAGGTTGGCCGGTAGATAATGCTGCGTGGCATTAGGCCCGCCCTTTGTACATTTGTGCAATTAAGTTAAGTAAATTGCCTCCAGTATTCCAGCGGAAACGCGTGATACATTTTTGAGGGGAAGTACCATAATCTCTACGTTTAGGGGCGTAGCGGCTGGCACTATGGACCGCGGTTGTTACCCCATGGATGGTAAGATACACAAAAGGATGCTGCTGCCCAACCTCCGGATTTACTCATAGTCGCCTCTTACGACACCCACGGGTAGAGATGGGTAGGTACTATTTCTTTACTTGCACCACATGGGCACCGCTGCTGGGTAATAGGCCTCTTCCCTTTCTGCTAAAGTAGGTAAACCACTCCCAATCCTATACAGGGTCCTTGAGAAATAGTGAACATAATTTTTGCATGTTACTTAGATCATGAAACTGAACAACTTTTTACAAGAAACATAGGTCGAAATAAAAATAAGCAATTATTGACCTCCCATACAAAATGCGCTGTCAGCTGATGCAATTTCTATGGGAGCACAAAATTTATTTTTCTTATTTCGACCTAAGTATGTTCCTTGCGGAAAGTTGTTCAGTTTCATGGTCTGAGTAACATGTTAAAATTATGTTCACGATTTTATTAGGACTTTATAGTATAAGGGTTTGCCAGTTTGCCTTTGACTCGGCTAGTATCTGTAAAATTATAGTAAAATTGCCTCATTAAATCAGAAAACTATTTGTGTAATGGCTAATGGATCCAGTTTCCAACAACATAATTTAATTTGCAGTTGATAACAGATTTGTAGAAGGAACAACATTATTTCACCCTCCGCTTTATCTATCGTAAAAGCGAAAGTGAGTTTGTTTGAATTGTGACTTTGAAACGAATAATGAATGACTTTGATCTTACATTAAAAGTACGTAGAACCAAGAACATTGTCATTGTAGTAGCCTATTAATACACCATGACTTTTCATTGGTTTTGCTCCCGAAGCCCAGTGATTCTACGAATTAAAACAAGCAACTTTCCTGAAGAAAAACAATCTTACGTCTAACTCTCCAAATAAAATGGTAACGTGATCGACTTACTTGTGTGGGAAGAAAATAAAAATTTTCGATGAAAAAAATCGTTATAATCACTGGGCTTTGGGAGCAAAATGAATGAAATATAAATAAATCATTTATTCACGACATATAAATAGAGACTCAAAAAAGTTTCGGATTCAGAGCTGTTACTAGTTGCAAAGCTTAGTAGAAAGAATTTTGTACAGATTTGCCCTAGCATTGCAAATAACAACATTTCTTTTGAAATATTCCGAAATATACTTTGTTAGAGGAAAATACACATTCCTGTAGGAAATTAGAAACTCCACGGGCAAAGCCGCCGGCAGCAATCTAGTTAGCTCTATCAAAGAATATTGTTGCGGTAGGCACCTTTATAGTCTACAAATTGACTCGGTTAGTTGCTATTTTCAAACTGTATTACATTAAGGGGTTCTGTACAGGCAAATTTAAACTGGCGCCTTAATAGTAATTTGTTAACATTTTGAAATCAGCAGAACCAAAGACAAACTGGCCGATCAAGTTAACAATTTTGTATGGAGACGCTGATTTTTGTTCGTTTCCTCAAAGTTTTGTTCACTGAAAGTTGTTCAGTTTCGTTGACTGATCCCTTCAGTATTCGGAAGGCTGTCCCTAACACTGTATAGTAATACTAAGTAAGTGGATCACTCGTACATTTAGTATTTACTGGTTTTGAAAGACTGCAAGGCTGTTACTACTTATTTGCTCCTGTTTAAGCTTAAAATATTACAGCGTACCGAAAGGTAGGGTAGAAAGAAAAAAAAAGTACTTTGACCTGAATATCACTCGTTTAAAGTATCTTGAATTAAAATTGATGAGACCGTGATATTATTATGACCTGTCGTCTTGTAAGAGCTATGCGAGGGAGCCAAGCTGTGAGCTGGAAAATTCAAACCAATAAGATTGCTCCATCTGACAGCGCATTTGACAAACTAGGAAAATGGCGCAGTCCCTTGCACAGCACAGGTGGAAAACCACCCTAAAGGTGACGGATGAGAAACGAGTGCAGCAGAGATGCAAATGACGAGATAGAGACTATTTAAGTACTAGAGATAGATGTGTGGAGTGATTCTTATCCAAAAAAGGAATATACACCATACACCGGAAAAGTGTGATAATACTGAAGGGTGTGAATCTGCCCTTGAAACTGAACAACTTTTCCCAAGGAACATAGGTCGAAATACGAAAAACCAAATTTGACCTCCCATACAAAATACTCTATCGCAGCTGATGCAGTTTCTATGGGAGGTAAAAAAATATTATCATATTTCGATCTATGTTCTCTGGGAAAAGTTGTTCAGTTTCATGGGCAGATTTACACCCTTTAGTATTATCATACCTTTCTGTTACACGTTGTTTAAACATCAGTTGTCATGAGTCTTTTGTTGGGCTAAATACTAGACCAGCCTATTGAATATTTTATATTAGTTTTAAGTAATTTCGGATACGATATGTATTATTGTTCACGAATAAATAAATTGAATTGAATTGAATTGAATGTCGTTGACCAAATCACCAAAGCAAAGACGCTAGAAAAACTTTTGTACGACGATATCCAGTCTAGATTAAGCCGTGCTGGCTGCAATAAGCCACGATCACACCTAGCTGAATTCAAAGACAAATTCGGCATACATTGCTCGATGAAGTAAGGATACTCGTATTGCAATTAACATAAGAAAGCCTCCCAGCAATGTATGCCGAATAAGTCTTTGAATTCAGCTAGGTGTGATCGCGGCTATAACTTTTAAAATGGAAAAGAACTTTATCAATATATTCGACGCGCTCGCTGTATGAACTTGTCGTGTAAAATCTAAGAAGAAGGCGGCTTTTTAGGTTTGTGGTTGCAATCTGTTTGTCGACAAGAAAAAATAGAGGTGAGCGTTTGTCATGGTATAGACATATTATGAGGAGAAATTACCAGCATGTGACATCGAGAGTGATGAGTATAAATGTGGATGGAGCGAGAGCGTGAGGCAGGCCGATGAATAGTTGGATGAACTGTGTGAAAGATGATATGAGATAGAAAGAAGTGAATGTTGAAATGACGGTCGATAGAGAGAGATAGAAGCGATCAACATGTTGCGCCGACCTCAAATAAATTGGGATAAGGGCAGCCGAATGATGATCTTCTAGTATAGATGTCTCGGAGCTTTTACAACCTTTTACGTACCTCCACGTTAAACGTGGCGATTATAATACTTTCAGCGCTACGCGCAATATTTCACAACCACAGACAGGATACGATCCTGCGACTTCTGTGAGTCTAGAAATATCCAAACACAGGAAGTGGTAAAATAAAAACATTTTTTTCTAACTTTTGCTACCAATATACTATGTATCCAAAAACACAAGAAATGCTGCCAACATAATTGATAAAATTCTCACTTTTCATATCGGAAATTTCAGGTGTTTGCTAAACCTCTCGGGTGGTTGCACAAAACTGAAGGAACATAGACCGTAATATGAAAAAAAAATTGACCTCCTCACAATATACGCTGTTGCAGTTTCTAAGGGGCGTTGAAATATTTTTTTCGTATTTCGACCTTCCTTAGAGAATCATCTGAGAGGTTTGCAGACATATACTAAACACCCTGTATAAGTGCGTAGTCGAGAATATGGTCGAGTATAATTTTGTCGACTGAAGAAGTTCCCACAGTTGATTGACCGTAATAATTATAACTGTCTCACTAGTACTGAGATTTAAGTTATTAAAAGTTTTAAGTGCTTTCTTAGTGCTTTGTAATTACGTAAACAAACATTTAGTTTGAGTTTGTTGTACAAAATTGAATTTGATTACAGACCTGGTTTATTCTTGGTCTAAATATTAATAGCTTGTAATAAAGTGGTGTCTTTTTTTATTTCCAGAACATAGTGTGGTAGTCTGGGCATCAGGAGAGGTGTTTGAAGTGGTAAGTTTTTTTTTATTCTATTCCCAAAATCATAGAAGAAGACAGAAGGAAACGCTCGAAACCGACTAGTTACTCTCTCTATCTGGTCAGAAAATTACATTCCATCTGTTCCAAAGTTTGCCATCTGGGATGCAGAGATCTTATAACAGTTGCTCTATGTAAAAACCAGCGGCCATCAGATCCTGCTGCTTTTCCGGCGAATTCAATAAATATCATTGCTTGCTGTTGCTTCAGATGGTAACCCAAAGTGATGGTAACTGTATACCTACTACAGAATAAAGTAATAGTACTATCATACAGAACGGACACTCTCCGCCCCCCGCCCGCAATCCACCCCGCACCCCCGCGCGCACCCGCCCGCACAATTCTCGTGGTCCTCCTGACGGTCTTTTGTACTGAATATGCGAGCCTACGCGACCTTCCAATTTCAAGTTTCAAATTCGCGCTCGTTGTATATAGGTGACTTTTAATTAGTTCTTGATAGCAGAAGATATGCATGTACTCATGATACTGAACAACTTTTCCCAAGAAACAGGTGGAAATACGAAAAACCAAATTTGACCTCCCATACAAAATGCGCTATCAGCTGATGCAGTTTTATGGGAGGTCAAAATTTGATTTTCGTATTTCAACCTATATTCCTTGGGGAAAGTTGATCAGTATCATGAGTACATTCATACCTTTTTCTATCAAGAACTAATTAAAAGTCACCCTATATAGTGTCTGGGGTGTGCTTTGGACTGGAAAATGCCCAGTACCATATTGAGGTTTATTTCTGCTGTTCTGCAGCAAAAACTCTGCATTCTTGACAGACGCTGCAGTAGCAGCCCAGGAAACTGCCAGGTTCAGTACCCAACTGCCTGCAAACCCAAGTTGGTCAATGACGAGAGAACATGGCGAGATGAGGTGTCATAGATGAGACACAAAAGGCACTTCGCTGAGATTGTAATGCTCTATCTCAAAACATGGCGCACTTCCATTCATGCCCACCACGGCAGCGACCTGCCATATCTGTACTAAACAAGATCTATGTTTGGCATCAGAAAACGCGAGAGCTGTTGCCAAGTGACATTGGCATGAAGAAAAAGATTGGTCTTCAGTGAAAATTTTTACTCATTCATTGAGTTCGCATGTAGAGCAGCTGGTTGGTTAGCCGACTCTGTAAAGTATTTCTTCTGTTACATTTATCATCAGATCCAATGAAATATTCTACAGCTGAACAGAGGGGGTCCCGAATATTATTACAGCATAAAACTACTTACTTCCCCTGCACCCACGGTCCATGGTCCATACCCGGGCCGGGTCACCTTTCAGCTGGCACCACGTAGTGCGGTTGCTGGTGAACGCAGTATGTATGAAGAATGATGATAGATGACACAAAACCCTGAATGATGCTGCTGTCCATTCTCCAGTTTAGGTCAACCACGGGTGGACATTGTATCCGTGGTACGGTCAACCGCACGTTGGTAGTAACCTTTTCAACTCTATTACCATGCTCTAAGGTCTAAAAGTGTTTCTACTGACGTGCTGTTGAGTGTACTATTTTTAGCCGAAACCACAAGGTTCTACATTTTGCGTAAAATAATAAATTGTATTCGCTCACGATTTTCATGCTAAGATTAAATAGAATGTCTTCTTCATAAAAAAAGAGCTTGTAAAAGACACCTCAAGGACATAGTTTGATAAGGATCTGGGATGGGATTGGACATTTACATAATTTTATTTATACTGAAAATGGAACGACGGATTTTATTATTTGTCGGTGGTATCTTTGTATCTTTCCTTTATTCGAAAATGATGGATGATCGATGTTGTGCCGGGAATATGTTTTTCTTTAGACTATAAATAAATCGCTGAAAGCTTCACATAAATTTTCTAAAGCAATGTACGTAAACAACGTAAATTATACAGTAGGTGTTTTTCCATTTAATGTTCCAAAATATGCGCATAATATTATTGTGAAGAGCGTTTTAGGAAATGTCGTTGTTTTTAGATGAATTATTTTCATTTGATGTTTGCTCATACAAAAAAATACAAATACAAATAGTTTATTAATCAAATAAAGTTACAATTTAAAGCATCTAAAAATAAAACAATGAGATTGGTAACTTTCCTTTTTAAGGCAAAACATTGACTCCCACACTAGGTCGAGCCTGTATCGTGGGCAGCCTAAAACAAACTTTAACGAAAAAGACAGTTTACAATTTAATAGCCTAGATGCTCCAGATATTGTAGTATTACATAATTTGTAATCATGTGACAACACAAGACATCCCGTAAAACTAAACAACTTTTCCCTTCGAACATGGGTCAAATTGTGAGAAAGGAAATTAAAATCAGGTTGATAGTGCATTTTGTATGGGAGGTAAATCAAAATTCCTATTTCGACTTATGTTCCTTAGGAAAATTTGTTTTGTTTAAATGAGCAGACGCTACAGGCTTGATATATCTTGGCCTTTCTGTTATAGGCACCTCGAATATTATACATAATTAGAACTAGGCTAACCTAGGAGGCTAGGAGGTAGCAAACCTAAGAGCTGGAAAAATTCCAACCAATAAGATTGTTCCATTTTTGATCGCAACTCCAATCTAGCAAAATGGAGCAATTCTATTGGTTGAATACTTCCAGTTCGCAGGCTATCTACCTAGCACAGCTCTGTTGGAGAACCACCCTAAAACCGCTATCACACCTTCCTTAATTCAGAAACTTATTTGCCATATATTGATGGTTGAAGTAAGGATATTGGAATTAACAGAATCAAGCCACCCAGCAATGTATACCGAATTAGTTTTTGAATTTAGAAAGGTGTGATTGCGACTTAAGCAAATCATCTCACCATACGAGATTATCTTCATATTTTCTGACGCCACATGATTTGCAATTCCTGGCAACCTGGCGCAATGATGGGCCATCGTAACTTTATGCACCATTTCGGAACCAGCTTGATCATAAACTTCGTCGTAAAGAAAAGATTAACTCTAATGCCGGATTAAAATATTTATACAACAATGGATACCGTTACGGTTTATGAAGACTTAAGTTTTTATTAGGATATAATACTTATATAATGATCAAAGTACCCGGGCGACCGAGCTATGCTCTGTATGATTAAAATATCATCGGATGAGCAAGCTATTCTACTCGCCAACAGATGGCGCTATAGGTTTCTGTTTAAAACGCAGTATTTTTAAAAAAATGCTTAAAAACACAAGCAAAACGAATTTTCTCAGACATGAAACCTAGCTAGATCGATTTTTCGCCCCCAAAAACCTCCGGATACTAAATTTCATCATAATCGTTAGAACCGTTTTTGAGAAACCGATTACAAATATATATATACATATATTTATACAAATATTGCTCGTTTAATAGTATAAGAATAAACCAAGTTGAATCGTAAAATACTTCTTAAACCACTACACTCACTGACGTAGGTTAGTTAGTTTGTTAAACGTCATCATTAGTCATCAACACAATCTTAACAAAATCTTGTCAGAGTTTTCAAGCAGCCAAATGACTTAATATTCTAGAATTCTTCTTATTGATAAGATCTTCACAAATTTCTCGCTTCTTCATAGATCATTAACATATATAGATAATTTCTATTTCGAATTGAAAAAATAAGCTACGATAATCATTATCCTAGGGCTTTTATTCGACTGTGAAAAGTTACAAGTCCTACATACGCAAACATACATAACATCCCATGCAACGTCCACTGCAGGACAGGGAGCTCCCTCCAGAATTCCAGCAAAAACGCGTGGTTCATTTGGAGGTAAAGTACCATAATAATGTAAGTACCATAATAATGTAAGTACCATAATGATGTAAGATAAAATATACGATTCACAGAGGGATGCTGCTGCACATTCTCTGGTTCATAATCTCTTAGTCACGACACCCTTGGGTGAAGTTGGGTGGAGATGGGTTGGTACTATTATTTTCCGCCGTCAGACGAGCGTCAAAAGACCTGTCTTATTTAAAACCACCATAAATATTAACGACTCTCATCGTGGCACTCAATAACGTAAGATTTTTTGTAGTTCGCTCTCGAACTATTACTTCCAGTAATTTTCCAGCTAGCATAGTTAGTTAAGGGCTCCCGCACACGACCGAGAATCGGTGGCCGATTTTTTGTCGGCATCCCGCTCTTACGTGTTATCACCTGGATCTTCCGTCCTTGTCCTGGGCGATAATCGGCCAGCGATTCTCGGTCGTGTGCGGGAGCCCTAATGAAGGCACATTAATACTTTAAACAGGGTTGAAGAAATATCCACATTAACTTCTCTACATGACGTCTATATAATATAAGGCCTTTTTATATGCATGCATAAATTTCTGCACAGCCGTTTATAGTGCTTATAAACCGTCTGCACATTTTATTGAGAGGTCTTGATTAGGTACCCATTACATTAGTAAAGCTTTCAAAAATAAATTTAATACTTTCTAATAAAACTAATTTTAACTGATCTGAATCACGATTTTCTTTAATCTGACGCTTTGAATACTTTACAGGGCCCATGGTCTTAGGGTGTCGCAGGATGACCAGTTGATATTTTTAATTTTTTGGTCTTAAAAGATGTTAGTCAACTACCGTCATTATCAGGGCTTAAATCACAAATATTATTGCACCAAAATAACTGATATATTTGTGCTGGTTATGTTGTATAGTTATGTACGATAGTACGGGCATGTTATGCGTAGCTCATCATACCACATGACGCGAAAACTGCTAGAGATGAGCTCAGCACCTAAGAAGCGAGGAAGACCTCGACTAACATGGATGAGCACAGTTGAGAAGGACTTAAACAACGCAAAAGTTCCACCTGAGAAGACCCGGGATAAGCCCATTAGTAAGATCATTGACAATATAAAAAAAAGTGTCCTGGCGAAGAATAGCTAGGAGAGCCGACTTCAAATAATGGGAGTAAGGCTAGGACAAGAGATAGATGATTACTTAAATAAATTTATTTTATAGTTAAAAATTACTGTTACTTATTTGATAGCGTTAATACGCTGATAAAAAGGAACCTAACCCAACCATAGAAGAGAGTAATCAATACAATATTGAATACCTACATACGTACGCAGGCATAACGTAAGTATGTAGCGTTTGCCGCGTTCTAACTTATTTATTTAGTTAGTATGTTCCGTTTTACTACAACTACCTCCTAAGGTCTTTGATTAGTTTAGTAACTGTAGATTAGTTCCATGTTCGCCGTGCCGACTAATTTACCGACTCGAGTCGACGCGTGCACCCGAAAACCAGGTACGGACTCAGGGGTATTTGCTACCTTCGCCATAAAATACATTGAATTATTGCACGTACCAAAATGTTTCAGTCGCACGTTTTAGGGTGTTTGTAGTATAGTGCCGTTTTGAGTTATGCGTACTGCAGCGCCATGCGCCAATATGAGCCCCTAGGTGGATAAACGTTTTATGTACTTTCACGAGACGAAATTGACGTTTGCTCCATAGACTAAAAGTAATTTTGGTCTTAGGTAAAATGTTTATTTTAGGGCAACGTTTTACCGCTGCTGATTTTATTACTACTTACTCGCTGCCGTGCGTACGCTACATAGGTTGAGTATTGCCTTGCTTGACGTAAGTTATGAAAAACTTACAAAAGGAAATCTCTGTTCTGTTAAACTTTTCTTTTTCTATGCTTTGGAAGGAACGTTGAGTTATTGTTGATAATAGTTCGAATAAAAACATTAACAGAGGCCTTCACATATTACAATTTGTTATTCCCACGAAAATAGAAAAACAAGCGAAAAATTATTTAAAAAAAAATTGGTAATAACATGGCCTGAAGTAACTACTTGGTTGGAACTACTCTGTTGAGCAAATAATGGTTGCGTTTGATTCTGTAATAGTCTATGTGTGTTTAGTATGGTGTGAGGACTGGAAAGAGGTATTACTTTAATAATTTATTCCTAGTGGTATTTTTGTTTCAACGTAGGATAACGTAAATTTTACACTAATGGTACGTTACGGTATGCATCGTTATTTTTGTATTTTATGGGTAAAGACTTGTGCGGTTTGTGCCCCGCGGGCGCCTCCTAGATCCAGCCCTATCACTTGTCTTTATGATCGACTCCTGCGCAGGTAGCGTTCCCAACTTGTTCGTTTTGCGCGTCCACGAGTAACTTCTGAAGTTTATGCGTCTGCCTTTAGTTAAATGCTGTGGGTTCTTTGTCGTAAACCGTGATTGAGTGTCAGACTACCTAATTTATAACCTGTAGTTTTCAAGGGCTTTAGAATTCAAATTACAGCCCTAAGGATCTCTAGTAGTAAATTAGTTTGTAGGTTTAACAACAAAGCTAGCGAATAGTATCTACCCAGCGATGTACCTATGTACACGTATTTATAATGAAATATTTGATTTTCAATAGTAGCAGTCCCAGAATAGAATATTCAACATTAACATTAAATCAATTTTCTTTTTCGAAAAAACTAAGTTAATTTTCGTTAGCAATTTTTTTATAATACAGAGTTTGGAATTTTTCTTCAACTGGTTTGCTTATTCACACAAAAGCAAATTTCTGTTGTGTCATTTTTCATTATATTACCGCACTAGTGTTTTTTTTAATCTCGGCAAGAAGCAAAGTTATTTTTATATTATTACGTTAGCAACATTTTCATAAAATTAAGCTGTATTCGAAAAAATATCATAAATTTATATTCATTTTATGAATTTATTTATATTAGTTAACTAATCAAATATAAATTTGTCATTCGAGCAACAAGATATTCAATTTTTGATCATTTATTTGTCTTTGCCTCTCAAATTGATAAAATAAATAATGCGCGCCATAATTACAAATGTTTGTGGTATTTATTATTGTAATTATTTCTAAAAGTGCCAACTTCTACAAAAAAACTGGAATTAATGTAGTTCTTGAACCGTCTAAAATATTTAGACACGAAATACAAGAAAATCAATGGAAAACACCAACATATTATGAAGCCTATAAAATGTTCCGGTGGACGTGCGGTGGACATAAGGTTAGCAAATTTTAGTTTTTATACTCACAAATGTGTTGAAAAACGTCTTAAGACGCACGTGCGCATTGTCATTAAAGCCTCGAGTGTAATGAGGAAAATAGCGCACTTGCATCTTAATGTACTATTAATACGTTGTATTCGTTTACTAGCAGCGCCCTCTTGTCAGGGTCATCGAACCGTCAATAAGTTCATCTGATAGTTTGCGTTATAAAGTTACGCACGAATTTGTAAGACCCAGTATTTTACTTTACATTCTATGTAAATTACATTGAATTGAGAATATATTAGTCCCTTAAAGAGAAAAGGTTGTCGAAAGGACTATTGAAGATCAATTTGTATTTAATTTTATCGAATTAAGTTACCCTCTGGGAACCTTAGACCAGACAAACAAAGGCCTCATAACTAACCCTGAGTAACCCTGTTGTCAGACTTTCACTTTTCCAGTAGCCAAATGGCCTCTGACATGGCTTTAGGGTTCCTTTCCACCAGAGCTATACTGAATATCTAATTTGTGAGCTGGAAATACTCCAAAAGGATTACTCCACTTTCGAGTGCAAGTCAGAGCTAGGAAAATGGAGCAAGGGTATTGGTTGGGTTTTTCCAGCTAACAGGTTACCGTTCTTATCAACACCACACAGGGTTCGTTTTTCTTTGCAGGTAGTAATTACCAATTTCACTTACTATTAAAATCGACAAATCGACAAAAATTCACATAGCTGTACGGCCAAACTACAAACAACATACAAACAAACAAAAACTATTAACTACTTAAACAAACTTTCATCCCTTTGAACTCCTTAGGGGATGAATTTACAAAACTCCGTTCTTCAGCTCGCCTAAGGAACTCCTCGAAACGAGCACATAAAGCAAGATTTGAATAGAAAAACTCATGGAATTTGACCAAAATATTTGTCTCATTATCATCATAACATCCCATGAAACGCCCACTGCAGGACAGAGGGCCGGATCCAGAACTTCAGCGAAAACGCGTGGTACTCCAGAGGGAATTTACCATAGTCACCACCAGTTGTTGGTGACCGCAGTATGTACGATGGTACGATACAAAGAAAGATGCTGCTGCCCATCCTCCGGTTCATTAACCCTTAGTCGCCTCTTACGACACCCACGTGTAGAGATGGGTTGGTACTATTCTTTGCTGGCACCACACGGACAAGGAATGTTTGTATAACCCAGTATAATTCTGAGAAACCTGCAAAACTCTCCCTAATACCCGATACAGGTTCAGAATTCCCGCTATAATGGAGCTAAACCACGAAGATCATATTCCATGTTCCTGGCGGCCATTTTGTCTGCGCCAGCTCATCTACCGCGTGCTGCGGTCGCCAGCGCATCCAACCGAAATTACTCTCATAGGTGAGATGGTGGATGGATGGGTTATTATTATGTAATATTGTAAGAAAGGCGCTGCAGAGTTGATTTATATTTGTAATTTTTTTACGCTCTTGGTTTCGAACTGTGTGATATTTTTTTTTATCTGTTTCAGGACTAAATATCAATTGTCTAAATGCCTGAGTATTTTTACTCATAATAAAAGTGAGTCTTGCTTAAATGAGAAGTGGGAATTCTTAATAGATGCTATTGTTAGATAGGTTATGATAGGTCAGGGTGTCTACTCTCAAAGTCCGATATATCGAAAAATTTTCAAACTGCATCCAACCAATATTCTACTCTATTGTCAAGGGACGAAGTTTTGCATTTGCATGTTTCGAGTAGTATCGTTTCGATATATCGAACTTTGAGAGTAGACACCCAGGTTAGAGGGCGTATCCAGGCAAACCATCGGGACGCCGGCCTGTTGGCAGACCAATATACAGATGGAAGGATGAAGTCGCCAAGGATCTTAAAGAGCTGGAAGTGCCCGACTGGACGGAATTGGCACAGAACAGGGAAGCGTGGCGTACTTTAATGTCGGAGGCCAAGAACCACTTTGGTTCACTGAGCCAAAAAGAATGAATGAATGAATGAGATAGGTTGTGAGAGATAGGAGATGAGATATAGCATAGCACATTTTGACCCCGATCTCATCTGGTGGTAAGTGTCAATGTAGCATGCTTACCTAGATAATGCCTATAATTCACTCTGTCCTCAACTCTAAGATCCATATTTGCGGGGAATTTCGGGGAAGAAATCGGTTAGACGCAAATTCCTACACCATCACTTCACAATCGACTTTGCAAGAGCGAGCGCAGGCCATGTTAAAAGTGGTACAGTTTTACAACCACCTGCATCCTCATTTCATCCTAAGAATATGTAATTTTTCTTTCAAACACATCCTATGTGTTTATCTAGCCAACAGCTGGGTTATAACTATTAAGACCGCGTGTTTGCCATGCTAACATGTCATTCAAGAGGCTGGCCCACAATGTCCGAGTATTAAAGTTCCGGGACGGGATGGACCAACAGACCGATTTTATCATGAAGTGACTCATGCACGTATTATTTTTTATAAAAAATGGAGTATATTGTACAGTGTGAAGTTCCGTAGCCTTTAGGAATTAAAAAAAAAATATTTAAAATTTAAGACTGTTTATTACGAAAATTTTTTTTTTTTTATACATTTTGAAGGCGCTTAATCTAGAATTCAATTAGATTATGTGCGCCCAAAGAGTTCCACAATGCAGTTGAGAGATAAGGGCTAGGTAAGGTAGGTGTTACACATAGGTAACACCTACCTTACCTTAATTCGTTTTATCACTTTGTTGGCGTGATTAATATTAAGAGGCGTGATGTTATGTATGTATGTATGTATTAATATTGGGGGACATATTATTGGGAAATACAATGTGTTAAGTAAATAACGCAAAATCTCTCGGATGGTTGAACTGGCTCTGAACATGAATGTGAACAACTTTTGTTTTAAGACTGAAAATTTAAAAAAAAAAAAATTGTTTTTTAATACAAATTGGCTCGGTCAGCTGATCAATTTGTATAAACAAGCAAAAACTTCCAAAAAGAATTTTCAAAATTCGTAGGACAAAAGTTGGTCAGTTTATTGTCCACCCGAGAGGTTCTACGTTATTCACTAAACACGTTGTACATGGAATAATACGAGAACGTACTTATACACCTGCCAAATTACAGATTTCTAGTGCTAAGGGTCTCTGAGCTGAGCTAAGCCACAGGCAGACAGACAGAAGGACATGACGAAATTATGAGGGTTACTTGTTGACTACGGAACTCTAAAAACGATACTGTTATTTACACACAGCAAAATGAAAAAACTTTGAGAATTTCAAAAACTCAAACGATTTTTTTCAGCTTTCATTAGCTCTTGAAAAGTTTGACAAATACGGCTTTCTACGAATTTGTTTACCCTTGACGTGCGAAGGTCGGGAAATTCGATTTCAATCTGTTACGGAATTTGGCAATTGGAGCTTTATGTGCAATCGACTGAGAGAAATGAAATGGGGCTGCAAAAATCTACTACGTACTTATTCTTTGTAACTTGAAGCTTTTCCGCAATATGAGCGTATTTTTAGGGTTCCGCACCTCAAAAGGAAAAAACGGAACCGTTATAGGATCACTTTGTTGTCCGTCTGTCTGTCTGTACGTCACGACCCTTTTTCTCAGAAACGCGTGGAGGTATTAAATTGAAATTCATATCAAATACTCAGGTCTATAACACCTTTAAACCTTAGATAAATGATTCGCTGCGCTCCGACCAGATACCGCCCTACCTACAAACAACAGCTCCACGAATGAAGCCACTCAACGTGGTGGAAAACAATTGAAAATTGTGTTGCCTGCCAGCTGCTTGACTGTTACCCGAAAAATATAAGAAACAAATTAAGATAAAGTTGCGGATTAACTACTTCCATTCTGACTAAAATAACTGACTTGGTTCGACATGAGATTTCAAAAAATTTTATAGCGGTAGAATTGCGTTGCGAGACCTGACCTTTTTGTAAATTTTATGTTTTTGATGGGATCCCACTGATTTTTGTAGGTTGTCCTCCTTTTTGGGGTTCCAATTATAAAATGGCAAAAAAAGGAACCCTTATGGTGCGACTTTGTCTGTCTGTCACCAGTATCTCGGCAACCAGTCATGCTATCGACTTGAAATTTGGAATAGTTTTAGAATTTGGTTGCCTAAAATAATTGCACATGAAAGAATAAACCAATTATTATTATTAACGTAAAGGGGGTCCAAATAGGGGGGGCAAATTTTTTATTGTCGCTACTAAGTCAAGTGGAGTATCATATAAAAGGGCTTTACTTGTACATTCTAAAATATATTTTTGTATATTTTTACGACTCTTGGTTTTTACGTTATGATGAAAAAGGTAAAAAATAATACCATTCCCACCCCCCGTATCTCCGAAGTTTGTTAAAGGAAAAATATGAATTAATTACAGTCGATAGAAGTTTAAGTAAATATTAAATCCTTTACAAACAAATTTAGTTTTGAGGTCCTAAAATGGACTTTATTGCTTCCAAAAATACCATAGGTAAATCGGAACCCTCGGCGCGCGAGTCCGACTCGCACTTGACCGTTTTTTTCTTCTCTTAACTCTTTTGGTTTTATAAAACAATTTTTTTCAAGTCTGGTCGGTGCTTGCTTCTAAGTCTATTATTACGCTATTGCGGACTCAGCTGCGCTTTGATATAACCGGTCTACATTAATTAGATCGAATCCACTATGACTTGTAATTCTCGAAAGTGTTGCGTACGCTTGACCGCATGTGAACAACTGATGAGGAAACGATGTCCATCAGTGTAGTTTAGGGTACGTTTTCACTGAAGCAAAGCTGGGCGGAGCGAAGCGGAGCAGAGCAGTGAAAAGTGGTGAATGTTACCACTGACGCGGAGCGGAGTAGGGCGGAGCAGAGTGGGGCGAATCGTTGCAGTCCAGTCTAGTCCGGTCTCGACAGGGGCATTTTACAACTACACCGGCGGTATCTGATTGGAGCGCAGAGAATCATTTATCTAAGCTTTAAACTGTAAAAAAAATCAAAATTCTATGGCAACGCAATCAAAAGAAAAAGCAATTTAAGCCGCATATTTTGAAACTCGCAACTACTCGCATGGGAATCTAAACCTAAAGGATACTTCCAGTCGACCTAGAATCTTGAAATTTGGCATGAAGCAACGTTTTATAGCACCCATAAAGGAAACATTCCGAAAACCTTAAATTTTTAAAATTTTTATCAATAAAAATACCATAACTTTTACTTATAGGTTTCAGGTTTGTACGGAACCCTCGATGCGCGAGTCCGACTCGCACTTGGCCGTTTTTTTTTTAAATTTTATAATCTTCTTTTGGGGCGGTGCTTAGCATATTTTTTTATTTTGCACTTGATCTGCCACTTCATCATCATCATAAGATCCCATCAAAGTTGCACTGCTGGATAGGGAAAGCGTTGGTACCACAGTCACCGTGCATTTTAGCGTTGCGGCTGGCACCATGTTGGTGACTGCAGTATACAAAGTGGTACGATAAAAACCGCTTAAAAACCCCTGCCTTTTACGACACCCACGGTCAGAGATGGGGGTCGTACTATTCTCAACCGACACACGGACATCTAATTTGCTCTCATCAATAAGCAACATTCATAAGGATTAAAATCACCTCTAAAGATGGAAGTTTCCGGACGCCCACACTACTGTCTGTGTATTATTATTACATGCAAAGTGAGAAATTCGATTCTAATTTCATGGTAGGCGGGAATCATAAGACTAGAAGCCAGTAGGGAAATTACTAGGTTTAGAAGCACGCGTCGGGATTATATTACACGTCGTTACATACAAAGTTGATGAGTTGAGGTTTGAGTTACGATACTTTGACTTTTTATTATTTTACACAGACGCTCAACGTGTAAAATAAAAAAAAATAACACCCGTTCGTTTTAAGGTAAACTGTCTTCTCGTTAAACTTAAAAAAATAAATTTAAATATTAGGATACATTTCACACAAGGGCATCTGATCCCAAACTAGGCAAAGCCTGTATCTATATGGGTATCAGAGACTGATATACATACATACATAAATAGATAAACAACACCCAGACACAGAACAAACACGTGTGTTCATCATATAAATGTTTGCCCTGGGCAACCCGCGGCCTTCGGCGTGAAAGGCAGGCTGACTACCAACCACACCATCAGGCTTGTTAAAAAAAACAGTAGCACTGAATATATAATGATCAGCTGGCCCGGTCAGTAATTTGTATGGTAACAATTCTTAAAAGTCCAGTTTCATGGTCTTACCAACCAATTACCAACTCCCATGTTTTGTTATGTTAAGAAGGCCTTATAGGCTTAAATAAATTTCTCACTTTATTTCAATTTAATACGCCTCTTGTTATTAAAATAACACCTTACTTTGTTGGAAGAAAGTAACATTTTGAGTTGTTACAAAACATAACAATACGTTTCTTTCTAGCAATTTACTAAAATTGAATAGGTAATTGCTAAATAACAATAGTGTGTAAGCGCGGTGAGAATTTATCACTTGTTGCGTGAATTGGAATGTTGGCATAAAATAGTAATAGTTAGAAGGTTTTCATATGCATTGGCAAAAACGCTGCGTTTTAGACGCTCAACTTCGAGCTTAAACTGCACATAGTTCAGCGTAGGTATAATAAACAATGTTTTTACCGTAATTGTTATAAGTAGTAGTCATTGTTTCCTGTTTGTTGTACGTACTGAATTGTGTTTATTGAAATGTTGAAGATCTTTTTAGGGTTCCGTACCCAGATGTCTGTCTATCAGCGGGCTGTATCTCATGAACAGTAATAGATAGACAGTTAAAATTTTCACAGATTATGTATTTCTGTTGCCGCTATTACATAAAATAATAAATATCAATCTTTCCTACTAAAAAGTTTTTGTCTTAACTCTATCGTAAAAGGGTAGTTCTTCGAAATTTAATTCTTCGACTGATTCATCTGGGCAAAATTTTATTGCACTTTCAGCTCTGTAACACATGCTCATATGAAAATTGGTATACCAAAAAACATATATTTGAAGAGGGACTCGTTTCTATAAATTAGTTTTCAAGATATCGATGTTCAAATATTTCGTGGCCCGATGAATCAGAATCTGTTACAGATGAATCAGAAACAGAAAAAAATAAATAAAAAGCTTTATGTAGACGGGCTCTGTATTAGTAAATACTAATATTGTAACTACTACAAAAATCTGAATTTATGAAAACGAATTAGAAAAATGAATTATTTCTTCTTCTGAGGGAATACCACGTTCTTTCAATTTCTTTTTAGCATACCATCTTCGACTACTTTCTCTGCTTTTCTTCCTAGCTATTTTTTGTTGCTTAGGTGTCAAATTTTGAACTGACACGGTTTTACCGTCTCGTTTTCTTTTTATATATATTTCTTTCATTTTTAATTTCCACATCGCATACTTTTCTGGATCTTTTCTTATAATTTCCATTCTTCTGCGTTCTGCGAGTCTCTTTTTCTCTTTTTTTTTATCTTCAGTTTGTGGCATTATTGTGTCCTGCAATATTAAAATAACAGAAATTAGATAGAGAATTTGACTTATGAATAAATAGATTTTTGTGATTGTTAAAGGTAGCTACACACATAGATATACGTATTCATCGACAACTTCGAGCGTAGAGTTGCCAACTTTGATTGGAGTGGGTACAACAAGGACGTTAGACATAATTTTCGTCTTATCCGTGTTCATTTTAAGACCCACTTGTTGTGAAACTCTACTGAGGTTATTGAGCATCGTGCCGAGATCTTCCAGGGTCACAGCCATTACGACAATATCGTCAGTAAATCGAAGGTGGGTCATGTACTCGCCATTGATGTTGATGCCAAGTCCTTTCCAGTCCAGGAGTTTGAAGACGTCTTCCATTGCAGCGATTTAAAATTTTATAGCTAAGTTAATATAATAAAAATGATAAAGGAACAACTTGTACACGGACAAAAATTAGACAAGAAGAATTACGCAACCAGAGCGCTCCTTTTGTGCAAGAGAAAGGAAAACTATTTTATTTTATGATTCATATGGTGTTTTGACCATATAAATCAGGCACAGATGAATCAGAATTTTGCCTACAATCATGCATAACTCATCATACATGCAGACTTCAGCATTGTCATTATTCTACACGAATCTGTGATCCTAAATAATCACAGGAAACACAAATTGAAGTTATAAAACGTTAAAATAAATTTTATAAAGTAGACATTGTAATCAGAATGCCACCTGAACCAATCACAGATGAATCAGATATTTACCTTCGTAACACCGGGATCTAAGCCAACCAGCCGCACGTCCACCTTCTAGCTTGTCCGATGCACGACTGGCTTCCCCCGAGCGGAAAGCCAGACTGGTTGTTATTTACCCGACCAAGTATGGTCAAGCGCAGCTTACGCCACATTAATCAGTATTATACGCCGGACACATCTTATTTACTTATTTTTATAAACATACTAAGATAATATAACTATAAACATTTTATTTGTGAGAGGACAATTAATTTTCTTTCGATATAATTATAATTTATATTGATTTATCAAAGGGAAAATACGACATCGACTATTTTGTTCCGGAAAATGGCAAACGGACGCGTTATATGAATCAGAAGAACAAACTTCAAATATTTTTATTTTGTACCTAGACTGCAATTCTTTTAAAAATATAATTTGTCCCAGTTAGGGATAAAGATAAACTGTATAAAAAAAAAATGACATGCCGTTTTGTTAGTTGTTTACAGAAATATACTCATAGAAATCGAAAATTTTGTCTCTGAAGAACTACCCAAAAACGGGAACACTAACAAGCGTAAAAATTGGTATTTTTATCGTGCGTAAGCTATCAAATAATGATAACTGGTAAAGTGCTTGTCGGACTCGCGCGAAATAATATACTTCTGCGTGACTGCGCGTCTATAACTAAGAGACGGTATTTTCACCTTAGTGGTACGGAACCCTCGACGCGTGAATCTGACTCAAATTTTGCTGGTTTTTTCTTTTTTTTTTCATCATGTTCATTTAAGAGTCTCCTTTTATTGTTAATGTTCTATGTATCTATCTATGTTCAGTGCAGGCAGTCATGGGTTCTAAACCCATCTGCGATTGTTAACTTTGCGGATCAGTAATTTTCGAAACTGACCGCTAAAACTATGATACTCGTAAAGATCGTCTTTAGATACCTATCATGATAGTTGTGATGATAGTAGAGTCAAAGGCACGTCAAGCCTAACACATTACAGCTAGAGTTGCAAGTGTCAAGCTTGATCTGCTCATGACTGTACACAAAAACATACATAAAAAACTTTATAACAAGAAGTTTCCACTCTCTATTAAAGAGATATAATTTTAGTTTGCAAACTAAAAACTTTTCGCTATTAAAACTCTTTTAAATAGCTTTTATTTACAAGCTACAAGATACTGGCTTAGTCGTACTTTTAGCGGAAAGTCAAGTTTATAAAATTCAAAAATATGTGTTCCAAGACGTGAATAGTTAAGGCCTTAGTGTAATATTATATATTCTTTGGTTAAGGGATAGAAATTTTATCCGATTTTATATCTTCCTTCTCACCCATAAAATCATCAGCGATATTTAAAGATTTTTACGCTATCGACTTGAAAATTGGAATAGTTTTAGAATAATATGCTTTCCCAACTATATTGCATTATTATTAGAAATGAGGCCCAAATAGGAGGGGGGGGGGACAAAATCTTAAGTGACTAGGTCGAGTGGGGTAGTTTTAAAGTTATGATGAAAAATACAAAAAAATACCCTTATCTCCGAAGCTTGCAAGGCGAAAATCTGAATTAATTATAGTAGATAGACGTTTATGTAAACATTACAGCAAAAATAAAACGATCTCTGAAAGTAGCACAGTTCTTTATAAAAGTATTGCGGTCTTAAAATAGACTTTATTGCTTCCAAAAATACTATATGTATGTATATCGGAACCTTTGGCGCGCGAGCCCGACGCGCACTTGACCGGTTTTTTTGTTCAGAACATCGATTTATTTTGTGCTAAGTTGCAAAAGTAGTTCCTATCTTATACGCCCACCCTTATAAACGTTTGCATTCAATGTAAGTGTTCCAAATTTCGATGCACCAATAACCCCCCAAATTTTGTTACAATGGGCACACTGTAATTCAAGTCTATGTACGCCGAACCCTTGAAGCCCAAGTTTACTCCCGTCATCGGAAGGGTCTTAAACAGCCATTTTATAGGCCACCAGGGAACCAATCCTAAATGTTCTTACCAAGTTCAACAACTTTTACTGTAAATAAGCCGACAGATCTCTTGAGGATGAGGGAAAATGGTTAACAATGAGGAAAATTCTTTTTATTTCTATTTTGTAAAAGTTTTTTTTTTGAGATATTATGCGGAAGTTCTTATTTAGGTTAGCGATAAAAAATGCGTAATAGAAAATATGACCTTTTTGGTGTGGAGACCGAGTATTTGTAGTGTTACTTTTGCTGTATTTCATGGTGGATTTTACTGAGTATTTTATATACATTGATTGCCACATAAATTCATCAATATTTTGTTCCAATAATACAATAAAATTTTTAATTCATTATTACCTCGATCATATATTTATTCAACTAAGAAAATTTATCCCCAAATGGTATGACAATAATTTTTGACAACCTCAAAAACTCGGCGTATTTTCCTCGCATATTTAAGACGCCGGTGTAACTCCGATGTATTATAAAACGCCAATAAAGTGCGACCAAATTGGCCTCTATACAGAAAATTCATTGTATGTCCGTCTGTCTGTCTGCAGTCATCCATCACAGCTATGATCAGATCAAGGAGATTATTTGTAGTCTAGTTTTGTTGTGTAAGACAATGTATGAAGACATACAACACTTATAAAATTAAATTATATGACTGTGATGGCCTCAGGGAGTTTAACTTGAAAGTGAAATCTTTAAAGATGTTAATGCGTGCAGAAAATGTAAGGTCATTAGGTTTTTGAAGTAGGTACGGACAGCTACACTCCTAACTGATTGTTTAAGAAAAACACATACGTGCAGCTTTAGTAACGCAAAACCTCTCGGGTGTAAGTTCTGTAAACTGAACAACTTTTGTTCTACAATTTGAGGAAATAAAAATTAAAATACAAATTGGTTCTTCATACAATGTGACCGGGTCAAATTTCGTTATGTTATGCCGGGTGTCCTCTTGTGGTTGTGCTACTAGTTTAATCCATACTTCCATACTAATCCATATCCATACTAATATTATAAATGCGAAAGTAACTCTGTCTGTCTGTCTGTTTGTTTGTTTGTTGCTCTTTCACGCCTAAACGGCTGAACGGATTTTGATGAAATTTGGTATGGTGATAGATGGTAACTTGGAGACGGACATAGGCTACTTTTTACCCCGGGAAAATATCTCATTCCCGTGGGAATCTACACATACAATAATACTCTAGCGGGGTTGTATCTGCTACAGCACACCGAAACTACTTAACCGATTTTGATGGGACTTTTTTTATTCAACTAAGTATCGCTGATTACGAAAACTACTACAATTTTGAAATCCAACGTGGTAGACGTAAACTACCATTATCCCCTGGGGATAAGGTTGAGGTGCGATAGGGCTGAAATGTCTAAAAATCAATATGGGTGTCGTTTGTAAGGTTTATCGAGCCGCTGATTAGAAAAACTACAACAATTTTGAAATCCAACATGGTGGACGTGAAATGCTATCATCCCTTGGGGATGAGGTTGGGGTGCGATAGAGTTGATATGTCTAAAAATCAATATGGGTGTCGTTCGTATGGTTTATCGGGTCGCTGATTACGAAAACTACAATGATTTTGAAATCCAACGTGGTGGACGTGAAATACCACCACCCCTGGGATGGGGTTGGGATTCGATAGGTTTGAAATGTCTAAAAATCAATATGAGTGTCAGTTGTATGTTTATATAAGGATAGGGATAGCGGTTAAGATGGCGTTAGGGGTAGAAGCAGGGATAGGGGTAGGGTCAGGGATAGGGAGAGGGAGAGGGAGAGGGAGAGGGATAGGGAGAGAGTGTAAGGGAGGGGAAAATGAGGGGAGAGAAAGGGGGAGGGAGGGGTAGAGGGCGTGGGAGGGGGTAGAGGGCGTGGGAGGGGGTAGAGGGCGTGGGAGGGGGTAGAGGGAGGGGGGGGTAGAGGGAGGGAGAGGGGGAAGGGGAGGATGAGTGAGGGGAAGGGGGAAAGGGAGGGGAATAGGAGGAGGGCGAGGGGGGAAAGGGAGGGTGATGGGGAGAGTGGAAGGGGGGAAATGGAGGGGGAAGGAAGGGTGAGGGGGGGAAGAGGGAGGGGCGAGGGAGAGGAAGAGAGAGTGGGAGAGGGTGAGGGAGGGGGAGTGGGAATGTAGGGGGGGGGATACAAAAGGATAGATAGGGAGGAATAGGGACCTTTTTTACTTTTATGAATACCTCCTCGCTACCCATTCACTTCACTTCCTTTATTGCCTTCTTTTTTAAGTTCGCCTGTAACGGTTGACAATGAAAATTCCGCACTACCTACCAGTTAAATAAAATCAAAAGATAATTAAGTTTGTAGTAAGATGCATTTATTCAACTTGGATAAGTACAAATGCATCTTTTACGTAGGGATCAAGAAGGATAAGCGCTCCGTAAAATATGTTTCAATTAAGTTCGAGTTCTGTTTTTTTATAAAATCTACGCGGACGAAGTCGCGGGTAACAGCTAGTAGTTTTATATAATCTGTAGTTGTACCGACATTAAAGGGGTGTAAATGTTGCAGGGATATGATGAAATTGAGGTTCCCTTTAATTATTCCCCTGATTTTGATCATAACTCTTAAGACACACATCCCTTTTGAGCAATTATAAAGTCACCCTGCTTTTCTTCAATGTTTCTTTAAGAGTGTTGCTGTATGTACCTATGCTTCAGAGTGATTGAATAACAACATTATGTTTTAACAATGGTTATTCGAATGAAAGATAGAGCTTATTATTGATTAAAATTGTTGAAACTCTACTTTATGCAAAATGATCACATCAAATAATTGATTAGCGTATTGCTCTAAAGCTAAAGTGTTCATTTTGCGAATTTTTAACGTTGTATGCTGAAAACAGTAATGCCCTTTCATATGATACCCCACTCGACCTAGTAACGACAAATTTAATTTTGCCCCCCTATTTGGACCCCCTTTACAACTTACAACTACTTAATGATATTTTAATTTTTTTTTTGTTTAAAATGAAGTTCGGAAATTATTATCTAAATTTATTCTAAATTTCAAGTCGATAGCATCAGTGGTTGCTGAGATAAACAGGTGTGACAGACAGACAGACGAATTCGCACCATAAGTGTTCCGTTTAAATTAAACCTCAGGCTAAATTTAATTTGACTAGTACCGAAAACAGTTACAATTTGATAACCGCTGTTCATTGCTTACATAACTGGTTGTAATAACGGTTACGTGTGGGGTTGCCAACTTTGTATTTGTTATCGAAAAGCGTCAAAAATTCGAATTAATGTACGCTGTATTGCAGTATTATTTAAGTAGTAGTTGTCTGCACTACTATGTACTTAAAATGTTTATCAAAAATGACAAAGTAAAAATTAAAAATTCATAAGAAAAATATTTAAACAATGTTAGGTTTGGGATAGCTGGAAGTTCATCATCATCACAATCGACATAGTAACATCCCATGTAATGTCTACAGCACGATAGGGAGGAACTCCTCCCTCCAGAATTCAAGCTTTTGCTGGAATTGTTAGCGTGGCGGCTGGCACCATGGATCACGGTTGTTGTTGATAGCAGTATGAAAGATGATGCTATACACAGGAGGACGCTGCTGCCCATCCTCCGCTTATTAATCCCTTAGTCGCCTCTTAGGACGCCCACGGGTAGAGATGGGCTGGTACTATTCTTTGTCAACACCACGCAGGCAATAATTATATCCAATTAAAAGTCCAAAGTTTTTTTAGTCCCTGCGCTTGACTTGCAATTTAATTAACATCCCGTATTTATAATTAATTAGGTATTGGCGGCGGTTAGAATTTCGCAGCTATGTGTATGATCGTCAAAAATATTAAAAAACCGGCAAATGTGCGAGTCGGACTCGCGCACTGAGGGTTCCGTACCACCACTTAAACATAATTGTATTATTTGATATTTCAGTAAGTTAATGTGCTAGATTTTTTGAGTCCGACACGCGCTTGGCCAAATTTTATAATTTGTTGTTATTTTATAGCTTATGCACTATAAACATACCAATTTTCAAGTTTGTAAGTGTTCCCGTTTTTAAATAGAACTAAAACAAAAATCGCCTCAGCGACCATCCAACTTGACCCCTCTCTTATATGAATGTTCTTGAAACGGGAGCTCACCACAATTGGTTACCATTAGTTGTGAGAAAAGTTGTAATATTTAATGATTTCAGACTTTTCCCTTTATTTGTACTGTGAGACCTAGCTTCTTGCCAAATTTCATAATTTTAGGTCAACGGGAAGTACCCTGTAGGTTTTGCATTTTTGAATAAATGTATGGAGATGAGGATATAAAATGCCATATCTTTTGATTGCGTCGTTGTAAAAAATTTAAATTTTTAGATCTTGTGTGGTTCATGGATCCTAATATATGGTATTAATTTCAACCTGATACCTTTACCCGTTCGTGAGATAAAGGGTCTTGACAGACAGACAGACAGACAGACAGACAACAAAGTGATCCTATAAGGGTTCCGTTTTTTTCTTTTGAGGTACGGAACCCTAAAACATCAAAAACAGTAAAAACATTTTAATCCTGGCCGAATTAGGATTAAAGCCATATCGTATCGTTGTTGCTACAGACTGACTAACTTTACCACGGATCAATAATAGTTTAGCTTCGCCTTTCATGAACTGTTATTCCTTTTTTAAACTGATGAGTTGGCAACCTTGAAGGTGACGAAACGTAAGTTTAAATAGCGTTTCGATACGATCAAGCCGGTCCTCAATGAATGAAGAATGTATGTTTGATCAGCGCAGCGTGAAGATTTGGTTTACTTTGTTATTATGTAAACGGTTAGAGCTTTTATCGATTGAATGTTTTGTCTGGGATAAAAAAAAAGGCCTCTGTGCTCTCAGTAGCTCGCTTTATAGACGAGGATCTGAAGGATTTTTGGTTTGCAAAACTAGGGCGCCGCAAACTGTTTTGTGTAATGTGTACCTTTGGCTATTAGAAAGCCATGTTGCCCCGCGGACGGGCAGTCTGTTTGTTTGTCTGTCCGTCAGACGTGACCGATATTTAAAGGCCTCATCCTCAACCTCATCATCATTATCATGTCATCCCATCAAAACGTCCACTACAGGACAGGGAACTCCCTCCAGAATTCCAGCTTTTGCTGAAACAATGTGGAGGGGAAGTACCGTAGTCACCACGCTTGTCAGCGTTACGGCTTGCATCTATTGAACCGTAATCAATAGTTAGTTAGTTAGCTGATTCAAATTTTCAGATAATATGTGTTTTTATGGCAGATATCTTAGAAAATAACAAAAACAATAAAAAATAGGGGGTCCCCATACAAAAACGTATTTTTTTTATCGTTTTTTAGGGTTCCGTACCTCAAAAGAAAAAAACGGAACCCTTATAGGATCACTTTGTTGTCCGTCTGTCTGTCTGTCTGTCTGTCTGTCAAGACCCTTTATCTCACGAACGGATGAAGGGATCAGGTTGAAATTAATACCATATATTAGGATCCATGAACCACACAAGATCTGAAAATTTCAATTTTTTACAACGACGCAATCAAAAGATATTGCATTTTATGTTCTCATCTCCATACATTTATTCAAAAATGCAAAACCTACAGGGTACTTCCCGTTGACCTAAAATTATGAAATTTGGCAAGAAGCTAGGTCTCACAGTACAAATAATGGGAAAAGTCTGAAATCATTAAATATTACAACTTTTCTCACAACTAATGGTAACCAATTGTGGTGAGCTCCCGTTTCAAGAACATTCATATAAGAGAGGGGTCAAGTTGGATGGTCGCTGAGGTAATTTTTGTTTTAGTTCTATTTAAAAACGGGAACACTTACAAACTTGAAAATGGGTATGTTTATAGTGCATAAGCTATAAAATAATAACAAATAATAAAATTTGGTCAAGCGCGTGTCGGACTCAAAAAATCTAGCACATTAACTTACTGAAATTTCAACTAATACAATTATGTTTATGTAGTGATACGGAACCCTCAGTGCGCGAGTCCGACTCGCACTTGGCCGGTTTTTGTTTTAGCTCTATTGTTAAAAGGGTAAAAAATACTCGCGTGAAAGTTGGTAGGATCGTCGTACTTTTTTACAACCTGTATAGGTAAATAGAGGCGTTAGTAAATAAAAGTTGCAATCGTTTGATTGACACAGCCGTCTCATTAACTTAGCATTAACATGTATTTATAGACGAAGATTGCTGGAACAGTCATACATTAATCTTAATTCGGTCATATAAGGCAGCACCCTTCGAACTTTTTGATTCTTTTTTTATTGTTGCTTACTCTTGACTTCGATCTATTCATGAGGACAGAGATGAGGTCGACGATGGAACGTGATTGATTGATGGATTCGTAGTGTTGAAAGCGACTGATTATAAAATTAAGCCTAACTCGACCGACTGCTGATCTATCGGTAGGATCGGCCAATCTGAAAGTCTGCCATGTGCGCAGCGCACTTCTTTGAAGTCTTTAAGCTAAATTAAACACCCTATTACAAAAAGTATAGGAATTGATAATAATTTAACTAAATAACCCTTTTCAATAACGTTTTTCAGCCACATTTAAATTTTCCATTCTAAGTTGTACATATACATATATAAGTTGTACATCATGCCTCTTTCCCGTCGGGTTAGTTCGTACAGTCCTCCACCTGCTACGATCTTGACATATTTTATTACTTTTATCAAATCTTTCATACTACTGCTTGTAATTATTGTGTTTTCCAATTTTAACCAAAGACAATTGAATAACTTTAGCTACAGCGAATAACTAAAAATGGACCGTACAATAGCTCTATTCAAAAGAGCCAGAGAGCCGTACATACTTCATAGCAAACCATATCCTACAAATCAGCAGAAGACAGTGTCGTCAATCACCTTAGGCCCGCGGCAGAACGTCGTCCGTAGCGTTTGTTTCTGCGATTTGTCTACGCCCGGAGCTACCACGCAAGCGAGCAGTTCGCGTGGAGCAAGATTAAAATTTATGGTGATGTCAAAAATCTTTGACGGCATTATTATGGAGAATAAAACATTGGTGCCTATTAAGTGGATGAAAACAGTTAAAATGCAGACGTTTTTGTTGGTAATGCGTGGTGATTTTGCAAGAAATTCCATTTCTGTAAAATCATTCGAGAGAGCGTAGTTAAATACTGGACTAGGTAATTTCTAAATGGCTTTCAATGAACAAACATACTTACAACCGCGTATGTGCCGATAAAACAAACATCCAGATCTAGTAAAAACGCACACTTTAGTCGAATATCTGCCCCGGATGGAAATCGAACCGAGTACCCCTAAGAAACTGTCCAGGCTGAGTTGTCAATATAACAGCATGCATTCTGCATGTCGTAACGTTCAATGTACGTGCTCAGTATATAATCTACATTCAATAAATTAATCTAAATAGATCCAAAACACTGAGGCTTCTCCAAATGAAATTTGTCGTATACTTTGGGCGAAATTTCCATATTTGCTATTAGCAGCAAGCGATTGGGCGGTGAGTATATTAGTATGATAAGCTGAAAAACATTGCTGCTCGTTTCCTGGTTAAATCGATCGTCTTTAATGAAGACAAGGCATGGTATAATTCTAACCCGACAGCAGGCAGCTTCTTAGCTGATATAATAATTACAAAAGACTGGTTTAAAATCCCTCGAACACGTGCTATCAACCTCTCATACCATCCACATCATTAGCGGATCAAACGACTAAGGAGGAAATATTACCTGTTTTTCCACTTAGGATGCGGTTTTCTGGTCCAGTCTTCAATCTTCATGTTTATAGAACTACTGGACTAAAGTACTTGAGTAGTAAGATTCTTGTTATATTGTAATGGGAATTATATGTCGTGTTCATAAAAAACTTCAGATAAAAAACTTATAGACAAAAGTTACGATGATCGACAGAGTCAAGAGGAAACGTTCTACATGTTGTGATGGGATTATAAGGGCAGGCTAATGATGCTAAGTAAAAGTTATTAATACAAATTAAGAAGGTATTTATACTGTAACAATTACTTTTCGTATTTTTACCACGTTGGTTACCGAAACGAGTCAATCAAACAATCTCAACAAGTGCAGGTATTCCTCAATTTTGGTGGCGAATTTTTTTGTTATTTTTTTGTGAAAAATAAGGATCCAGTATGGAAACAAATAGTTAGCTTTAAGGATCTACAAGCGGCCTAAGAATATTTTGATATTTTTCAAGATATTAGAGTTTAAATGTGGGAGCATAGAGTCCTGTAACTTGTTTGTCCATTACAAGATGCGACAGCAAATGACGCACAGGCTGTGCGCACAGGTTTTATTCACGTAATCTCATAATCTGAACAGGCGCCATCGCCGTCCAGTCCACTACTCATCCTGACAGTTTGTCTCAATCCCTGTCAAGCAAACGATCAAGCAAAAAATAAGCAGCAGAAGCAGCCTGTCGATTGCACGAGAGTTGATATCTTGACGCATCTGTTTGTAGAATGTATTTTTTCCGAGTTGCAAAAATATTGATTGATTGTGAATGGCAAGTGTCGGATTACTGTCGCCTATCTGTCCATGCGCAAGACAGTATATTTTATGATAATGTTTACAGGTACTTCTGCCAGCAGCTTCCTTTGTTCAGTGTTAGATATATTTTATCAATAAGTGAATTTTACGCTTTTAATTTAAGGTTACAACGTTAAAAGTGAGCAAAGAAGGAATTCAGTCACCTATACAATGCGTATGCAGCTCATTTATGAATTTTATGGACTTTTATAAAGTAACAGGATCCCTGCCCACCCACAAAAATAAGATAAAATGTTATGTTGTCTTATGTGCCGGTAATTTCGGTGGTTCTTTAACCCTTTTAATGATACGTTAGGTAGTTACTGTTGTTGATGACTTGTTGACCGTTTGTGCATTCCTAAATTATCACCGTTTGTACCTTCGGATGACTATTCTATAGCACACCGGACTTCTAGCCTTAGGTACTTACCTACTTGCAATAATGATCCCATTATATGCAAATCTCTGATATAGTCAAAACAGCACAAGAGACCTACAATCTCCATCAAATTTATATGTTTGTGCCGAGTTACCCAATCGCTGGCGTTACATTTTACCGGTTTATTTATACAAGGTTCTTAGTTTTCATTTTCGTTTCATAAACATAGGTACTTGTCATAGTCGGCCAGGGATTTCTGGTTGCTGTGTAGTAAACACCATAAATATCTTTTGCACATAGTAAACAGCGAGCGAAACTGCCTCCGTAAACGCGAGAGAAAATTATAAAGTTGGTACTGTTCCCGTCTGGGCGATTTATGTTATGACTGAGTGGAAGTTATGCCAAGTTTTGTTGTAGTTTAGATGTGTTTTGCTGTTGTGCTGTCTTTCACAGGCAGTGCTTTTACTTTCATTTGCTTTTTTATTTTCAACTGGCAGTTACCCGCGACTTCGTCCACGTGGAACTATCGAAAAACGTAAAAGATATATTTTCCTTAGGAAATTTTAAAATTTTCCTCGGTATAAGTAAATTTTATGTTTTTCTGGATTATAGTCTACAACCGTGCCAAATTCTGCGAATTCTGTATAACGGTTAGGGCGTGAAAGAATAACAAACATCCAAACATACAAACTTTCACCTTTATAATATTAGTGTGATGTGATAGCATAGTTATTTTATTTGCACGTCCTTACCGCATTTGTTTCCTGAATTTTAAGGCGATTGAAAAGTGACTTTAATGAATCTCTAAATGCACGCCGCTTTTTTATATTATTAGTTGCCTAATGTCTTCTGTAGTAAGAAAAACCTATTGGTTGTTATACCAGAGCGATCACCCATCTACCTTTCTTGAAAGGAAAGATAGAGCTACAGTGTACTGCCACACCCCGCACAGTACGTACAGTCAAGAGCACATCAAGCTTGACACATTGGACTTTGTACCGTTTTTATTTCAATAGACGTACGGACTAAAGTCGCACTGCGAGTGTCAAGCTTGACCTGTCGTTGACTGTACATCGAGCGCGCGTTTAAAATTTGAAATTGGAAGGTTGCGTAGGCTCGCATGTTCATTACAAAAGATCCTCAGAAGGGCCACAAGAATCTCGCTGGCGGGTGCGCGCGGGGTGCGAGGTAGATTGCGGGCGGGGGGCGGAGAGTGTCCGTTCTGTACGATAGTATGTTACTTTATTCTGTGGTACTACAAACTGTTAGTGCAGTGGACTGCAAAGTATTGGTACCAGAGACTAATTAATAACCTGATGGCTTACCTTCTTAAAGTGGTCGGTCGCACTCGTCACGTAACGAACGTGAGGTAATGAACCAAGTCGGGTGCGACAAGTACCCTGCACAATACGCCCGCATCTCACGTGCTGGGGTAACCACACTAACGTCGGTAGGTATACCACATCTTTAGGGTAGCCATCATTTAGTTAATTGCGGGATTTAGGTATAATGATTCTGTGGGTACAGAATGTGTCTGTTTGTTACCAAAATAATTTTGCCTTCAGGATCAGGGAAACGATACAAAAAAACCCTTGTTTGAAAATTAGAAAATGCAGTAATTTTCTAATTTACGCGTCATGAACAAAGGACTTCAGATCCAGTATAATGGAGGTTCGCCATTACTGAAAGTAAATATTATCTAACGATATTTGCTAGTTACTGCACGCAATAGTTAAAAACCTTTCAAAGGATAAAAAAAAACTCAGTAAATAAAAAGCAAACACATATAAACTTCGCCCAATAGAAGAAAACGAACTCATATTTAAACATTTTAGGAGGTCGCCTAAATACATTGGATCAATCAGAACAATATCCCACTAAAGTTCTGAACGTATTGACACAACAAACAATATTTGGACCCTTAAATATTTGTTCCAAAAACAATTCCTTTTCGACGCGTAGGTACTTGAAGAGTGTCCTGTTTTTATCTGAGGGCATCGTCACCCTTAGGCCATGTGGGGTGACAAGTGCGGGGGGTTTTAGGGGGTCTTAGGGGGTGTTGGGGGTCCTTTTGTCTGTGCGGTGTCATTACTTTTCAAAGGTCCTTGTTTCGATACAAAGCTGTCTATTACTGAATGCGGATTCTAGTGTCGTGCTTAGGTTGTACTATTGCAACATGGCTTGTGGTTGAGATTCTGTGGTTAAAGGGTTTATTCAAGGTCTTTCTTAGTAATGAATAAGCTACAAACACATTGAATCCTAAAAGCAACAGCAAAAATACTTTGTTCCCTGATAATATGACAAAACATAATGCGTATCTTTAAGACTGAAGAAAAAAAAATAAGTAGGTACGTACTGTAGAGCCTTCATAGAATTTTAACCATGAATGCCCTATAAATGGAAAAATAAAAAAAATATATTTAAAGTTTGTTAATTAGAACGATTTGTACTTGTTTGATTCAGTTGTATGCCGACTCTTGAGGCTGAAGCATCCCTGGTCGTCTACCAGAGCTTGTGCCACTTCAGGGCAGTTTATTTGAATTCTAAGTAGTAAGTTCTAGTATAAGTTATACAAATAAATTATATTTCCCAGCTTTATTAATATTTTTATTTCAGAAAACTGTGAGGGTTCTCGTAGGGAGTTCTCACAGTACACACGGCCGCTCGTCGGTGGAAACACTTTGTCCTTGAGCGGGTCTCTGGTTTCGGGCGTTCATAATGTAGCGCTCACTGGTTCAGCTTATACTGGTTTTGTTTGTACGTGCTTGCTGCCGTGCGTACCTACACTCAGGAGCATGCCGAGCTTGCCGCATTTTATTCTGAACCATTCTTATTTTAATTACCATTAGGCCTAGAGTCGCGCTGTGTTGCGCTTTATGCGCACTTTTCTTTTTCAGTTACAAACACTTGACTTTTCTAAGAAAACCTCTGTACAGGCTGTAACAAAAAGGGTATAGCAACCCTGAGGGATGTGAATCTACCCATAAAACCGAACAACTTTTCTTAAAGAAAAAAAAACTAAAAATAAAAACTGAATCAGCTGATGGCGCATTTTAAATGGGTTTGGTGAAAATAATTTTAAACGTACTTAAACCCATGTTTCTTAGGGAAAGTTGTTCAGTTTCATGGGAAGAATGACATCCTATATAGCCACCCTTTCTGTTTCACCTTGTGTAAAATGTCTTTATAAAGCCGCGATCACACCTCTCTTAATTCAGAAACTAATTCGGCATACTTTGCTGGTCGAAATAAGGATATTGGAATTAAAAAACAAAGCATCCCAGCTTTGTATGCCGAATAAGTCTTTGAATTTAGGAAAGTGTGATTGCGGCTTAAAGAGGTTAAACAGGGAATGAAAGTTGAGTAGAACTTGGAACACTCCCACTGCTAAGCAAAGGTCTCTCGCGTGACTATCTATCAATTGGTCGCGATTGTTTGCAACCTCTTCCCAACCTTTAATATAGGAATCAAGGTCGTCACACTCATCTCGAAGATAAGGCTGCCAAAATATTAAAAAGCCTACTTTAAAAAATCATCATCATAACAGCCCATGACATGTCCACTTCAGGACAAGGAGCTCCCTCCAGAATTCTAGCTTTTGCTGGAAAAATATGGAGGAGAAATACCATTAGTCACCTCGCTTGTCAGCGTTATGGCTGGCACCATGGACGGCGTTTGTAGGTGACCGCAGTAAAGTAAGTAAGATGGTATAATACACAGAATGATGCTGCTGCCCATCCACCAGTTTATAACCTTTAGTGTCCATTTGCCCAAGGGTATGTATAGGATGGTACTATTCTTTGCCGGTACCACACGGGCCTTAAAAAATATTCATTATTAAATCTCGGTCTTGTACTTTCAAGACTTGCAGAAGCAGATTTTTTCTACACAGACTGATCCAACCACTACTTATTCAACAAAAACCGTCAGACAGACGGACAGTTGGCCCCGATGCACATATACGGTGGTGCACCATCCGTTCGCATTAGATATTTCTAGATATTACTTAGGTACTTGTATTTTACTTATTCTACAGGGTGTTTGATATATCTCTGCAAACCTTTCGGGTGGTTGTTCTGCCCATGAAACTGAACAACTTTCCCGAAGGAAAAAAAAATTCAATGTCCCAATTTAATTTGCGCAAAAGTCAAAAATTTGTTGCGGAGGTGAGCGCGGCATGTGGGCTATACCGCGGAATATACGTATTTTAGCCTCTGATTTCCATGGTACGTAGGCTTTGCCTGGTTTGGGATCAAATGACCTTGTGAGAAATGTCCCCCAATATTTATTTATTTAAAAATCCTGGATCGGTTTCTCATATTGTTGATTCCTTAATGTAAAAGAGGACAAATCCAATAGGGCAATTTAAGATACCGTTGGGCAATTATCTTACGTTATTGATACCTCTAGCTCTTTCATTATCATATCATTAACAGTTCTGTTATTTGCCTATTGCTTGCCAATCTGCCATTAATTGATGACGAGGTAATTAAATTTGCAATTGACTCTGGTTGTATCATTTTCAATCCGTTATGTGCCACTGCTATTTAACTATTTATAATAAAGAGCTCGTGCCATAATGGATTTTGTGGCAGGTGGAATATTGCCCTTTCTTTTATAGCACGAGTTCAGCTTGACCTGCCTCCGGATGGGGGCAAGCCTCTTCTGCGCTTCTTATTTTATAGTCTTTGGCCTTTCCCCAGCTACTATTTTCAGAAAGTGGATATGTTAGAGGCAATGTCTATCCCTTGTAGTGCCGGCATAGAATAGAACCAAATCATTTCTACCTGTGGGTGTCGTAAGAGGCGACTAAGGGATTATAAATCGGAGGATGGGCAGCAGCAACTTTCTATGTATCGTACCATCTTACAAACAGTGGTTACCAACAACAGGGGTAGCCAGCCGCAACGCTTACAAGCGTGGTGCGACTATGGTGGTGGTCAGACCTTCAGATTATATATTTTTTCATAACGTTATAGACCTAAACAGGTCCCTAACGTTAGAAAAAAATATTTTTTTTTCTAACTTAACGATATTTATGACACGTCATTAACGGTATATCAAATAGCGCTTTGCATAGTATTAACGATATAGGTATATAACGATATGAATAACGTTATAACAATGATCATACGCGCGCGGCATTCGCGGTTAATTCTCCAAGTACCCCATTCCCGGAGACACCCGTCATCCCGCAGCAACCCGATACCAATTTTGATATTTCATGTTGCTATAATTTCAAAATGGGAAGTTAGACAACATAATGGCAACAGCGCATGGCATAACGTTATGATATCGGTATTTTTTCGTTTTTATTTTGATAGTGATATTTGGTATCGTTATTGTGGCATATTGTTAATACCACAATACCACCTATTTCTAATATTGTATTATTCACTAAATATCGTAATAAAGAATATTGTATTGTATTGTTATCGTTTAAACAAAACGAAATGCAGATTACGTTTTATAACACTTTTTCGTAACGTTAGGAAGCTCTGGTGGTGTTAAATCCCCTCCTAAGTACGGTCAACCGCTTGTCGGTCGAAACTTTTTCAACTGTATTACCACGCCATAGGGTCCAAAAGTGTTTCTACTGATGTGCGGCCGTGTGTACCATGCGTTTTTGCTAGAGTTCTGAAGGGAGCTCCCTGTCCTGCTGTGGAAGTTTTATGGGATGGTATTTTGATGTTGTCTACTGGATGGGCAGCAGCGATCTTCTGCGTGGTTGCGGTCAGACTATACAGGGTGTTAATTTTATTGCATGTCATAGCTCAGGGGCGGGAACAGTATCAGTAACTGAATAACTTTTCCAAAGGAACATAGGTCGAAATACGAAAAACCAAATTTGACCTTCCATACAAAATGCGCTATCAGCTGATGCAGATTCTATGGGAGGTCAAAAATTGATTTTCGTTATTCGACCTATGTTCCTTGGGAAAAGTTTTTCAGTTACTGATACTGATCCCGACCCTGAACTATGGCACGCAATCAAATTAACACCCTGTATAATACCATGGTACACCCAGGTGAACCACGCGGCTGTACCACGGGCAATGCCTGCATTATTTGCCGGCATTACACGGGCAATGACATTGTACTCTGACACAAACACTCACATCCACAATTCCACATGGCACTGTGCAGCTGTAAATCTATCTGACATCTGAGAGAAATAAATAAAGCTTATGCTATTGTCCAAAGCAATTGAGTTTTGTAAACCTAACTGACCACACATAACAGTACTAAATCAACCGCCTACAGCTAATAGCCCGCTGTCAAGGAGTCCAGGCATGACTCTACGCTGTAATGCTTTTTGTGCAAGCAATTGCGAGTTCTTCAACAGAAACGGCTGGTCAATGGGCCATCTAACAGTGAAATACGTACTTACAACCAATAGTAAAGGCAGCGAGAAATTGAACAATATGTTCGCGCGTTCGTAAAGTGTGCAGTTATTATGAAAGGCACTTGCTACGATCGTCAAATTTAACGTTATTGTACATTCAATTTTCTGATGTGTTTAAACGGCTGTTCAAGATTTTCTCCGGGTCTTACATTCCTATCAAATCTTTTACTATTAAATGAGCAATATTTATATATTAGGTCTTTACCTATGAAATTGCCGTTTTGTATGGCGAATTTTAGGTAAACTCAATTTTCAGTACTAACATTTTTGCATTTTTCTTAGGAATTATAAATCCAATTTATTAAATTTTTTTGAGCATTATTAAGGAGACATTAAGCTAACAGAAGCTTAAATTTAATTTTCGAAAAATATTATGTGTAAAAAAATATAATAAATCTAATGATGAAATCGGACGACATTTAAGACGAACAATTTTCGAACCTTTAATTTTATATACCAAACTAAAATTAAAAACTTAATTTTATGCGTAAATTGATAACTTTGAAGTCAACTTACAAATATAAGACAAATGAAAAAAATAGCATTAGAATTATAGGAATTATGATTTCATTAATCTGTAAGAAAATTTCGGCAATTTCATAGGTAAAGACCTATTATTTGTAATCGGTTTCTCAGAAAAGGCTCAAGCGATTTTGATTAAAAACAGGGGTTTTGCGGGGGCGAAAAATCGATCTAGCCAAGTTTAATGTCTGGGGAAATTCGTTTTCTCCCTCTTTTGCAGCATTTCTTGAAAATAGTACGTTTCAGAAACCCTACAATGCCATCTGTCGGACCTCCAGGTACTGTTTTAACGGGAGAGCTTTCTGAAAACTGAAAGAGCATGATCAGACAATAACACTGAGAAACTTTCAGTGAATAAAACTTTCAAGATTATAATATGACAAAATGCATATCCTTACAAAATTGTACACTTAATTGGAAAGTGTGTATGATGAGGTCGATTTTTTTGTCATTTTACTGACTGAAGGTTTGACCCTTACACCCTGTACAACAGACCTTCATAGGCGTAGTCAAAAAAGGCGTAGTTTATTAGTTTATTCACTACGAAGACGTGATTTTTCGACCATGTAATTTTTACCAATCTGTATTTTCAGTTAAAGGTGTAGCCGTGCGTACTTATTTTACAAATTAGATTGTGTAAAACCATCACAATCTTACAATTTATTCTTTCTTGGTCTTCGCAATTTGTGGCGCATAAATTATGTGGTTTCGATTTCGTTAAGTAACAGCCATTTCCTAATCATGGAAAGTAAAATGGAATGTTACTTTGATGTTTTGTAAAGCTCCTGTTAATTTTATTTATGGCTGGGAGAAGTTTAACAATAATTATTCACAAGAACGGAGGTTTTTCCTTGGCTACGTCGGAGCTTATTTGACTTTGGTCATAAAAGAACAATTGGAAAAGATATTAATTTGCTTCTTTTGAAATATTTTTTTCTTCAAATTTTCTTTTTTATTTTCTTTTAAGAGAAATCTTAATATCACAGAAAATTCTAATTTTAAATTCACCATATCGTGACCACATTGCGTTGTGTTGTGTAGTGATGAATACGAAAGTGAAAAAAAGTTCTGCGTTTAATGCACTTAAATGCCCATGAAATCCCAATCCTTTTTCGACATCCAACCTGTTTTCAAACTCAAAATGTGAAATTTTTTGAGCCCCCAAAAACTACTTATCAAGAAAAAAATGGAAAAATGGAAAATCGGAAAGTAACTTACCTTATGTAACCAATTTTTTTGGGCTTTGCCCAAATTATTTGGTTACCTAAGCTTATTAGCTTAGCCAAAATTTTTGGAGTGATAAAAATCTTCCACAGCATAGGTATGAACTGTGGTTACCAACAACCACGGCCCATGGTGTCACTTACAAACCTGGTTACGGATATAACTTCCCGTCCAAAATATAACCACGTCTTATTTCTATGAAATTCTGGAGGCAGCCTATCCATCAGAGGGAATTTATATCTTAAAGTCTCTCGAAATTAATGAATTATTGCTTACAAAAGTAGTTTCGTCCATAATAAAATAATCCGTATACAAGCTTGCATACATATTGCATGTATTGTAGACAGTGAGAATACGTTATGTTTTTGGGAGAGGCTTTATATATCTCTACCTATCTAATTTAGTAAGAGAATGCCTCCGAAATCCGCTTGTACCCAAATCCGGCTATAAATTCCAACTGTAATCTATTGCGGGGCATGTCGACAACCTCCTTGAATATGCAAAACAACAAGCAACATGGGTGTGAGCGCCATATGCGTACTATTTGTGATTTAGATGACAAACTCTTGCGTACTGTCAAGGAGTTTGTCGCCTGCCCAGGCAGGACCTTATAGCGATAATAAAGCAATACCTTTGTTGGTGCTGATTATCGTTCTAGACCTTTCTTTCTAGGGCAGTGGTTAGAAAACACCACAGAAAACACTTTCATTTTTCGAGTGCAAGCAAAAATAAGCTTTGTGTCGATCAGGCGTAAAAGGCCATGATAGTACTAACGGTGATTTTATAGTGTTACTAGCTAGCATGACGGATATTGGTAAATAGATTCAAACTTAATATTATATTCGTTTGTAAAGTATTTATTTGGCGTTTCCTGTAAGGTTAGTGACTATTTCTGAGTGATTGATACTATTTACCGTGGATGTTGGATGTGCATTTTAATATGAGTTTTTTTGTCCAGTTTTGAGTTTTCAAATAAGACCACAGAGTAGGAAAGTATTCAAAGAATATGTATTTAGAGGGCCAACTCCAAATGAGAATGGGAAGAAACACGGAGAAGAAGAAGAAATAAGTAAAATATGAGGGATTTTTGAAACTAGATCCACTAGGCAAAGCATGTACCTACATCCCGAAATCAAGGGCTCATGAGTAACCTTCTACCCCCCCCCTTCCATTAACATGTCAGTCCATTAGATTCATAATGTATCATATTATAGCGAATAACACGATTTTAAATAAATTAATATATGAGATACTAACAGAAGTTTATGAATCTCACGTCCTGCGCGTACGCCGCCGGATGTGCTGAGAGAGACTCTTGAGCATACTTAACTATTAAGCTCACCCACAAAGGTAAATTGTGTAAGACATAACAAGATAACTACAGCGTTATTTTTTATCACCCAAAAAAATTTCTTTCTTTCTTTCAGACTTCCATACTAAATGTGCTGTCAGCTGATGATAATTTTTTTTTTATTTCAACGCTTACCATTTGCAGCATTTTCGCACTTTGCAGCTATGTCAAAATCAATCGGCTAAAAGCTATTAGAAAAAACAAGTCAAGTGCGTGTCGGGCCACGCGCAGTATAGGGTTCCGTAGTTTTTTTACGATTTTTAACGCAAAGCGGGTTTTGAGTAATTTCATAACGATTAAAACATAAACCTTTTACCTACTAATGCTCAGCAAGGTCCTAGCGCCTGATTGCTATTGCAATTTTTATTATTTTTAGTTTTTTGGCTACAGCTCATCAACCTGTAAAGCTTACTTAGCCGTGATAGTTTTCCTTTTAATTTCATCATATATACTACTACTTCAAATTTTTTCACATTTCCATTAACTACCGTTTAGCTGACAGGGGGACACTCGACTCCAACAAAAAATTGCGTTTTCAAGCTGAATATTTCGCAAACGGATCCCTAAATCGAAAAATGATATTGAAAGACTCACATTATTTTTAGAACACCTATCCAACGATATCCCACACAATAGGGTGACCAAGAAAAAAAAATTCACCACCACTTTACTTGTAGGGGTACCCTAAAAAATATTTTCTTAGATTTTATTTTACCACTTTTTCGGCGTGAATGAAATACATATTCATAATAAATTTCAGCTTTCTTGTACGAAGGGTCTCTGAGCTAAGCCGCGGACAGACAGACAGACGGAAATGATTGACTGACTGAAGTCACACAACATTAACTATAATAATAAAGAAATCGCAGTAAGGAACCTTAGACTTGGCACGACTTTGTCTAGATTTCATTATTAGGGTTCCGTACCTCAAAAGAAAAAAACGGAACCCTTATAGGATCACTTTGTTGTCCGTCTGTCTGTCTGTCAAGACCCTTTATCTCACGAACAGGTAAAGGTATAAGGTTGAAATTAATACCATATATTAGGATCCATGAACCACACAAGATCTGAAAATATAAATTTTTTACAATGACGCAATCAAAAGATATGGCATTTTATGTCCTCATCTCCATACATTTATGCAAAAAAGCAAAACCTACAGGGTAGTTCCCGTTGACCTAAAATTATGAAATTAGACAAGAAGCTAGGTCTCACAGTACAAATAATGGGAAAAGTCTGAAATCATTAAATATTACAACTTTTCTCACAACTAATGGTAACCAATTGTGGTGAGCTCCCGTTTCAAAAACATTCATATAAGAGAGGGGTCAAGTTGGATGGTCGCGGAGGCGATTTTTGTTTTAGTTCTATTTTAAAAACGGGAACACTTACAAACTTGAAAATTGGTATGTTTATAGTGCATAAGCTATAAAATAACAAGAAATAATAAAATTCGGTCAAGCGCGTGTCGGACTCAAAAAATCTAGCACATTAACTTACTGAAATTTCAACTAATACAATTAGGATTATGTGGTGGTACGGAACCCTCGGTGCGCGAGTCCGACTCGCACTTGGCTGGTTTTTTTTAGAGATAAACAAGCAGCTCCATCGAGACTTGGCTAGTTTTTTACAGAATGTTTTTGTTGGGATATGTATTTTCCTTTCCAAAAGGCCGATTCATACCGGAAGCAGCTCATGAACAATATTGCATAAATTAAGCGAGGAACAGACTCGTGCGCATATCTAGCTCATAGTCGTGATACTAACCGTACTAGCCACAGTTTACCAGCTCTCCCTGCCACAGAAAACCTTGTATGGTCAGAGCCATGTCGGAGCTTAGCAAAACTATAGATAATGTGCAAATTAGTTTATATTGTAGCCATGATTGTAGACAAGAATTTAAAGGTATAAGGATCTCTAGAAAAGCATGTCATTAAATTTTGTGAACTACTGCAGTTACCACTTAAATAAATGTCATAATAAAAAGTACAGGAATTTAAAAATTTATACAGTTTCAACCCGTGGTTTCAACAGTTTATTTCCATGGGCAGATTCACACCCTTCAGTATTATCACACCTTAACGTTACACGCTGTATAATATAATAAAAAACCGGTCAAGTGCGAGTCGGACTCGCGCGCCGAGGGTTCCGATATACCTATAGTATTTTTGGAAGCAATAAAGTCCATTTTTCGGAACGCAAAATTAAATTTGTTTGTAAAGGTTTTTTGCAGATTTGCGAGTTTGCGAGTTTGAGTTGCGTGACATTAGCTAATGTCAATCCGGTCTATCCCATTCATTCTATTAGATTAGATTTAGATTATAGAAAACATCTCATTTCCATGATAAGATAATGTAATATGGACTTTTAGCAAGTCTAGTAAAATGTGGAGAATGTGTGGGGTAAGTAACGCATAAACACTATTGTTAATTATTACATATTCACCAACCGTTTCTACCTCACCTAATTTACAAAATCTGTAAACATATTTTCAATGCCCGGAGCACACGAAAAAAAGTGATAAATCTTTTAAAACGATGGTCGCGTGTTTCTACCGGTAATAATGATAAATAACAGCACAATAAGACGTCGTGATTGGCTGAGGGATTAGCTAAACGTGCCCAAATTACTGGCTTTGTGGACTAATGAATAGAAAATTTAATTTTGCGCTGGTTATGATCGACAGTAAACAGGATGAAGTTGTAGGTTGGAACTTGGAAGCAAGAGTATCAGTTTGTTTTGATACGTCAGTCTGTCTACTAGGTTGATCAATAAATTCTTGAAAACGCAATGAAACTCTAGGAAAAGTATATGTAAATTGTATTTATTTTTCAACGTAATCACCTTTTAAGCTAATACATCTTGAGTAGCGTTTTGCAAGCTGGTTTATTCCCTTAGAAAAAAAGGCTTGATCCTGGGACTCGAAGAAGGCCTCTACAGCATAGATCACCTCATCGTCACCATCAAATTTTGTACCACGCAATTGCTTTTTCAGGTGAGAAAAAAGGTGGAAATCACTCGGCGCTAAGTCCGGAGAATATGGTGGGTGCTGCATCAACTGGAATCCAGCCGCTTGGATGGCAGCGCCTGCCACATCAGATCTATGGGCAGGGGCATTATCGTGATGAAAAAGCACTCCAGCACGCAATTTTCCTCGACGTTTATTCTTTATTTCTTCACGTAGTTTTTTGATTAATGATGCGTAATACTCTCCAGTAATTGTCTCTCCTTTTCTTAAATAGTCGATCATTATTATACCTTCCGCATCCCAGAAGATCGAGGCCATTATCTTTCCTGCGGACGCAGACACCTTGAATCTGATGGCTGGCGGAGAAGACGGTCTTTTCCACACCTTGCTTTGGCTTTTCGTTTCCGGGTCAAAATGGTGTACCCATGTTTCATCAACGGTTACGGAACGAGCACAAAAAGAATCTGGATTCTCTTCAATGATAGCTAAATTTTGCTTTGAAATGTCAACTCTTGTCTTCTTCTGGGCGTCTGTTAACATTCGGGGAACCCAGCGCGCGGCCACCTTTTTGAAATTTAAGCTATGAGTTAATATAGACTGAATTGTCCCAAACGAAAGCTTTAGAACCTCAGCTAAATAACGAATGGTCACACGTCGATCTTTCAAAACGATTTCTTCGATTTTATCAACATTTTCTTGCGTAGCGGCCGTTGTTGGCCGCCCGGAGCGAGCATCGTCATTGCAGGCGGTTCTGCCACGTTTAAATTCGGCGCACCAGTATGCTACTGTCGAATAAGACGGAGAATTGTCTGCCAAAGTAGCCTGCATTTCTTCAAAAACACATTTAGTAGAAAAAAATTTCAGGCAGAAATATTTAATAACCGCACGAAGTTCGAGCTTTTCCATTTTGTGTACGAATCGAATTCCCGCCATATAAGAAGTTCAAAAAATATTATTGGTAATAGTTTTTTTTTTCTTTTTTTTTGGCTTTGGCTACTGATGAATTTAAGATTCGAACAAAATAGATCGCATGCATGTAACGCTTTTATAAGTATCCTCTTTCAAGAATTTATTGATCAACCTAGTACTACACTGATGAATTTGGGCTGGGTTCCAAATCGGGTAATAATTACCCTTTATCTTTCTGTCAGAGTAATTATTACCCGATTTGAGACGCGCCCCAGTTAGACGGAGAAGAGACCAAGGAGAAGAGATGATAAAGTTTTGACAAATAGTGAAAGATATATAAGTCTGTAGAAAAAACAGATAGAGGATAATAAATACGACCTGTTTCAGTTCCAATATTTAATAATTAAAAGTTACACGTCAATATTACAATGTCGATAAGTAACTGTTCCTTCAGGACCTTTTATTTTTTATTGTCAATAGGCTTACTCTTGACCTCGATCTAGTCTTGAGAACAACTAGTCGACGATGAAACGAGCTAGCCCAGAAAGAGCCTATTCACTCGCGACTTGAATATAATGTAATTGACCTGTAAAGTAAAACGACAACTTTTTGGGAAACATCATAGAACCATAGACTTAATTTTTTTTAAATAAAATTATAAGGAAATAGGATACCTATTAATAAATAAAACTAATCTGTATTTTTCGACCGGGTTGAGCCGATGTGATCGCGGGTATACCGAAACACGGAACTCCTAGGAATTCGCTCAAAATCCAGTATTGTAACATAGTCCTGCAACATGGTATACGCTAAAGGGAATTTACTACTGTCCCGTATATTACGCTGACACTTGCGGATATATTTAGCTTGTGTAATCCCGTGGGATTGCATAGCCAATAAATTTTACGTCGCTTCACTGAAATGAGTTTCCTCTTGTGATAGTATATGGTGTACTATATATATCTTCTTTCTTATTAAGTTTGTAGTTTAGTAGTTATGTAGATATGGTAGATGTGATTTTAGTTTAGGCACACCCAGACACTTCATTCATCAGAACATCCCATGAAACGTCCACTACAGGGCAGGGAGCTCTCTCTAGAATTCTAGCATTTGCTGGAAAAATGTGGAGGGGTAGTACTACGAGTATAGTCATCTCGCATGTCAGCGTTACGGCTGGCACCATGCACCGCGGTTGTAGGTGACCGCAGTAAGTAAGATGGTATGATACACAGGAGGATGCTGCTGCCAATCCTCCAGTTTATAACCCTTAGTCGCCTCTTACGACACCCGATGGGTATGTTTGGGATGGTACTATTCTTTGCCGGCACAACACGGGACACTACATACATCGAACGCGAATTTGAAATTGGAAGCACGCGAAGGCTCGCATAAAGTACAGAAGACCCCCAGGAAGACCACGAGTATAGTATCTCGCTGGCGGGTGCGGGGTAGATTGTGGGCGGGGGGCGAAGAGTGTCCGTTCTGTATGATAGTATACTTTTTGGGAAACGATTACTTTATTCTGTGGTTTAGGGGTGAATTCCCACCCGTTTCGGCGAGGAGGGAGCTAAGTTGTGAGCTAGAAAATTCCAACCAATAGGAAGTTGACAGCGCATTTGACAACCTAGGAAAGGGCGAATTTTCCCAGCTCACAGATTAGTTCCCTTGCACAGTAGGTACTGGTGGAAAAGCAGCCAAATCAAAACAGCATTGATGATAGCTTTTTAAATCCCCACCAACGCAGGTATTTTATCAAAAGGTTTTTCCAATACTCTATCGTTACATTCTGGTACGTATAGAATTTAACATAATAAAGTGAGGCAGGGAAAGTTTTAAATAAACTGAGTTTGTGGCTCTAGCTCAGCTAAAGTGCTCAATTGAGAACTGAGTTTATTTAGCATCATATTTCAACTTTTACTATGCTCTTACTCTCAGCGCGATTTAAGCATCTGCGGCTACTGACATAAGGGCATACAAAGTGCAACGTGTCAAGCTTGACGTGCTCTTGATTGTACTTGCACCTGCCTACATTAACCATGATTTCAAACTTCGACCAATATAAAGAGTATGGACGGGCCTTATCCGTACAAAACGCTAATAAAAAATAAGCCGCGCTACAACTACGAGATAGCGAATTATAGAATACATGAAACAGATTCATGTATTCTATGTAGCGAATGTTCGTCGGGAGCGGTCGGGTTATGCCGCCGTTTCAATCATGCGTCGCTATTTTTCGCGCGAATATTTTGAATCTAGAAAATTATCAAATAATTAGATTTTACTAAAAAAAATAATTACTAACGAGTGAAATGTGACGCCTAAATATTCGTTCGTATTTCTTGAGTTATTTGAATACTTTGGAAAAGCACAGGACGGCTTTCTTTTATTAGAAACGCGGGAAGATAATTATTTTTTCACACGTGTTACTCGTTGAGCATCAAAGTATAGTATTCTGTGTTGAGCATCCGAAGACCGACTAAATCAAGGTGAGTGCTTGCACTCACTTGATCGGCTTTCAAACGATGTTCCTAATGGCCCGTCCATAACTCTTTATATTGGTCGAAGATTTCAAATTAATTTGTTAGAGGTCCCTTCGCAACCTTACGTTTTCATGAACTAGAGGTCCTTGTTTGTAATGTTGTCAAAATTTTTCTTCTGGTGAGAGTGTTAACGGTAAAAAAAACCGTATATCGTTTTTAGGGTACCTAACCAAAATGGTAAAAACGGAACTCTTAAACCACACTTGCTATGGACTTGAAATTTGGAATAGTTTTAAAATATGATTACCCAACTTTATTGCAAACAAAATATCAAAAAAAAAATAGTGTTATTATTACTGTATAGGGGGCCCAAATAAGGGAGGCAAAATTTTAAATTTTTGTTACCAGGTCGAGTGGGGTATCATAAAAGGGCTTTACTTGTACATTCCAAAATATAAGGTGCTGATAAAAAGTCTGCCACCGCTTCAAGGGATGTTTCTACTCTTGAGACTGAACAACTTACCCCATAGTCAAAACCAAAAAAAAAGCTCCTAACTCGATCAGCTGATCGGGAAGTCAAAATTTGGACTTTGGATTTGACTATGGGTGCCATGGGGAAAGTTGTTCAGTGTCACGAGTAGAATCATCCCTTGAAGTGGTGGCAGAGAGGTGTGATAGTGACTTTAGCGTGCCTTCCGACGAATCAGATGATTCGTCCTAGAATGTTCTAATCAAATTGCCATAAAGGGATTTTTAATATTGACATTTTCCTTGTGAAAATGTATGACGGAAAAGTCACTGTAGTCGATTTGTTTGCCGCCCAGTTTAGATCACTCAATAAGTATGTGTATGAGAAGTCTAATTTTCCCACAAACCAATCGGCGCGCGCTTGGAGTACGCAGGCGTCGGGAATTGTCGTCAAATTGCCACTTCCTGCGCTGATTGCGGCGCGGGATCGTCGCCGCTTCCGACTGTCCTGTGTTTGACTGACAGTTGATTGACTCGTTGATTTGAAGTACCTACCCACCTTTCACTGGCGTCAATTCTGGGTAAATATTTTGGAATTTGGTTTTCTTACGTCAGTGATTCTGGCGGACACAAACTAAACTAAATATGACAGTTCTAAAAGTATCGCTGTCTCTCTTACTTCCTATGGTAGAAGAAAAACAGCAACAGTTTTAATGCTGTCAAATTTATTTCAGTTTAAGAGGATATGTCTGAAAATATTTAACGCTCAATGGGCGGAGTCTTCTCGCTCGACCCCCCCGCTCCCCGCACAAAATACACGCACTGAGCACCCGCCGCACGCGGCACGCTGGCCGCAACAAGCATAGAAATGCAAGGAGTTGCGTTATATAAAATCTTTTTAAATAGAAACATTTAGCTTATTGTTATAAATAGTTTATTTAGATGCCGAATAGTATGATTAAGGGTTTTATAATCACCTAAAGTCGAAATTATGCAGTAAAATAAATTTTGTATTTTTTTACGACTCATTTTACAGTTAAACTAAAAAAGTCTATAAAAACGAAACGAAAAATCTGAATTGATTACAGTCGATAGAAGTTTATGTAAAAAATTAAAAAAAAATAAAAAAACCTCTCGAAGTAACACTGTTTACTAAAAAAAACAATTTACGCTCTTATATTTAACTATACCTACTTTCAGTATAGGTAAGCAGACACTAGTACATATATTATTATTAATATATTTATATAATATATATTATTATTATTATATATGGTATTCTGTGACGCAGATGAACGAAGCTAACAAAAGCCGCGCGTTTTTAGGGTTCCGATACCAAAATGGTAAAAAAAGGAACCCTTATGGTGCCGCTCTGTCTGTCTGTCTGTCTGTCCGTCTGTCTGTCACACCTCTATATCTCAGCAACCACTTATGCTCATCATATCAGCCGAAAGACGTCCACTGCTGGACATAGGCCACCCCTAAAGAACTCCATGACGACCGGTCCTGCGCTGCTCGCATCCAGCGGCTTCCCGCGACCTTGACCAAATCGTCGGTCCACCTTGTGGGGGGCCTGCCAACGCTTCGTCTTCCGGTACGTGGTCGCCACTCTAGAACCCTCACGCCCCATCGGCCATCGGTTCTTCTTGCGATGTGCCCTGCCCACTGCCACTTCAGTTTAGCGATTCTCAGGGCTATGTCAGTTACTTTAGTTCTTCTGCGGATCTCCTCATTTCTGATTCGATCGCGCAGAGAGACTCCGAGCATAGCCCTTTCCATAGCCCTTTGGGTGACTTTGAGCTTTTTGATAAGGCCCATCGTGAGCGGCCACGTCTCGGTGCCATATGTCATCACTGGCAACACACACTGGTCAAAGACTTTCGTCTTGAGACACTGCGGTATTTTGGACGTGAAGATATTGCGGAGCTTCCCGAACGCTGCCCATCCGAGTCGGATTCGACGAGTAACCTCTTTCTCTAAGTTGGATTTACCCAGCTAGACTGTTTGTCCCAGGTATACGTACTCATCAACAACTTCGAGCGTAGAGTCTCCAACTTTGAGTGGAGTGGGTACAACAAGGGCGTTAGACATAATTTTCGTCTTATCCATGTTCATTTTAAGACCCACTTTTTGTAAAACTCTACTGAGGTTATTGAGCATCGTGCCGAGATCTTCCAGGGTCTCAGCCATTACGACAATATCGTCGGCAAATCGAAGGTGGGTCATGTACTCGCCATTGATGTTGATGCCAAGTCCTTTCCAGTCCAGGAGTTTGAAGACGTCTTCCAATGCAGCGGTGAACAGTTTAGAAGATATGACGTCTCCCTGTCTCACTCCTCGCTGCAATTAGATAGGTTTCGAGTCCTGGTCCTGAAGACGAACTGACAGAGTGGCGTTTTTGTACAGATCCTTCAACACTTCAATGTACCGATAGTCGACTTGGCAACTCTGGAGAGATCGTAGCACGGCCCACGTCTCGATCGAATCGAAGGCCTTCTCATAGTCCACAAACGCCAGGCAAAGTGGCTGTTTATACTCTTCGGTCTTCTGTATAACTTGCCGTATCGTATGTATGTGGTCTATGGTACTGAAGCCTTTACGAAAACCGGCTTGTTCGGGTGGCTGGAAGTCGTCGAGCCTGCACGCGAGACGGTTCGTAATGACTCTCGAGAACAGCTTATAGACATGGCTCAGAAGTGAGATAGGTCTGTAATTCTTCAGCAGGGTCTTATCACCCTTTTTGAAGAAGAGTACCACCACACTTCTGTGCCATGCCTGTGGCGTTTTCCCTTCGAGTATGACAGAATTAAACAGCTTCTGAAGAGCTTTAAGCTCTGGCCTTCCGCCTGCTTTCAGAAGCTCAGCCGTAATTCCATCGTGCCTGGGTGCCTTGTTGTTTCTAAGCTGTCTGAGAGCCATTCTAATCTCGTACAAGCTGACGTCCGTCCCAGTGTAACCTGCTCAATTCTTCTTCGAGTTCTGCAACCTTCTCGTCGGTCCGCAATGTGCGCGTGTTATAAGTTGCCAGGGCCAGAGGTCGTCGTTGTTGGTAGCTCGACATCTGCCGGGGATTCTTCGCACCCCCTGCCCCACCGTTACCATGGCCGCTACCGGAGCCAGGAATAGCGGGGCCGCCGGGGACTAGGGGCCGGAGACTATTATTGTGATTCATGTTGATTCTTAGGGGGTTTTACCATAGTCGCCACGCTTGGCAGACGGGTTGGCGCCCACAGTAAGATGAAATAATACACAGAAGGACGCTGCTGCCCATCCTCTGGATTTCATTTCCCTTAGTCGCCTCTTACGACACCCACGGGAAGAGATGCGTCGGTACTATTCTTTTTAGGCCGGCACCGCACAGCTTACCACTTATGCTATCGACCTGAAATTTGGAATAGTTTTAGAATATAGTTACCCAACTTTATTGCACATGAAAACATTTTGAAAAAAGTATGATTATTAAAGGGGGCCAAAATGGGGGGGGCCCAAATTTCAAATTGTCGCTACTAGGTTGAGTGGGGTATCATATGAAAGGGCTTTACTTGTACATTTTAAAATATATTTTTGTATTTTTTTAAGTTACTTAGTTTTCAATTTATGATGAAAAATGTCAAAATAAATACCACTTCCCCCCCCTTATCTCTGAAGTTTGAGTAAGGAAAAATCTGAATTAATTACAGTTGACAGAAGTTTATGTAAACTTTACAGCAAAAATAAAACGATCTTTCTAAGTTGCACAGTTTTTTAGAAATCTGCAAAAAACCTTTACAAACAAATTTAGTTTTGCGGTCCTGAAAATGGACTTTATTGCTTCCAAAAATACTATAGGTATATCGGAACCCTCGGCGCGCGAGTCCGACTCGCACTTGACTGGTTTTTTCGTATGTCCGTACATTCCGTCCGCCAGGTCTGTCAGTAATAGCGACTCCATTACTCTGTTCGATCAATGGATACGTACTTTTGTAGAATTCTAGTTTTTTCTGGAAAAATGCTGGAAGTACCATAGTCACCTCGCTTGTTAGCGTTTTACGGCTGGCACCATGGACCGCGGTTGTAGGTGACCGCAGTAAGTAAGATGTAAGATACAAAAGAGGATGCTGCTGCCCATACTCCAGTTTATAACCCTTAGTCGCCTCTTACGACACCCACGGGTATGTATAGGTTGGTATTATTCTTTGCCGGCACTACACGGGACAGGTATTATTATTAGTAGTATTAGCAAGTAGTATGTACAATAAAATATGTAATCAGGTTGGTATTTACTTTGATCACAAATAAAAATTCTCATCTAGGGCTACAATGACAATCTCTCAAAAATAATTATAAAATATATTTTTTGATGAAATAGTTTTTATTGCGCGTGAAAGGTTGGATTTGGGAACAACGAATACAGGTCTGTCGTCGACAGAAGGTCACGGGCAACTGATCTGTGAAAGAAAGGAATAAAATAATTACTTCCGCAACGTATTAGACTGCGACAGATGTAGTGCGCGTGCACCAAAACTAAATGACGTAAGCGCCCGATATAAAATATCGACTTTTTGTAAAAACTAAGAAATAAAATAAAATTTTAGCTTTAGTCAACCCTAGCAACTACGAATACCTTTCTTTATACTTAATTTCAATACTTAAAACACCTCAGATTACACAAAAAGAGAAAGAAACGAAAATTGAAGAGGCAACTTTGGATTTTAATTTTGTGTAGTCGATTTTCAGTAATCATGTTTTGGTCTTGGTGATGCCCTCACATGAATGGTCAAGAAACACATACCTGAAAATCACGGCAAAAAACTGAGTAAATAAAAAGATATTTGTCTCTAAAATACCCAAAAAAAATGTACATATCGTCTTAAGTTTGTATCTGCCAGAATTGACACCATTATCAATCTGATCATCATAATTATAGCACTCGTGGCAGTTGCTGCTGCTTTCTGATCACGAAAGTTAAGCAACGCCGGCCGTGGTCAGAATCCGGATGGGTGCGCACTAGTGTCACTACAACTAGCGCGTTTCCTTTCCTCGGAAGGCACGTTGATCCTTTGGTTCGGCTACTGTCAATGATAGTAGCCGCTAAGACAAGCCAGAGACAATTTGGCAGCTAAGTGTGACGGCAAGGTTGGCCACTAACCTGAAAATTCTAATCTAGGTTTCCATCTGGTTTCGGTCAATCGCTCTGTGTTAGCCGACTTCGTAAAAAAGAGTTATGATAAATTTTATCAACCTTGTGCGTTTAATACGCTATAGTACCTGGTCGACCGAGCTACGCTCTATAATAGCTACCTCAACATTAAAATATCATCTCTGTTAGTTTCTTGAACGCACTAAAACACGCTAAGAAATATTTAAAAAAAAGGCGGTGAAAACGAATTTTCTCAGACATGACACCTAGCTAGATCGATTTTTTGCCCCCAAAAACCCCTGAATACAAAATTTCATCGAAATCGTTAGAGCCGTTTTGTTCGTTTAATAGTTTAGGATACAGCGCGACATTGAAATGTCTGGCTGTACTTGTGTATGGTACGTTTAGGACATGAAATTGAACAACTGTCCCTAAGAAACATATGTTGATATATAAAAAAAATTGGCTTTCCCATACAAACCTTACGCCGTCAGATTTGTATGGGACCCAATTTTTTTTCATTTTCGGCCCATGTTTCTTAAGGAAAGTTTTTCTGTTTCATGTACTAAGAATTATCCCCCAACTCCTAACCGTTAAGGAGTTGTACCTTCCATCATCAGATCCTCAACATGAAAAAATAATTACCAGACGCATTTACAAGTAAAGCTTTGATAAATATATGAAACACGTATAAAGTGCCTACAAAATTTGAGGGTTGCCCTCGATTTCCCTAGGATCCCATCATCAGATCCTGATTTGGTGACAATGGAACACCTCAGATGAAAAAAGAAAAAAATGAAAAAAGAATTTTGCAAATCGGTTCACAACTGACGGAGTAATCGGTGAACATACATTAAAAAAATACATACAGTGGAACATAGAACCTCCTCCTTGAAGTCGGTTAAAAAGTGGTCATGCAATGGTTACTTGAGTCGCGTAAGACATCACAATATGGCTTCACTGCCATTATCGTTCATACACACTCACACACACACTTTCACACTCATCACACTTATTTTTCCATGTAGATAAACTAGTTCTTTTAGCTTAGTTTTCTTTTTTTGTACTTAAGTGTTTTTCTTTGTCATCCTCTTGTTTTTGTTTTAATGCTGTTATTAACTTATAATGTTTAATTGTGAGATTTTTAGGGTTCCGATACCAAAATGGTAAAAAAAAGGAACCCTTATGGTGCGACTTTGTCTGTCTGTCCGTCTGTCTGTCTGTCACACCTCTATATCTCATCACATCAACCACTCATGCTATCGACTTTTTGGAATAGTTGTAGAATTTGGTTGCCCAACTTAATTGCACATGAAAAAAAAAAATTATGATTATTACTGTAAAGGGGGCAAATTTGAAATCGTTACTAGGTCGAGTATGGTATCATATGAAGTGGATTTACTTGTACATTCTAAAATATATTTTTGTATTTTATTACAACTCTTAGTTTTCAAGTTGTAATGAAAAATGTTAAAAAAAATACCATTCCCCCCCGCCCCCTCCCTTATCTCCGATGTTTGTGAAAGGAAAAATGTGAATTAATTACAGTCGATAGAAGTTTATGTAAATATTACAGCCAAAATAAACCAATCTTTCTAAGTTGCACAGTTTTTTAGAAATCTGCAAAAAACCTTTACAGACAACTTTAGTTTTGCGGTCCTAAAAATTGACTTTACATCTCTCATATTCGGTAAATAGGTCCTTATTACCCCCAAGTGGGGCTTGTAGGTGACCAATTAGCGCTCTAGGGTGATAATGTAGCTAGAAAAGCCCTAGGGCGGTAAGTAATTGAGTTTTGAAAGAGTGAAGTTTTTTTTATAATTACTTATCGCCCTAGGGCTTTTCTAGCTACATTATTACCCTAAAGCGCTAATTGGTGGTAATAAGGACCTACTTACCTCACAATCGAGATGTAAAGCAGAGTAGTTAGCTCGGGTGTAAGCATCAATTGAACCCTCGAACTATAGGCGCCCTCGCTGCGCTCGTACGCCTAAATATCTCGGGCTGCAATTTATGCCTTACAGCCCTTGGTTACTAATCTACTATTATTGCTTCCAAAAATACTATAGATATATCGGAACCCTTGTCGCGCGAGTCCGACTCGCACTTGTTTAATTAGCAAGTTCGATTATTACGGTTATGTTTATTCACAAATAATGCTGTATAATTTCCTAAATAAATAAATTAAATAAAAAATCTGTGAAAACTTGGTTATATCGGTTTGACCACCAGCCCAATGACGAAGTAGGCGCCTAAAGAACAGTTATCTCGGATTATCCCGAAAATAGCAACTACTGGCGGAAGTATGTAATTTATGGTCATTTAATCCTAATATTTTTTTGTCTGCGTTGTTAGATAGTAAAATATAAGCTCTGATAAAAATATTTACTCCCTAATCGCTCTAATCCAGATATTATCTGCAAAATGGATCACAATAATAGACGAACTGCTGCGGTAGAATCTATTTGATGATGAAATAAAGTTGATATATGATTCACTAGTTCTAGTTTTACATGATAAGAAAGGATAGACTTTTCATAGTCATATGACCATGTTCTTTGTTGCCTGATATTTTATATAAGTATATAAATTAAATGCAAAAAATTATTTTTAAATTGTAGAAAAATAAATTCTACTGAAAAGAGATAAAATAAGTTCTAAAAATTTCATGATGTATTGCAGGCGGGGACAAACAAAAACTACAAAATATATTTGGGTCGCTTAAAAGGTGGAAAAACCTGCTTCCCGTGAGGACCAAGGTTGAGCTTGCGCAATCGCTTCTTCTTCCTATCTTGGACTACGCAGACGTTTGTCTCATAGATCTCAATGAAGAGTTCCTTAATAAACTTGAGCGTCTTCAAATCGTCTGTATTAGATTTATTATTGGATTGCGCAAGTTCGACCACGTGTCTGAATACCGGAAAAAACTGGAATGGCTTCCTATCAGGCTGCGACGAGATCAACATGTACTGATACTCCTTTATAACGTGCTGTTTGAGCCTCGTTCCCCTCCTTACCTGAAAGAATGCTTCAAGTATATGGGCGCTGACCATGGACTGGCCCTGCGCTGTAAGTCAGATAATATTCTACAGCCGCCTTTCACACGATCTGGCTACTTCAAGGACTCTTTTACTGTGAGAGCTACTCAGCTATGGAATGATCTTCCGAGAGAGATACGTCACTCTAAGTCACTCGCTGTTTTTAAAACAAAGTTGCGTACCCATCTCGTCAACAAAACCATTTAATTCTCCGTTTACTATCATAGTATATGATATATGATATGTATGTATACATATGTGTGTATGTATTATATAATGTAAATATATATAAGTATATATTTATTATTTCTTTATATTACACTAGTGTGTGTATATGTGTGTGTATTTATTTACCTATGTTGCTTATTGTTATTCATTAACTTAGTTATATACTATATTACGTATTACTATGTTTAGTTTACTATTACATTCATTTTAAATTTTTCGTGGCAATTGTTATCACATAATTACTTGCAGACTCTGAAAATGTATTCCTGTCGTCAAACGTTGCCTGTAAGAGATCGCTTGCAGCGATAAGGCCGCCTTTGCCCACATTAGGCTAAGCTATTTTTCTTTTATGTGAGCAATAAAGTGTACATCTATCTATCTATCTATCTATTTGATGTTGAAAAACCACCTCCAAACGTCATAATTTTAGTCTGCCCCGGTTGGTCTTGCAATACCTCATGAAATTTTTAGAATATATTTTTTCTCTTTTCAGTTCATATTTTTCTACACAGTCGGGTATTTGGTTCTTTTTTATATTTCTTTATTTAGTACTATTTAGTTTTATCAATAAAATATTTTTTATACCCTATGACACTCCCACAATGAATACAATTAATCTAACGACACCTCACATGTTGAAATCTATCAAGCCGTTTAGGCTGCAGAGCGCGACAAAGAAATCGACATACATACATACCTACACTCGAAAAACATAACCCTCCTGTTTTGGGGCAGTCGGGTAAAAATAAGTAGGCAGGCAATATAAGTAGGTTTAGGCACTAATAACATCGCTTAACGGAATAAACGAAACTGAGAAAATAGTTTGTTCAGAATCGAGAGCAGAGTCAATTTCACGGGTTTTTGATAGGTGTAATATTTTTATTATTTAAATTTTTGCCGCTTCTATTCAAATATTTCTGTGGAAAGGAAGGTAGGCGTGGCGTGCGCGGACTAGAACAACGATGAAACAAGAAAAATGAAAAAACTTTAAAATAACAATATCTAGATTTAAAAAAACTTTTTTTTTTACGGGAATAGATTTATTTTAATAACAATCAGTTGGGGTGTATGAGGGTTGAGCTTATTCCATTAACACGTTGTATATTATTCCTCGTACGGTCAACCGCTTGTCGGTAGAAACTTTTTCAACTCTATTACCACGCTATAAGGTCCAAAAGTGTTTCTATCGATGTGCGGCCGTGTGTACTAGGGATTTTTTATAGTGTTAACATAATTTATGTCAAGTTCGTAGCAGGTGGACTACGTACTCCTACGAGAAAGAGGCTTGTTGTTTATTTATTTAAAACTTTATTGCACTAAGGTACAAACCAACCGAAAGTCAGAACATAAAGGTGGTGACGGGTACTGATATTGTACTAAAGCCGCAATCACACTTTCCTAAATTCAAAGACTAATTCGGCATGCATTGCTGGTAGACTCGGTTTTGTTAAAACCAATATGCTTACTTCAACGAGCAATGTATGCCGAATTAGTTTCTGAATTAAGGGAGGTGTGATAGCAGCTTAAGTACCGAGTAAAAATACCTACACCTTTAAATATGTGCATATGCGTGTTAATGTACCTGTTATGTACCTTTGAAAGGAATTAAACCCCTTTCATCCCTACAAAGACGACGTATAAACATCACACAAATATTTGAGTCTTTGTTTTCAGTAGAAGCATGAACCGTTTCAGTGTCCATTACTTCAGAAAGGCGGTCTCTCTCCTGGAACAGATAATCACCTTGTTCTCCAAACCACTTCCCCGAATTCTTCCCTTTATACTGAAGTACGACCTACAATGTCGTCGGCCCAAATACAGAGAGCCCTTAGGGAAATGTCTTTGGAGCCTTTGCCATACAAAAAGCCAAGATTTCCTTTATTTTTTGCCAAAATAAACCAGGATACATCAACACCGGTACCTTGCAGAAAATTATCTACTTTTAATCTGTACACCTGATGGTTTTGTTGGCAGCGCAGGTGTCCATGACCAGCTGGGGTGATGATACTTGAGCGATGCTGGCTTTTAAAGACTACGGGAACCCACTTTTTAGAAGAGCCTATAACCTAAGACCTGGGGAAAATCGCTGAGGGAAGTGTCCTACATTTTACGGTTTGATTAAGAGGCTTCTGAGTAAGTTCTATAACTTAGAAGCCTCTTAATTAAACCGTAAAATGTTCCATCGTTGCACTAAAGTTAACCTAAAGCCCATTTTACACCTTGACTGAATTAGGATTTAAAATGATCTAAATATAACTTTCTAAATCGAATTAAACTTGACTGAATTTAGTAACTGAATCATTCGGTTGACTGAACTTTGGAAGGTATATGGGCTTTACGTCTGTCCAAACGACAAGACTGAGGTTAAAGGGTTGCCTAGATACACACGGCCGCTCGTCGGTGGAAACACTTTGACCTTTGGTTTCGGGCGTTTGTAGCGTAGCGATGGTTCAGCTTATACTGGTTTTGTTTCTACGTGCTTGCCGCCGTGCGTACATAGATACAGAATAAAAAATAAAAAATACATACAGTGGAACATAGAACCTCCTCCTTTTTTGAAGTCTGTTAAAAACTGAACCAATAAACTATTATATAGTTTGGGGGATCTCATTGTAAAACATTATACTGTTTTGACAACAATAATCATTTTTATTATTATTATTAATATGCTTTTAGGATTTTCGATTACAAGTCTACCTTATTCAGAAATATTTTTGCATGGTGCAAGCTTTGTAGACGGTCCTCTTAATATTAAGGGTCTCTTATAATTTGGGCCCGTTGGTCCTATGTCCAATGTTAAGCCAGGTTGAGTGGTCTTGAGAGTTGCTGAGACCTTCATAACGAGACATAGTATAAGAAGTTCGTGTAAGAAAGTTATAAATAAAATTAAGTTTCTCCGCAAATAAGCCAATTTCAATAGTCTAGAACATGTCTAGAATGAGATACACATTGTGCAAGATAACATTACCTTAATGTAAGGTTACGTGTCCCGTGTGGTGCCGGCAAAGAATAGTATCAACCCATATGTACCCGTGGTTGTCGTAAGAGGCGACTAAGAGTTATAAACTGGAGGATGGGCAGCAGCATCCTTCTTTGTATTTTACATCTTACCTACTGCGGTGACCAACAACCGCGGTCCATGGTGCCAACCGTATCGCTAACAAGCGAGGTGACTAAAGTACTTGCCCTCTACATTTTTCCAGCAAAAGCTAGAATTCTGGAGGGAGCTCCCTATCCTGTAGTGGACGTTTCATGGGTTGTTATGGTGAGGCTTACGTACCCAAATGGTGCAACCCGGACCTTTTTAATAAGCCTTCGTGGTTTGTCTAATGATGGAACCTTCAAGGGGCTGTATATTTTGAACTATAATTAGCACGATTAAAATCTTCACAGGAAATTGTAACCTGACATACCCAAAAATATAGTATAAAGGGGTTCCTCTTGTTTCTTTTTTCACTGCGTGTTTTCTTTTTACCTGAATCGTATAAATGATACTCGTAGCTATCGTAAAAAAGCATCCTCTGGAAGAACGTAAATTACGGCTACTAATATTTCTCCCTTTAAGCGGACGGATCCTAGCTCCAAGACGGCCAGTTCATCAAGTAAGCTGTTCTTTGGTCCTCATCAGGGTAACTTCATTCTCCATTTCTTCCATCTACCGGTTGGGATTTACCAAATACGGTCGCTGAAAAGACTGCTGCTCATTTAGGGTTGCTGTATCTCGGTGGTGTAAAGTCTTTCGCTCCACATGTCCCATCACCTATATGTATACCTACTGGTTCCATAACCCCTTGAAATATACCTGCTGCTATTTAAAATTAAATCTTACTAAAATCACTTTTTATACTTCCTTGAGCTCCTTCAATTATTTTCCATCGTGGCCGCGATTACATGCATTTTCATTAAGGATTATTAATTATCTATAACCGGAGAGTTCTTGATAAATTTTAAAGCTAGATTCCGATTATTATCGAAAGGCGTTTCTTGTTCCCACGCGTGTGAAGTCAACACGTATCAACGTGAAATGCGAAAATATTTAGCTAGGTACATTCTGCACAACTTAAAATGTTCAAAACGAGAATAAGACATTTAGATAATTTGAAAACTTCTTAAGAAGATTGCAGAGCAGATAAAACACAGACAATTTATCAAACGGGAACTTTACCCCAATACAAGGTCTTAAAATTCTTAAACACTGTAGGTATCGTCTGTTTTTTAAACGACTTCAAAAAAGGAGGAGGTTCTCATTATCAATGTTTTCTAACAAGTAATAATAATTCTTTAATAATCCAGTTTGTAATCACTTGTTTCTAATTTTGTATATCCGTCACGGATCGTTCCGTTGCGGAATTTCTGCAGGTGTGTCGCTACAATAAAACTATAACCTTATTCTATTTCAAGGAGTCGGATGCTAAACCTATTGGATTTGACGAGGACACAGGGCCTTCGCTACCCAGAGGGCAAACCAGATACAATCTTAGTTATTGCTTTGTCAGATTAGTGGCTACCAAATGGCTGTCTGAGCTTAGAGAATAAAGCCTGAATTGTTTTTGAGTGTACTAAATAATAGAAGGTATTTTGTAACTGTTGTTACCGGTGACCTTGCGATCGGTTCGATAATCTACCGATTGCATTGCGGTTTGGAGATCTATGTAACGGTATCGCTGGACGGTACAAAGAGTGAAAATGTAGACAGGTCAGTCAGTTACTTTGGTTTATTCTGCCTACAAGAGTAGAGCCGCCGGGAAGCTGAAGCTATACGAATTTAGGAATAGGTTCTTATTAGTTAAGTTTTATACGTGGACAATTCTTAGAAGAGTCGTCATTCATATAGTGTGGAAGCTTTGAAGCACTCGTGGCCAAGTGGGAGTTACTCTTACTTTCCAATCATAAAGTTAACCAACGTTGGCCGTGATCAGAACCCGAATGGATGATCGATAGTGGCACAAAAATAAGACCGTTTCTGTGCTCCGGAAAGCATGTTAAGCCGTTGGTTCCGGCTACTGTCAACTACATATAAAATCATTAAGCCAAGTCAGAGGCCATTTGGCGGCTTGAAAACTGTAACAACCAAGTTAGCCACTAACTTGGCAGCCTAAGATTGGGTCTGGTTTGGCCACTGAGTTAGACTGGCGGATTGCGGAGGTCAAATTAATGGCAGTCGCTCGGAGCAAAAACTAGTGCCCTCGACAAATACCCTAGATTAGGTAGCCAACCCTGTAAAAAGCAGGGTTGGCTACCTAATCTAGGCAGGCAGGCTACAAACCATACATTTTCATTTAGTTAACATACTTCGACGACCTTTCTGGCGTTAATAGGTCTGGTAGGACTCTGCTCAACTAAAAGTACCTATGTATTTTCATCATCGAACCTATAGAAATATTAATGTTTTATTACCTTCAAAATATCTCATAGATCATCGATCCCTCTGTTTTATCTCCAAATAATCTTTGCCAAGATTGCTAAGTCAACTATCCGTCGGACAGGTAACTGTACCTTTACTTGCGCAGTGTCATGTCCAAGCCGTGATAAGCCGAAACGGGGCGATGTATCGCGCTCAAGCCGAGCCAGATTAAAGCCGGACTTGATAAGGTGGAGTTAAACAGCGTTCCGGCGTTGTGCAACTTGTCCTAAAGCAGACAGCCAGTGTTTTAACCACTCAAAACAGAAGAGGTGTTATAAGACAAGTAATGACTGGCACTGCCTATGTATGACATCGTTTTTCTGAAACCAAGAGTTGTGTTGTATTGTGGGTACTGAACCTTGTACTACGAGTATAGGATCAACTTTGAAATAGAAAAAAATATCAGCTATTTCATATATTACCATATTTTATTCAATATTTTTACTGCGTTTTCAATACAGCCTTATTATTATAAATTATAATGAGCGCAGCGAATCATTTATCTAAGTAATAATGTAATTGTACAAGAAACAGCCAACCGAGAAAATTCAAATAAAACATTTACTTAGTACTCGTATTTTACTACAAAAAGATACTTACCGTATTTTTAAACTTACCTTAGTATTTTTTCAAGTCAGAGGAGGGTTTGCTTATTTTTTAAATTAAGAGTTATAGTAAAAGCAGATTCGTGTTTGTAGTGAATTGGAAGGTGTGACTTTGCTGTTCTTTGCTTTTGTTTATTTTAGGTTCTTTACTTGGCTATCTGAATAAATAGTTTTTAAACATATTTTACGATTTTCAACTACATAAACTTGCCGCAGCTATTTTATATTTTTATTCAATATACTTAAATCCGATTTTTCTAGCTTTCATTTAATTCTTATTTTTCCTTATTTACGATTGGAGTTCGTAGTCTGATTTTGGTTTGTTAGCTTGGATGTTAGGTTAAAGCTCAGAAAAGTAAGGGTTATATATAGAAGTAGGATTAAAGAAATAATTTGTCACTAGTTTCGGCATGTGTGACGTAAAGCCACAACATTTACAAAATCCTATTATTTCGTTTGTTAGGGTTATTTTGAATATTTTATGATCATCGATGATGATTTGACATGCTGGCAGACGACATCGCATAGTAATATAAATTAGCACGGTACCTATTCCGAGCGAAGCAAGGAGCTTCGAAATCTTTGGGTAAAGGCATAGAGGAAAGAAATAACTTTCCTCTATGGTTAAGGTAATCTCCGACACCAATTCTCTGATTTTAAAATTATTTGACCAATATAAATTTTGATTAAATCTTCAGGTTTTTCATAGGCTACATTTACCACGGGAAAACGTCTCATTTAAATGGGAAAAAAAATCTGAAAATTGCGTGATTCAAAAACCCTAACAGCGCCATCTGTTGTATTGGTGTATTGGTGGGCTGTGGTTAATAAAGAGCGAAGCTCGGTTGCCCAGATAGGTACTAATATTTTTAATAATAAAACAAGTTTAAAAACATTGACGTTTTCTCCCTCGTTGTAAACAAACAGATTTTTCTCTCGTGCGTATTTTTTATCCGTTCAATATGTAAATTTTCGCACATATGATCGGATCGCAACAAGTGTTAATACGTAAAGGTATGCAAGCATTTAGGGTTGCCACTTTGCCAAGCCTCAAGTAGGTAATGGCCATAAACATGTTCAGTGTCTGCGTTTTACGTGTCTGGTCTATCAATACCTGTATTATATACAATTTCTTTTGTAACGATGTGGCGGAAAATACTTTGACATAGATTGTTTACAAATTATCCCTATATTTTTTATCTCCTTACGATATCACCATATGTCGCTTTTGAAAAGGTAATCAAGCCTTAAGTAAAAAAGTTCGGTCAAATTCAGCTCGTAGTTGAATGAAAATTTTTCCGATAAATAGCATGGTATAAAAAGACATCTCATACCTAACAAATTTTTTTTTAACTTTCCATTGAAAATGCATCATGTGATGTAATGGTGGTTTGTAAGGGAAAAGTTTTTTTAGTCTTTTTTTGGGGAAAGTTGTTCAGATCCCTGATCTGAATCCACAGATTAAGTTTTCGGGAGATACATTTTTACACCCTGAATTGCCAAGTATGGCTTTTCTTGGATTAGCAACCCTAAATGCGTAGGCAGATATCGGAACGGTAGCGACACGAATAAGGGCTCCCGCACACGACCGAGAATCGGTGACCGATTTTTTGTAGGTCAAAAATGGAACGTACTGGTTGCCATACTTCAACGCACACGACCGACAAAAACTCGGTGAGAAATAAAATCGGCCGTCACGGCCGATCCGTTTGTCGGTGAGAAATGGAACATACGTAAATCTATACTTCAACGCACACGACTCACCGTCGCCGGCCGTCGCGGTCTCGTCAGTCAGCTCCGTACACTCGCTAGGGAGGGGTGCGTGTTGAATCACGCACGATGGATATTGACATCGAGATTTTGATTCCTGTATTACGTGTAGGTAATAAACAACGTATGAAGACAAGTCTCAGACAAAAATAAAAACCGAACGTTTTTCTGTTTTCCGCCGGACGAATGAACGACGATAAATAAGTAAAATTATGTACCTATTTTATTCTAGATTTGCTTCACGTTTGGTTTTCTAGGTAGGTTTACATAAGTACCTCTTGGTAAGTATCTACCTCATAGAAATTGGAAAAACTTGTCCTACCTACAGAAATTGTCGTGCCACTACGATCAACATTGCCAGCCGTGGACGAATGAAAAATACAGGATGTAAAAAAAAAGTAGGATGATCCTTCTAAGGGGTGATTGTACGTACATTACTAAAATAAAAATACTTTAATTAATATTTAAGTTCTGATTTGTTTGATCATTAAATTAGTTTTTCCTCCGAATTACATTCCAGTAGGTAATTTATTGAAATGTGCTAGTGAGTGGATATTAAATAACAATAAACATCCTTGTCTACGTCGTTTAACCCTTGTGCTTCACTTCTTCTTGAGCTAAAACAACTTTTTTTAAGCAAAATATTTTTTTATATTTTATACGATGTAGAATCACTCCTTAGAAGTATAGTCGAACTTATTTTACACCCTGTAGATTAAACAGTTCCGTGAGATATACAATGTATGCAAAGGTTCTCGAGTGGTACTTTTGTTCAACAAAAATAAAATACAAAATTCCGATTCTCAATTTTTTTATTCTAATTTCCAATAAAGTTGTTCAGTTTCATGAGTAGAATGAGTAAAACTATCACCCGAGAGGTTTTGCGTATTGGTAATTACAAGTTGTATAATAATATACCTTCTTGGTAACGTAAACCTACCTAGTCATCATCAGAGTGATTGTGTTTGTTTGACCAACAACCGCGGCGCTAGTGGGTAGGTACAGTCAGCCGCACGTTAGGTAGTAACACTTTGACCTTGAGCGGGACTTTGGTTTCGGGGGTTTGTAGCTTAGCGCTGGTTCAAGTTATAGGTACCTACTGGCTTTGTTAACACTTACTTGCTACTGTGCGTACCTTGTAGGTAGTTGTAATTATACTGTTTTTACATCTTTTGTGGTACAAAGGTACTGAGGTAGGTGCCTAGGCTAGGTCCTAGAAACTTTAGTAAAAAAATATTAAACTCGCACTGCCGGATTTTTTAATTAGTAGATATATCATATTTTCATACTACCGGAGCAAAGTAAAAAATCAAATGGAAACTGAGTATGAACGACACCAAAATCGAATTCAAACCCAGTTTAAGAAGGAACCAAAAACTTTCTGGGCTTTTGTAAATAGCAAGCGTTCGAATCAGTCAGAACCAAAAGTTGCAAAAGGGGACAGGGTATTATCAGGGGCAGAATGTGCGCATGAATTTGCAAAATACTTTCTCTCTGTTTACAAAACAGAAAGGCCAAGGCTCAACGCGGAGGAAGCAGCCGCTACAACTGCTGACAATGGTGCGCGGGTACATGTAGGCAAGTTGTCTATGAAAGACGTGAAAGCTGCACTCAACCGCCTCAAACCAAAGCAATCTGCTGGCCCCGATGGAATTCCAGCATTTGTGGTTAAGGATTGCCGATCTGTCTTAGCTGAACCGTTACTACACATCTTCAATCTTTGCCTGGAAAAATGTGAGTATCCAGATGTTTGGAAATTGACAAAAGTGAGACCAGTACCCAAGGGGGGAAAGGGATCAGACGTGAGTGATTTCCGGCCAGTAGCAATATTGTCAACCTTTGCGAAGGTATTTGAAACCATACTCTACTTGTGCATCTATCCGCAAGTAAGTGCTTATCTCATTGAAGCCCAACATGGTTTCCGTCGGGGACGAAACACAGATTCAAATTTGATGTCTCTGACAAGCTATGTGGTACCAGTTATGGATGCCAAACCTGGTGGTCAGGTAGACGTCGCCTATTTTGACTTTCGCAAAGCCTTCGATGTCGTTGACAATGATGTTCTGCTAATGAAGCTGGCGGCTGTAGGTTTTACACCTAGCCTATTGAGTTTCTTCTCGTGCTACCTCCGAGATAGGAAACAATATGTCAACTTCGGCGGCCACGTGTCTGAGCCGTATCCAACATTGTCAGGGGTGAGCCAAGGCAGTAATTTGGGGCCGCTAGAATTTTTATTATTAATTAATGATTTGCCAGATGTAGTCAAGAACGCAAAGTGTTTATTATTCGCGGATGATTTGAAACTCTATTTAGATGTGAAGGATCTATCTGATTGTAGGAAACTTCAAGACGATATTGATAGAGTTGTAAATTGGGCAGATGTAAATTGCTTAGAATTTAATATATCTAAGTGTTGTACAATGTCATTTAGCCGGGCACTTGATCCTTTCAGTTTCAAATACACAATAAAGGAGGAACCCATGAAAACTGTGCAAAGTGTTCGCGACCTGGGTGTTCAGTTTAATAATCGATTAGATTTCAGGGACCATATAGTATCTATATGCAAAACAGCTTTCCGAAATCTTGGATTTGTATTAAGACAGGACTTTAAAAACACAGAAGTAGTAAAATCACTTTATAATGCCCTGGTGCGAAGTAAATTGGAATTTGGCGGAATGATATGGAGCCCACATGAAACCAAGTACAGACTGATGGTGGAGAAAATCCAAAACAAGTTCCTTAGATACCTTTACTTGAAAAGGTATGGAGTGTACCCTTTTTATCCCCTCATGTATCCGACCCTATTTGTTCTAGGTATGGTCGGATACAATAGGTTGGAGTTAAGGCGTGAGGCGTGAGGTAGCAACGGTCTTTTATGTGTGGAGAGTATTACGGGGTAAGTTGTACAACGAGCCAGTGCTGGAAGCGCTCCGACTCGTCATCCCACAAACGCGACTGAGGCAGGCGCCTAGAGACAATGTCTTGGAGGTTCCGAGGGCGCGAACTAACCTGCTCAAATATGCACCACTGTCTAGAGCGATAGCAAGTCTGAATAAAATGGCTGGCTCTATTGATATTTGGCATTGTTCTCTGGCGGAATTCAGAAAGCACTGTGTTTTGTCACTAGAATTTTAATGTATAATTTTGACTTTTAAATTTTAAATTTTGACATGATTATGATATTATTATTTTTTGTTTTTACTTTAAATGGATTGATGTATTATGATGATGTACAATTTTATTTTTTTTTAGCTTTACTTGACTATTATTTTTGACTGTAGCTACTTTTATCGCATTGGTTTTATTTTTACTGTAATGATAATTGTAATGTATGTAAATAAATAAATATTCTAATATGTTTGTATGCTTGGAGATAATAACAACAATCATTATGACATTTATGACCCGTGAATAATCAGTTCTTGGTTTTTTTTCGTAGGCCCACGGGGGGGAGTGGACTGGGAGTGTAAATTCAAAAAGTAGACTGAATCAGGCTCCTGTTTATTCGAAAAATGTTTTTTTAAATGGGTTTTCTTGAATAACTCAACCATTTTTGAATTTATAGTAAAACCATGAAGACAAAAATTTTAGAAAATTTGATTCTCCACAAGTTTGTATTTTAAAATTTTTCTTCCAGGATCGATATTTTGGAAATTAAACCTTAAAACACGACAAATTGAAAATATTATCATTATCCCCTATGTTCCACGTTTTACGGCATGAATGAAAAGAAACAAAGTTGTAGAGAATCAAATTCTGTACAATTTTGGTACCTACCTTTTCCCCCCCAAAATTGATATTTTGGGAAAGAAACCTGAAAAACGCGACCAATTCAAAATATTATCATTATCTCCTATGTTCCACGTTTTACAGCATGAAAGAAGAAAAACAAATTTGTAGAGAATCAAATTCTGAACAAATTAAGTTTTCATTAATTAATAGGTAATTAATTAATTAATTAAGTTTAATTTCCAAAATATCGATTTTGGGGGCAAAAAGGTGGGAACCAAAATTGTTCAGAATTTGATTATCTACAACTTTGTTTATCTTCATTAATGCCGTAAAACGTGGAACATAGGAGATAATGATAATATTTAGAATTTGTGTCGCGTTTTTCAGGTTTAATTTCCAAAATATCGATTTTGGGGGAAAAAAGGTAGGAACCAAAATTGTTAAAAATTTGATTTTCTGCAACTTTGTATCTTTTCATTCTTGCCGTAAAACGTGGAACATAGGAGATAATGATAATATTTAGAATTTGTGTCGCGTTTTTCAGGTTTAATTTCCAAAATATCGATTTTGGGGGAAAAAAGGTTGGATCAAAAATTGTTCAAAATTTGATTTTCTGCAACTTTGTTTCTCTTCATTCTTGCCGTAAAACGTGGCACATAGGAGTAAATGATAATATTTAGAATTTGTGTCGCATTTTTCAGGTTTAATTTCCAAAATATCGATTTTGGGGGAAAAAAGGTAGAAACCAAAATTGTTCAAAATTTGATTCTCTACAACTTTGTTTCTCTTCATTAATGCCGTAAAACGTGGAACATAGGAGATAATGATAATATTAAAATTTTTGTCGCGTTTTCCAGGTTCCATTTCCAAAATATCAATTTTGGGGGAAAAAAGGTAGGGGCTAAAATTGTTCAGAATTTGATTCTCTACAACTTTGTTTATTTTCATTAATGCCGTAAAACGTGGAACAGGAGATAATGATAATATTTAGAATTTGTGTCGCGTTTTTCAGGTTTAATTTCCAAAATATCGATTTTGGGGGCAAAAAGGTAAGAACCAAAATTGTTCAAAATTTGATTCTCTACAACTTTGTATCTCTTCATTCTTGCCGTAAAACGTAGAACATAGGCGATAATGATAATATTTAGAATTTTTACGCGTTCTTCAGGTTTAATTTCCAAAATATCGATTTTAGGGGAAAAAAGGTAAGAACCAAAATTGTTCAAAATTTGATTCTCTACAACTTTGTTTCTCTTCATTCATGCCGTAAAACGTGAAACTTAGGAGATAATGATAATATTTAGAATTTGTGTCAGGTTTTTCAGGTTTAATTTCCAAAATATCGATTTTGGGGGAAAAAAGGTAGGAACCAAAATTGTTAAAAATTTGATTCTCTAAACTTTGTTTCTCTTCATTCATGCCGTAAAACGTGGAACATAGGAGATAATGATAATATTTAGAATTTGTGTCGCGTTTTTCAGGTTTAATTTCTAAAATATCGATTTTGGGGGGGAAAAGGTAAAAACAAAAATTGTTCAGAATTTAATTATCTACAACTTTGTATCTCTTCATTCTTGCCGTAAAACGTAGAACATAGGCGATAATGATAATATTTAGAATTTTTACGCGTTCTTCAGGTTTAATTTCCAAAATATCGATTTTGGGGGAAAAAAGGTAGGAACCAAAATTGTTTAAAATTTGATTCTCTACAACTTTGTTTCTCTTCATTCATGCCGTAAAACGTGAAACTTAGGAGATAATGATAATATTTAGAATTTGTGTCAGGCTTTTCAGGTTTAATTTCCAAAATATTGATTTTGGGGGAAAAAAGGTAGGAACCAAAATTGTTCAAAATTTTATTTTCTACAACTATTTCCCTTCATTCATGCCGTAAAACTTGGAACATAGGAGATAATGATAATATTTAGAATTTATGTCGCGTTTTCCAGGTTCCATTTCCAAAATATCGATTTTGGGGGAAAAAGGTAGGAACCAAAATTGTTCAAAATTTGATTCTCTACAACTTTGTTTCTCTTCATTCATGCCGTAAAACGTGGAACATAGGAGATAATGATAATATTTAGAATTTGTGTCGTGTTTTTCAGGTTTAATTTCCATAATATCGATTTTGGGGGGAAAAAGGTAGAAACCAAAATTGTTCAAAATTTGATTCTCTACAACTTTGTTTATTTTCATTCATGCCGTAAAACGTGGAACATAGGAGATAATGATAATATTTTCAATTTGTCGCGTTTTTCAGGTTTAATTTCCAAAATATCGATTTTGGGAGAAAAAAGGTAGGGACCAAAATTGTTCAGAATTTGATTTTCTACAACTTTGTTTCTGTTTAATAATGCCGTAAAACGTGGAACATAGGAGATAATGGTAATATTTTGAATTTGTTGCGTTTTTCAGGTTTAATTTTAAAAAAATATCGATCCTTGAAGAAAAATTGTAAGGACTAAACTTGTAGAAATTCAAATTTCCTACAATTTTTGTCCGTACGGTTTTACTGTGAAATCAAAAATGGCCGAGTTATTCAAGAAAAACCATCTTTTTGAAAAAATAAACCATTTTTCGAATACACACGGGAGCCTAATTCAGTCTCCTTTTTAAATTTACACTCCCAGTACCCCCTGAGGGACCTACGAAAAAAAAATTCAAGAACGGATTATTTACGGGTAGGGTCGGTTTTTGGACTGGAACAACAGAAACAACCGGTTTTCATTGTTTTTTTTTTCCAGTTGCATTTCAGGTTTGGATAGCTATGCTAGGTAGGTACGGTCAACAGCACGTCAGTCAAAACATAAACAGGACGCCCGAAACCAGAGACCCGCAATGGACAAAGTGTTACCACTGAAGTGCGGTCAACTGTACGTAGGCACTTTTCTATAAATATGCGTCTTACTGCCAGTTGCAGAAATCTTCTTAAAAATAAAAGCTCCTTTACTATATTACGATGTATATCGTAATATTATCATGACATCCCATGAAACGTCCACTACAGGACAGGAAACTCCCTCCCTAAATTTCTATAGCAAATAAATATCTTTATCTTATCTCCAAAATTCCAGTTTTTGCTAAAACAATGTGCAGGAGAAGTATCATAGTCACCACGCTTGTTAGCGTTACGGCTGGCACCATGGACCGCGGTTGTTGGTGACCGCAGAATATAAGAGAGATGATACGATACACATCCTCTGGTTCATTAGCCCTGTAGTCGCCTCTTACGACACCCATGGGTAGAGATAGGTTCGTACTATTTTTTGCCGGCACCACACGGGGCGTGATATACTGTGCCGAATTAGTCTTTGAATTCAGCCAGGTGTGATCTCTCCTTAAGTTTGGTTCTGACCACAGAACTACGATAGGGCCACTCCGCCTGCGCGCGCACCCCCCCATAGAAGCGAATATAGTAAAAAACATTGGTTCCTTATTGAATAGGTATACTTTCCAATTTATGTTCCTAGGTGCTTATTTTGAATCCACATCATAAACACATTCGTTGCCATAGAGACGCTGTCACTGGTTTTTTGCATATTACTCTCTCGCGATAATGGTACTATGTTTATCGCACTCAAAGGAAAACGTGTTAATTTTAGTAAATGGTGACACTGATTTGTAAAGAATGACATAAAGAATTCGTCTCTAGAAGTAGATGGACTTCAGAGCTCTGTGGTTCTTATTTTCTGCGCATGGGTGACAGGCGGAGAGCCAATGAACGATTCACTCGCATCCTCTCCCACTACCGCGCTCACTCCCGCGACTCTTTTCTTGACTTCTGCGCCACAGTAAAAGTACTAATAGACGATCGGATCGGACTGCTCCGAATTCAGCTCTGGACCACGATTTTGTCCAATAGCGTTGCGGATTGACCCAAACGACAACATTGCTATTGGGCAAAATCGTGGTACGGAGCTAAATTCAGAGCAGTCAGATCCGATCGTCTATTAGTACTTTAAGAGTTATTTTGTTCGCTGTATATGCCTTATACCTACACATGCGTGTTGGCTTATATTTGGCGGTCATGGCCGAATATGTGGATGAGCCTTTAGCCCCCAGTAGACTTTGGGCCAACCGTTGGCCGCGCCGGCTCGGCAAGCTTGATGACAGCGTTCACACGTTGGTGTGTGTAGGTGTAGCGTGTAGGTCTGTCAAGCAAGATGGACGTAGACGCGGAGACTATTACGAGTACTGCCGCTGCAATGTACTTTTACAGTGCTTTTAATTTTTATTACCAGCTGCACCATATTTGAAAAATAAGATGAAATTATTTTTACTTATTAAAAAAAAATTAAAACGTCCATCTACTCCACTTATTAGAAATAAGGACACGGCCAACGTGTGAACGCCGTTTGCGGCTTGTGGCAAAACCGATAACCGACGGCACGCCGGCGAGCGTTGGTCGCAAACGGCAAACTCACGCAAACGGGCCTAGTAGACGTTGGCTGCGCCGGCGCGGTCACGCGGCCAACGTGTAGAGCCAGTGTTTAGTTATCAACCTTTAAAACAAGGTGCTCCGTATCCGTATTTACGATGCCCGCCCCCCTCCCCCCGCTTCACCGCAAGTACCCCTCTGTTGCTCTGCGTAAGTACATTAGGTGCGCTAGAGTAGGTACTAGTGAATATAATATAATCTGTTTCACGAGTCAATGCCAAAGTTTAGCAACACATTTTGCAGCTACCTATATCAAGGCTATTGTGCACCATGATCAATAGTAATCAGCTAAAGCTGTCAGAAAAAAAACAAGTTTGTAACATAATGTTATTTTTTTCTTCAAACATACTCTAGTTCGTCTGGTTCTTGGTGGTTTGTCTGGTTCTATGGCTGCGAAATGTGTTGGTAAGTGTTGGCATTGACTCTTGAAACCATAGCTTGAAACGGATTAGGTATATACTCGTACCTACAACGTGTGGCACGTTAGTCCTGTACATAACAGGGGCAAATAATTAAAGTATAGGCTCTCTTAGATATTATGAGGAATTGGTTTAATGATGTTTAAAGTTATTTTAATATTAATCAAACGCATCATCACGCCTTTATCCCATAGGTCGAGCATCAAAGAGTGTATGCGATGATGAGAAATCTAGCTTTGTCTATTACTTATGAACCTAAACCATTTTTTTTATGTTACAAGTGAGCAAACGCGCAGGTGGGCCACCTGATAAGTGCTCACTAACGCCCATAGCACCCATATTAGTGGCAGTAGTTGGTCGACCGAGCTTCGCTCTATAATAGCCGCCACAACATTAAAATATCATTGGATAAGCAAGCTATTCTACCCGCCAACAGATAGCACTGTAGATTTCCGTCTAAATCGCGGAGAAATTGTAAATTTCATCGAAATCGTTAGAGCCGTTTTCGAGAAACCGTTTACAAATATATATATACCGGGTAATTTGAATGCGTGACATAGATCAGGGATCAATATCAGTAACGGAACAACTTTTCCCACGAAAATCAATTTTTGACCTCCCATAGAAACTGCATCAGCTGATAGCGCATTTTGTATGGAAGGTCAAATTTGGTTTTTCGTATTTCGAACTATGTTCCTTGGGAAAATACTATTTAACGAGCAATATTTGTATACAAATATACCTATATGTTTGCAATCTGTTTGTCGAAAACGGCTCTAACGATTTCGATGAAATTTACTATAAGAGAGCGTTCGGGGGCCGCCTTTAAGACAGAAACCTGCAGCGCTACCTGTTGGCGAGTAGAATAGCTTGCTCACCCGATGATATTTTAATGTTCAGGCAGCTATTATAGAGCGAAGCTCGGTCGACCAGGTACTGTACAAATATTGCACGTTTAATAGTATAGGATATTTGGAAACTAATAAGATAGCAAAGCGCGTTGCTTACTTTGAGAACTAAGATGGTATGTCTCATGTGCCGGTAGTTTTACTGGCTCCCTTACCCTTCGAATTGCTGCTTCACGGCAGAAATAGGCAAGGGGGTGGTACTTCACCAGAAGGACTTTGCACAAAATCCCTACCACTAAGTAATTTAAAAATAAATCCAAATTAAAAATAAATCCAAATAGTTTTTACTCTTTTTAGTAACCCGTGACACAAAAAAACACTATATCTACCCGTGCGAAGCCGGGGCGGGCCTAGTCCTACCTACTATACCCAGCGGTTGATCAAGACGCTCCTAAAGGTACCTCATTTGTCAAATTACGATAACTAGTTTAGAAGTTATGAAGGACCAGTATACATACATACCGTTCAAAATCATAACCCTCCTCTTTGCCGTAGTCGGGTAGTGAATTAAAAGTTTATTGTATTTATTGTGCAGAATTTATTGGTTAAGGATACCTGCAAGTACTGTCAATCGATCAGTGATACCCTATGGACGGTCCATTAATTTTATTTGCCGCTGCTCCAGGCCACACGATGTACATATCGTAATATCATCATAACATCCCATAAACGCGTCCACTGCACGACAGGGAGCTCCCACCAGATCTCCAGTAAAATCGCGTGGTACTTTGAGGGAGATTTACCATAGTCACCACGCATGTAAGCGTTGCGGCTGGCGACCGCTGTTGTTGGTGACCGCAGTATGTAAGATCGTACGATTCACAGAAAGTTGTTGCTGCCCATCCTCCGGTTCATAAGCCCTTAGTCACCTCTTACGACACCCACGGGTATAGATGACTCTGTACATATAGTGATCCTAATCTAACACCCTGTATACTTACCCTAACACCCTGTATAGTAATCCTAACCTAACACCCTGTATACTTACTTTAAAACCCTGTACATATAGTGATCCTAACCTAACACCCTGTATAGTTATCCTATCCTAACACCATGTATACTTACCATAAGACCCTATACATATAGTGATCCTAATCTAACACCCTGTATACTTACCCTAAAATCGTGTGTATTTATCCTAACCTAACACCCTGTATACTTACCCTAACATCCTGTATACTTACCCTAACATCCTGTATAATAATCCTAACCTAACACCCAGTATACTTACCCTAGCACCCTGTATGTATAGTACTTAGTCGTTCTAACCTAACACCTTTTATACTTACTCTTACATCCTGTATAGGTATCCTAGCCTAACACCCTGTATATTAACAAATAATGACCATTAGAAGCATTTTTGATAATACCGAGACTTATAAAAAAATATTTTCATGGAATCTTATCTCACTAACAAAAAATAAAATCATCGACATCGTGTGTCGATATTATTTTGATCGATCACCTCCCTATCGTCATTCGTCATACAAGAAAATCGGTCACCGATTATCGCCCGTGTGCGTTGGGTCGGTCACAAAATCGGTCGTGAAATCGGGGGAAAAATGTGCCCGATAATCGGACCTACAAAAACTCGGTCGTGTGCGGGAGCCCTAAGGAATGCTACACGCGTGCGACAAAACGACACCTTACACTGTAGGTACTGGAAAATACCCTTTATCCCACAAATAACAATGATGCTCAAAGCAGTAGATGTACCATTGTAAACGACCCTTATTTGTATCTTTTGCGTTCACTAACACTATTATGACTACCCGAAGACTCCAGATCATCAAGTTTTGCAATAGTGCCGAAATATCGAGAACTTTAAAAACCCATGTCGTAATAAGAAGGCGATATACCTATTAAACCTTAGTCGCCTCTTACGACACCTACGGGTAGAAAAGCCGTGTGGAGCCGGCGAAGAATAGTACCAACCCATCTCTACCCGTGGGTGTAGTAAGAGGCGACTAAGGGTTTATGAACCGGAGGATGGGCAGCAGCGTCGTTTGTATGGTACCATCTTTCATACTGCGGTCACCCGCAACGCTAACAAGGATGGTGACTATGGTACTTCCCCTCCCAATGGTACTGTAGAGTTTTGAAGATATTTCATATTTACACACAGACACCCGTTGTATCGCGCCGCCTCACAAGACTGAGCAAGGGTTGCCAAACCCCCCGCCAGTGTTCAATTCAATTCAATTCAAAATTTATTAATAAATAAAGATTTACATGTCAGTCAGGGTTACAACAAAATTCATAATATAAAAGATTTACTTATGAACTAAGTAACATACATAGTTATAAATTTTAAAACAATACCTATACTCATGATTGGATAGATGAGGTCAGCTATTTGTCTTCAAAAAACTCTTTTACTGAATAAAAGGCCTTACTAATCAAAAACTGTTTTAGTTTAGTGATGAAGATTGGGTGGCTGGGTGCAGCCTTAATGTCGTCCGGAAGCTTGTTGTAGACTTTAGGCGCGATAACACTTATTTGCTTGTCAGCTTTTGCACGTTTCGTTGCAGGTACAATGAGCATGTTACAACGTCTAGTGCGGCTTCCCACATTGGTTGAAAATCTGTCCAGATTTAACCTTGCGTATTTTGCCACCTCTAAGATATAAAGGCAGGGGAAGGTGAGGATGTTGTACTTAATGAACAAGTCACGGGCTGGGTGATCCCATGCAACCCGTGCGATTGTTCGGATGGCACGTTTCTGCATCCTAAAAGGTCTGATACGTTCAGCAGCATCGCCCCATATGTCAATGCCATATGTCAGTAGTGAGTTGAAGTATCCATAATATGCTTTAAGTAAATTTTTATCAGTTAGGCTCGGCCTAAGTCTAGATAGGGCAAAAGACGCTGAGGCAAGGCGATCACAGAGCACGTCAATGTGAGTACCCCACGTTAAGCTTGCGTCAATTGTCAGTCCGAGGTATTTTACCGTATCGACTTGCGGTACACTGGTTCCATTGCACGTTATGTTGAGGTTATGTCCTTTTGTCTTGCGTAGCTGGAAGTGCATTATGTTCGTTTTTTCGATGTTTAAGATCATACCGTTCGTACTGAACCATTTTGCTAAGCACTCCATTACATTCTGGGTTTTTGATCTAAGTTCATCATAACTCTCAGCGTTGACTATGACGCAGCCGTCATCAGCAAATATGACATATTCGGCATCGTTACTGGCCATAGTTAGGTCATTTATTAGTATCAAAAACAGATTATTACCCATTATTGAGCCTTGTGGGACTGCACTGTTGCCAGTATTTTCAAGATCAGATCTGGTGCTCTTGACATAAGTGCACTGTTTACGATCAGCTAAAAACGAGGCGATCGTATTTAGGAAATAACCTTTTACCCCGTACATCTGAAGTTTGCTCAATGCCCTCACTACTAGTATTCTACAGGTACCACCCGTTTTTCCTGGAATTTTGGAGGGAGCTCCCTGTCCTGCAGTAGACGTTTTCACGGGAAGTTATCATGATGATACCTGTTATCACAATATTGATCACCTCTTACCTTAGGGCGACGGCTGTCTTATTTCTGACGAGTTTTACCAAGAGTGGAATGTCACGTCTGTGGGTAATTATAAAGAAAGGGTAATAGAAGGAAGATTGATGAAAATATGTGTCATAAGGTATTCTGACATGCATTCAGGCATTGTAAATACGGCGTAGGCATCGTTCTGTAAATTTTGTATTTGGATGTTAAATCATGTTTGATGATTTGACACTTCAACTTGGGACACAATGGCAGATTACATCGCTTAGTAAAATAAATTAGTATTCCTTCTATTCGGAGCGGAGCAAGGAGTCCGAATTCTTTGGGTAAATATGTGGGTATAGGTAAGGTAACAATTTTATTATTCCTTAACCTTAGAACCCGAATACAACAGCGAAAACCATAGAGTAAAGGCAAACACTATTCCAGCCAAATGGCAAAAAACGGAACCCTTATAGATTCGTCATGTCTGTCTGTCTGTCTGTGTCCGTATGTCACAGCTACTTTTTCCGAAACTATAAGAATTATAGTGTTGAAACTTGGTAAGTAGATGTATTCTGTGAACCGCATTAAGATTATCACACAAAAATAGAAAAAAAAAACAATAAGTTTCAGGGTTCCCCATACATAGAACTGAAACTCAATTTTTTTTTTCATCCAACTTATTACCTACGTGTGGGCTATCTATGGATAGGTCTTCAAAAATGATATTGAGGTTTATAATATCTTTTTTAGGGTTCCGTACCTTAAAATAAAAAATACCGGCCAAGTGTGAGTAAGACTCGCGCAACGAGGGTTCCGTACCACCACATAATCATAATTGTATTAGTTGAAATGTCAGAAAAAAAATATGCTAGATTTTTTGAGTCCGACACGCGCTTGACCAAATTTTATTATTTATTGTTATTTTATAGCTTATGCACTATAAACGTACCAATTTTCAAGTTTGTACGTGTTCCCGTTTTTAAAATAGAACTAAAACAAAAATCGCCTCCGCGACCACCCAACTTGACCCTTCTCTTATATGAATGTTCTTGAAACGGGAGCTCATCACAATTTTATTGGTTACCATTAGCTGTGAGAAAAGTTGTAATATTTACTGATTTCAGACTTTTCCCATTATTTGTACTGTGCGACCTAGCTTCTTGCCAAATTTCATAATTTTAGGTCAACGGGAAGTACCCTGTAGGTTTGCTTTTTTGCATAAATGTACGGAGATGAAGACACAAAAAGCCATATCTTTTGATTGCGTCTTTGGAAAAAATTGAAATTTTCAGGTCTTGTGTGGTTCATGGACTTTAATATTCGTTATCAATTTCAACCTGATACCTCTTCTCGTTCGTGAGAAAAAGGATCTTGACAGACATACAGACAGACAGACGGACAACAAAGTGATCCTATAAGGATTTCCGTTTTTTAGGGTTCCGTACCTCAAAAGAAAAAAACGGAACCCTCATAGGATTACTTTTTGTCCGTCTGTTTGTCTGTCTGTCTGTCTAGACCCTTTATCTCACGAACGGGTAAAGGTATCAGGTTGAAATTAATACCATATATTAGAATGTATGAACCACACAAGATCTGAAAATTTCAATTTTTTAGAACGACGCAATCAAAAGATATGGCATTTCATGTCTTCATCTCCATACATTTATGCAAAAAAGCAAAACCTACAGGGTACTTCCCGTTGACCTAAAATTATGAAATTTTGCAAGAAGCTAGGTGTCACAGTACAAATAATGGGAAAAGTCTGAAATCATTAAATATTACAACTTTTCTCACAACTAATGGTAACCAATTAAATTTCAACTAATACAATTATGATTATGTGGTGGTACGGAACCCTTGGTGCGCGAATCCGACTCGCACTTGGCCGGTTTTTCTCACGAACGAGAAGAGGTATCAGGTTGAAATTGATAACGAATATTAAAGTCTATAAACCACACAAGATCTGAATGTTTAAATTTTTTTCAAAATTAAGGTGAGCTCCCGTTTCAAGAACTTTATATAAAAGAGGGGATGGTCGCGGAGTTTTTAAAATCAAAGAGCAAAGCTTTTAGTATATCATATTATTATGGTAGATAGGTACGGAACCCTTAGGGCGACTCGCACTTGGCCGGTTTTTTTAAGAAGCTACTACAGTACTACTGCCTAATACTGTACTGTAAATTTTGGACGAGCAAGCTTTTCTTAGCAGGTCAGAGTATTTTAGATAAATTTCGCATCCCTCCGGGAAAATGTCGTGCAATCGTGAATAATCGTGGTAGATCTACATGGTATGTATATACAGCGTGAATTTGTATTGGTTTTGCACCCGAAGCCCAGTAATTCTGCTCATTAAAACAATTAGGGTCTGTCCGCACCTTGGAGGTAGCTCCTCCAAGGTCCGCACAGCGAATTATCATCCCGCGATTTTTTTCTCGCATTTCTGTAACACATTGAATCTTAGGGCCCGTCCGCACGGCGAATTGTTACCGCGCGATTTTTTGCTATTTCAAGCACGAGATATATAATTCGCGCGAGTAAATATCGCGCGGTGAAAATTCGCTCTGCGGACAGGCCCACTCGAAAAGATTTTTCGCCTCCCCATACAAAATGAGTATATCACGTAACCACTTTACTATGGACAGGCGAAAAAATTTTTACTAGTTAATATTTTTTTCTTCGGGAAACTAAAAAAATATGAGTAGCTCAAAAAATATGAGTAGAAATTCTACTCAAAATATAGTAATCGTAACATGATCGTACACCGTGAATTTGTATTGGTCTTGCACCTAAAAACCAATACAAATTCACGCTGTATTACGTTCATTTTACCTATGACGTTTTATCTTATGAAAACAGGTTTGCAAAATTGCTGCCTAAATAATTTTATAAATGATCGTTAGTATGTATTTCTTCACCAGATAGCTCAGTTTTGCGTTATGTCCACTTATTAACGAGTTAACTAATGTTTCCTGCAAGGCATTCACATTTTATTGCTTACTCGTATCTATTGCGTTTATACTTGACCTTTTAGTAATCTTTATATGAATTTCAAATCTGCTTTTTAACTAAGGTCTTATTTATTATCTTTTGAGTTATTAATGAATAATTAATTACGGATCTGAAACCAGAAAGGAAACAAAAACATTATTTTGTCAAGTAACAAGTAAAAAAAAGTTAAAATTTGATACTAAAGTTTAAGAAGGCAAAAGAATAAGTACTATTTTGTCACTATTGTATTGGTCAACAGGTCCGAATTGTAGTTGATTTTTAGTACAGCTCAAAAGATTTTTATCGATTATGTGCGATTTTCGAAAACATGGTTTAGTTTAAGTTGGTTAAGGATGGGAATTTACCCATTAAACTAAACAACGTTTCCTAAGAAATAAAATTTTCACCTCTTTATCGCAATGCTTACATATATAGATCATAGTGAGGTAATAATGTGTATGGACCTACATTCCCACAATCGATAGACGTAAATCGATTCTTATGAACAGCGTAAAAACCAGGGTTCTGTAACTCAAGGCTTACACTACAAAGTTGCGGTATATAAATAATTGTTGAAATTTAAGTCGTTTTACTAATGACATACCTATCTTTTTGTTTCAGGTAAGTTTCCATCATAAGAAGCGATTATCATTTTCCTGTAAAAACCTACGAGATTCTCCTTAAAATAAGGAATGAAATATAGCAAGAACTTCTGAATTTACCGAAGTTCTTGCTCATCACCAACAAAACGGCTGGTAAAAGTTCCTAAACTTTTATTACTACACCAAAGTAAACGAAGAGTTTTGTGGTAAGTATTCGTATCTCATAGGTCGTAAATAGTTCTAAAACAGTTCACTATTCACACAATACAATACGATACCATTTTGATCGAAGACATTTGAGTGATCCAACTATTTGCCATTATATTAAGGCGCTGTCTTAAGTAAAAATTACCTCCCTTTAAAATTGATTGAACTGAAAATGTACATTTGAACAAATTACAGTTGAGGTAATTGTGAAAACAACTGCTACTTTTTTCTGTTAACAGCGCCTTAATGAAATAAATACTTCACTAATTTATGAACCTCCAGAACCATCGATAACCGAATCAAACTCAACCTTGGTTGTTTTACAGAAGGCATTATAAGTAGCACGCTATGTCGGCATTGTTTTTTTATTCCGATACCGTAAAGGCCCACCGCAGAGTGGCTTCTTGTACATTGTTGGTATACTGCTCCAAATATTCTATAAGTACTTCCTTTTACATTCCAGTTACGATACTTGCGGTTTTATCATTAGTCTTATTATGCTCAATTTGCACATTTTGTAAAAAGTTATATCCTGTTCAAAAGTTTGTTCTAACTTCGAATATAGGTTTGTACTTATCACAAATTCAAACGTGGTATTTTTTAAATCAAGATAACATCTAAATAAATAAAAGAGCTTGTAATATCATATTTATATTCAAATTATTGATCCTATTTAATTTTCATTTTCATGGTTTCGTATACTGACTGACGACGGTTAGTAATAGAATAAGTTGGTTTAGGTAATTTGCAACCAACTAATAATATTAAATAAATAATAATAAAATAGTGTTGTTTAAGATTTTCGCAAGCACTATTTACAAAATCATGGTAAGAAATTAAGAACCCGTCATACTGTTCTCATAACAGGTACATAATTTACTGGACTCGTATCTTTAAAAAATACATCTTAGATAGATTTGATGGCAACATTTTACAACTTTTTTTTGGTATCCAAAAGGGAAAGAGCTCTTAATTGCTATATGTGATGGCCTGATGTCTACATTTGTGATTGTTTTTAATATTTCTCAATTGATATTAGTACTGTCATCATAAGTCTTGTCATCATCATCATTATCTTGATTACCTTTCTCCTCATTAAAATGTTTTACGCAGCCACCTTAGGGTATTTGTCATTATCAGGTATACTATTATTCCAATTTGTGATCTATTCTTATCATGCATTAAGTATATTTTGGAATATTATGAATGTCGAGCTTGGCCATTGCGTCTCGATTAGAATTTTTAGATTCAATTATTACATTAAATCTATCTTTTTAATTCTCTATATTATTAGAAGTCTTGAATATATAGTACTGTGGGCACTAAGCAAGTACAATTTTGCCAACGCCAGTTTCAGAAACCACTTTTAAGTTTTAAGTTCCTTTAAATCTGTTAATGACTCTTTTTGTTTTGTTGACAAATAAAAGAGCTGTAATTACAAAAAGGCGGCTGTCTGTCATAAATATATATATATCTAACAACTGCAACACGTCACAATAAAAGCTTTTTCTTGCAAGATTCATTCAATTTATTCCGATCTTATTAACTTTAATACAATACGGTTTCATATATTTTTTTGCTATCATATTGTTATTAATATTCTCTTATTCGTGTTCCATTCAACTACCAACTTTCTATGATTTCGTTTCCGTTCTCGCGTGCTACTGATTCTCATGTCATGAATGAACCAGCGTCATAAAAAATATTATCATTTGCTTGACGAGAATAAAAAAAACTATATATATATCTAACAACTGCAACACGTCACAATAAAAGCTTTTTCTTGCAAGATTCATTCAATTTATTCCGATCTTATTAACTTTAATACAATACGGTTTCATATATTTTTTTGCTATCATATTGTTATTAATATTCTCTTATTCGTGTTCCATTCAACTACCAACTTTCTATGATTTCGTTTCCGTTCTCGCGTGCTACTGATTCTCATGTCATGAATGAACCAGCGTCATAAAAAATATTATCATTTGCTTGACGAGAATAAAAAAAACTGCATTCGTGAATGATTTGAGGAAACGTGAGCTATGACTGGTCATGAGAATTTTAGCATTAGTAAAGTGCGAAGAAATTTTAGTCTTACTGCACGGGTAGAAAGGTCATTTCCAAAGAAAGTACCTATTGTTTACATTTCCTAAGACATCGCTAATAATTTCTTCAAACATACGAAACTTGCTTCTAGAAACAAAGACTCTGAGGTTTTGTTTGTTGTTATTACTTATTATTATTAGGAGCCTGTTGTGTCCCACTCATTGGTCCCACTGCAGGGCAAAGGCCTCTCTCCGATCATTCTACTTTTCCCTTTTCTGGGCCAACTCCTTCGAGTTATTCGCTCAAGTCTGCTTGATTCTGGTAGAAAATAATTTCCCATTTTCCTCATTCATATTCATCGTATTGCCTTTAATGGCAGTGTGGAGTCGCCAGTCGGTTCGGTTTTACTTGACCAGTTGCCGCGAGCAGAAAGCGAGGCTCGTATATCGTTCGATATCATTCACTCGCGACGGCATTCCGCTCATTCGTTCCGTTCTCCAGTCGAGGCTGATAACCGCCTTACATCGGACGTGTGCGCGTCGCCTTATCGTGTAACTCCCGCGTAATTTCGTTCTAGTATGCGATAATTAAATTTCAAAGTGATCAAAAACAGTTCCATTTTGTGTGCTAGTGGATATAACTTTGTGGAATATTTACTATTGAATGGTGTGTGTCTGTGAAACTAAAGTTGTTTTAGTGACCCAAAATCTTGGATTTTTTTCTTCTTGTACCGACTTGTGGTAAGTTTAATTTGACCACCGATTATTCGGTGCTAAATAAAATACTGTTAAGTTTATCCCACTTCTGATGCTTACCTCAGATTCGTTTATATAAAAAATATTTTTTATCTATGTACCTCCATGGAGGCGTAAAAAATTTAGGTCCACGTGAATTAACGCTTGCGATTTTCTTATCAGCGTATCAGATTTAGAATTTTACTGCTTGCACGGAACTCATTTACTTTTAGAATTCCTTGGTCAAGGTCTTTAACATTACAAGGTGGTAGTCGTTAGACCTCTTGTTAGGATTTTTACTTTTTTGCCATCCGGGATGTTGGTGCCGGTCGAGGTTCGTGTCGTGACGTCATCCGCTGCCATTATTCGCAATTGCGAGGGTTAATCCTGTTTTAGAGGTCCTTTTATTTGTTTTGCTTTGTAAGGGCCTTGTTAGGATTCCCTTTGAGTAGGTACTTTGGGTTTGTATTGAGAATTCTTTACAAATACCAATCGAGCTGTCCAAATCTACTTGTACGAATCAACAAATAATTTCTTTAGATTTCTGCAGGTAGTACAGTATTTATTTCTTTTAAACTGATTACGTTCACACTTATTGAATAGGTTTCTTTGAAGTGGTTTGTGTTTAGATCTGTGTTAAATGTTTTAAACTTTTATTTAATTTAGCTATTATATACCTATTATCCCATTATTTAATTTTACTTCCTTTTCCTGTAATATTAGTATTTCATTTTTCTTTTTTTATTTCATATTCAGTTTCTATCAATAAATTAAAGTTAAGTTACGTTTTCTTAGTTTAAATAGGAGTTAATTTTCTTTTCCTGTATCAGCTGCAACCTATTGGAGACGGCATAATTTTTTTTTGTTAGATACCTCTAGTTACTTACTCAATTATTTAAGGTGTAAAAAAAACATTAAATTTGCGTACCTTACCGTAATATTTACGTAAAGTAGGTAGGTATATTCTGTTTGAAATTGAATTAATGCGTAGGTACCTACCCTTGAATAAAATGTGTGCCTCTTTATGCCTATTAACTCGCAAACAGATAACAAAAAATATCACAAATTGTCATAAAACACGTACCTATTGTATGAAAACAAATTCTAACACTTGCTAATTAGGACAGCCTATCATTCTACATAAGGCTGTTTTTCTAACCAGTGCTGTGCATGTGAGCTAAGCTTGAGCTGGAATAATTCCATGCAATAGGATTGCGCCATTTTCCTAGCTTGTCAAATGCTGGAGCTTGATAAATGTATTGGTAGGAGTTTTCCAGCCCACAGCTTACCCTCGAACAACACTAGTGGAAAAGCAGCCTAAGTCCAGTCATCCATGACGTTACGATTAGAATCTAATGACTAACTGTCAGTTGCACAAAGCGTCTTTAAAGTTAAAGCAAGCTCCTTTGAGTCTATTGCTGTCTCTATCTGTTTTGTTAGCAAAGAAAGTGACAGCAATAGATTTAAAGGAGCTTTAACTTTAAAGACGCTTTGTGCAACTGGCGGTAAGTGTGGTTTTCCACTGGAAACCTTGAGACACACCAATAAGATTCCTCCATTTGACAGCGCATTTGACAAGCCAGGAAAATGGAGCAATTCCATTGGTCGGAATTTTCCCAGCTCACAGCTTAGCTCCCTCGCACAGCATTGGTAAAAAACCACCCAAAAGCTTGCATGCTTGACACATTGGGCTTTGTACCATTCTTATTTCAGTAGCCGTAAGAGCTATATTCGCACTGCGTTGTCAAGCTTGATCTGCTCTTGACTGTACACGGTACGAGCAAGTATCTACTACGCGGCGGCGGCGGCTGGGCTCCATCGCGAATATAATTTTCCGTAAAAATTCACAATCTTCCTGCATTGACCGTCTACAAACATCTTTAATAACTAGTTCATTAGCCACATTTTTTAAGTCGCATCGTCAACAAACTTGACTCGAACATCTAACAAGCAGTAGGTTAGGAAAAAGAAAACAATAAGTTCCCGCGGAGTCGTTCCTAAAGCCACAATCACACCTTCCTAAATTCAAAGACTAATTCGGCATACATTGCTGGAAGGCTTGCTTTTGTAAATTCCAATATCCTTACTTTAACGAGCAATTTATGCCGCATTAGTTCCTGAATTTCGGCAGGTGTGATTGCGGCTTAACCTAACACTTGACTAACAAAGAATAGCGCTTTTGAACTAAATATTTCGCAAACAGATCCAAAATTAAAAAAAACGGGTATACAGGGTTCTGTAGTTTTTGAATGATTTTTTATCGCAAAGCAGGTTTTGATTAAGTATTTCATAACGTTCATAACCTCCTAATACTCAGCGAGGTCCGCGGCGAGGTGCGCCTGATTTTGTTGCTATTTTTATTATTTCCAGTTTTTCAGCCCACTATCCTTTGAAGCCTACTTAGCTGTGATAGTTTTCCTTTTAATTTCATCGTATATATTTGGGTCATTTTCAAAAAAGATGTACATTACATAAATTAATATGTCCGACTAACATAACATTATTTTTTACGAATTCAGTGCTGCATTTTTTAAGTTGGGCAACTTTTCCTATTAATATGAACCTTCTTCTTCAAGACACTTATCTAAATTATGGCTTGACAAAATAATTGTATTTTATAAAAAAAAATAGTATTGCCACCTTTCACGTTCTATTGAAACAGAAATGTTTTTGCACTTCAGCAGGTTTGAATCATAATGTGGCTCTAATTTGTTGTTTGTTAAAAAAATTAACAACCTGACTAGTAGCATAAATGTATTTCCCATTGTGTATTTAAAACAATATTATTCTAAGCAGTGCTTTAGCTATAAAAATATATTTTTTTTAGTTTGTCCATGAGTTTGAACATGTGAGTCAAACAGAGTATGTCACGGTCGATTTTGTAGCTTTCTGTACCAATCTTACCACTTGAAGATATTTTTTCATTACTGGCAATAATTTGCTTCACACTGTTTCAATAAATCTCCGCGATTTTGTAGTACCAGTTGATTTATTGTCACGCAAAAAAATTGGTGGCCATAGTAATAAAAAAATACATGTGAATCACAGTGCATTTCCAACTAAGGTGAAGTGAGTATTATTTTCAATTATTTTTATAGCGCAAGCCTGACAAAAACATGTTATAATTATGTATCGTATTAATCTGGATGTTACAGCTTTTTGAACTCGGCTACAGCTTCATGTTTTTCACAAAAATGCTTACATGTTAGTCACATTTCGTTAACATTGGCTAAAATTTTATGGCGTCATACGGTTGCTTATATACGCCTTTGAATTTTATTTTCAACGCGTGCAGGTTTCCTCACGATGCTTTCCTTCACTTTTTTAAGCAAGTGATAAATTATAAAAGTCTGTACTTAGCAAAAACTTATTGTACATGCCCCGGCCGTAACGCGAACCAGGTACCTCTTTTCTATTCCCATTACCGCTGTTTTATTATAAAATCCTACAGATTATGCACTATAAATTATTATTATTGTCTTATTTTAGAAAAATGGCGATTTTAAAAAAATTACGACGTAATCACAGAGAAAAACTTAAAAATTAAGAACCCTGCTGTCATTAAGACATTGATTGATCTCATAGTTTAAAAGGCATAGTATTTTTTTGAATAATAAAGGTTTCGATTACTCACATTTTTATTTTATTATACATATTTATTTTATAAACCTTTAGTTTGATATTATAAACTCTACTTTACAATAATTGTGACTCACATTAGTGTAAAATTATACAGGTATGTCACAAAACAGTTGAGTCACATTTTTGATCATGTTAGTTAGTCACATGTACATCTTTTTTTGAAAATGACCCATTTACTACTACTGTGGTTTCTTCCACATTACTAATAACAACCGTGCAAAATATTTAGCAAACGGATCCCTAAATCGAAAACTAAGACTTATTTACATTATTTTTAAAAGACCTATTCAACGACAATCCACACTATGGCGTAAATAAGAAAAAAAAATCACCCCCACTTTACTTGTAGGAGGTACCTACCCTAAAAAAATTCTTTTTCAAGATTATATTTCACACTGACATGACGTTTCCTTGTTGACTATAGAACCCTAAAAAGTAAACAAAATGTACTATCGCAGTTTCTAAGGGAAGATGATTTTTTTCCCGTATTTTTCAGGTTATGTTCCTTGGAAAAAGTTGTCGTGTTTAATGGAAACGTTACTTCTAAACTCTTTTTGTTACTTGTTTGTTGTATATTTTTTTGAGTTCTCACTTCGCAATTACAACGTGCAGCCAATCAAAATTTTTATCAATCTTCACCTATGACCCTAAACTTTGCAACCGGTGTCATGTCAGTCAGTTACCTGTTATTATAATATGGTCGATTGCTTTTACTAGTTGAGCAATATGACTGCTGAATGTAAGTAGTGCGATCGATCGCTGGTTCGGGCTCTTTCATCACGCCTTTTGTTTTTTGTAGCAGTATGATTTGATATAATCTTTTTCTAGCGACGTCTAGTTGAAAAATAAAATGTTTTGTCAACCTTCTCTTCATCATTTATTTATTTTATTAACCGACTTCAAAAAAGGAGGAGGTTCTATGTTCCACTGTATGTATTTTTTTTATCTAACTTCATGCACAAGGGTACCATCAACAAAGTTGGCGCCTGACCACCTTTACTTGTAGTTTCGTGTGCAGTAGTGGCTCGCGGGAACCTGCGCTGGCTCCGCCTTGCTAGTTTCTGTCCGCTAAGTGCAAGTTTTAACTGACCGACATGTGACAGATAGACCCTGAAGAACCCAAAAGTCATAAAAAGTAATATAAAAAAAACCGTTGTCGTCTGTTATTGAAGGGCGGAGCAGGACAAGATCGTCACATCACAGAATATATAATAGTTTGTCACATGCAAGCAACAAGGTTTCGAAAGTGGTCAGGCGTCAACTTCGTTGATAGTACCTAGGCGGACTTGACGCTTAAAGGCATCATCATTATGCTCTAGGATTTTACGGGGGCACTGAATTTTACACAGAGTGACTGCCATCTAACTTTTGCAATCCAGAAGCAAACCAGACCCATTTCTAGGTTAGGCTTTGCCTGGTTAGAGCCAACCTGTTTTTAAGCTGCAATGTAAATGGCCTCTGATTTGACTTAACGACTGTTTTCAATAGTTTTCAATAGCCGGTACCAACTGCTTAACGTGCCTTCCAAAGCACGATAAACATTCAAGATAGGTTACCACTAGTGATCACCCATTATGTTTCTGACTTTGGCCAAAGCTACTTGTGATCTTGGCAACACTCTCTTATTCTCTTTTTATTTTGTGAATATGTGGTAATTAGTCTAGGCAACGAAGCGAATCGTTGTATGAAGATCCCTGCATTAAATCCTCAGTCGATGAAACTTTGCTGGGGTATTAAACTACATGAGACAAACCTTCTATAAAAAAAATCCAAAAAAATCGGTACTTTTAATTTTTCCATACAAAAATTACAAATATGTATGAAAAAATCTTTTTGTAATTTTTTTTTTTGATATTTTGAATTTACATTTAATTCATGATTCTTTATCATCCTGCCAAATTAAATCTGCCTAAGATTTATGTTGGGGTCAACTGCTTCGTTGCCTACACTAAATTGCCACTTAAGAATTCAGGAATCTGTATTTGGAATTAAAGAAATGTACTAGGATGGAAAGTAGGACAAAATTTCAGCAAATAACGTTCCATATAAGTAGCCCTCAGGTCAGGGCACGTGAAAGTAAGTTTTCCTGGTAAAGTGTAACGAAGGTAACAGTACCCAACGAGGCTGCTAATTCTACGATAATGAATATACCTACGAACATTCCGGTTCAACACTTCGTTTGTATGTACGTACATATTTATATAACAGTTTAGTATGAGGTCCTGATCTATGAAATTGGCGTTTCTTATGGAGAGTTTTAGGTAAACTCAATCTCCAGTACTAAAGCCACAATCAAACCTTCCTAAATTCAAAGGTTAATTCGGCATACATTGCTGGGAGGCTTGGTTTTATTAATTCCAATATCCTTACTCAAACCAGCAATGTATGCCGATTTAGTCTCCGAATTAAGCAAGTTGCGAGTGAGGCTTAACATACAGAACTAACAAAGTATGAATGGAAAGACATTAAGCTTATACATAGACAAATTTTACTAACTGCAAATTTGTAACAAGCTTGGTGACTATGGTCCTCCCCCTCCACATTGCTCCAGCAAAAGTAGAATTCTGGAGGAATTTTATCCTGTAGTGGAAGTTTTTTCATGGGATGTTGTGATGATCGAATTTAAAAACGAACGTTTTAATTGTATCCTATACTAAACGAGCAATATTTGTATAAAAAAAAACTACAACGATTTCAATGAAACTTACAATTTTTCCTAGGCGAAAATGGGAAAATGTCTGGGAAAATTCATTTTAATTATGTACTTAGACGGATAAACTCACGTTTTATATTGACGGCATAGATAGGACTAAACTTGTTTACTAATTCTGTGATAGGACTGACTCGTGTTACACTTATAAATAATTTAGTTATAAAATTTATTGTAGCGCGTGTCAGAAACTTTGCTGCGCCATCTGTTAGTGGGTTTTGGTTAAGATTATACAGTCCTTGGTTATACAGAGCAAAGCTCGGTCGCACAGGTACTTAGTACTCTAAACTCAGTATAAACGTTCGCTTTTGGACTCAATAACTGACGGTTTTGCGGTGACGAAGTGCGTAAAGGTTAAATAGTAAAAGTTAATGTTAAACAGGTAAAGGCTAAACACATAACCAGAAATGTTTTTTTTAACTAGCTTAATGCGTTACTTTCTTTTCAACGTACGTGTTTGTGGAGTGATTTATTTAATGCTAACAGCTATTTAGCTTAATGACTGAAGAAACTGTATGAGCCATGAGGTAATGACAGCAACAGTGGTCACTGGTCACCACTGGTGTGAGCCTCGATTTTGAACATATGTTTTCCATGCAGTTCCAATCCTGCGGGTAGTTTGATAGTTTCAGATATCATTTAATTGCAAGAGTTAAGGTTAATCTTGCCTGAAGTAACAAACAGAATATGAGAAGTGATGTGATGATGATGAATTTGTATAATAGTTAGAGTGCTGGCTGCAATTTGGGTAGGTATATGATTTGCTCATGATTCATATTAATAGGGCAGCTCAATACGAATCGATTTGGTCCTTACAAGTTTTTCTGTTCGTCGCTGCATTTTTGAGTTAAAGCAAAAAAAAAACGGCCAAGTGCGAGTCGGACTCGCGCACCGAGGGTTCCGTACCACCACATAATCATAATTGTATTAGTTGAAATTTCAGTAAGTTAATGTGCTAGATTTTTTGAGTCCGACAACGCGCTTGACCAAATTTTATTATTTGTTGTTATTTTATAGCATATGCACTATACATTACATACCAAACAACATACCAATTTTCAAGTTTGTAAGTGTTCCCGTTTTTAAAATAGAACTAAAACAAAAATCGCCTCCGCGACCATCCAACAACTTGACCCCTCTCTTATATGAATGTTCTTGAAACGGGAGCTCACCACAATTGGTTACCATTAGTTGTGAGAAAAGTTGTAATATTTAATAATTTCAGACTTTTCCCATTATTTGTACTGTGAGACCTAGCTTCTTGCCAAATTTAATAATTTTTGGTCAACGGGAAGTACCCTGTAGGTTTTGCTTTTTTGCATAAATGTATGGAGATGAGGACATAAAATGCCATATCTTTTGATTGCGTCGTTGTAAAAAATTGAAATTTTCAGATCTTGTGTGGTTCATGGATCCTAATATATGGTATTAATTTCAACCTGATACCTTTACCCGTTCGTGAGATAAAGGGTCTTGACAGACAGACAGACGCACAACAAAGTGATCCTATAAGGGTTCCGTTTTTAGGGTTCCTTACCTCAAAAGAAAAAAAACGGAACCCTTATAGGATCACTTTGTTGTCCGCTTGTCAAAATATTGCTCGTTTAATTGTAGTTATAGGATTTCTATGGACCTAGGAAATCTGAAATAAACCATTTAATTTTTAGCACGCCCTTTCAGTTTGTTTTCGGTACACCATCCCTTACAAACATTATACCCTGAATTATCTACGCAGGCTACATAAGCCATATGAAGGCACATCAGCGCCATAACCCTTTTTAAGGAGTCGACTGCAGTCGCCAGAAAACGGTCGGATGATGATGATGACCATCGTATACGCACTGCGCAGTCGAATTTGTGTGCTGTATTCGGAAGTCGAGCCACAACTTCCTACTACATATTCCTACGCCCCACACAAGCCTCGAGTATCGGTTGCAAACACTTCCCTCCTACCACGAGGGGCCTAGCTAGTTTTATTGGTACTCGTAATGCTAGTATTGCTACTGTTATTGGCGCTATATGTAACTAGCACTTTCGAACAGGATAGCTGAATTGATGAAATTTTACAGCCGTTTTAGAAGCAAGTTTTGATACTAAGGGCTCCCGCACACGACCGAGAATCGGTGGCCGATTATCGCCCAGGACAAGGACGGAAGATCCAGGTGATAACACGTAAGAGCGGGATGCCGACAAAAAATCGGCCACCGATTCTCGGTCGTGTGCGGGAGCCCTAAAACGTACAATGGTCACATTAGGGTTGGGCTGTTTTGTTTGTGTTATACAGTCGCGTATCGATGCAAAGAGTTGCAGGGTAAATATATTCCAGTCAATCTACGATAGTTTGTATGGAGAGGGTTGCATCAAATGCACTTTAGGAGATTATTTATTAAATTACCAGTAAAAACATTCAAAAATTTAAAAACACAGTAATCCCCGACATAACGTTTATATTATTAATACCAGTACAAGGTGAACTCAACCTGTATTAATATTTACCATGTATCAGAAATCAGCTTATATTGTACTTACTTTTACAAAAAATGTGTTTTTACAAAATTGTCGAATTTAATTATTTACAGCTTCAAATAGCCTATATTATTATTTAATTAAAATTAATTTCTCTAAATGTGCATTTAATGCAACCTCGTATCCTGACAGTAAGTTGTTCAGTACAGCAGTTCAGTTCATTTTGATGGGAGTAATGTTACACGTTGTGTAACCGTATTTCACACTACAAAAGATATTTAAACGCTTGAGATGTTCTCCTTTTATTGGCATGTTATTGCTTTAACTGCGAGTAGAGTAGGCAATACATAAGTTAGTAGCTCAGTAGATCACGGCACCAATAGCATTATGAAATGTATTGATTGATTTAATAACAGAATTTATTGGCAACACTCTAATTGAGATATACATACCTACTGACATAATGTTACAATCCAGTTAACAGTTGGTCGCGCACTTATTACGATTTCATATTAAAAAGTTGCATATAAAAATGTAGGGTCGTCTAGACGCAACATGGCGAGTGTTTTACAATCGTTTAGTAAACAAGGTATTTTCCATCTTAATACTTTGTGAGTTAGCCTTAAGCCACTATCACACCATCCTTAATTCAGAAACTGATTTGTCATAAATAGCTCGTTGAAGTAAGGATATTGCAATTAGCAAAACAAAGTCTATCAGCAAAGCATGCCGAATTAGTCTTTGAATTTAGGAAGGTGCATTAATTACCTCCCTTTCTAATCTAACAAAGGGCAGAATGCGCGTGCTAGAACGGAGCGGATTCGCGCTGTTTTACGTATTTCGCTCATTTTTGCTTTTTTCTCAAAATCTGTACCCATAATATTAATTATCAAATAGCTATATTATTTTGCATAATGTATTGAATAATGTGTAAAAGTTTTGGCATCATAGATTAATGGGTACTTAAGAAAAACGGTTTAAAAGCAAAATGCAGAGGTAACTTTGGATTTTTTTTATGGCGTACAAAATATATTTTATCGTATTTCGGAGTCAGCCATATTATTGGAAAGATGCTTAATTATCACATTTTTTTTTCACGGACATATTTTCATCATTTTTCGTTAAAAACCTGCTCAAGTGAAGCGTATTTGGGTAATTCTCAATTTGCAAAAAACTGACTGTGACTGCTATTTTTCTAAGCTGCAGTTGCTAAATATACTATAAATACTATAAATTACTATAAATTTAATAAATCGATAGGTACATATAATGTACAGTTATTTTTAGGGTTCCGTACCTCAAAAGAAAAAAACTGAACCCTTATAGGATCACTTTGTTGTCCGTCTGTCTGTCTGTCTGTCTGTCTGTCTGTCTGTCTGTCAAGACCCTTTATCTCACGAACGGGTAAAGGTATCAGGTTGAAATTAAGCCATATATTAGGATCCATGAACCACACAAGATCTGAAAATTCCAATTTTTTACAACGACGCAATCAAAAGATATGGCATTTTATGTCCTCATCTCCATACATTTATTAAAAAATGCAAAACCTACAGGGTACTTCCCGTTGACCTAAAATTATGAAATTTGGCAAGAAGCTAGGTCTCATAGTACAAATAATGGGAAAAGTCTGAAATCATTAAATATTACAACTTTTCTCACAACTAATGGTAACCAATTGTGGTGAGCTCCCGTTTCAAGAACATTCATATAAGAGAGGGGTCAAGTTGGATGGTCGTTGAGGTGATTTTTGTTTTAGTTCTATTTAAAAACGGGAACACTTACAAACTTGAAAATTGGTATGTTTATAGTGCATAAGCTATAAATTAACAACAAATAATAAAATTTGGTCAAGCGCGTGTCGGACTCAAAAAATGTAGCACATTAACTTACTGAAATTTCAACTAATACAATTATGATTATGTGGTGGTACGGAACCCTCAGTGCGCGAGTCCGACTCGCACTTGGCCGGTTTTTTAATAAATATTTTAATCATCAAAAATGTTCCTTCCGTGGGTGTGACTAGACGGTCTGAGTAAAGAAAAAAAATCTGTGCTTTATCTGGCTAACTAAATATGGAAAAAAAGAATGCCAATATTAGGGCGAATATATTTACTTCATATATACACAAGCATATTAAAAAAAATAAAAAAAATAAAATAAAATAAAATAAATAAATAAATATATACATCTAAATAGTTAGGTAAATGTCTGGAATGCTTGCTTAAAGTTTGTGATTTGATTTTTGGTCACTTCCATGGACGTCTGTCACACTGGTCGTAACTTTTATACTATCATGCGTGTATTCAAACACAACTACGCATAGACAAGGATTGATCTACCATATTTTGAATCAGTTATAATTTTTTTGCTGCGGCGCGTAGTGTAAGAGAAAAAAAATTTTGAATGTTTTATTCTCACAACTCGTCAAGCATAAGTGGTCACAATTGTGTTGTTCATCAGAGCTATGTACTTTTCAATTATTTATTTTAGTTTTGTCGTTTGAATGCGTTATCATATGAAAAATGCTTTGGCGAATTTGCTTGGTCGTGCCTGCTTTTGGGGTTATGTATCGTACATAACAATGTAAAATGTCACTTCCATGGCGTCACTTCCATGGTTCCCGTGGACAAAAATGTATGAGATGTACGGTCACTTCCATGGATGTGTCACTTCCGCAGGTCCACGGAAGTGACAAAATTGTATGATGCTTGCTTCACTTATTTCGTGTTATTTTAGATACAAAAACTCATAAAACCTTTTAAAATTAATTAACAGATACATTATAGACCAGAATTTGCGTATCTAAAACATTAAGACATGTGATGCCAGGAGGGTACGCTGACCCAGGCTGTGAAACCAGGGACCTTCTACGAGACATTTACATAGCCTTGGTTCAATCTGTTTTAGTCTACTGCATTTCAATCTGGGGTGGAGCTAGTAAAACTAAATTTCTAGAACTAGAACGTGCCCAACGTAGTCTGATCAAGATTATGTATTTTAACAAAAAGGAGGTTTCCTACTGTAGAACTTTATCAGATCTGTGCATTACTATCGGTTAGAAAATTATATATAACTAATGTTTTATTGAAAAAGCATAAGACACTCCAATATGATCCCAGGACATTGAGTAAAAAAAGAAGGAAAGACATAGTTTGCACGGTGCCTAATGTGAAAACTACATTTGCTAGCAGACAATTTAACAAGCGCTCCAATAAATTATATAATTTAATAAATAAAGAGCTTTCAATTTACCCTAAAACGCTATACGAATGCAAGAAATGCATTCATAATTGGATAATGGATAAGACTTATGACTATATTGAGGAGCTGCTGAGCAGCTAGTGAAACTTGTACTCATGTTGTCGATCCCAAGACTATTGTCGTAGGGCTAGCTGCTCAGGGTGTCTACTCTCAAAGTCCGATATATCGAAACGATACTACTCGAAACATGCAAATGCAAAACTTCGTACCTTGACAATAGAGTAGAATATTGGTTGGATGAATTTTCAAACTGCATCCTACCAATATTCTACTCTATTGTCAAGGGACGAAGTTTTGCATTTGCATGTTTTGAGTAGTATCGTTTCGATATATCGGACGTTGAGAGTAGACACCCAGTAGTTACTAGATGTGCGCTCGACAGCGCATCGGTATAAAGCTATTGGACCTTATGATATGGTAATAGAGTTGAAGAAGTTTTTGCTGACGTGCGGTTGACCGTACGTCTAATATAATAATATAACATATAATTAAAGGCTTGAACCCTGTATATGTAATCATTTATATTATGTATGATCATACTACTAGTAACACTAACTTCACTTACGTTCACACATACGCACATACACACACACCCATACACAAACTCACACATACACACGCACATATACACACATACACTCTACTTGTACTCATATACTTCCTCTTAAAAAAAAAAGAAATTGTCTAAATAAGTGACTCTAGGTAATCTTCCTCTTTTTCACTTATGATGTATTGTTTCTTTTTATTAAACACTGGTGGAGTAAAGCAACTTAACTGTAATTTAATATAAGTCTTGGAAGAGCGGTGCCTCCTAACACAGGCGATAAGCTTAGCAGGAGACACCTGCCCCTATTTTCAAAATACTTTGTTAAATGCAAAATAAACATATTTTATTTTATTTTTTATTTATCTTTTGTCATATCTCTCTAAAGAGTAAATTATTGTAAGGATTGTCACTTCCATGGAACCAATTTATTTTCCATGCTAAGCTGCAGGGGCTGTAGGAGCTGCTGCAAGGTCGGCGAATATTTTTTTCTAATTCAATGAGACCTAAACTAATAAGATCCTACATAATTTTTATAAAAAGACGTTTTCATTTTTAGGGTTCCGTACCTCAAAAGAAAAAAAAACGGAACCCTTATAGGATCACTTTGTTGTCCGTCTGTCTGTCTGTCTGTCTGTCTGTCAAGACCCTTTATCTCACGAATGGGTAAAGGTATCAGGTTGAAATTAATACCATATATTAGGATCCACGAACCACACAAGATCTGAAAATCAAATTTTTTTACAACCACGCAATCAAAAGATATGGCATTTTATGACCTCATCTCCATACATTACTTCAAAAATGCAAAACCTACAGGGTACTTCCCGTTGACCTAAAATTATGAAATTTGGCAAGAAGCTAGGCCCTACAGTACAAATAATGGGAAAAGTCTGAAATCATTAAATATTACAACTTTTCTCACAACTAATGGTAACCAATTGTGGTGAGCTCCCGTTTCAAGAACATTCATATAAGAGAGGGGTCAAGTCGGATGGTCGCTGAGGCGATTTTTGTTTTAGTTCTTTTTAAAAACGGGAACACTTACAAACTGGAAAATTGGTATGTTTATAGTGCATAAGCTATAAAATAACAACAAATAATAAAATTTGGTCAAGCGCGTGTCGGACTCAAAAAATCTAGCACATTAACTTACTGAAATTTCAACTAATACAATTATGTTTATGTGGTGGTACGGAACCCTCAGTGCGCGAGTCCGACTTGCACTTGGCCGGTTTTTTTATTATTTTTTTGACTCGAAAATGAGAACTACCCATTTAGCTCTTATCAGTCCCTTGACTATAAATGACATCGAGATTGGGACTCCGTGGATTATGGTATTTCTTGATGAGCTCTATCGAATATTCTTATCACTTTATCGATGTCGAACTTGATGATGTAAAAAAAAATCTTTTTGTTTTCGCCGACTGCACAAGACGTGGCCGGTTGCTGCGCAGGAAACTCTGTATTTTTAAGCACCCTCAGTTGATAACTATTGATATTGATTGGTTGTGTTGAAGGCTTGTCCAATCGATTGAAATTTTGATTTAGAAGGGTCCAAGTAGGTGATGTAATCAAGTTGCAGAGGTTTCTTGTCTCCTCTCACGTTAGGACAAAGTAGAAACTGTATACGAAAATGTCTTTTGAAGGATTAGTACAGTATTCGTAAAATTATCTTATAGGTACTCGTACTATTAAACGAGCAATATTTGTATATACCTATAATTGTAATCGGTTTCTCGAAAACAGCTCTAACGATTTCGATGAAATTACCATACCGGCGTTTCGGGGGCAAAAAATCGACCTAGCTAGGCCTCATGTCTAGGAAAATTCGTTTTCCCCGTGTTTTCATCCATTTTTTTTAAAAGCGCTGTTTAGACAATAATCTACAGCGCCATCTGTTGGCGGGTCCAGCAGCTCGGTCGCCCAAGTACTTGGTTTTAAAAGGTCATCCTATTGAATGTACCGTTCTATACATACGAGTACTTACATGCTACTTATAGGTACATACATCTCTATAAAGCCTTACACGTCAACACACCGGTATCAAATAACAGCGAGTGAGAAAGTATACTGACCCACAAATGGTGCGAGTCCATGGGGCCATATCGTAGTAAGTAATACTCGACCACAACAATTAGGCACGTGGCTTGAATGAGCTTTGATACGAACCGCGTGTCTGATTGCTCTGGTGGCGTTGTAACTGGTAAGTAAGTGAAATGAGATTGAGCTCGATTTGATGTGACTGCGGCGGTATACGTAGACGATTTCTTTACGGTCAGTTCGTTGCGGTCAGGTTTCCTAGGTTAGGGTTTCGTGTGGAGATAGAAACTTATACTCTGACTTTTAATTAGCTACAGTATAGTTAGAAAACTGACATTTCAATTACTATCGTTTAAAAAATCGCACAATTCGCAGCGTTAAGCCGCAATCACACTTTCCTGAATTCAAAGACTAATTCGGCATACATTGCTGATAGATTTGGTTTTGTTAATTCCAATATTCTTACTTCAACGAGAAATGTATGCCGAATTAGTTTCTGAATTAAGAAGGGTACCTACGATAGCGGATGTAGGCAGGATTTCTGTTCCAACCTACGTATTTTCGTCAATACCGGAGAAATTTTACTTGATAGGCTGAAACTGTTATGGGACACCCCTCGTTTTACTGGCTGCACTGATGCATACACATACCCTGGTATGTTGTTTCTATTTTCAATATTCTGCCGATATATTTTTAAGTTACCTACGTTTATTAATATTTACCAAATAATGATATTGATGTACCTACTCGTACCATGATTAATACACAGTTACTTATCAATATGCTGTAGTGTAGGTTATAAGTACCTCTAGTAAAATAAAACACCTACCTTCTCGAGTATTCGTTTACTCAACACGTGATTGTAAACGTGAATTAGTAGTAACAATAATAATAAATTTGTAAGTATACAAATAAAAATTCATAATAACAAAATACAATGTTGTATCATACATAAGCATAAGAAGTAATTTGTTTCATGGGATGTTATCTTGTACTTTTCATTTAAGTAGGTTGAAATGTAAGGTATCAATGAAACTTATTTACGTCTACCAAGTTCCTAAATAGCTAAGAATAAAAAATAAATACGAACACACAGCATAGGAAATCACACACCAGGAAAATCCTTTATAGTGGTTACCAAACACACACACACACCGATACCGAAGCACTTTCACCCTGACCCAGAATAACGTGATAGTACTATCATACAGGAAGGACACTCTCCGCCCTCTTGCAATCCACCCCGTACCGCGCTCACCCGCCCGCGAGATTCTCGTGGTCCTTCTGAGGGTCTTTTGTACTAAAAATGCGGAATTACGCGACCTTCCAATTTCAGATTTCAAATTCGCGTTGATGGTATAGTGTCTGGTCCGGGTGTGGCCCTGTGAACAAATACCAACATTCATCGTCATGAATGGAACCAGGAACGTTCGCGCAGCGGGCAGCTACACTACTAACTGCGTCACACAGTCAGTCAAGGCAGGGTATTTCAAGAAGAATACCTATGTACTTTTTGTATTATGTACAACTTAATAAGGCAAGTAAAGCTGCATACATACCCTCCTAAATTCTATGACTAATTAGGCATACATTGCTGATAAACTTGGTTCTTAATTCCAACATTGTTACTTCAACGTGCAATGTATGCCGAATTAGTTTCTGAATTAAGAAAGGTGTGACAGCAACTTAAGTGGTCCACCCTTAAAGAAGATACATTGAGAGACGTATCAGCAAGGAAAGGTTTATATTGCCACCGCCAAGTCGTTGAGTTGTTTATCTATAGGTAGGTAGGTATTAGAACATGTGCTACAAGTAATTATTTTAAACTACCTTTGAACGTATTCATATGCAAATGCTTAATAACTACAGCTAATAGGTTGTGACTAGTCGTCCACGTGTTTTAATAGCTTACAGTTTGACTAGAGACGGAAAGACAAAATATAGAAGTGAAATTAAAAGTACTCGTAAAAATTATAAAGAAAAAGTCTGTGATGCTTTTCCAGCCTATGCTGGAAAAGCGCTCTTACACTATGTAAGAGCCTAGTGAGTGTGAGTCCATGCACACTATCGAACTTAGCTATGGTATATTCTACCTACCTACCTACCTACTCTTTTTGTAATAAAACTCAATAGACTTTTCAATTTAATCAGAGAAAAATTTCCCAAAAATAAGACGTAACTACATCGATTTTCCGCCCCCGCATTACCCGATATTGTAAACATCGAAATCGTTGAAGCCATTTTCGGAGAACGTGATTAAATACAAATTGCTCTAAAGTACCTATGTAAAGAATAAGTTCTAAGTTCTAAGTTAAGTTTGTGGTTTCCGCACTTAGTCCTGCGTGGACCATTGTACGTGGGCCTATCTAGCCATCAATTTAGCCACCCTAACTGTTGCCAGAACTCGGTCAGTTTGTCCAGTTTGTTTGGTAGTTGATCTAAAGTTATGTCTGCTCCAAGTGTGTTTTCTCTGATAGTGTTGATTACTTTGCACTCCAGAATGACGTGTTCGATGGTTTCGTCCCTTTCCATACAGGCCCTGCATAGAGGGCTGTCTGTTATGCCTAAGGTGTAGTAATGTTTGTTGAGAGCAATGTGTCGGTTTTTTTTTTTTTTTTTTTTTTTTTTTTTTTTTTTTTTCAAAATATACCTATGTAAAGAATATAAAGTAAGTATATTTTGAAAAAAAAAAACCGAGTTAGTCTTCTCAATCCGTCGTCGCCCCATGGTACGTATACGGCCGCACATCGGCATTGTTTACTATTATACAGGGTGTTAGGGACAGCCTTCCGAATACTGAAGGGGCATGATCAGTTAATGACACTGAACAACTTTCACTTAACAAAACTTTCAGGAAATGAAAAAAAAATCCGCGTCTCCATACAAAATTGTAAACTTGATCGGGCAGTTTGTATCGAGAAGCCAATTTTTTTTTTCGCTTCCTGAAAGTTTCGTTCACCGAAAGTTGTTCAGTGTCGTTGACTGATCATGTTCCTTCAGTATTCGGAAGGCTGTCCCTAACACCCTGTATATGTAACATGAAACTGAACAACTTTCTCTGAGAACATAGGTCGAAATACGAAAAAAAATTTTTGACCTCCCATAGAAACTGAATCAGCTGATCGCGCATTTTGTATGGGAGGTCAAATTGTTCTTTTCGTATTTCGACCTATGTTCCTTAGGGAAAGTGGTTCAGTTTCATGGGCAGAATCACATCCTTCAGGGTTTATATACCCTTTCTGTTACACCTTATATTTATTTACTATTATATATTCTGTGACATCGGTGGAAACACTTTGACTTTGACAGGGTCTCTGGTTTCGGGCGTTTGTAACGTAGCGCTGGCTCAGCTTATACTGGTTTTATCTGGCTAGCCGCAACGCTAAAAAGCGTGGTGACAAGCGTACTTGCCCTCCAATTTTGTGACGCATTTTTGCTGGGAGCTCTATGCCCTGCCTGTAGTGGACGTTTCATGGGATACGTTGTGTTGAAGTATATTTTTATTGTAGGTACAAAAAAAAAAGAAATCGCCTCCTACGCAACATGTGTACTGAATACTCTTTGCCAAATATAAATCGTCTCGTCTGACATCCCATCACAAATCACGTTTTTCAACCTGATACCTGCAAAAAATGATAAAGAAACCGGTACGATATAAAATGTATAAGTTTTAGTATTTTTGATACAGGATGTCAAGAAGACGAGACAACTCAAAAGGCATGGTCGAGCAATAATATTAAACAATTTTCCAAAAGAAACACCACTAAGACTGGTCCCTCCAAAGATACCTATTTAAAAGACCAGCTGAATAAAAGGTATATGTTTGGAAACTAAAATATTTTTGACTCATTAGTTTTAACGGCGTTATTTATCATTTGACGAAATATCTCTTGCTGCTTCTTCTCCTAACTAGCATTTATATTGAGCTATTGTTGCCTGCCAGGGTCCGGCCGGGACCACTCTCTTTTAATGTATTCAATTCGCGAGTGAATAAGTATCTTCTGGGTGAGCTCGTTCTATCGCCAACCTCATGTCTATCTAGGGCATGCAAACCGGTTAACCGAAAAAACCGGGTAACCGTAAGTTTTGCTACCCGGTTTTCCAACGAGATAAAACCGGGTTTTTCGGTTTTTTCGGATATTAAGTTCTTTTGAAATTAGAATAAATACTTAGCTTTTTACTACAAAAAATCTTAACGACATAAATGTAGGGGTATATTCGATTCACATTATGTTTCCATACCTACCACGTTATTATTAAATATTGTTCCCCCTTGCGTTCACACAATGAAGAATCACGAAGAAAACTGTTTTAGATTCGTTCGTAATGAATAACTCATCGTCTTAGAACTACAATTACATTTACAAAATCAATATTAAAAAGACAACATTTATGAAACTTTTATTGCAAAAAACTGGACGTAATAGTAATTTATGAACGCGCGAAGTTGATTTTATTATATTTATATAATTAAAAACAGTTAACTGTAATTTCAACGTATGAACAAAAAGATTAATTTTGGTTAGGTTAAAAATGGGTTAGGTTATGTTGAAAATACACTTTATTGTTTCTTGAAATGTTTACTTGATGAATAACTGATAACTGCTATTTTGAAATGGACAAATAATAAGGAAGGGCTCATCTGTCATTGCAATGTTAATTTTGTGAAGATAAGTATAGGTTAAATAGTACATTATTGCAGCGATCTAAAAAACGGGTACGTGATAATGTGGGCAGAGGCGAAGCCGAGGCCCAAATACTTGAGTCCATCAATACCTGGTTTCGGCCAAGACTTTTATAGTAGTGCTTTTCTAAAACAATGCGCGGATATTCAAATTCTTACATTAATTACTTACATTTTCAGTCTCTTCTCTTTTTGCCACTGAAAACGTTCTCATAAGATTTTAAATAATACACTTATTCTAAATTCCACTGACTTATTAATTTTATTCACAACAACCTAAATTACACTAAATAAAATACTTTTAATAAAAAATTATGTTCGGCGTACCTATTCTTGAACCTATTCTAGTGATTAAATGATTTAGAAAAAATCTTAATCAAATCCATAAAATGTAAGAATTAAATTTGTTAATTATGAAATAATATTTGATTCCTAATAACACAAATAATTATAATTTACTTTTTTAGAATTGATCAAGGCATTTCAAACTAGGAAAATTATTTTTGTCATTAGATGAGTTCAAAACCCAGACACAAAAGGACCCTGCGCCACAGATTATATACTAGTTACTACTTCAGAACTCTTTCGTTGGTTGTCATCTCCTTGGTTGCCATGCTTTGGAGAAAAAGCTGGTTCTATTTTTAAATAAGATGAAAGAAATGAGTTTTCAGAGTAGTTTTCCCGACCGTTTTTATACGTAAGAAATGGATTTTCATACTAACTTTCCCGGCCGTTGTTCGCATGTTTTTACCAGTACGGATACTTCTATTTTGCTCTAAGAAGGTTGTCAAAATAATGATCAAATTTCAAAGCATGTTTGAGAATAATACATTTAGTTGATTTTTAAATGTTTATATGATAAAGAACTGTTAACTACCATTTTAATAATAATTTTTCGTCACTTAATGCACGGGAAATGAAAAAAGAAATCATTAAGAGTTATTTGTCATTTCAATGTTTATTTAGACTTACGGTTAAATTATAAATACCTTTTGTTGATTTTTTTAATTGTTTTCATTATCAAGAACTGTTACTTCTATTCTAACAATAATTTTGATTTATTTGATTCTGGCTTTTCATTGTAAAACTCAATAAATACCTCAGTCTAAGAACTTATATGAAAATTACCCAAAAATAACCGGTTAACCGGTTTTTTTATACCAAAAACCCGAAAAAAACGGTTTTGCTTTTCTACCCGGTTTTTGCATGCCCTATGCCTATCCCATAAAGATGACTATTTCATTTCAGTAAGCCATTTCATTTTGTTTAACATAATTATACAAGGTCACCTGATCCCACACTCGGCAAAGACTGTATTATGGGTATCAGAGACTGATATGCATACAATTTTACATACATAAATAGATAAATAACACCCAGACACAAAACAAACACTAGTGTTCATCACACAAATGTTTGCCCCGGGTGTGGATCGGACCCCCCCCGGCCCACGGCATGAAAGGCAGGCTCACTACCAACCACACTTGGCTTGGCTTAAAAATCACTGCCTATATACGAAAGTATGGTGTGGTGTGCTTTTTATTAAAGTAATACAGTTTAACAAGAGCTTTCAGTTTTTAATAAACTCTCACACTCTGTATGAAGTATACGAGTAAGTGTATGAGAAGGTAGACAGGTAGATACAAAAAACCTATTAGCCGACTGAAGGGCGAACTGGAGCGCCATTGTCCATCAACACACCACGTGGCTATTGTGGTATGAAAATAATTACAAGATTGTATCTTCGACGGCAGGTTGTTGCAAATAGATAGAGTTTTGTTGTAGTTATAAGTAGTACCTATTATGTAAACAGTATGACGGGTTCTTACCCACGATATGGGTTTTTGATGAGCTCCCGAGAGACACCGAAATAGATAGTTCGATAGAAACTGCAGTCACCAAAATAAAAGAACTAGAAGGAGGGTAGACAGATATGTCTGTCAATAAGTTTAACTACCCGCAGACTCCGATTTATTTTGATCGTGGTTCTTGCAACAGCGCCGAAATATCGGGAGCTCATCAAAAACCCATATCGTGGTAAGAACCCGTCATACTGTTTACATAATAGTGTTATTGACCGTGAAACTCTAAAACAATAAAGCCCTAGTCACACAAAGGCGGTATGATTGCGAAAGCGGTCCGGGGGCGGACCTGCGGGAAGAAAATACCGCGCCGCGACCGGTTTTCAATGTGACAGGGTGCACAAGAACTCATAGGTTACAAAAAATACCGCCCCCGGAACGCTTCCGCTACCGCCTCAGTGTGAGTCGGGCTTAAGTAATACCTGTCTTTCTTACGGCCAGTTGCACAAAAGTACTAAGTTAAAGCACCTTTAAATCTATTTACATCAATTTTGACAACAACTTTGGGCGCACGGAAAAATCGTACCTGGTTTTTGTTGTATAAATTTATAAAAAAAATAGGTTTTTATTTCATTCTTACAGTGCTTACCTTATACGAGTAACTACTAGGATACTTCCTTTAAGTGTTTAACCTGTATTGGGAGATTGATGTTGTTTATGTGTGTATGTTTGATTTTATTGTTCTTTTTGTGTATACATACTAAAAAAAAAAACATATCAGAAAGTGTAAGATTTAAGAAGCTACTTTTGTAACTGGAAAATTTGTGTCTATGGTACATACGCTAGCGTGTAAGTGGTTACAAACCCTGATTTCCTAAACAGAGACTTAAATCCATCGACTTTCTGAATTGATCGGAAAAAATACTTTAGACCAAATTAGATTGACCTGTTTTGTTTTTATCAGAGCATTTAGGTCAGTTAGGAAGTCAAATAAAATTGCTACAATAGATCTAATGCAGGTCGCAGTGGCCGTTGGGAACTAGGAGCCCGGCCTCTTTACCCTCAAAACATAAGCCAAACCTAAGCCAAACAAAATAAACTGTAACCTCTGAAGAATCATGTCAAAATTTTAAGGAATCGAAAAGAAAATGTAGTTGTTTACGTAATAAGGTATTTTTATTTGAGTAAACTTCAAAACAATTTTCATAGGTACACACTCACACTTAGAATCTTATTATATTCTTTATTGCACATTTAACATACAGATAATTACATATTAGAGGACATTTACAAAGGCGGGCTTATCTCTGCAAGAGATTTCTTCCAGCCAACCTAAGGTCGTGAGAGAAAATGTTTGTTTAGCGAAGTCGACAAGGCGACTCTTATAAACGAAGAGGAACAAACTCTACATACTCCCTTCGTAGCAATAAACGCCACAACCAGCTGATCGCTCCCAATCATAAATTAGTAAGATCCGAGCAGTCGGTGTACGTTGTCGGTCCGACGGTGTACAACCGGCTGCCGGACAAAGTGCGAAATGCAACTTCCATGCCGGCTTTTAAGAACAGCCTTAAAAAATGGCTACTAGATAGACAATTTTACGAATATCATGACTTTTTTAAAGTAGATGAGTCTTAAACGCTTATTCTTATTATAAATAATTGTATTTTACCAATTATCATTATTATTTTGTATATCTCAAATTTTATATTGACATAACAATTGTTATAGAATAAATTTTAATTTTTCATAAATTTTCCATATTCCGGGAAATCTATGGGAAATTGACATAGGGGTCATTAGTCATATGTCGAAATTTAGGTGTTCCCGTTTCGGCACAACGGGGCTGTATACGTTAAATAATACTACCCTTAAGTTTTATTGCAAAATTCTATGTCTATCTTATTTTTTTATCAAGATCATCATCAACATGTGATTTGTATCGTATATCGTCATCATCAGTTTACCTATCAAAATATCTCCGAAAGTTTGTTAAAAAATATAACGAAATGGAAAATATAGGCTACATAGGCTACCAATCTTCTGTCTCCTGCAACTCTTGAGTTAATAGGAACAAAGATGGCACCTCTTCTAGAAAGGATTCTAGAGTGGTAACTTTTAACCGGAGGACTTCCACTCACGTGCCCCTGGGTACCGGTGGTACCCAAGGTTTTTTTTTCAGTAGGTTGCCCTCGTTTTTCGCAAAAATACACATTAATTGACTCCCAAACCAACCCCAGTAAGATCCCGGATGCCGGACCCCGGATGCCCGAAATCAAGGTTGTTTTGGGCTTTCATTCCGAGAAATAAAACTTGGAGTTCGGTTTCGTGAAGCCGTCGGGGATATTTCAATGGATTGCTCGATATTTATTTTACCTGCCACTGGGTACCACCGGTACCCAAGGTCAATCATCTGAACTTTTTTTTTTGCTCGGGCACGTGAGTGTTCATGGGCAGTCCACAACAATCTGATTAGGATCATAGGATCAGCGCAGGACCGGTTTAGGCGAGGCCTATTGTCCAACAGTAGAAATTTTCCGACTGTTGCTGATGATGACAACAAAGAAACAAAATATTAAAACTCGTTCGCAACTCCACAATTTCTTCTATCTATAACATCCTCACAAATTCATCTGAAAACAATCCTTTCCCAGAAGGCGATAATCTTGGTACTAGACAAAGAATGGTCATTGTCTCCCAAAACGCCCACTCAATCTTATTCCATCGGCTGATAGGAATCTGCAGTAACGACCACATTAATAGAGTTTTTGCTTCAAGTAGTTTTAACTATTGTTCTCTTTATTTACACAGGGTGTTTTGTTAAATTCTATGAAAGTTCTTGCTACCTGGTGTTGGGGCAATGCGTATGGTACTCCGGTAGCATGTGATGTATGTCAGTGTTGCCTGGGCCGAATGGGGATTTACTTCTACTATCTTCTTCTTTTCTTGTCGGTAGGAAATGGACCTAGTTAGTCTTATGCTCTGCCTAACTTTGGTGAGTGTCCGTCTAAATTGCAAGACCTGGTACCACCATGCCCTTTCCTCCATCGTTTAACTAGACAAGGTTTGTGGTTTTATCCCTATGTCCTTGACTCACCACCTATTCGCACAAAGCGCTTGGTATCTTCATTCTTAAAGCTTACATGAAGCTTACAGCTAAGGAGTGGAACTAAAAACATGCAGATCTTTTCCTCGAACAATATAATCTGGATCTTTCAAGGCTAGAGTGAACAGGCATTATTTAAGTATAGCGCGTTTAGTTTAAGTCGGGCTATGACGGTTATTTTCTGCGCATGGGTGACAGGCGGAGAGCCAATGAACCATTCGCTCGCCTTCCCCAACATGCCGCGCTCACCCTCGCAACTCATTTTTCGACTTCTGCCGTTAGTTTACTATTATTTAATCTGTGCTTCTGCGCACTAACGGTGACAGCCCGAGTTATTTTGTTCGCCGTATAAGCATGCTATATCGACCACATAATCATTTACCAAGGTGAGATCGGGGTCGAATGCTCACCTATATCAGAAAAGAAAATACAGGGCAGTTGTATTGATTTGACTTTTCGTCATTGTAGAGTAGAAGCCCAACTTTTTCAATCTTCCTTAAATATTACTTCACTTGGCCGGCTTGATTACTTCACTTTCTGTAACTATATAAAAAGTAAATACTACGTTCTAGACTTCTAGCAGCCAATACCGAATGCCCAAAAATATTTACTGCCGAAATGTATTATAAAATGGTCAGTTTTTTTTTCTCGATTCGGCAACAGAAATCCTATAGAAACATCACGTATACCCAACCCAGCATAATAGTATACAATTGAGATTGAAATGATAAGGGGATCAAATCCAAACTGTTCTCGGTTTTGTTTAGTTAAAAACTTGATTGTGTTATTCTGTTTAAAAGTAAATTGAATTGATTATTTTGTGGTCTCATTAAAAAATACTTTCTTTGTAAATAGGTACAAGAAATACTTTCTTTGTAAATAGGTCAAAAGTTGTTCATTTGATGCGGTATAACCGCGAAGTTCACAGCGTCGCTTAGTCGTAAAGATTTTAAATCCTGGTAGGGCTTTTGTGCAAAGTCCGTCTGGGGTAGTACCACCCCCTTGCCTTTTTCTGCCGTAAAGCAGCAGTGTTTGCACTGCTGTGTTTCGGTTTGAAGGGTAAGAGAGCCAGTGAAATTACCGGCACACGAGACATACTATCTTAGTTCTCAGGGTAGGTAACGCACTTTGCTATCTTATTAGAGTCAAATTATTTCACTAATAAGATAGTGGGTGTCATGGGCGGTGGTTACCACTTACCATATTTGTGACATAATATTTTTTTTTTCAAATTTTGACCTAAACAGATTGATTGATTTTTTTTTATTCTAGAGGGAGCTTCCTGTCCTGTAGTGGACGTTTCGAGGGATGTTATGATGAAACAGATATCGCTTTCATACTGTACGGTCAAAGAAACTTTTTCAACTCTATTACAACGCCATAAGGTCCAAAAGTGTTTCTACCGATGTGCGGCCGTGTGTACTTTGGTTGATACTATACCACAGAGGAAATACTCGTAATAGTAAACTCGTAGAAATTATAGTAGAAATAATGGCTGTGACGTGGAGGATCGAACAATCCTATCATAACTTTTTTTCACACCTGAGAGTTTGTTTGAAGCACTTGTTCTATTACCCAATTATTTTCTTTCACACTTTATAATAACATTATTAAACACAAAAATAGCTACCAAATTATGTATAAGCTTCTCGATAAAACATTGACGTAAGTATATTACGAGAGGCCTTGTTCAATTAGCGATCTGCTCATAAAACCGATCTAATTGTAAATGGATTAGATATAATTTGGCTTCCTTATAGCAGTTGCCTTCCTCACGTGTAAGTATATTACACATAATTTAAAGCAAATAACTATGAGTATGCAAATTGGACTATTATTGTCTTCAAAATTTTACTCTTTTAAATAAATAAATATTGGGCGACATCTTACACTAGGTCATCTGATCCCAAACGATAAATAACATACCCAGACACAGAACAAGCACTTGTGTTCATCACACAAATGTTTGCCCAGGGCGGGGATCGAACCCCGCGGTCCAAGGCTAAGAAGGTAGGCTTACTACCAACCACACCAACGGTATATTGATTGCATTTCCTTGTGTGTGTATGTTTATCCTTGTTGTGTGTGAAATACACCTCTGTTCTATGATACTTCTTATAGTCTGACCGCAACCGCTGTACCGCGCCTTCGGTATGCACGGGGAGGAGGGGGAGTGGGAAGAAAAGAACAAGAACTAGTTGCCGCCTTGAGCGATGACAAGCGATCCGCCCCCCATCTCGCCGCTCGCATACCTAAGGCGCGATACAGCGGTTGCGGTCAGACTATACCGTTTCTGCAAGTATATCCAATAGCACGTTGGTAGAAACACTTTAAAGTTTATGGCATAGTGATAGAGTTGCAAATGTTTCCAGTGATGTGCGGTTGGCCGTACCAACCCATTTTCTATTTTTTGTACTGAGTACTCCTGTGTCAAATATAGATAGATTGATATGTAAAGTATAATATTGCTCTATTAAGTATAAAAGCCCTTTAAATCTTCTAATTAGATAGGTACGTAGTTCAATCCTCCGAACAAATTTTTTTGTCCGTGCGCAAAAAAAAAACTTTTTTAAAGCCCTCAAAACGAACTTATTCCAACTACTGTATTCACGGAAGATCAGCTATACTTCTTATATTTCTGCTGCCGTATTCCGAAGTGAAACTACGATAACATCGCGCCGATAATTAGTCTGGTTCGGCCTTTGACAAAGAAATTCCCATACAAAGTAAATTTCCGAACGTAATTGTTGTTGTCAATCTGATAATATCGGAGCTCCGATAAAACTTCGGAATACGCACCCTGAGAGTCCTTTTTGTTGCATTTAATAAGCAAAATCGTCGGTTTTTAGAATCTTTTCTAACGCAAGAAATATTAAATTTTCCTTTTTTTTGTTACATTTAAATTATACCCACTTCCTTCATTTAATTTTTCGGACAAAATAAAAAATACGACCCTGGCTTTGTGGCGCCTCCATTATAAAGTTAGAATACTTAGGCACGTAATGTGGGCAGGTATGTATTCAGTAATTAAGGCGTAGGGTAACTTGTGAGCAACTTCCTACTTAGCGAGTGTGTACGAAACGTTTAAATGGTGCAAGTTCGCCCACGGTCTACTGACGGAGAGCCAGTGGGAATAGTAGGGCCAGGGAATCAGCGAAGCAGCGTGTACAAAATAAAAATAAATATATGAAGCCTGTAAAGTGAATTTCACAAAAAAGATGTCATTGTCACATTTTGCTTACAATAAGAGATTTCTCTTCAGTCACCCAGAGAGTATGTAACCAAAATGACTATTATTTATGCTGTGCCAAAATGTATAACCATACTCGTATGTCGTTCAACACTAGTAGGGAGAAAAATCCTCACATTTAAGACTGTTTTACATTTGCATCTCTTCCCGTGGGTGGCGTAAAAGCCGACTAGGGTACTATGAACCGGAAGATGGGCAGCAGCATCTCTCTGTGTGTCATAGCATCTAATACTGCAGTCACCAACAACAGCGGTCGCCAGCTGCAACGCTTAAAAGCGTGGTGAATATGGTAATGCCCTTCCAAAGTACTACGCGTTTTTGCTGGAAATCTGCAGGGAGCCTCCTGTCCTATAGTGGACGTTTCATGGGATGTTAAGTAAGTACTGTATGTAGCTCATTCAACTAGATCAAAATGGGTTCGCTAGGTTTGGTTATCTTTCACCCCTCGCACGTTTAATAGCACTGAAAAAATGAAGAGCCAACAAAGATCAATTTTCGCTTGTTTGGCATTTTGTGATTAAATCGAAAAAGATATTGAAAGATTCAGCGTCTTAGTCAATTTCAATTTGTGATCTTTAATTCAATAATCAAATTGATACAATCCAATAAGGTATTTGCAAGCTCAAATGGAGTCAAGTTGCTTGTTTGAAACTATCAAAATCTTGATTGAATCAGCAAATTTTTTTTCAGTAAGGAGATCTCATGTCGCAATCGCTCTTTTCGCAGCCACGAGTTTTAAATAGGTGCTGCTGTGCCGCCTATAAGGTGGTCCTCCAATATTTGGTGTTTTCATAAGACTCGGCTCGTTTAAAATACCAGTTTTATATTTCATTGATAGAAAACCGAAAAGGGTAAACATCCGTCACATATACGATGAATAATAGTACATTTTTCCATTGAGTAGATACTTATGGCGCAGAATAAATAGATACTATACCTATAGATAAACTTGTTTACTATTTTATATTCTGTGCTATAGATAGGGTTGTTACAAAATGTTCAACCTTTTACAGGTTCCTTTTTGTTACAAAATTACCTACTCTCTCATGAAAATTTACTTCTAAAATACATACATACATACATACATACATAACATCACGCCTCTTTCCCGTTGGGGTAGGCAGAGACCACAGTCCTCCACCTGCTACGATCTTGACATACCAGGCCACTCAGAAAGTATTGCGAAAAATAGTTTTTATATATGGGAGACTGGCCGGTCAGAATCTTTTTCGAAAATATGATTACTTGTAAGTAAAAATATGTGTGTTCCATTTTCAAAATTTCCCTCCACATTTTTTGCGAGCCAATTCAAAGTATCGTGTCTTACTGAAAAATGGATCTGCGCCGGGAACATTTTAGAGCTATGATTTTTTACGATTTCAAGTGTGGCCTGAAACCGGATGAATCGTTCGATAGACTTCAAATGGCATTTATGGATGAAGGCCCCTCCAAGGCAACCGTGTATCGTTGGTATAACGAATTTAGGCGCGGTCGACCAACCTTGGGGGATGAAGAAAGAAGCGGTCGCCCTTTGACGGCTATTACGGAAGAAAACGTGCTAGCAGTGAAAAATTTAATCCAAGATAATAGGCGAATTACATATCAGGAGATTCAGCACATATTAAAGATTGGATCGGGAAGCGTTCACGAGATTCTACACGGGCATCTTCGCGTGAGGAGGATAGTATCGCGCTGGGTGCCGCACTACCTCACCGACGCTCAGAAGCAGGCCCGGGTGGAATGGTGCCGTGATATGCTGAACAAATTTGAAGCAGGCTCGTCTCGGCGTGTTTACGACATCGTAACAGGTGATGAGTCCTGGATTTATCAATACGATCCAGAAACCAAGCGCCAGTCGACAGTTTGGGTGTTTCAAAATGAACCAACGCCTACCAAAGTGAAGCGATCTCGAAGCGGGGGGAAGATTTTGATCGCCAGCTTTTTTAATTTGACTGGCCACTTGGCCTCAATTCCCTTACGAGATCAAAGAAGCATCAACGCCGAATGGTATACTACCAAATGTTTACCAGAAGTTTTTTCTGTTGTGAGCAACAAGCGACCAAACACAGGGCTCCGCGGACTACTGCTCCACCACGACAATGCGCCTGCACACACCGCGCTCAAAACGAGGGACTTCCTGGACAGCACACCAGTCAAACTCCTGGGTCACCCTCCTTACAGCCCTGATCTAGCACCGTGTGACTTCTTTTTATTTCCAAAAATAAAAAATCAGCTCAAGGGGATACAATTTTCGTCGCCGGAAGATGCGCTGGCTGCGTTCGAGCAGGCTGTAAACGAGGTGTCTACGGCGGACTGGAAAAAGTGTTTTGAAAACTGGTTCAGACGCATGAATCTTTGTATAGAGGCTGGTGGAGAGTACTTTGAAAAGATTTAATAAAAATATATGTACCTGTAGAACAATTTTTTTTAGTGTCGCAAATATTTCTGAGTGTCCCACGTACTTCCCTTGCTTCCTGTACTTTCATCAATCCTTTCATACATGCTCGTCGGTTTAGGGTACTTTTAACCTGGCCTTTATTCAGAATGTCCTGAATTTGGTCCTGGTACGTTCGCCTAGGCCTTCCCCTTGGAACGTTTCCATTCTTCGAAATTCACCTTGAATTCACCTCAAACAAAACCAATCGATCCATAATTTCTATTGTATGAGTAGTAATTTGTTTGCTTATTCCAAAATTAGAGTTGTTACGTATATCGTTCAGAATAGCCATTATTTTACACAATCTTTGTAACACGCTGTATGTATATGTGTACAGACAAGAGCATATCAAGCTTGACACATAAGACATTGTACGGTTCTTATTCCAATAGCCGTAGGAGCTTTAGTTACGCTAGTTTTCAAGTTTGACCCGCACTCGACTGCACAAGTGAGGTAAGCAACAAAATACCCACTACGTAAGCCAATTTTTTATCTATTAAAAATTAATTAATTTGCAAGTACATAAGGTTATTGACTCCTGATTGACTCGTCACGTTTCGATCTACACATTCTTTGTGACGAACAGACTTTTTTCCTTTCAACTGTACAGATGGCGAGATAAGTGGCGGCGACTTTTTAAAACCAGTTTTTATGAAATGAGGTCTATCGACAAATAAGTACTGTTTGATTTGTTGTAGGATGTTTTTACAACTCTTAAAACAGCAAAGATGATATAATACGAGTAATTAATAAATAATTATATTTAATTCTGTGATGATGCACTGAAAAAATTTAAATGAAATACTATGCGACTAATTAAAAACATTGAAAGACTTATGTTGCAAAGAAATAATTCTATATCTTTCACAATTTTCATTTCAAAATCAGAATTAAGAAGGCATTATTGCAGAAGTAATTTAAATAATGCTAAAAAAAATAAGTCATCGGCGATAGAGATTCGTTCCGTTCGATTCTTGATAAAAGCACTCCGTTGCAACAATGGAATTTAATCTATCAGATTTTAAACCGCGCCTGATGGGTTTTATTCATTTTAACGAAAAACAACAAAAAATTAGCTCGTCATGTAATCCAATCAGGTACTCTAAAAATCTATTACAAAGCATCAAATAATCAAGTTAAACTTGTACGTAAACAAAACAACTCTTCCGCATTATTGTAACAAGTGATTAGTTCAAATAATTACTCTTTCAGTACCCAGTTAGGTTGAAAATAATTTGCTTCAAAGAATTTTCTGCTTGACTGTACGTAGACGCGAAACGATGCATTATTTTGGCGTACTTATAATAATTTTGGATTAAAATATTGTTTCATTTTTGGTTACTTTACATTTTTTTTATTGTTTATGAGTTGCATTGCATTCCAATGGATTATACTTTATCATTTATTGTTTGAGTCTTAGAAATTACGAAACTGTACAACAATAAAATTATAAAAACAGTGCAAAATCAATAAAACGTTTTTTGGACATCCCATCGGTTACAGTAACGATCCGATGCTAGAAGAATGTGGAGGGGAAGTAAGTACCTTAGTCACCATGCTCGTTAGCGTTACGGCTGGCACCATGGACCGGGGTCGTTGGTGACCGCAGTATGTAAGATGGTAAGATACACGGAAGAACGCTGCTGCCTGTCTTCCGATGTATAAACCCTTAGTCGCCTCTTAAGATATCCACAGGCAAAGATGGGTCGGTACTATTCTTTGCCATTACCACACGGTTTCTGTTCTACTGTAGCGAAATACATGCGGAAAACCCGCAAGTCTGACATACTAGAGCGAAATTTTCCCGTCGGAATTTACCGCAAGGTCTTGTCACTTTTTGACATTTGCTTTGTGGTTGTGGATCGTACTGCCGTGGAATTTCCGCAGGTTTGTCACTACACTAATGATTTGCGATTCCATACTATTGATGTATTTGCTATGATCGTGTGGACAGCTGAGCCAATGATTCGGATTTGCCAATTAATGTTATTTACCTAGTATTCGCCGGTCGTGAGTACTCCTTCATTCTAGAAAATCTATTAATCTTTTAACATACAATAGTAAACTAAAGAAGTCATTATTTTTTGCTTTATTAAAGAGTACTTAATTTGACCTGATAATAACAGATGTTTGAAGTCTATTGTTAAAAACAAATACAAGCAAGGTTGGGACCTTTTCCCACAATCCTCTGGTACAATAGAAGTGGTGTATACCTATTGGCGTATTTATAATAGTTATGTACTAGTTTGATATACGAGGTGTAAACAGGCATTTGTATGCTTATAATATTATAACGTCGGTATGTTTACCTTTCACGGCTAATCGGCTGAACCGATTTTGATAAAATTTGGTATGAAGATAGATTGAAACTGAACTATAGGAAAAGACATAGTTACTATTTTCTTACTTCCACACATACGAAATCAAGGGCAACTGCTAGGTCACCAATAAATTGTCGAACAATTCTAAAAGATGATAATTTTCAAGTAATTTTTACTGGTCAGCAATACCCAACTAAGATCGTAATTCCATCAAAACGTTACTTTGTATGAAAAATTGTTATTTATTAGGGAAGGCAGCAAAATTGATATTTGACGCGAGTGCTTTGTATTGAAATTCGAGCAAGAGAAGGATTCTAGGAATGACCCGCGAGCGAATCGAGTAGTTCAAAAGAAGAATCCTGAGCGAGGGTTTAATGCACGGAACGCGGAACAACTTTGATGCCGAGCGAAACACACAATTTTTCACCTCACTGCTAAGAAGAAAATGTTAACGAATAGCGCCAGTACCTTAAACCATAATAAAATTCATCATTACGTTCTAATTTCAAAAACCTTTTCCACGCCAGCGACCAAAAATGACTTTTGCACGAAGACTTCGACCGATTAAAATTTCAAAAAACCGCTAGCGACCAAAAATTAGTTTTGCATGTCGGATTTTTTTTTAACCTTGGTCGTACTTCTCTAAAACTATTTTTTCATAATACTATCAAACCAAAGATTAGGATATAACAAAATCTACAAAAAGATTAGTTAATTAAACATTTAAGGCGAAAGTTTTTGTTTAACAAACACCCTGTATTTAGTTAATTAAACATTTAAGGCGAAAGTTTTTGTTTAACAAACACCCTGTATTAAGTGAATTATAAGAACAGATCTGATATAATAGCTTCGACATTGAATATAAAGGCGATAGAAAGATTAAATATTTCACTGTGGTACGTACTTACTTGCATATCTTATGTCTGTTTGTCTTCAAGTAACTCATTGGCCGTCAATACAAATGTTGAAAGTTAAGTGCACCAATTTTGTGGGCAGATATTAGATCACCACCTTATTATTTACTTTTGGCAATTTTAAATCAATGACTTCGGGCCTAAGTTGCGGGCAATTATAAGATTTTTTTTTAATTGAAAATGGGCTTACTCTTGACCTCGATTGATCCATAGATCGCTCTTTTTAGGGTTCCGTAGTCAACAAGGAACCGTTATAGTTTCGTCATGTTCGTCTGTGTGTCTGTCTGCCCTTAAAGCTGTAATTTAGTATGAATATGTATTTAATCTACGTCGATAAAGTGGTAAAATAAACTTTTGAAAAAAAAAATTTTTAACTAAGTACTACAACAACTACTGCAAATTAAGTGGAGGTGATTTTTTTTTGTCTACTCCATTGTGTGGGCTGTCGTTAGATAGGTATTTTAAAAATAATGTAATAAGTATTTAAAGCCTAGGCAGTTTAATAATTTCAGGGCATTACGTACAATGCCCATTTATGATTAACTTTAAAAAGAATCAAAGATGCGACAGAACTAGAAAAGAAAATAATCTGCCTATGATTTTTTTTTTTTATTCATAGAACAATTCATGATTGTGTTTGAATATTACAATTTAAAAAAAAATACACAAATTAAAATAATAAAACCACTTAAACAATATAAGATAAAAGTGCACCTACAACCAAACAGGATGAAGTTAAGACTCCACAATATCATGCCATTTAATATAAAAATAATAATAAACAACAATATCAAAAATTTACTTCAAATTACTACTTATGTCAAAACGAACTAAAATTAATAATGTCAAAAATTCTCTAAATCTGATGTCAAAATTCCTGTAAATCTGATGTCCAAAATTCTCTTAATCTAATGTCAAAAATTCTATAAATCTATTGTCAAAATGATAGATAATAATGTCAAAAATTTCTACATATAAAAATTAAAAATCCTCTACCTTATAACAGCACTTTTCCAATAATAAAGCCTTCAGTTTTTTCTTAAAATCTTTAATGTCTGTCAAAATCTTTAACTCTACAGGCAGCTTATTGAATAAATTTACTGATTGATACTGGGGGCAGTGCTTAACGATATTCAAACTAGGATATATTATGTGAGTAAGGTCCCGTCTTCTAGTAGCCTCTCTTTGAATTTGATCTTCATCAGTCTCAAAATTCTTTCGCCTTTTGAATAATCCTGTTAATAAGACTAGTATGTACAGACTGGGTACTGTTAATATACCTAACTCTTTAAAGTGCTCTGCGCATGACTCCCATGGTGGAAGGCGTATCATTACGCGAAGAGCTCTTTTTTGTAAAACAAAAGCGGCTCCCATATTATATTGAAAACTATTTCCCCACAAAGCGATACTATATCTGAGTTTAGATTCAACCAAAGCATAATAGACAGAAATCAACTGATTCAAAGTTAGGACATCCCGTAAACTACGCAAGGCGTAACATGCAGAACTAATTGAGTTCTCTAGTGATGCAAGCTCAACTTTCCAGTTTAGAAAATGATCCATATGAATGCCTAGAAACTTAACATTATCCACTGTTTGAATACGTTTACCCTGCATTTGTACATCTAGTTCATCCTGATTTCGCGAAGTAGTTTTAAAAAATAATATGTTTGTTTTGGCATAATTTATCTGTAAGGCATTCGCTGTAAACCAATTGTGAAAATCTGTCAGCTTAAGGTTAACTTGATGATTTAGCAAGCAGATATTATCGCATGAGACAATGGCGTTCGTATCATCAGCAAAATTAACTATCGAAATGGAAGAGTCTTCTTTACACATATAGTTTATGAGATCATTAATAAATATTATGAAAAAGATAGGTCCCAAAACTGAACCCTGAGGAACACCTCTCGTAACTTTCACAATCTTCGAATTTTGTACTAATTCTTTACCGTCATCTGTAGTATCCGTTATTTCGATAAATTGAACACGGTTTTTAAGATATGCCTTAAAGAGTTCTAAATTACCATTTCTGATACCATAATGCTCTAGTTTGGCTATCAGTAAATCATGGTCTACAGAGTCATTTATTTATGCCACTTCTAGTTTCAAAATCACAGACGGCATAAAACGTTAGAACCCGCCTCTAAATTGATCTTTCTAAAGAAATTGCGCAAAATCAAGAAGTTTAAACAAACATGACATGGTGTTGGCATATCATATTAGTTGGTTGATAATTGGTGATATAACAGCTATATAAAAGCCCTTTACAGTATTGCTTGTGCTGTTTGTGTAGTATGTTACATAAGAGCATAGATCAGTTAGCTACTAGACGACGGAACACTGATTCATTCGACTACTTTAATCCGTAAGAGCTCTGTAAAATAGTTTAATAAACGGTGTATTGCTTGATTAGTTTTCAATTACGTAAAAGCACAGTTCACTTAGCTTATAGTCGAGAATGAAAATATTATGGTTTTACAATATAAAATTTTATATATAGGGTGAATTTTAATTACTTCTGGATAGAAAAAGGTATGAATGTATACTCATGATACTGAACAACTTTCCCCAAGGAACATAGGTCGAAATACGAAAATCAAGTTTTGACCTCCCATAGAAACTGCATCAGCTGATAGCGCATTTTGTATGGGAGGTCAAATTTAGTTTTTCGTATTTCGACCTATGTTCCTTGGGAAAAGTTGTTCAGTATCATGAGTACATGCGTATCTTTTGCTATCAAGAACTAATTAAAAGTCACCCTGTATTTTATATTTTTATAGTTTATTTCTCTCTCAATCCAACAATACAATAAAATTTTGACGTATTATATTAAGTAGGTACATGAGCCATAGCTGTGATGAGAGACTGGTGTCCAAGCTAGGTAACAACCTGCGTTATGTATCACCATTGCGTCACCTCCCTGCCGATCTTTTCCCCGAACAATATAATCTAGATCTTTTCAAGGCTGAATTGAACAGGCATTATTTAGATAAGCATGCTACATCTTCGACTTCAGTGTCATTTCACCACCAGGTGAGATAGGGGTCAAATATCTATTTTACATTTAAAAAATCAAGAGCTTCAAAAAGATCATTGCCGATCATAATAGTCATTATTCAAGAGGTTCTCTGTGGTTGCCACTTTTGATTAAGGTTTAAATATCGGTGTTAAGAAAACTCCGTTTATATGCTTCCACAAATCAGCGGCGACAAGACCACGTGATCAAACCGGCATACGTATACACAAACGTAATACTTTCGCAGTTAACTCTGGAAAGGACAGTTGCCACTGTAATTCTATCAAAAGAGTAAAATATTTTAGATACTTGGGTATTGTACTGGATGAAAAATTGAATTTTCAAGCCCATATCTCCTCCCTCGCATCCAGAGTTCGCAAAATCGTAGGCATACTGAGAGAACTTCGCAATTCCACACCTTACTGCATCTTAAAAAATGTCTACACTGCCACCTGTGAATAAATCGTGAGCTACTGCATAGGAGTTTGGGGCTGCGCTGCCAAGACATTTCTAATAGTACTTGAAAGAGCTCAGCATGCAGTCCTCAAAACGATGCTTAAAAAACGATTTAGATTCCCTACTGACATCTCATATGGAAAGGCGCAGGTGCTGAGAGTCATGCAAATTTATATCAGAAAGGCTTGTCTTACCACTTATAAAAACATTCTTATTTCTCCCGATCATGACATATTGCTACAAAAAAGGACATTAAGTATCCCAGTCATGCCCATAAAAACTCATTTTGCAAGCAAATTTTAGTTCTTTGCATTCCCCTCCATCTATAATAAAGTTGCAAAAGTATGTGATATAAAAGGTTCCTCAATAAAAAAGACAAAAGATGCGGTTCACACATGGTTACTTGGCATGAATTACATCCAAACCGAATCTATCATCCCTTAATAGACCTGTCACACCATCCACAACACTCACACTTACATACACACAGCAAATGCACGCTCACACACACACACACACACACCCTAGAAGCCACTCTCATCACTTAAATTAGGTATTTATTTATTTATTTATCTAAATTGTGACTTTGTCAACTTCCTTGCAACTGAGCTATGAATCTATGTTAAACGTCCCTCTAGTTCTATCTAAATTATGTAAAGTAACTATTAATCGGTTGCCCAAGAGACAGGCTGCGTCGCGTCCTAGTTTGGGAACCTCTAGTGCACTCTTTTGTAAATAATTTCTGTGTGGAATTAATAAATTTATTCTTATTATTAACACATACGGGAAGAAATTGTTTGGTAGGTTCAAAGATTTTAAACGGAGAGCGCGTTTTCTTACACAGAAAAAAAAGATATCTTGAACCAAATAATATTATTTAAGTTAAAATCTTTTGGGTTTTCGATAAAAGGAAACTCGAAAACGTCTTAGATTGAGAAATAAAAGGTTTTGTCGTATAGTTCTCGGACCAAGAACAAAATTTCTTATATCAATTTTCAACTGTCATCTTATTGTAAAAACTAAAAGCTATCACAACAAAAACCAAACTTACTTGAGTGAAGCATCTATCACACCAAGAATGAAACTAATTTAAATAAAAATTTTAAAGCTCTTTTTTTCAAAAAGCTAAATGTGTCACCCTAAGAGCGAAACTAATTTTGTTGAAAAATTTAAAGCTCTTCAAAAATAAAAACTAAAATAAAAGGCTCTTTTAAAAAAAAGCACTTTTTTATCTCTCGTTTTTTTCTTTTTATTCCTCTTCTTCTTCTGCTCTCTGTCAGCATTTTTGATATCAGACCTTTTTATTTTTCAACTATTCTTCATTCTACTTTTGTTTCCATTTCTATTATTTATTAATGATATCATTAACTATCATATCATTATATCATATCAACTATTATAATTTACCAAATGTCCTGGGGGTGGCTGGATTCGAACCCGCGTCCATCGGTATCGTAGTCCTTCGCTCTGACCATTAGACCACAGGCTTGATTAGCAAAGTAATCGAAATTTTGATACTGTTCCGTCTTTGACACAGTATCTTGTACCCAGCAACAATTATTTGACTTAATATCGCCTTAACTCTTCATTGCATATCTAACTAGGTCTTGAGCAAAACAAAAACCATCTTATACTAAGCAAAATATTATTTGCCTTAATATAGTCTTAACTCTTCATTGCTTACCTAACAATTTCTTGAGCGAAACAGCAACTATCTTATACCAAGCAACATATTATTTGCATCAATATTGTCCTAAATCTTCATCTAATATTTTTCATAATTCTTAGGCGAAACGATTTATGTTTTCAATCGATTAATATTTTACTTGCTTTAAATTTTTTTCATTGTTGATGTAAAAAATAAATGGTTTTAATTCAAAACATCAATTTCAAACCTAGTAATAGAACTCTTATTCGAAGAAATTCTCTCTTGAATTTTAAGATTTCGGCATTTTTAATACGTTAGAGTGATCATTTTACTCTAAGAGATTTAACTTTATAATCAAGCAATATCAGTTGAGACATATTGCGTTCTTGTTTTAAGAGATCATTTTTTTCTGTGTACGTCAATGGGTAGGGTACTTATTCTTAGTCAGCATCACACAGCAAACGCGCTATTTCTAAACGCTGTCTAAGGATTCCGTGGTCTGTGCTAAGACGCAGGTTATAGGTTACAATTGCTTTTGTGATGTAACTTGGATGGCAGAGTTATTTGCGTATAGCTTAGTGATTTATTAAAGCCTTTAGCTTACATTTATTAACATGAACAACACACATAACCTATCTGTCAGCGCTTTAAGTTTTCTGACATTGTGAAAGAAGATATGTTTATTTGGTTTTGCGATTTGTGTGGTCGTCGCCTGGGCAGATACAGGAGGGCGACGGATGGGTCGTTTTTTTTAATGTGAGCAAATAAACAGATAGCACATACTGTCTATTTGTGACATACTATGACAGTGGAGCGATACGTCTGCGGAAATTCCGACGCGGAAAGTTCCGAATAGTCGATCAAATGTGAGTCCAGCGAAATTTCCTCTGTGTCATAGTTAACCAGTAAGCGTTGCGGTACGCCACTTGCGAGCGTATTGAGGGGAACTCTCCGCTTCGGAAAGATACCCAGGCAGGTGTGTCGCTACACTTATAAGACAACAAAAAGTGCGTTGCCCACAAAACTAACTAAAGAATATCTCACGACATGATATGTGTCGTATGAAAATTTGTGCTCTACAAGAAAAGCACTGCCAATTTCGAAAGTATCGTTCCATTCGTTCGTATCCATCGTAAAAAGTTACACGTGTTATAATTAAGTAGAAGCACCTTGCACTTTATGTCATGGTAATACAGTTGCAAATGTTTTCACTGACGTGCGGTTGGCGGTACTTGTTAACGTCACAAACAAATGAGAACAGTAAGTAAGTGCTGAAGAGCTGTTAGATTTCCTACTTATTAAAATAAAATCACTACTTATGTACGAAGAGAAGAGACTCACATAACTAATTCCTGCAACTGATTAAACAAAGCAACGCATCGCCAACTGTTTATATGTACTTGACACCCTTATCGACAAACAGGCTGTGGCACTCTCGTGTTTCCTTCCTAAAACACAACGATATCAAAATATAATGTCAAAGCCACGATCACACCTTCCCTAATTCAAAAACTAATTCGGCTTACATTGCTCGTTGAAGTAAGGATATGGCGATTAACATATCCAAGCCTCCCAGCAATGTATGTCGAATTAGTCTTTGTATTCAATTAGGTGTGATTTTGGCTCAAGCAGTTCGAGTACAACTGTGTGTTTGTTGTATAAAATGATTTGGTCTATTCTTTGGTAATAAATGAATTTAAGTATCTATCTCTGATAAACCGTTACTTCATCTGTCTTCCACTTCTGATGTCTAATTTGATTAAGCCTCCTTTGATGGTGTTTACATTACGAATTAATATATTTTGTACAATACGCGGTTCTATCTAGTGTCTACAATTTTGTAGGCCAGAAAGGGGTAATTTGATGGCTTCAATTTGCATTCTGATACCTCAGTATATGTTACGCCGCCACCTCGCTCGTATATTTCCACTTGTTTCACTTTTCGGCCAACTTCTTCTTTCTTTCATCTTTGGCGATGCCATCCACGAGACGATATTATTTTGCATTGCAATTCATGTAACATGGAGCCACCTTGGTAAACCCTAAAAAATTTATAAACCTCAAGAAAAAGCTATAAAATCTAAATGGTTTTCTCTAACTAAATGTACAAAATTTTCCATATACAGACACAATATTAATTATAAGAGATTTCCAAAACTTAAGGCCCAAATACCAAAAGTTCGTGGGCAGAATAAAGCTCTATAGTTAGAAGGAAGATCGCATGACAGATTCCATTTCTATCTTATTATTTTATTAATATGTTATTGCGTAACCGATATCAAAATACTACATAATTATACGAGGGAGTTCTGCTTTTCCGTGTTTCGGCACTTGCGTAATACATTGTTTACCTTGCCGGGCCCATTCTGTGAGATTAGTATATCTTATCGCTAGAAAGCAGGTTGGTGCACTTACAGTAGGTCCCGTTATGATCTTGTCAGCTTATAAAGTCAGAAGTAAATGAGTGATTGTGATTTTTTTGTATGTGTGATATAGGTGAGCATATGACCTCAATCTCACCTGGTAGTAAGTGGTAGAAGATGTAGCATGCTTACTAGATAATGCCTGTTCACTCTAGCCTTCTAAATATCCTTTCCTATTGTTAATCGGCAGACGATCAAATTTCGACGATCACTTCGACGCTTTTAATTAACTGAGTTTACTTTTATTTACTGTTTCTTGTTATTTGATTTTTTTTTCATTGACTGACATATTCGATAAATGAACAGACCAAATCATACACGATGATCATACAGTGAGTATTTCACTCACATTATATTACCACACAACACCTGGCTGGTGCAATATGACTGCACAAATATTTACCACGAGCGCGAGTGCAGACAAACCAGACTATCCCGCATACTGGCAGTAATGAGCTGTTTTATATCGGGTGTTTTTAAAGTGTCATATTTTGTTACCCAGGGGGGTTTGTGGCGGAATAAGAGTAACACTTTTTACGTATGATTTACTCATAAACAAAGCAACAATATAGCAAGCACTAAATATAAAGATTTGGTTATAATTTGTTAGTGTTTGTTTAATTATAAAAAAATATTTTCTTGACTTAGCCCTGAGGAAGAAAGGATAAGTATCGAACCTTTCATTGACCTGTTGGGTCAGTTCAGTCAGCATGAAATTTTGCAAATCATCATATCAGCCGAAAGACGTCCACTGCTGGACATAGGCAATACACGAGAAAAAAATGTGGTCATCCTATACAAATCCCACTATTGCCGGCACAAGATTTGCATGGGAGGATAAAAAAATCTCTTTTTTCGACCCATGTTCCTGTTCAGATACATGTTTTGAGCAACATACTATCACATTTATTACATATTTGGCCAGGGGTAAAAAAATAACCCTGTATAATGTCAATGTCCAGTCCATAGATAAAAAAACTGTGAGGACAAAGCACTAGAACAGAACTCGTATACTTACATCCTCATTAGGTAGGTATGATGAAAGTAAGCTAAAGTTTAAGCTGATCTTGATGGTTAGGTGTTTGCCTGAGTTTGTTTGCAACTCTGACTAATTTCTGAGTTCCTGTTCTTGAACGATCTCCAGATTCCAAGTTCTGAACGCCAGCTACTGGTTGTAATACCAAAAGTTGTTCCTTAAGTACAATTCCTTGCCTAACCTAATTACTAGAGACAAGTTCCTTTCACTATTAGGTATTCCTTGAAAAGCCACTGGAAATAGTTAACTCGTACAGGGGTAAATAATATAGTTATTATTTACCCCATCAAGATCATCTTAAATTTTTGCTTACTTTCATCATACCTATTGGTACGGATGTATACGAGTTCTGTTCTAGTGCTTATCTTAGTAGATACAGGGTTATTTTAAACATACTTTTCCAAAGAAACAGAAGTCGAAAAATGTGGCAAATTTTTGTAGGTCCCATACAACACTGCAGACGGGGTATTGTTTGTGTATCAAGCAACACCACAATAAAGTGTTAATCGCATTAAAAAATGTGACAAAAATAATGAGAGCATTGAGACAAAAAAAAGAATACAGGCGACTATATAGATAAAAGACGTAGCATAGCCTAACAGGCATATAGCTAGTATTTTAATTATTAATATGATTATTATTAGGAGCCTGTTGTGTCCCACTGCAAGGCAAAGACCTCTCTCCCACCTTTCCACTTTTCCTTTTAATAGTACAAAATAATGCATTTACATTTAAGTCCGATTCATTATGGTTTTAATATAGAGCACGACATTTATTAGCCAATATCAACCAACTAGGTATACCACACATTTATAATTATGTTTATTTCAAAAATTCTTAGCTCCATTACCTGCAAGGTACCAACTTATCTATCAGTAATTAGAACACTTATCTACACAGATATGGCTCCAAAACTCAATTTAAACCTCATTTGAAACATATCACTAAGTGGAAAACGTTTCATCACCTAAGATAGGCATATCTTTTTGTAATTAGCCCAGTTAATTATCTAGAAAATGTGGCGTAATGAAGGGTGAACGATCATGCGTCATTGCGTCTAGTGGTTCAATGGTCTGAGCCCTTATTTTCAAAGGGCAATGAACTTTACTCCTCATAGGAGATCAGACTGCTTAGGGGGATTCTTATAAGAAAGACGAAGAAAAGAATTATATTTTTGCTCTCAAAAGAAAGATCTATCAAAGGTGAAATTATGATTATGGTGATGGATTCTTGTCTTGAAAAAGGCAAGCAAAAAATACACCAATAAAATGTATCACGTCGGTCGAGCGCATTTTGTATTATAGTAGGTTCCAACTTTTTTTAAGGGCATTTTATTTATTTAAAAAATTCCATAAGAAAAGTTATTCATATGTTCGAATTTTCGTTAGATGTCTTAAAATGTCTTTTTATACATCCTGTATTCATTGTTCAATTATTGATGATAAAAATATCAATTTTTAATATTATCGTAGTAGTAGTCTTTGTGTGGTTTTTCAACCGTGTTGAGGTTTCACTCAAGCGACTATTTTGTTTTAAATCTAACTCATTAAGAATGAATTAACTAAAGTAGAAAGATAAAACTAAATAAGATAAGAATAATAAACAAGAAATAAAAATAAAAGAAGAATATTTTTTTTATGTTACAAGTGAGCAAACGAGCAGGTAGGCCACCTGATGGTAAGTAGTCTCCACCACCGCCCACCCATAGCACCCACTGTCTTATTAGTGACATACTTTGACGCTAATAAGACAGCAAAGCGCGTTGCCAACCCAGAATTAAGATGTTATATCTTATGTGCCAGAATATGGGGCATCACTAGCTCCCTTACCCTTCAGACGTACGCGTACTGCTAAATAAAACAAATTATAATTATAGAATTCGGACAGAAGAAAAAGTAGACAATAAAATTCTGTAGTTGACGTATGTTGACGTTTAACTTACCTACTTATCTAATTTAGGACCGCACGAATAAGATATTTTATTTATTTCATACTAAACATTAATAATTTGGGACAATAGCAGCTTATGATTAATTTGTTAATAATTACGGAAAACATTTTGGAAGCCAATAAAACTATCCACATTTTATAATTTGAGACGAATATAGCCTAGCTAGAATTTATAAAGACAATTATAAAGACAAGGGGAGTGCCGTTAATATCATTTTAAAATAAAACAAACACATCAAAATTCGTTCAAAACATTACTCGTTGTATAGATAAATAAAACATCATAGATCAGACGTGTGAAATGTCCAAAGATATGCACACTGCCATCGCCCACACGCCGCCGCCCTCAGCACAAACACATTGCATTTTACCTAAATAAACATTCTGATAGTTTCGGGCCAAATATACCCCAGTGATATTTGAAAGGTACAACTGGCCTGAACATGAACTTGGGCGAATCTGGCCCTAGCTATATTTCAAAAGGTACATCTCGCCCATGGGCCAGTTTTTGAAGGGGCGAGATGTACCCTAAGCCATAGATGTTTGAGCACTTCATTCATAAATCTAAAGTTACTCGTACATAGTCACAGGTGTACATGTACTGTTAGCATAACAAGACACACATAGATAAACGTTATCTCAAAGGCAACGTGCTTAGACTCGTAAAGTACTTAGCACAAAGCAGATAACAAAATTATAGGTGGCAGTTTTATTTTTGTTTAGACTACATATCTCATTCAAAGTTGAATCTAGATTTGCCGGAATGCCCGAATGGGAATTGCTCTTAATGTAGAACTTTTCCGGAATCAATGGGAAGGAACATCAGTATACATAATTCGGTATACATTGCTGGTTGGTAAGGATATATAATTAACCGACGCGAAACGCGTTATACTCACAGATAGGTACATACGAGTAAGTTTGAAAAAAAAAGATGTTTACATTTAATTGTCAAAACTACTTAGGTAAACCACTATAAATAATCTTCTTGTCTTTTACCACCTATTGCTTTCTTTATGACGGAATTACTATCAGTATTTTTGCTTTATGACGGAATTACTATCAGTAGTTTTTCGTAAGATTGTTTTTAGTAAGATTATTAATTGTTGTTAAGGTAATAGTGTAGTGTCAGTTTTTGTTAAGTTTTTCTATATATTTTATATTTGCACGCTCGCTTGCGAGCAGAATACCTACTAAGTACCATGTACCTATTTACCACCTAAGACATTATGTTCTTGTTAATGTATTCTTGCAAATAAACGTCATTCATTCATTCATTCATTCATTCATTTATCTACGACCTACGCATAAATCTGTGTCTGTGTAAGTATATAGGCTAAACTTAGAACTTGAATTAGACAGACAGACTCGAATAGATACAGTACTTCCTGTGAAGCAAAAAACAAGTTGAGTACAAGGTCTAGACTAGACAGACCACGATTTGTCTAGTCTAGACAAATCTAGGTCTGTACGTTTCTTTAAGTTAAGGCGTCTTTGCTGCCTGCTTCTCACTAAAATGGTATGGTTAGGTTAAGCCATGTCTCAAATTAAATAACTTCATGAGTAAAAACTAAGAACTTTTTCTTTTCCGGGGCAGTTTTTGTCCTCTCTTGTGCATTAATTATCCATAAGGATTGCTTAGTCGCGGACGGAGACAAAGTTTGTATGTTTACAGAACTTTCGTATGCACAGCACTGCTGCGCCTAAATGTAGGTATACCGTTACGCGTATCTTAGCAAAAGCTAGAGTTGCGCTGCAAGTGTAAAGGAGTGATCACAGCTAGCTAAATCCAAAGACTAATTCGGCATACATTGCTCGTTGAAGTAGGGATATATTGCATTTAACATAACCAAGCCTCCCAGCAATGTATGCCGAATTAGTCTTTGAATTTAGCTAGGTGTGATCACTCCTTAAAGCGTGGCATGCTCATCTAGCTCCATTTATCAACTAAGTTACTGCCTCTTACAACCTTACAAGGTAAAAGCCTGATGCGTGGCATACCTGGGATATCGCCGCCATTTTTCCTCGAACGCGCGATAAATTGGCGCCAACACTGAATTCGTAATTGGAACTTCATAGAACTGCAACCGGATACCGTTCGGGGAGCGCTGACGCAGGCTAAATGATGTTTTTATCATGCCTTCATAGTTATCAAAACAAATACCATACCTATGTCTATCGTAAAGTATTATGTTATTAAATTTTTAGGAAAAGTTTATTTTTTATACAATATATTGGTGATGTAGAGTCTTATTAAATTCATATTCATAGTGTTATTAAATTCATATCTCAAGTAGGGGAGAGTTGGCTATATCGTACCCTATAAATTTAAACCGAGATTTTTCGGAAACTGTTATAGGTACGATCATAATGCTTTTAGTCCAAATAGTAATTTAAACTACTCCTTGGGCCCCGTTGCCAAATTTAATGTAAAGTTAATATTAAGCTAAATATTTTTTTTAAATACACCTTTCGGTACGATATAAACACCTGCATGTTATATTGTACCACCCAGTCTTTTAATTCGTACTTAGCAATTTTGATACATTTATCAAGGACAAGATAAAAGTATTTAATTCCTACGCTTTAAGGTATTTTTACTTGCCTTAAATAATATTTGCTTTCTAATTGCTTATCTTATATAAGTCAATATATGAGGGGTAGGCATATGATTTTAGCAAATTCACATATTTTTTTATCTTACCATCGCATCGGTACGATTTAAATACCCGGATGATAAATTGTACTACGTTGTTATATTTGAGCAATAGATAACATTAATCATTCATATTTACTGATGGCAAAACAAAAAATAAACTAAAAGCGACCTTCTAGTTAAACAATTATTAAATCTACATTATTCAAAAGTTTGAAAGATTTACAACAATAGCTTTACAAAACTCCAACTAGTTTTTAAGGCATTCAAACTGCGTCCAAATATAATATTTTCTTTTTACTTTTGGCTCCTCCATCTAAAACTAAATTTTATTGTAACTTAACTGGTACTTCTTTCCAAAATGTGATGTTGAAGAAACTGAACAAACTTTTCCAATAAAATATCACATTATTGAAGAATAGGTACAAAATCTTACAATATCGTTTGCTCCCTTATATTTCTTGGGATCCCTTATTTTCTTTAGTCGTCACTTTCTATAGTAGAACCCGCTTGCAATGTTTAATAATTTCATGAAAATTTTACCTCGATATTTAATTCGTAAAGTTTGCTAAATTGTACCGGTACGATTTACGATAATCGCAACCGGTACGATTTAACAAACAATCACTATCTTTAAAAAAATCGTATTACTGCATAACCTAAAGGTGTTTTGCCTTAGAGTTTACAGGGATTTAATACAATCTAACATAGATACCACAAGACAAACACAGAATTTTTTTAAAACTTACCTTGACTGAGCCAGCTGTTATTTTTTGAAGATGAAATATTACTTATGTCACTGTCAAAAACAATTATTTTAATTACACGCCGCTGGTATGAACAGAAAATAAAAATTTAAACTGTTTATTTCATGCAAAAAACTTAATTTTATCCTTACAAGACTATGAAATCTTAACAATCAAAGATTATTTTGAGATTTGCGCGGGAAAGAGAGAGTGACCGTTGGATGTTGCTAGCTACAATTTGGTGTGGCCATAATAAAAATTAGTTGCTTTTGGAAGAAATTAGGTCGGTGGTACGATTTAGTTGCTGCTACCATATACCCGACTCTCCCCTATAACTCAATTTGTTGTGTGTGTGATGTTTTGTTATGTTTTATCCAGTTAATAAATAAGGTTAAACTTGTTTTGTTAACTTACCTTTTTAGGGTTCCGAACCAAAATGGTAAAAACGGAACCCATAAGGTGCGACTTCGTCTCTTAATCTGTCTGTCACACCTGTATTTCTCAGCAATCGCTCATGCTATCGACTTGAATTTTGAAATATTTGTAGAATAGTGTTATTGTTCAACTTTACTGCAAACAAAAGAATTGAAAAATATTATTATTATTGTAAAGGGGGCAAAATTGGGGGGGGGGGACTTTAAATTGGCTTTTTTAAATGGCTTTACTTGTACATTCTCTGATCGTACAGGCTTTGCCGACATGTGTGATATGTCGACCTATATTTATTTCTAAGGCCCAACGTGAACGACCATGTGTCGCTGACATAGACAGCAGCGCCCTCCTGCCACATCATCCATTTGCCAATAGATCCTTGTGGTTCTAAATACGGACTTGCGTCTATCTAGATTTTCGATTGCTTCTCTTCGTTTTCTAATGTGTATCTTTTCTTTGTCAACAGATGGCGTAGCGTAATGGAGGGAGGGTCGGAGTCGGGCGAGAGCGCCGAGGGCTGGCTCCTGGTGCGAGTGCACGTGCCAGAGCTGAACGTGCAGAAGAGTCTGCAGTTCCCAAGAGACCAACTCGTCTGGGACGTCAAGCAGCAGTGTCTGGCCGCGCTGCCTAAGGTTAGCTCATTGCCATAGCATCCCTAATACAGTTGAAATAATGTAGATCTTGATTAGAATCATTAATAACAGCAGGACATAGCTTTGCGTGTCTATAGCCGCTATCACACGGATTTAACATAACCAAGCCTCCCAGCAATGTACTCGTATTCCGAATTAGTCTTTGAATTTCGGAAGATTTGATTACGACTTATGTCGAGATATGTGTCTGTCATCCATTGCTCGTTATTTTCGTTACGTTACTTACTTCGACTGTAGGAATGTAGAATATGTTAATAACTTCTTCTACATGTCAAAGGTCTATTCGACTTGACCACAACGATACTCATTTTCCACCACATTTTATGCAATAAAGTATATTCTATTCTATTCGTATAGAGGGGAACAGTCAGCATGAGACAAAATTTGTCATGTTAGAGAAGAGCTCCATGGTTTGTGAAGTCCCATTTTGTCATGCTTTCTCTACAGTAACCTTGATTATCATTAACTTAGCGTGCTCTCTTTTAACTAGGGATATTTATGTACTAAAAACATAAAATTTGATTTGACTAAAGGACAAAATTTGCATCTGACCGAACAGTTTTTATAAAACGTAACCTTTTACAAATTTTACTCAAAGTTACTCTTGCAGTTAGATGGTTCTACTTAGTGACTTTAAAAGAAAAATGGAAACTCCAATAAAATCAACTATCAAATCAAAATAATTTATTTGCTAGAGTTCATGTCAAGTAGATGTTTTAACAATTTTAGGAGTCCATTGATCTCAACCTGCATGCAGGTGTGCAAATTTTACAAATAACTTACATACCTAGTCTAGATTCTAAATTCTAAATTACATCATGTCAATTTTTATAACCTAAGAATTCTTTAATGGAGTAAAAACAATTATCTAAAAGCCATACATTTAGTCTACATTTAAAACTTTTTTCTTCTAAACATTTCAAATGATTAGGTAATGCGTTATAAATTAAGATGCACATGTTATACACATTATGTTCATATATATATTTCTTGCAAGGAGGTTTATATAACATATATTTATACTGAGATCGGTGATTGCAGTGTTTGTCAAAAAATTCAGGATGTGATCTTACAAATAGGCACAGAGTTTTTATGTATAAGCAGGGTAAAGGCAAAATATTATATTTCTTAAAAATAGGTACGCAGCTGTCTGTTATATATGCATTATCTATAGCTCGAACACATCGTTTTTGAACTCTGAAGGCCGTTATGATATCAACAGAATTATCCCATATTAATAATCCGTTGTAAGCACTGATGAAACATATCCATGGTATGCTGTCAGAGCTGTCTCAGTTGAAGCAGTTTGTCTTAATTTTTTTAAAGCAAATGCGAAAAGATCTAGTCGTTGGCAAATTATATCTATATGCTTTTTCCAATTTAGGTGGCTGTCTATATTTACTCCCAAAAATTTAAATGTATCTACTTATTCTATTTTCACATCATTATAGTTTATTTGCAGTGGAATCGGATTACAATTATATGAATAAAATTGCATTACTTTTGATTTATTAATGTTCACCGTCAAATTATTTAGCTCCATCCATCTAATTACATCATTTAAATCTACATTTATCGTATGTTCAAATAGATATTTATCTTTACATTTCATTAAAATAGTTGTGTCATCTGCATATAAGACACATTTATGAGAGATAGCTTGTGGTAAGTCATTAATGTATAATAAAAACAGCAGTGGGCCAAGAATACTCCCTTGGGGTACACCAGTGTAGATTATTTGCCATGCAGATCTAAACTTTTCTTTTATTAGAATGTTTTGGCACTGGGAGTATAAAAAAATATGAAATACTTTATCATCTCTAAAATGAGATAAATAAAGATTACCTTATTGACTATTAGCCATGCTGGCTGTTAGGACTACCACTCTTAATTTTCGATATATCGATACGATACTACTTTCTATACACTCAAATTCATAACTTCGTTCACTGGCAATCAATAGAGTAGAATATTGGTTGGAATAATTGACAAATTAGCAGTGATTAGCGTTCAAACAATATTCTACTCTATCGTCATGAGACGATGTTTTATATTTGGACATTTCGAATAGTATCGAATCGATATATCGAAAATTTAGAGAAGACACCCTACTATTGAGAAGTAAGTAGTACAGTCAACGACATGTCAAGCTTGGCACTCGCAGTGCGAGTCTAGCCCGTACGTGTAATGAAATAAGAACGGTGCAAAGTCCAATGTGTCAAGCTTGATGTGCTCTTGACTGTACATTTTTTACCAAGAAGAAAAAGCCAGGGCATCGCACTTTCCTTTGTTCAAATTAATGAACGAACATGAGATATTAAAGCCGGCAGTTAGTGATTATTATACAGCTTGATTTTTTATTTACCAAAAAAATTAAAGGATGATTCTGCCCATAAAACTGAACATCTTTTCCTTTAATTTTTGACCTCCCATAGAAACTTCATCAGCTGATAGCGCATTTTGTATGGGAGGTCAAATTTTGTTATTCGTATATCGACCTATGTTCCTTGGAAAAAGTTTTTCAGTTTCATGGGCATAATCATTTAATTTTTAATTTTTTTCAATCATTTAATTTTTTTCTGGTGAATAAAAATCACGCTGTATTTCAGTTTTTATTGACAAATTATCGTTACCCAATATGCAGATTGCAGACCAACTTACATAACTCAAAATATCTGACAAACAAATGCGCCTTCCTAATCAAAGATGTTGATATATTCAAAAATACACGAAAATCTGGTTTTTTATCATTCGAATTGATAAATTTGAATAAAAACGACAGTAAAGAAATATATTTCCAACTTAATGTGAATAGGTTGGTAGGCATATTGCCCTTAGGCACAGATTAAATAATTTGGTGTGTTTTAACACTCGTTTCTCGAAAAACTTGATTGCGATCCTTTGGAAAAGTGTCATAACTGTTTCCATCAAGTGTCTGCAACGTATTTATTTGTTTTTTTTTTTATATCGCATTTTAATATTACTAAGGAAGGGGCACAGACAGCTTCTTTGCTATGTGAAGAAGGACCAACCAACAAAAATACTTACGCATTTAATAGTACATTATTATGTAGGTTTGTGCGCTATTTGGGTGGCTGCGCCCGAGGTTCGAGAATTGCAGCCCGAGCCGCAGACGAAGGTGTAATGGAACCGAGAGTGTAATGACCAAAGTGCACGCGCTTTTTACGAAATTTTTGTACACATTTGCAAATAAAAACAATTTCCTGTTTCATTAGCAAATGTGTTGAAAAATCTTATTAGTAGATCTCTGATTCCAACAATTTATATTTTGTAAAGCCCCTTTTACTGCACAAGTACGAGTACCAATGATATTTTATTGACGTCTTTTGAACGTCGCAACAACGCTTTTGCCAATACGCAATGGCGTCTGTCTTTGTGCGTTTATTTATTGAAGGGGCAATTTGTCGTTCAATAAAAAAAACAATCCGATAGCGACGGGGTCTCGAACAAGAAATATGAGACAGCATTATGAGACAGTGAATTCTTGAAACACCACAATAAGTTTAATGTGAAAACAACTGTGTGGTTGCAATATATTCTAAACGTCAATTAAAACAATCTTTTAGACATTTACAAATAAACGTTGATTAGGTTTATTTTTACTACACAGTGAATTCTTGGAAAATACAATAACTGTTTGAATTGAAAGCAACTGTGAGTTTTATTCTTTGCTTTGAACATTAAGTAGGTAGGATCACTTTCATAATTTTGATCTATCTACCTTAATTACCTGTCCCTACCCGTGGGTGTCGTAAGAGGCGACTAAGGGTTAATGAACCAGAGGATGGGCATCAGCATCCTTCTGTGTATCGTATCATCTTACATTCTGCGGTCACCAACAACTGCGGTCCATGGTGCCAGCCGTAACGCTAACTGGTGACTATGTTACTTCCCCCCCACATTGTTTCAGCAAAAGTTTGAATTTTGGAGGGAGGTCCCGTCCTGTAGAAGACGTTTCATGGGATTTAAAGATGATGGTAAATTATTTTATGAATGATTGTATGTGTTTTTTTAAACACGACAATGTACCGAGAAAAGTTTTCCGTGAAAAGTACTTTGCTCATCTCCACCATCTCATCAAGATAATCTGTAATTTTGACGACGTGATGAAGGCAACTTTTTGTCATCAGGAAGCAGTGAAAAGATCATAAGGATAAGATAAGAAATTAATATAAAAGGGGAAGCTTAAAAGAGGCTCTTATAACTGAAAATATGAGTGTTTGATATAGAATTATCATGAGGAGAGAAGACCAGCATGTTATATAAAGTGTGATGAGTAAGAATATGGGTGGAGTGAGAGCGCGAGGTAGACCGTAGAAAAGGTGAAGCTGTGTGAAAGATAATATGAGAAAGAAGAAACGAATGTTTAGATAAAAGCCGAAAGACTGATATCAAATAAACTGGAATAAGTGCAGGCAGAAAATCACTGAAAAGCTTTTAAAATACGAGTAAACCCCTGAAATACGCAAAGTGAGTTATGTACTTATGTGCGAAATCTTGTAAGGATTACAAATTATCCGTCAACCCTGTCTTAAGTATAACAAATTCGTTTTCAACAAAACTAATTACGAGCGATGGATCCATTTGTTCACTTGATAACAAATGGATTTTCATTTGGAATCCCAATCGTTTATATCAACACCGCACTTGACAGATAGTCTCTGAATCAGGGCTATTCCTGTTGCATTTGATCGATTTTTTTTCTGTTTATATGGGCTTTCTCCTGACCCCGATCTAGCCCTAAGAACAGAGATGAGGTCGACGATGGTATAGAGAAAAAGCCGCGACTATTCACTCGCGACTTCAATAGATTCCAGTTATAAGAACTCGGGCTATAAGAACACAGGCGCAGGCAGATAATTCCAATCCTTAGTCGAGCCCAGTATTATATTACTCTATGGTCGAGCGCATTATAAAAGATGTTTCAAAGCGCTTTGTGCGAATGTGTGGAATATCAACCGAGTATGGGTTATATCCGCTTGTCTGATTCCCGATGGTAAAAAGGGGAATGGCGAGTAAGCTCGTGGAGCTCTTAGGTAAAGTAAGTCATACACATATTTGAAATTAAAGTACCTAATGGAAACTGAGTGTATAGGCAATACCAAGACGACTGAGACTGCAACAGTCACACAACAGAGCAAATAATTAGGAACCAAGAACTAAGCGGAACAATTTATAAATGACTTATCAAAACATGATTGGAGCCAATTCTTGAATATCACCAGATGATAAAGATTGATATTCGTTATTAAAAAGTAGTGGATAATTGTCAACTTTCGTATCTATTGTTTACTTTTAATCTGGTTTAATTTGAATGTTTAAAGTTTCAAAAGTGATTGTTTACGAATTGGCTCAATGAACTAGGAACAAATTGTTAAAATTAATGGAAAAGAAAAAAAGACGCAAAAATACCGCCAGAAGCTTCATTATCAACATTCATTACCACATCATCCTATTAAAACTCCACTGCTGGGCAGGGAGCTCCAGAGTTTCTAGCTAGGTGTGAGGATTTGGTACCCATCATCTGGTTCAAACTCCTTTAGTCGCCTCTCACGACAGCCACGGGTTGAGATGGGTCAGGGCCAGAAGCTTAGCTTTATTAAAATATCTCACTACACAGAGCTCTCAGATTTTTTGTACCTACCCAAAGTTTGTGGAAAAAGGCAAATAGGGATAAGAGCCAATAGGAGTAGCCCTCGCGAAGGCGACTCGATTCGATTCAGTCGATATTGAAATGCAAATATCGAATGCCTTGAGTGTTTGTCCAAGTTAAATTAAGCTCAGAACGAGATTGCTATGTCTTTGAATAAATCTTTTCTCAACACATTTTGTTCTTCAAAATTACTAACTCCGTTTTTTTTTTCAATTTTCTGGTCTTTTCTTGTCTAAAGCCACGATCACACCTAGCTGAAAAGAAAGACTTATTAAAGACTAATTCGGCATACATTGCTGGGAGGCTTGGTTATATTAATTGCAATATCCTTACTTCAACTAGCAATGTTTTCCGAATTAGTCTTTGAATTTAGCTAGGTGTGATCGTCGCTTAAACGGTTTTATAAACTTCCAATTGTGAGGCCTGCAGATATTCCAAATATGCTGTCAACACAAAACTTATCAATTGCGAGAGTGCAGAGTGACTATTAATTTGTCTATTTCTGACTAAGGTTTCGCATACATTCGTTCCTCAATGTTAAAGATCTTGCTAGGCTCGCCAAAATTCTCGGCAGGAATGTGAAGCGTCTTTGAAGTGACACAGAGTGTGATCCTTTTATTAGGGTTTCGTACCCAAAGGGTGAAAAACGGGACCCTATTAATATGCCTCCGATGCTAGGTAGACAGTTTAAATTGTCACGGATTATGTATTTATCTTGCCAAATAATAAATTTAATACGCTTTTCCGTGACTGCGATGGACGCGCAGTCACGGAACCTTCAGTGCGCGAGACCGACTTGCACTTGGCCGGTTTTTTTTTGTGAGACTACTTTATTTCGACATTACTTTGGTTGCGACATCTTTTAAACGTTTCTTTCTTTGAATCTAGAAGTTGCACTACACCCAGCCTACAGCCTTCGTATAAAAGTGTCCTCGTAGGCAGCAGTGGGCGAGACAAGTCCGACGAGGCGACAGTCGTAAATCGCAATAAACCCAACACTAGCACCGCCATCTGGTGTTGCCAAGTGTAAAAAATAATTTCGCGTTTTATCATTCGGGGAAAACTGCATCATTTGCATTCTTCTTATTATTGAACAAGACAAGTATATCTTTTAACTTAATCCATTGTTTACTGCTAACCAGTACATCATTAATTAGTACAAACCTGTATTAGGAATTAAGACACACCAGAAAAAAGCTCTGGTTATCAAAAATTGCCACTCAGACTCGGCACTAAAATGTATCTGATTCACGTGATACAAGCAATAACTAAAGGTACAATATATTTAATGCTGCTTTGAATAATGTTAAAATTCTGCCTATATCTGTATTGTCAAAGCTAGTTGGCAACACTGCAGCAATCACATCGCCAACCCATTCACCGGGGCTCGCGATAAATATGTCTATTTTGCAATCCGATGCATATGATTTTTGTATTGCCAACGCATCCTCTTTGTATTGCCGATGGTAAAAAAGAAAAAGAAGCGCTTTTTTCTCTTTGTCGGCAGTAACGAGCTTCTGATTTCGAACATGTTTCGAACAATTTGAACCTTACGTGAAGATGTTTGAGTGCGTGTAAGTTATCTGTGAGTTATGAGAACTTGTTTTGTCTTCTCGCTTGGTTTATATACGCCTTTTTAATGTTTTTTTTTTCTATTTTATTTCTAGAGACCTTACAGATATTCATAGGTACGTTTCATTCCTTACTTTTTGATACCTTCTTACTTACTTTGTGATAGTCGAGGTTTATTTGAGCTTGTTAATAATTATTTTCCTGAAATTTTTACACTCATATCAAACTAGTACATTATTTTTATAATCCATAATATTTTACCGAGTGCATTTTTGATGTGTAGAGTTTAAAAACAAAATCAGCTGCTTGATTGAAATAATACTAACGGCCTATATCTGACTTTTCATCTATTTCTCTGTAAACGTTGTCTTAATTATCTAACAGTTAATTTTGACCAAACATGGTGTCACTCACCCATAACTTCCTGCCGTAATTCTATTAAGCCAACTCGACTATATTAACGGTTAGCTAATCATCTAGAAGCAGGAAGTGGTTAAGTGATGATACTTGTATAATATCCTCTGTATATTTTCACATTAATTGGGACAATTTCGTCCATATCAATTATTTTTGTTTTGGTTATGCTTTAAAAATTCTATCAAAATTTTATCACAATCCTACACAACCTTGCACGAAAAATCATAAAAAAACTGTTAGTAATTTTATCATGTGAGTGAAATAGAATTTAGAAATTCACAAACAATGCCTTTAATTGGATAATTTTCATGCTATGTATTTTTTATATTTTTACTTAGGTTTAAAAGAGGGGTAGAGAAAAGATGGCCGAGTTTCATTTTTTATTTGTGTCAGTTAGTAATCTCCGCTAATACGACGATATGACTGAAAATTACCTACTCTATTGAGCGAGGTTCTTAAAATTGAAGAACAAAAATTTACGCTTAATTCGAAAAAAGGTTGCATGATAACGATGTTCCAAATAAATTGACTGACAGAACTAGGACTCCCGAAATCAGGGCATTTTTCGAGCAAACTGGTTTCGAATGTGATATTGGTTAAAAGAAAAGACCTCTTTTCAATTAGCCCTGACCCTCTCTGGACGGCTTATTAAAGCCGCGTACGGTACTGGACAACGTCTGTTACATCTTTCCAGTATAAAATGAGACGCGAAGAACTTAGTATTGTTCAAGCCTTAAGAGCGGCTTACACTGGTAACGTTTGCGACTTGTTGTCGACCGTACGCGCAAAAAGCACGAAGCGAGTCTCGTAATTGGCAGCCTCTTAGCTTGGCGTGCCCTGCATCCCACTAGATCACGGAAAAATCACCGTCGACCGACACACTCGACAATACAAACCCGTTCTACCGTTACCTGGAAGTAATTTCTTAAACGCACGCCGCCGGCCGGTCACCGCAGACGAAATGCCCATTGCCTACTCCACTCAACAACTTACAATGTGAGACATGAGCCGGCCATATTTACATACCAAACGCGGATCGAATTGGCGCGAAATTAATAAGCGCCCGGTTCGAATTTAGAACGTCCACGTTCGGAATTTGAAAAAGATTTTTCTTTATTTTTATTATTACAGTTTATTACAAACACGGCTTGCTTGAAAAACATTACAAGATAAATTAAAGAGTTTGTATGAGCCATGATTGTGAGATTTTGTGAATTATACCCTAAGATTATTCCACAGGGTTAACTCGCAGAATACAAATACGGACGAACATACAACTTTACTGTTATTTTTAACCAAAATATAATTTTATGTTTAATAATATAAAAGGCACAGTAGAATATTGTTTAACTATAGATAATAACAATTTATTAATATAATATTTATGTATGTTGTTTTCGGTGCTGACTTCGGCGCTAACCACAGGTGGCCTCTTGGTACAGGGTACGTTTTTGTCAATGTATACAGCCTGTGCAACCCCGTATATGATCATCAAAATAACGTGCATGAATCAACTGATGATTCACTATAGAATCACGACAAAAACGCCTTTAAGGTGTGTGACTTAAGTGCATGACGATTAATGATTATATTAACCATTGCATGATATCCCCTATAGATATGAATATGATACAAGCAACGTAAAGACGGTTGTCTGTTTAATGTGACACATTTGATGTTTCCATAATAATGAACGTTTCAAGACAATAGTGTCTTTTATATGTAACAAAAGCATTTATTTCCTTCGATAATATCAGCATTAAACATATTCCGAGGGAAAGGGAACTGTCGTGTTATCGCATGTAATGTGATGTTATAGAACATTGCTTTGATTCTATTTTCAAATTAATCTTCAAGATTTTGCGACTGTCACAAAGGGAAATGCCATTTTCGAATCCTTTGAAGCATTCCATCAATATTCCCGCGCCGCGCTATTATAGAAGCTTCCATTTTGAAACATAATGTTATGTTCTTTTTCTTTTTTCCAAACGGCTGTTAAATGGGACGATCGAGTGGCCAGTTCTCGTGAGATTGCAACTATCTGGCTGTATGGCATGGCATGAAGCATCTCTACATCCGTCGCCCTACTTATACGTCTATCTTCACATAGTGGACACTTTTCCTACACGTTTCTTTGTTGGTGTTCATTATGAAGATACTAGAGTTTTTGGCTATTGTACTCTCGACACAGTTTTTGTGGAAGAATGGAAAATGGAACACGTGTGGGAAGGGATATTACAGTGGACAAAATTTTCCCTTCTCTGCGAAACAAAAGGAGGAAAAATATAAGTTTCTCGTTGAAAGACCCATGCCATATTGTACGGAATTTATAAAAAGTGGATAACCTTCATCAAAAACTTTAAAAGGACGGAGAAACCCGGGTAGTTTTTTTGTAGATTTATTTATGTTTTACAAGTTTTTAATTGCCAAACATAATTGCTTTTGTATAAAAAAAATTGCAATTTGCAAATATCAAGTAAGTAAGACTATTGCGCAACTTTAAGTTTAATTACTTACTGCAAAAAAAATTACATTTTGTCTTGTACAGTGGCAATATTGAACTTTATTACACTTTGCCTATTTATACATACATACATACATAACATCACGCCTCTTTCCCGTCGGGGTAGGCAGAGACCACAGTCCTCCACCTGCTACGATCTTGACATACTTCCCTTGCTTCCTGTGCTTTCATCAATCCTTTCATACATGCTCGTCGGTTTAGGGTACTTTTAACCTGGCCTTTATTCAGAATTTCCTGAATAAAGGCCAGGTTAAAAGTACCCTATTTATGGCCGAGATTAAGGGGATATAGGTACCTAATTCGAATATTTCTGTAATCTTCATATCGTGGACACTTAATACTCAAGAACATTTTTGAATAATTAAATAAAGAAAAAAAGATCATTGACCTTTTTTTCTTTAATTTTATTATTTAAAAATAAAACCTCTGTAGGTACACACGGCAGCAAGCGCGTAGAAACAAACAACAGTATATGCGAACCAGCGCTACGCTACAAACGTCCGTAACCAGAGATCCGAAGTAGGGTAAGGTGCTTTAAGAGTGCGCGGTCTGTAAGAGTGCGCGGCTGATATCAGACGGGTTCTGTAAGCCATTTTTTGCTAACTTCAGTTGTGTTTTGGGGCTACAGTGAACGGGTACTCCCTGCCAAAAAATTATCTTAATTCTTGCAAAAACTTAGACTCCAGGTAAACCTATAGATTTTTGCTCGTTTTGATCTTATTTTTATGTGTTTAGCGATTATTGCTATCCAAAAACTATGCAGTAAACAATAATGGAAACTTTCTCAACTCTCAAGTTGTTCTATGGTCTTATCGTGAATAAAGAGAAAATGGATATGTTTCGCAAGAGATGTCGCCTCCAGTTCTCTATATTGCAGCAGGGTGAGATTACTAAGAGTGCGCGGTGTGGTTGCGCTTAAGAGTGCGCGCGCACTCTTACATACCACTTGATTTCAGTGTTGCGTTTTGTTGAAGCTTTGTTCCAATTACATACTAAATTTAATGACATCTTTATTTAGAGCAGGTTTGGAAAAAAACTATAGGCTAATCAAAAGAACTGTACACCCGAAGTACTTAAAGAAGCTCGGAATCTTATAGAAAAGGGACAATCAACATAGGTTGGTAGCTGACGCTCTTGGTATGCCATAATCTTCATTAACAATTTAGCTGAAGAGAGGTGAAATTGATTGATGATTTCATTCTAATTTTCATTCATTCATTCATTAAAGTGGTCAAAGAAGAATTTTGTGAATATATTAAACACTAGCTGTTGCCCGCGACTCCGTCCGCGTGAGGTTCAGAAAAAGTAGCTAATGACTTTTCCCATGGTTCAAACTATCTTCGTACCAAGGTTTTATCACAATCGGTTTATCGGATTAGTCATAAAAGCGTAACAGACAGACATACAGACAGACAGAGCAGTTCTCGCCTTTATATTATTAGGTATACAGAGTACCGATAATACGGATTTTTGTAAGTAAATTAAACACCTCTTGTTTACGTGTGGACTGTTAGGTCGCCCACTATCCTCGTAAGTGTAAAATCATAGTCGAATTCCACGCGGAGTAACGGGTACGGGTTTTGTTATTTCTTATACAAAACAAAGCCTAACTAAATCTGAGGCTCAGTCACTTTAGCTTCTGTGGCTACTGAAAAAAGAGCGGTACAAAGTCCAACGTGTGTAGCTTCACATGCTTTTAACTCTACATGTACCTACATACGAAACTGTTGGACTTCACTTCCGTACAATCTTTGTAACTTATCTCTCCCCTTAAAAGACAATTCCTAAAAAACAATGATTCACTGCTCTCTTTATTTTTTGAAGTATTTCGTTTCTAAGTACCTACTTCCTAAGTCTTCAAAACTTTTGAACTTTCATAATTATTTTTACATTTGTTGCACCGCCATGCCGACACAGGAATTTTTTTATTATTATTTTTGCAATATAACTAACTCTAGATTTTACCAATCTTTAGCTGTACCCACGACTTTTACACAAACAACTGGACCGGATCAAACGGAATTTTCAATAACGTATTTGGCTTTCTTCCGTACAAAATTATAAGCTTTGTTTGATTTCAGCTCGGTTTCACAGCTTGAAACTTTGAACTCGCCTATTATCTGTTTGAATGAACCGATTGCATTAAAAAAAGTTCAAATATTGCACGAAAGCAACCCAAATACGTTGTTGAAAACCCCGTTTAAGTCGTTCAAGTAGTTTGTGAGTTATTGGTGCGGCCGCTTAAAATTTCGCGAACCTTCTGTCTGAGTGAACCATTTGCAATGAAATAAAGCTTATATGTTGCACAGAAAGAAGCCCGACGCGTCATTGAAAACCTCGTTTAACTTTGAACCAGTTCAGTAGGTGAGTTCTTGGTTCTGCAGCTTGAAACTTTGCGTATCTTCTGTCAGAGTGAACTTTTCGCAATGAAACTAAGCTTATTTATTGCACAGGAGTAAGCCAAACGCGTTATTGAAAGCCACGTTTGAATCTGCTCAAAAGTTTTTGAATTATTCGCGCCTTCGCTTGAAACTTGCGGAACTTTTATCTAAGTGGACCGTTTTCAACTAACCTAAGCTTATATGTTGCACGGAAGTACCTAATCCAAGCACGTCATAGAAATGCCAGTTGGAATAGGTACAGTAGTTTGTGATCTATTGGCGCCGCCTGTTGAAACTTCGGGCATATTCTGACTGAGTGAACCGTTTTCAATGAAAGTAAGCTAAAAAGAATTAAGATAAACACGTTATTGGAAACCGTTTAAATCCGTTTAGTAGGTGCCGCCCCTTGAAACTTAGTGTATTTTATGTCTGAGTGAACTGTTTGCAATGAAACTAAGCATACATGTTGCTTGGAGTAAGCCAAATACGTTACTGAAAACCTCGTTTTAATCGGTTCAGTTATTTGTGAGATATTGGCGCCTCCGCTAGAAATTTCGCGCACCTGTCTGAGTGAGCCGTTTTCAATGAAAGTAAGCTAATATGTTGCAAAGAAGTAAGCTTGTCAGTTTTATGAAAACCCCGTTTGAATCCGTTCAATAGTTTGTGAGTTATTTGCGCCGCCGCATGTAACTTAGCGTACCTTCTGTCTGAGTGAACCGCTTGCAATGAAACTAAACTTTTATATTGCACAAAAGTAAGCCAAACTCGTATTTGAAAACTCAGTTTGAATCGGTTTGTGAGTTATTATCGTACAGGCAATTTGATACTTTACATTAGTGTAGCTTCTGATCGAGTGAACCGATTTGAATGAAACATAGCCTATATGTTGCTCAGAGCTAAGCTGAATCTATCTGAGAAAACCGCGAGAAAATCCGTTCAGTAGTTTCGGAGTTTATCGAAAACATACAGACAGACAGACAGACAGACAGACAAATAGTTCAGAAAACATATTTTTGAGTTCTATTGGTCGTTTCTTGTCGCCCACACAATTTTTTTTACAAATTTATCAAAAGTACAGACACGCGGTTTCTACTCTTTTATTATATGTATAGATATGAAGATGTTCATTGGATTGACAGCAAAACGTTTGAAGGAGTTAGCTTATGATTTCGCCGTACAAGATAACATTAGTTACATTACAACACACAGATTTTATAAAAGGAAAGAAAACTAGCAAGCAAAAGATGGTTAAAAGGATTTTTAAGTTGCGCACTCTTACCAAACCATGCGCGCACTCTTACTCAACCAGTTGGGTAAGAGTGCGCATTTCTCTTTTTTTTTATTTAGCTATTTGTGCCAAAACTGATTGGATTTGCAATGGAATTTTTAAGGTGTTTTGTTATTAGATATATAAAGACTCATAAAACATAGAGTTGATTTTCGTACCCCTAATACTTTTTTTCTTATAACATCTCATTTGAAAAGTGCGCACTCTTGGAGCACCTTACCCTATTTCCACCGATGTGTACTAGTAAAACGTAATATGATTACCTTCTCTCTGGGTACTAATAACTGTGACAGTTAAAAAAAACATCACTGACTACAGTGCGACAAGGCTTATAATGAACGCGGGTGGGGCGCTAGTTTGTATGAAGAGAACTATCAAAAGTGACGTTTCACAAGGTGGTGGTGTTAGTTCCTTTTTTTGCCACGTACATTATAAGCCTTGTTGCACTGTACGACGTAGACCACGAAGTTACGTGTTCCAGCTTTATGCACCGTGTACAAGAGCCTTTGGTTACTGTTTAGCAACAAGTTTCTTTCGAGTAACATCTTGTCGTGGACGAAGAACCTACTACATGTAGATTCCGACAGATTTTGCGCTCAGATTCTGCTGCTCTACCTAAACTAAATTGTTTTAGTTTTTTATCGTTTCAAGCAAACGCTAGGATTATGAAGTTGAAGTCCATTTATGCCCATGAATGGGATTCAAAATTCATAAACCTTGCGTTTGAAAACTTTTGATAGTCTTCAAACCGATCTTATTAAGTTTTCGGTCCTATCTGAAATTAATTGTCCAACAACATTAAATGAAAAAATTAGAAGTGCTGGTCTGAGAAGTTTAGACAACAAACATATGTTCATAATGCCTAAAGTTAATAATAAGTTCGGTATGCGAATGGATGAAAATCTATTTATTACCTACATATGTTAATGAGCTACCACTGGAACTACAAGACTCGTACCTTAAGAATAGCAATTATTATAACACATTAAAAAAAACATTATTATAGCACCTAGCACCTACCTATGTACTTTCTGTGTAAACTGTAATCGCTTTAATTAACGACTCTTCAGTACCCAGTTAAACCTGATGGGTTTTCGTGGTACGGAATTTAGTTTCACAATATGTGATTTCTTGATAGTACAATAAATAAAAAAATAAAAAATCTAGAACGAAAATCTCTGTGGACGAAACCACTTCAGTTTTCCGTTGCATACAGGCTGTATATTCTGAATGTAGGTAACAATCCAGTACCTTCAAGCCACCGGTCTCGGTTACTTTCCATAAAGGCCCACGGCCAGCGAGCGGCCCACACTAGCTTGTATCGAAAGTGTATTCATTGAGAATTATTTACTACCAACTCATTTGAGAAACTGGAGGCGCCGCCAGCCACCACATTAAACTCAAACAGATTGGTTTAAATACAATGTTACAACACGTTCAGAACAGTCTGTCTATGACTGTTATTTTCCGCGCATGGGTGACAGGCGGAGAACCAATGAACGATTCGCTCGCCTACTTGGGGGAGCCGCGCTCACCCCCGCGACTCATTTTTTGAATTCTGCGCATTAACGGTCACAGACGAAGTTATTTTGAGCGCAGTATACTCGAAACATACTCTGAACCATTTTTCCTTAGAAAAATGGAACATAGTGGCTTTTCTACAGGTAGTTATGAACTTTCCACCTACTTTTCATGGGGGACATATTTTTTTCTTGTTTATCGAAATTGTTCAAAATGTTCAGAGTACTAGAAATTGGCCAAAGATTCATTATTATTCATGGCACTAATACTAACCTGAGGTTTGACTTACAACAAATACTATTAATGTAATAGAGACTTTATCAATAGATTCCAGAAAAGCCTTCAAGATCGAGAATCTCGAAAGAAGAAACGAAAACTGTCCAAAAGAAAAACATTTTCGTCGACGGGATCAAAACAAACTCAATTTTCATCAATTTTCCGCAGTTTATTTACAAAGTTGTTTGCTAATCTCGGGAAACTGACATTGATTGCCCTGTAGTCGAGATCGCGAAGTTCCAACAAAAAACTTTGCCAAACTTCTATCATTAAAAACGATTTTATCAGCTAAGGAACTTTTTGCTCTTTAGTTAGTTGACGAAGAAGTTTTCGTTCTGGGAAGATTTCAAAGATTCCGTAGAGTAACTCGATTTTCGCGCGCAAAGCTCGGTTTGCGCGGTTGACGCATTGCTCTAAGCAAGTTTCAGTTTGGAATGGCTTTTGAATATTTTGATTTTAATATGTAGGGTGTCGAGCAGCGCAGGACCGGTCGTCATGGAGATCTTTAGGGGAGGCCTATGTCCAGCAGTGGACGTCTTCGGCTGATATGATGATGATGATGTAGGGCGAAAAACAAAATAATTTATTTATTAATGTACAAAAATATCCTATAAATCTATCGATTTTTTCACTATAAATACTAGGTTTTGGGTAACACAATTGTAAACAACTTTTGAAGAAACTCTTCATTTATATTTAAAAAATATTACTTACATCAATAAAATCTCAAAAATTAGCCCCATATTGGTTACAACCCTGAATTTGAAAACATAAATGTTTTCCAACACCATTTTCTATTTTAACTAAAATGACGTTTTGAATTTCATCAAATACATCTTGAACAGTTCACGACACAAAAAAGTGAAGTATCATTTGTATTACCGCCAATCAATTTCTTTCAAAATAATTCTGACCTAAATTCGATGATCTATTTTAGCGTCGTGGTGCCTATTAGCGGGATTTTGTTGTTATCCGGGATTATGGCATCCCTCCACCAATATATCGCGAGGTTTATGGGATAGAAAATACTGCTTTAAAAGCAAGATAATGGATAAACAATATCAGTGGATAAGCACCATAAAGTGTTATTGGGGTTACGTTAAAATACAGGGTGTTAATTTGATTGCGTGCCATAGCTTAGGGGCGGGATCAGTATCAGAAACTGAACAATTTTTCCCAAGGAACATAGGTCGAAATACGAAAATATTTTTTTGACCTCCCATAGAAAATGCATTATCTTGTATGGAAGGTCAAATTTGGTTTTTCATATTTCGACCTATGTTCCTTGGGAAAAGTTGTTCAGTTACTGATACTGATCCCGCCCCTGAGCTATGGCACGCAATCAAATTAACACCCTCTATACACGTCTTACATCATTGATAAGATAATATCATGATAATGAAGAATAAATAAAAAGAAGAAATCATGATAATAGTTTCATTTCTATCAAGATGTAAAAGAAAGTGTATGTCAACCCAGAAGGATGTAAATCTACGGTAAAAAATAACCAACCATACAAAATGCGCTATTAGCTAATGCAGTGACTATGGAAAGTAAAAAATGAAAACTTTAGTTTTTCAAGGTTAACGAATCTTTAGAAAACTGCCGGATTCAGGGTCCAAGGAGATGTTGAAACTACGTAGAAAAGTGCATTATTAAATTATAAATAGTCGTTGATTTTCGGGTCATTCTCACTTCTTATTGAATGCCGTAATATAATCATTAGCTATGGACTGGTCTAGAGACTCTAGAGTGTATTTAATTTATAAGAGCTGACATACTATAATAAAGTGTTCAGCTATATAAAAGGTTGTGTTAAAAATTGCATCATTGGCGATGAAGTCACTCCTTATGAGACTGGTTTTACAACCGTTATGGGTACGTTGTATACTACAGAAGATATTTATAATGTTTGCTATGGTTATATGTATGGCCGTTGAAGAAAATCTGAATTATATCAACATTGCTCAAAAGGGATATAAAAATGTATGGCGCAGGGTTCGTAAAATCAGAAGTATCATGAAATCAACGCTCCATTATATCATCATCATACATAAGTACATAGCATCACGCCTCTTGGAGACCACAGCCGCTCAAAAGGGATATACCTAAAAATGTATGGCGCAGGGTTCGTAAAATCAGAAGTATCATGAAATCGACGCTCCATTATATCATCATACATAGCATAACGCCTCTTGGAGACCACAGCCCTCCACTTGCCATACTTCCCTATCTTGACATACTTCTCTTGCTTCCTGTACTTTTATCAACCCTTTCACAATATACGCCCGTCGGTTTAGGGTATAGTGTAGGCAACGAAGCAGTTGACCTCAACATAAATTTCTCAGGCAGATTTTATTTGACAGGATGATAAAGAATCATGAATTAAATGTAAATTCAAAACATCAAAAAAAAATAACAAAAAATGTTGATACATTTTTTGTAATTTTTGTATGGAAAAATTAAAAGTACCGATTTTATTTTGGATTTTTTTATAGAAGGTTTTTCTCATGTAGTGTAATACCCCAGCAAAGTTTCATCGACTGAGGATTTAATGCGGGGGTCTTCATACAACGATCCGCTTCGTTGCCTAGACTAGTACTTTTTAGTGTGATTGATTCAGTAAAACGTAAAATTTTGCATAGACAACCCTTTGCGATTGACTCAATAATCTAAAGTGCAATTGAGAAAAGAAGAAAGAAAAGAAACTGGCAAAGTGAGAATCTATTTGCTACTGTAGTTATTAACCTAAACCTCTTAGTCCAACTGGCACTTGGCAGGTTTTTCTCTCACAGATTTTGTACCCTTATTTACAGGAATCTAGAATAAAGTGGCAAAAACTTAAACAGGTTTCTTCAGCATACTCTCCACTCCAGTCTGAATTAATTATCCTTTTCCATGTCCAATATGTACAGTCAACGACAGGTCAAGCTTGACTCTCTAGCCTGTACGTCTATTGAAATAATAACGGTACAAAGTCCATTGTGCCAAGCGTAATGTTCTCTTGACTGTACCTCGGCCAAGGGTAAACTCCTACTACAAAAAGCCTCGTGATCAAATTAGATTAAAGAACGTAAGCGTATTGACCTCATTACTGAAGTAGATACTACACCTACTCCCTTCAGGGACAAAACGAATTTAATGGAAACTCCAGTAAGCTGATTAAAACAGTACCTACCTTCTTACTATAGGAATTCATAGTACTTTTCATTATGGGGTTATACAATGTATATATCAACCCAGAAGGATGTGAATCTGCCCATGAAACTGAACAACTTTTTCAAGGAACATAGGTTGAAATACGAAAAGAAAAATTTACATCATACAAATAGCGCGCTATCAGCTGATTCAGTTTCTATGAGATGTCAAATTTTTTTATGTTTGGACCTATGTTCTAGCTTCATGGGAGATTCTCATCCTCAGGGTTGGTATACAATTTATGTTACACCTCGTGGGCCTGAAAAGTGACGATAAGCCTCAGGTTTTTCCATGCTACACATATTAATCATCACTCTAATCTAGAAACAATAGTCTAATCTCACATTTGATATTCACTTTATACTCAAACCGTGAACATGATATTAACGTTTCCTTGCAAGTATTACATTACTTATTAGATATTACTTGTAATTCCGTCCTCGTACTATATACATGTCTGCCTACTAATTAATAATGTACTCGCCTACGTTCTCACACTACCGGACTATCAATGTACTATCCATTGCCGGCTATCTCCGCAGATTTTGAAAGACATCTTAATGACGTCTGTGTCTACTGAAGGACAAAGGTCTTCCCTAAAGATACGCAGTTCTGTTTTATTAACTCCAATGCTGACGGTTGTTTCTCTGCGCATGGCTGACACGTAGAGCCAGTGAACGATTCGCACTCCTTTCGTCCATCTGTCACGCGCACTCCCCACTTATTTTGAGTTCTGCGCATTAACGGTCAGCGTTGGAGTTATATAAATCCCCAATATCCACAAGTCGCGGACTTTCCACGCAGGTTTTGCGCAGCAGCTTTTGAGTTTGACCGACTTCACAATATCTCGGTTTAAATTGTGAGGGGCTATCCATGCTAAGTTTTCCGGTTTTTAGGACTGTAGTTTAAGGTTGCCGTTGTAGAACTCTACAATCTATTCAATGCGTCTAATCTACTGCAGGATAGAGGCCTTCCTTAAAGATATCCAAAACCCGTGGTTAAAAAACCATATGAAATGGCTGAAATGTTTAATGTTACAATGTTTTCTTTTGCATGATTATATACATGACAGTCAAAATATGTCGTCAATTATAGTAAATCCAAGGAGGTTTTAGCGAAACATGGTAAAACCTCCTTGAGTAAATCTATTTGAAGGTTACCGTAGCTAATTTGAGCACATTGAGCACATCAAAGGTTCTATTATTAATACTACCATCTTTGGTGATTGTAGCACAAGACAGCAATGGAAGCAAATGTTAATTTGCTTTCAGATCACGTTATATGTAAATTATGCGTGGGCAAGTTTCCTGATAGAGTCGCTATAATATTAATAAGATGATTCATTACGCCCGGTTTTCTTTTTACTTCTTTTATCTGCTGTAGTTTCTTGCTAGAACTACGCCACTTTTTTACTCGTACTAGCTGGTTTAAGTTACCAATTGAATCCTTTACCTATAAATAGCGTTTTTTATACGTAGGATTCTTACCAGTGGGCGTTATAATATTTATATATTTTTTTATAAATATGTATAATAGATTTTTCTTTGAAAAATGTTAAAAAAGAAATAGAATGAAAAGTAAAATCTTAGATTAACGAAGGCAACGACCACACAGCCCGATAGACGCCTAATATCTTAGTTTCTATAAAGAAATAATTCTGTCAACGCATTGAGATAAGTTTCTTTATATTTTACTAACAACAATATGGAGTTAATGTGAAATAAATATTACATTATTATTATTGTGGTTGAAAAGAAAAATCTTAGATTAACGAAGGCAACGACCACACAGCCCGATAGACGCCTAATGTCTTAGTTTCTGTAAACAAATAATTCTGTCAACGCATTGTGGTAGTCGGGTCGGGGGAACAGCAAAAATATACACACCATCTTATAGTACAAGCCATTTTTCGTGTCTGTTATAAATAACACTTGTATTTATTTGTTCACAAATGCACGAGATGTTCACGGGTCCAGGACGAGGTCGGTACTGAAGTAAGACGTATATATGTCTAACGAGTTGCCAGAAAGGGTTCGCCTTACATGAGGTGTCTATTCGGCTGTGTGGTCGTTAAACGAAGGTCTTCGCGTGGAGACCTATTAAAATTTAAGAGAATAATCATAATTCATAAGGATTTTAACCCGGACGTCTATAGTCTTTCCAGGTTTAAGTTATACTCGTACCATTATTACCACTTAGCCTCATTATTTGATAAATGTGAGTAGTGCCCCCTGCCCTCTCCCCCTCCCCTCCCCACACTTCTTACACTCCTCCCCTCACCCTCTGACTCATCGAAAGCTCGATGTAGCACCAATTAACGTCAGAGGGCCTATATCCACTTTGCACAAAATGACTCTTGAACGAAAACATAGACGTAACCAATCCGCGTCAAAAAAATCACATTCCATACAAAATGCGGTGTCATCTAACGCAGTTTCTATGGGAAGATTTTTAGGGTTCCGTACCCAAAGGGTGAAAAATTGAACTCTTTTAGTTTTTTCTTATTCGGCCTTTGCTTTTTGGGAAAAGTTGTACAGGTTCATACATAACATCACGCCTCTTTCCCATCAGAATAAGCCGAGACCACAGTCCTCCACCTGCTACGATCTTGACATACTTCCACCTCCTCTACTCTCATCAACCCTTTCATACACGCTCGTCGGTGCAGGGTAGGGACAGTTCTATTGGCAGATTTTTATCCTCCAGGATTGGTGTATATCCCTTTTGTTACACGTTGTAAATACCGGGTCTTTTATTTTAAAAGTTTACTACCTAGGTAGTAACTTTTATGACGGGCAATAAAATTAAAAAAGATAGGTTGCATTATCTACCTATCTGTGCCCATCTTGCGTACTCTATGGCTACTATCAAAGTAGTTGTAAATTATATTTAAAGTGCTTCTTTTATCTAGACAGATAAAATACATTAGCAGCGATAAAATGTAACTTATGATATGTACACACGGTCGCACATCAGTAGAAACACTTTTGGACCTTATGGCGTGGTAATAGAGTTGAAAAAGTTTCTACCGACAAGCGGTTGACCGTACCTATAGATTCTGTTTATAGTTTTATACGGTTAAATGATAATCTTTGAACAACCGTTTAGCCGGCCGGGGGGACAACATTCGACTCAAACAAAAAATTGTGTTTTCAAGGTTAATATTTCGCAAACGGATCCCTAAATCGTAAAATGATCTTAGTAGACTTACATTATTTTTAAAAGACCTATCTAACGACACCCCACAGTATGGGGTAGACAAGAAACAAAAAATCATCCACACTTTACTTATCCTAAAAAAAAATATTCTTCAAAATTTTGTTCTACCTCGTTTGTTGGCGTGAATGAAATGTATATCAGTACAAAACTTCTGTGTCTTTGAGCTAAGCCGCGGACAGACAGACAGACAGACGGACATGACGAAACTCAAAGGGTTCCTTTTTGACTACGGAACTCTTAAAATGGATTATACGACATCCCATAGTAATGTATGATGATCTAAATTTCGTACAAAAAATTGAATTCATCGAATACTATTCGCAAAGACATTTCGTCGTGTGGATTTAATCTCATTAGACACAGTCAACTAAACCACTAAACTATGTCAATCCATCGACAAGGTGTAGTGTAATCTGATCTATTATAGAACCTAGATCGAATCAAGATCTAGCTCTAACCTGATAAGGTACTGTAAAGTTTCCCATTTGCCACCAAGCTATTTCAGTTACGTCAGAAATAATATGCGCAATGTAATTTCACTGCAAGGAATGTGGGTATCTGGTATTAAACTTTAGTTTGTCCCAGATCTTAAATTTTAGGATCTTATAGTATCTGGTTGTAATTTGCGATTGTTGATGAAATACTCGTAAGTTTCAAACGCAGACATATCAGATATCACACACGACGCAATTTAGTGTGTTTATGATGTATCATAATCTGGTACTAGAGGTACATTCATTAGTTACTATTCGGTTTCAGTTTCGTTGTGTGTGATTCCTGATAAGACAATAGATCTGAAGCCTGAAACCTGAAATAGAGTTGCTTTGCGTTGCGTTTGCGTAGCGCCTCGTAATCTGAAAAAAAAGTTAATGTTTCACTATCATCTATCTAGGAATCTAATCAGCAAGCATCCGCCCCTAGGCCTCTTCTAGGTCCCATGCAGATCTTAGGATAAAAAGACGTAGATAGCGCAGGGCAGTACAAAACAGTATTTCTATTTTTAGTTTTCTTCGTAATAAACTGAGAGGGAAGACGCCTTCTGACCAGTACTATCTACGTCTTAGCTTACGCTCACCTTTAAAGTTGCATATCGTGCGAACAAGTCTCGAGTTTACAACCTCAACTCTATGAAATTTGACGTCTCAGCTAACACTCACACTTAACCGGCACTTTCCCGCAACAGACACACTGTCGTCTGACTATCTGGCTGATTGTCGGCCTACCGAACGCTTTCCAGTCCTTTGTCGCCGCTCCGTTACCGCCCTGGTCCACCGTCCATCCTCCCGTATTGCTAGGTGTCCGTTCCTGTCGACTCCACAGCCACTACAGCTTCATAATTCTTTTACCGATATTTTGCACCTTAGATTCGTTCTAAGGTTCTACGAGTATTTTCACCGAAACGTCTAAGAAACAAGCAACTTGTGCATTGTTATATGCTCTATAATTCATAATTTTATGTTTAACATTTGGCATTTATTTGACATCGATTGTTGTTAAACCTAGATATTATCTGAAGTCTGATTAGAATTTACGCAGGTCACAATTCATAGCGAATTGGCTGTCTCAAACTTATTCACGTAAATCGTTTAGATTAGTTCTAATAAAATTGGCATAGTTCGTAAATTAGGTGTTATTTATGTTTCAGTAAATCTTGTTTCATATAATAGCTGATATGCCTATTATGATTTTGGGACAATAGATCCACAGCTTTTAACCTACTTAGAAATTGATTTTGCAGAGGTAGGAGATACACGAGATAGGAGGTACACTCAACAGCACATCAGTAGAAACACTTTCGGACTTTATGTCATGGTTATAAATTCTTTATCATGGATCGTACCAGTCAAATTTTTAACTGATATATGTTTGTTATTTTTAATATTATATTTATCATACAAAAAAATCTCTAATAAAGCAAGTCTGTCATTGTAAAGAATAGATAAGTTGTACATATAATCGATTTTCGTTTAGTCCAACGGTTACCAATCTATTTTGCAGCCATGAAACTATATCCAGAGTATATTTGACGGGAAGAATAACATTGTTTTACAAACTTGTTTTTTCTAACAGCTTTAGCCGATTGTTTTTGACATAGCTGCATAATGTGTTGGTAAAATTAATAAACGACAAAATGTATCCTATTTATTATCCTAGATTCGGCAAATATGTATGTAAGAATCTCTTGTTAAGTCACCATTTAAACTAACAAACAATCCCATGCAATTTCCTGTCCATGATAGTACGAGGCAGTTAACTGAGATACTTTATGCCCTGACAACCTCTAGCCCCAAGCTTTGCCACACAACTTCCCTCCAACTTCCAACATCCCAGTTTCAATTATAAATTCGCCACAAAGGGTGCGGCGTATATTATCAAGGACTTCAAGTTCAATGTTATTCGAAAACAAATAAGTAATAACTAAGATGAGCAGAAACTTACCCTTTTCAGTTATCATTTTAATCGTCAGTACCTGGGCGACCGAGCTTCGCTCTATAACAGCTGCCTCAAGATTAAAATATAATCGGTTGAGCAAGCTGTGCCACTCTCCAACAGATGGCGCTGTAGGTTTTTGTATAAAACGCAAATGCTTAAAAACGCGGGGAAAACGAATTTTTCCCAGACCTAGTAGTAAGGGTGATGAAGGACAAATTTCTATATGATTTGCTCATGTCTGCCTCTTTGACTGATGATAAGGAGCATCCTCTAGAAGATACAAAAAATATTGGCGGACATCCACACCCCTGCGTTTTTGAGGAATTAAGTTTTAACTATTTTGAAATTTGACAATGAAACGTACACCTGGCAGACTATGACTATCTGATTAAATACAATGTATGGAACCCCAGAAAAATGGTCTGCCACCATAATAGCCCTGCTTCGTAAAGTTACAGCTCTCCAAAATGCCAAAATTCACGACTTCGTCCTGTGATAATGCAGAGCCCTGCATGTCTGCCTCTTCGATTTTCTACATCTTCAGAAGTATTTTAAACAGGAGCCACAAAGGCAGACCAAAAAAACATTATTTAGTATCTTATTTTAATTTTTTTTGCTTTAGATATAAAACGCAGCGACGCATAGAAAAACTTGTAAGGACCAAATCGATTCGTATTGAGCTGATCTATCATCCCTATTAATATGAATCATGAGCAAATCATATACCCAAATTGCAGCCAGCACCCTAACTATAGCTAGATAGATTTTTCGCCCCCAAAAACCCCCGTATGGTAAATTCGATCGAAATCGTTAGAGCCGTTTTCGAGAGTTACAAATATATATATAAATATTGCTCGTTTAATAGTGTACGATATCACATCAAAAGTAAAGCAGTATGCTTGGGGGTTCCAGCACCCAAAATTTCATAATGGGCGGGTTTTTTTTCGGCCGTTTAGTATCTCGGTTTAGATTTTTTCACGAGCATCAAAGGTTGTTTAAAAATCGGCGTGACACTCAAATATCAGTATTTTATGTTCTTTTTGAAATACACGAAATAGTTTGTTGTCTTAATAAACAGAGATGCAAATATGACACATTTTCAAACAGAATTTCTTGAAAACGAATAGTTACATATTGCCTGTTAATATTAGGTCTTTACCTATGAAATTGCCGTTTTGTATGGCGAATTTTAGGTAAACTCAATTTTCAGTACTAACATTTTTGCATTTTTCTTAGGAATTATAAATCCAATTATTTTAATTTTTTTAAGCATTATTTAGAAGGCATTAAGCTAACAGAAGCTTAAATTTAATTTTCGAAAAATATTATCTGTAAAAAAATATAACGAATCTAATGATGAAATCGGACGACATTTAAGACGAACAATTTTCAAACCTTTAATTTTATATATCAAACTAAAAATAAAAACTTTATTTTATGCGTAAATTGATAACCTTGAAGTCAACTTTCAAATATAAATCAAATGAAAAAAATAGCATTAGAATTATAGGAATTATGATCTCATTAATCTGTAAGAAAATTTCGGCAACTTCATAGGTAAAGACCTATTACTACCTTTACAATGGACGAATAATAACCTTTACCCAACCAATCTCACTAACATTATAAATGCGAAAGTATGGATGTTTGTTTGTTTGTCCCACTATCACGCCTATAAACGGCTGAACCGATTTCGATGAAATTTGAAGGTCAAGCTTTAGCATATAAGCTACAATTTATCCCGAAAAATGAATGGTTAATCGACCTATGTTCCTTGAGAAAAGTTGATCAGTTACTGATGCTGATCCCGCCCCTGAGTTATGACACGCAATCGAATTAACACCCTGTATAACGCGATCGAAATCACGGTTAAAAGCTGGTGAATCAATTCTTTACCACAAAACAAAAACAAAACCCGCGGCTCAGAAGATAATAAGACATCCTTACAAAACATGTTTATTCCACTAGCCCTGTCTGTAATCCTTGCAACACGTTATCGTATGACGTTTCAATTAAGAATCACAGATTAAACACAAGTACCACAAGCCGACGAGCGAAGCCACCGGCCGGCTTTGCGGCTTGACGTCTCATTATCTGATGCGTATCATGTTTTTACTGTACAAAGGCATTACGACTAACTTTAGTATCTACTCTACTAGCTTTTATCCACGACTTCGTAGGCATATTAAATATATGATTTTTTTTTTATATACCAGTGTTTAAAAACTATTAACTATCAAAGGAAAGAGTTTCATTAAAATAGGTTCAGTAGTTTTTGCGTGATGGTCGAACAAACAAACAATCAGACAAAAATTCCAACAATCTGCGATTTTGATTCAGGGCATCGTAGGGAGGGGGGGGGGGGGGGCATCGTATGTTGTAGGTACTTGGAATGAGGACGATGCATTTATTTCAAATAGTACGACTATATTGTCAATATCATGCTTACCTATTTTTCACTACTCGTTATCTTGCATGTGTAATATGTTTACAACGGGTTTTGCGATGTCTTTCATTCATTAAACATCTTAACAAAACAGTTATATTGTAACTCGATATCCCTCTCACGAATACTTACGTTCCATTTTAAGCTAATGCTGATGCTTTGCGTTGTAGAATAGATAGGGATTGTGATAGGTGTTGAAGTCAGCCATTAATTCCCCCAGTCTATTCCACTTGTATTCTTTTGGATCTGATAAAAGATTAAATCTACATACGGTGTTTTTAGTACTTTTAGCACGTGCACAGCTTGCGGTTCCCTTTAGTCTTTTATTGCGTTTTAATTTTATTTTTCTGACTGAGTCTATGTAACATGTAGCTCGAAACAGTATCTTAATTTATTCTTTAAACATTCTCTATTCTTATCTACATTATTTTCTTATAGTTCCTAAGCCGTTCCTGTAAACACTAGGCTCATAACATTCTAGGTCCATGACTTTGTTGTGAGGAAACCTACAAAGTATCTTTCAGTAGTCATTATAACATCCCATGAAACGTCCACTGCAGGACAAGGAGCTCCCTCCAGAACTCCAGCAAAAACGAGTGGCACTTTCGAGGGGATTTTCCATAGTCACCACGCTTGTAGATAAGCGTTGCGGCTCATGACCGTAGTGTGTAAGATGGTACGAATGGTACGATACACAGAAAGATGGTGATGCCCAACCTCCAGTTCATAAGCCCTTAGTCACCTCTTTCGACACCCACGGGTAGAGATGGGTTGAAACTATTCTTTGCGGGCACCACACGAACGTAAGACACCCACGGGTAGAGATGGGTTGGTACTATTCTTTGCGGGCACCTGACGAACGTAAGACACCCACGGGTAGAGATGGGTTGGTACTATTCTTTGCGGGCACCACACGAACGTAAGACACCCACGGGTAGAGATGGGTTGGTACTATTCTTTGCGGGCACCACACGAACGTAAGACACCCACGGGTAGAGATGGGTTGGTACTATTCTTTGCGGGCACCTGACGAACGTAAGACACCCACGGGTAGAGATGGGTTGGTACTATTCTTTGCGGGCACCACACGAACGTAAGACACCCACGGGTAGAGATGGGTTGGTACTATTCTTTGCGGGCACCACACGAACGTAAGACACCCACGGGTAGAGATGGGTTGGTACTATTCTTTGCCGGCACCACACGAACGTAAGACACCCACGGGTAGAGATGGGTTGGTACTATTCTTTGCCGGCACCACACGAACGTAAGACACCCACGGGTAGAGATGGGTTGGTACTATTGTTTGCGGGCACCACACGAACGTAAGACACCCACGGGTAGAGATGGGTTGCTACTATTCTTTGCCGGCACCACACGAACGTAAGACACCCACGGGTAGAGATGGGTTGCTACTATTCTTTGCGGGCACCACACGAACGTAAGACACCCACGGGTAGAGATGGGTTGCTACTATTCTTTGCCGGCACCTGACGAACGTAAGACACCCACGGGGAGAGATGGGTTGCTACTATTCTTTGCGGGCACCACACGAACGTAAGACACCCACGGGTAGAGATGGGTTGCTACTATTCTTTGCCGGCACCACACGAACGTAAGACACCCACGGGTAGAGATGGGTTGCTACTATTATTTGCCGGCACCACACGAACGTAAGACACCCACGGGTAGAGATGGGTTGCTGCTATTCTTTGCCGGCACCACACCAACGTAAGACACCCACGGGTAGAGATGGGTTGCTACTATTCTTTGCCGGCACCACACGAACGTAAGACACCCACGGGTAGAGATGGGTTGCTACTATTCTTCATTGCAGTAGTAAGTTATGAGAAATCATCCGTCACCGTTAGTGAAAGTGTCAACTGATCCACCTATTTATTAGTGATTGTATCAGAATATAATGTTAACCATATCTTTGTGGTTTCTTAATTTCCATTATTTGTCCTCCCTTCTTCCTTTTTCTTTCTGTTGTGTAATTTTTCTTTTCTTGTTGATCCTTCTTGACGGATATCAAAAAAGAGTGAGCTATTAGTTGCCTCAGACTGTCATAGTTTATTTAACCATGACACTTGGTTTTTTCGGTAAAAATCTTTTGCGAACATCTGAATCAGCGTAGATACTTATAAAATAAAAAGGTTCTTTATAATGTGTAATGCGACTGTCTGACTAAAGTTAATCTTCCTATAAATGACAATGACATTTTCATTGTCACCGAGACAGTAAAAGACTATGATAGACTTATTAAGATATTAACATTAATGTAAGCCTTTTCTGATCAGTTTATTTCGTATAATCAATTCTTAGCATTTGTCATCGAAACACTTAACAATACTACCCGCCTGCTCATTCATACCAGCTTAGAACTAGCTACTAGCCTTCAACAGATAAATATCTACATCCTGACCGACTGTAGGCTGTATTTAAGCTGCATAATGTTGCCTTATCCCTATCGTACTCGTAAATTTTATATTAACATATTCATCAGCTCACTGTAGAAAGATACTATAGTACCTAATACAAGGTTATTTTAGTACCTATGGCCAAATTCTCGGACTCAAGCTGATCAACAATTTAAAAATCATCATCATAACATTCCATGAAATGTCCACTACAGAATTCTAGCTTTTGTTGGAAAAAAATGTGGAGGGGAAATACCATAGTCACCTCGCTTGTCAGCGTTACGGCTGGCGCCATGGACCGCGGTTGTAGGTGACCACAGTGAGAAAGATGGTATGATCAAGGAGGTTTTAATCCACGCTACGCTCTAGGATGGAGAGATGAATGGCCAAAAAAAGCGTGACGACGAGTATATCCAATAGTCGCGGTGGCATCTCTTTCACACAGTAGGGTGACCTTACTATTTTACGCTTGGGGATGTAATGTTATTAAAGCCCTCTGGAACAGCAGCTTCATTTTAAATATTTTATTTGGCAGGATATTATCCTTTAGTTTAGTAGTCAAGTTGTACCAAGTGGAGCGTCAAGGATTGCGCTCCTATGAAAAAAATCTTCAGTACAATTCCTAATACAGAATTCAATGAGTGTGAAAGAGAAACATCAACACGCTCGAGCGCGTGAAACAAAAGATTTTCTATGAGAAATTAGCCTAATCAGGAGCGCTGCTCAATGTTAGTTCGGTGACAAGGCGCTGTTGCCGATCATACTCAAACAAATTTTTCGTATACAGCTTTCAGTTACTGTTCGCAATTTTGCTTGAAAATTTAGAAATAATTGTTTTTAAATAGTAGACGTGCCTAATTACTGTAAAAATGGACGAATACAGTGTCGTTTACATAAAAAAATGTGAAAAAGACTATACAAATACGACTTGAACTCAATGAAAAGGGGCCGCCACGACCTGAAACCGCGATAGTTCAAAAATGTAGTACAACAAATAAAACTTTTAATCGTGTGATCAAACCGGAACAATATTTAAAAACACCTTGGATGTGCGGTTGTAAATAAATTGTTTTGTTTCCCGTGTCTGGTATTTGGAGCTGGCACTGGCTCTCATAATATGTAACAATAAAGCCATAAAAAATATTGCATGGCCCAAGTTTTTGTCACTCTCTTTTTACTGAAATAAACTATAAATACTCACAAACATTAAAAGACTTAAAACCAATATGTTGTTCATTCTCACTACTTATTGAACAGCCCTCGTAACATTAGCTGTCTCTTCGTCCATCTATATTTGCGATCCGTCTGGCTGTCCGGGAACAACAGGTCGATACAGGTTTTTGTTGGTATTCTTCTAAAAACTCATCATCAACCAACTTCATTTGGGCCTAATTGCGAGCCACCTACTTTTTAACCGACTTCAAAAAGGCGGAGGTTCTCTATTCGATCGTATTTTTTTTATTATTATTTTTTTAAATGAATGAATCATTCTTACCTACCAAGTGACATCTGTCCACATCTGAAACTTTTTTAAACAAATTCCAACCCAAGGGCATCACATAAAATCTCTCAATAATGCCCGGCACAAAACTTTGATGCTGACCGTAAATGGCTCGAAATATCTATCGCGCAGGGCAGGCGTGTGAATTATTGGCTTCCCGCATGTCGTCAATAAGAACGCAGCAAATAACCGGCAGCATCAGATGTACTATTTTCCTATTATTGTACAACAGTACAGGTTCCGTTGTTTTGTTTGATTGTCTTTTAAAACTAATGCAAGCTGTTTTTCTCTTTCATGTTTAGATTCAGATATCTTCATCATAATGTTATTTCATCATAATATTCTTTGGGACAAGTTGTTCAGTTTTATGGGCAGATTCTGCAGATTCACATCCCACAATACTGATGTGGTTGTCCCTTTTTAGTTTCCTTAGTGTTCAAATATCGTACATTACAGCCACCCTACTTCATACGTAAAACAGTTCGGCTTTTTCATAGAAAAATTAAAGGAATAATGCATACCCATAGAAGAATATTCCGCATATAGCATAACTATCAATTTTGCAGCCATTTACTCTACAATATTTCACTGTTTTTGCAGAAAAAATACGCGATTTTAAACAACATTTAGCATGACATAAAAATGTGTCAAAGACGGGGATACCAGTAATGTATTAAAAAATATTACCAAAAAGGTTGATGACCAATCAAGAAGTACATAACCTGCTTGACCTTAAACAACACAATTAGATCAAAAATATTTTTGAGAGTTTCCTAGATAAATCACAGAACCAAAATCACCCGAAAAATATTAAATTTTTAAGATTTAGCTCTAAAAAGGTTTTCTATATGAAAACCAAGCATAATGTCAAAATATGTTTTCCTACCAACCCGCAATTTCGTTTTGCTATGGCAACTGTGTGAGCGTGACACAACCGCGACTAATTGACCTCTCGCTCGGCACAATTTCTCTTCTTCGCGAATCACAGGAATTTATTCCGTATTACAATATACGATTGACTAAATTTGTGTAGCAAGATTTTTGCATTAAACACTCCTTCCTAGAGCGTAGCGTGGATTAAAACCTCCTTGGGTATGATACACAACAGGATGCTGCTGCCCATCCTCCAGTTTATAACCGTTAGTCGCCTCTTACGAGATGTTTGGCCGCTAATGTGAAATAGGTTTTTGAAATTAGAACGTGATGGTGAATTTGGTATTGGCGCTATTCGTTACCATTTTCCTCGCTGTAGTGAAGTGGAATTTTTATGGTTTATTTATTATGATGATTCAATGATATGGCTTCTAGACTTAACAAAAACCTATTCACATATCAAAATAGAAGCATCGTTATTACAATTATTAGTTTTGTCAACACTAGTTCAAGTGTTTTTAAACTTTCTTTACACGTAACCACGGCAATATGACTTTTATAGAGATTGCTATAGAGTTGAGTTTAGCATGTGAGCTATTTGATACTACTTTATTTTAGCTGAAAGACATTTTGATATCGGTTAGACAGAGACCGAGTGATGATTTCCCACTCTTTCTTATGGATCAAGAAAATTAAGCAACGTACGGTCACTTATAAGAGTCACATTAAGACACATCATCGTACTTTTTTTACAGGATATCACAATGATTATTCAATCAATCAATCAAATCATTTATTTCAGATATAAAATCCATTAAGATGGTTAGTACAAAATCTTATATCTATGTTAGTTAAAATAAAATATCAAAAATTTAAAAATCTATGCAAATCAATTCAATTCAATAAAACATAAAAATCTTATTATGATTAAAAATCAATCATCTTGCCTCTAATTTAATATCCAGAATTATTTATTCAAATGTCCATGTAAGAACCCAGCTTGATTAAATAATCCACTGGATCATCGTTTTTGCACAGTTAGTCATTGGAACAATACGGCTTAATTAATAATACAACGTTTCCAATTGAATTAAAATAATTAAGCACCGAGCCGGGATTGATTAATTGAACGTGCTAGTTTATTATAAAGGGTACTTTATAGCCCTGGCCTTATTACTGTTATCAAAACTAGAAAAAATGCGTAGCTTTGAACGTGCCAACGTACAACTGATGTAAGCCTGCCCGCTTACTGTATATTCTTCAGACGTACTGTCGGCTGAATCGCTGCGGTCGCCCGAATCGCTGCAGTCGCCCGAATCGCTGCAGTCGGCCGAGTCGCTGTAGTCGCCCGAATGCCTGCAGACGCCCGATTGGCTGCTGTCGCCCGAATGGCTGCAGTTGCTCGAATTGCTGCAGTCGCCCGAATCACTGCAGTCGGCCGAATCGCTGCTGTCGCCCGATTGGCTGCAGTCGCCCGAATCGCTGCAGTCGCCCGAATCGCTGCCGTAGGTAGTAAACGTCAAAATCAGGTCACTGGCTCAATCAATCAGTACCTACACTATTAAGTCTGATACAATATTGATTATTCGTTTGTAGTAAGATCTGTTATAAAGAAAATTAAGTTGTTTGTATATAAAGATAGATACAACCATCCTACAAACTTGTATTGTCACGATGACGAGCTCTTTCTAGAGCTAGGTCACGGAAAATAGGACGACGTTTATTCATTAACGTTAATATCCTATCTATACTATAAAACGAGCAATATTTGTGTATTTGTATATTTATTTGTAATCGGTTTCTCGAAAACGGCTCTAAAGATCGATGAAATTTATTGTACGGGGGTTTCCGGGGGCGAAAAATCGTCCTTGCTAGGTCTCATGTCTGGGAAAAATCGTTTTTTAAGCATTATTTAAGAATACCGCGTTTTGGACAAAAACCTGCAGCGCCATCTGTTTGCGTCTAGCAAAACTAGCTCACCCGATGATATTTTAATGTTGAGACGGCTATTATAGAGCGAAGCTTTATTTCCTTTTTATAACATATTTTGTCATTTGGACTTTCATATCCATACTCTGGAGAGTAAAGAAAACAAAAAGGGAAAGTATTTTGATTTTTATCATATTTTTTTATGAGCTCATGTATTATACGACTTATCTTCAACTAAGAACATTCCATTTTGTTGGTAAGTTTATTTGCATCCAATGTTGACAATATGACTGACAACGACTGACGTTTGTTGGTCCTAAACGTCAGATTTCGGACCAACGAATTGGGGACATTGTAACGTGCCGATGGGCTAGTACTTATATATAAGTAAATGCTTATATAATAACAGAATATGTTGCTGGTTAACTTTGAATAAGTATGAGCAAAATTAATGTTTATAGTTTCCTATGTATTTAAAGGGTGTTTAAGCTAAGAACAAATAATTTAACATTGTCGAATTGGGTCTTTGCCTGTTATGACTAATGTATTAGATATTATAGTAAATAAATAAATGAAATGAAATGAAATGTGTAAAGGTAAGGTGTGTTGGTAGGGCCTGCGCGCGCACCCCCCATAGAAGCGAATATAGTAAAAAAATTTGGTTCCTTATTGAAGAGTTATACTATCCAATTTTTGTAGGGGCTTATTTTGAATGCACAGCATAAGCACATTCGTTGCCATAGAGGCGCTGTCACTGGTTTTTTGCATCTTACTCTCTCGCAATAATAGTACTATGTCTATCGCACTCAAATGACGCTAGTAGTGTGGGTGCGGAAAACGTGTTAGTTTTAGTAAATGGTGACACTGGTTTGTATTAAATGCTAGACGCATGCGCTTCAGAGCTCTCGGATAATACTAAAGGACGTGAATCTACCCATAAGTAAAGTTGTTCAGTTTCATGGGCAGATACACACCCTTCAGTATTATCACACATTTCTGTTACACGTTGTATAGGTACCCCTTTGATTACCTTCTTTTTGAATATTCATGCAACATTCGCTTTACAAATAAATTTGATTTTACATACATACTCGTACATATTTCCCGTCGGAGTAGACAGACACCACAGTCCTCCACCTGCTACGATCTTGACATACTTCCCTCGCTTCCTGTACTTTCATCAATCCTTTCATGCATGCTCGTTGGTTTAGGGTACTTTTAACCTGGCCTTTATTAAGAAGGTCCTGAATTTGGTCCTGGTACGTTGGCCTGGGCCTTCCCCTTCCAACGTTTCCATTCCCTCTCGCCTGATAGATCTCTTTCGTCAATCTTCGTTCATTCACCTTCTCGACATTACCAAACCATCTCAGCATCCCTTTCTCGATTTTGGTCTCTACGTCTTCTTTTACGCCAAACGAGCCTTGTGAGACACCATCTGACTTCTCATAAAGGCGTGCAGGGCACCATTCACCATGTTTCCAGTATTCACTCTTCTTTGAATTTAATTGATTCTAAAAGCTATTATTTTCGAATAAGATCACTCGACTATTATTTGTACCTAATGGTCACTACTTTCTAATATGTATGTTATGTCTTTTATCAGATCAAAATGTGTACTGTCAACTTTCATTCTTGTTCAAACTAATATCTTAACTACTAATTATATGCCACTTAGCATAAAGGAAAGGTGCTCGTAATACTCACTCTTTGCTGATCGATTAAATAACGAAGCAATTATTTGGTGAAATTGCATTTTAAAATTATGTAATCTAATTGGTACTTACTTGTATTACGAATCTCAATCTTTTTTTTTTATTCTACTACTAAGAAATTACATGGAATATAACTAAATTCCGTACTACGAAAACCCATCAGGTTTATCTGGGTACTGGATATCTGGGTCTGGGTTCTATAGATAGGTTAATTATTGAGATATCTAATAAAAATTAGGAGCACGTGAGTTCACGTAAGCGCTGCGCTGTTTAATATTGATCTTTAAATTCATTGAAAGTCCGAATTTTGCAATAATAAAACCGGCATTTTTTTCCTGTACCTACGTAATTTGTTTTTCATTTTGAAAAAGCTGTTAGGTATGTTTGGAAAATGTGTCTTGATGAAACAGAACTAAAGCGATTGTTAAGTATGTTCTTCGTAAGTTCTTATAAAGCCACATACATAAGAAAATCTGTCTTTGAAATTTAACTAATTACTCGGAAAATGTTAAATCATATCAACGTTCTAGAAAAGGTGTGTCATACAAACGCAACAATATTTCAGCAAACTGCTAACTATATTCAGTTTCATTCGTGAATGCCAACGCTTACCAACACATTATGCAGCTATGTCAATAGTAATCACCTAAAGCTGTCAGAAAAAACAAGTTTGTAAAACAATATTATTTTTTCCGTCACATATAGTCTGGTTTTAGAGTCATGGCTGCAAAATGTGTTGGTAAGCGTTGGAATTAACGAATGAAACGGATTATAATAAACTGCGTTCAAAATAACTCTATCTGTGACCGTTAATCGCAAAAGTAAAAAAAACCGGTCAAGTGCGAGTCGGACTCGCGCGCCGAGGGTTCCGATATACCTATAGTATTTTTGGAAGCACTAAAGTCCATTTTCAGGACCGCAAAACTAAATTTGTTTGTAAAGGTTTTTAGCAGATTACTGAAAAACTGTGCAACTTAGAAAGATCGTTTTATTTTTGCTGTAAAGTTTACATAAACCTCTGTCAACTGTAATTAATTCAGATTTTTTCTTACTCAAACTTCGGAGATAAGGGGGGGGGGGGGGGAATGGTATTTTTTTGACATTTTTCATCATAACTTGAAAACTAAGAAACTTAAAAAAATACAAAAATATATTTTAAAATGTACAAGTACATATGATACCCCACTCGACCTAGTAGCGACAATTTGAAATTTGGCCCCCCCTATTTTGGCCCCCTTTACATTAATAATCATACTTTATTCACAATTTTTTCATGTGCAATTAAGTTGGGCAACTATATTCTAAAACTATTCCAAATTTCAGGTCGATAGCATAAGTGGTTGCTGAGATATAGAGGTGTGACAGACAGACGGACAGACAGACAGACAAACAGAGCGGCACCATAAGGGTTCCTTGTTTTTACCATTTTGGTATCGGAACCCTAAAAATGAGTCGCGGGGGTGAGCGCGGCATCCCCCCCCCCCCCACAAGGCCAGCGAATCTTTCAGTGGCTCTCCGCCTGTCACCCATGCGCAGAAAATAACCGTCATAGACAGACTTGTTCTGAACGCGCTGTAATCATTATCATCCGACCGTTTTCGGTCATGGCGACCACTGTCAACTCCTACATACATAGATGTGTGGCATTAATGTAATATAGTTGAAGAGACATTCACACAAACTTTTTACCCGTTTTGCAAACAATAGGTTGGTATGTTGACGGATGTATTCTTGAGAGGTCACGAGTTCATTTCCCGCATTGTAGACTTAAGTCTTTTTGTAAACTATCAATAGTCATACCGCATTTCATGAGTACATTAACCCTTTAAAAATATGCGGATGCAAAATCTTCGTATGGTGTGCAAAAAAGTTAGAATGCAGGCGTAGACTAAGTGCTGGAGTAAAAACCTAAAAATTCCCATTAAAAGAGCTTCGAGAATGCAGCGTTTATTGCTGCTGTTAAATCGTGTGTGTTCTTGTGCTTTTGTTTTTGGTCGACAAATTAGTCTTGTTCCTTACAAAAAACCTTTATTAAAGGTAAATAATAAGGTATCCGCTGATATTGAGTCTACCGCTACAAAAATTCAAAGCTGTTACGAGTATCAGGCAAAAACTGTGTAGGAATGGTTATTACCAGATTTCCTAAAGGATGAAAATCCATGGTAATAAACTGCGGTTCTAGCAGGCTAATTTAAATTGACTAATGTTTTCCCTTTAGCGAAAAGAGCGCGTGGGTTTTTTTTTTTGTCACTTCTTTTTTTCCCCACATGGCTCCACTTTGTTTGTTAAAAGACGTAGCTTTTAGTTTAACTGACGTCATAAAGTGATCAAAGAATCCTACTATGAATAAAGTATACTTTGACTTTTTGGCTTTCCAAACCCGGAAAAAGTCGCGGATGTACATCAGTAGAATCAAAGCTATATAGGGTGACTTTTAATTAGTACTTGATAGAAAAAGGTATGAATGTACTCATGATACTGAACAACTTTCCCCAAGGAACATAGGTCGAAATACGAAAATCAAGTTTTGACCTCCCATAAAAACTGCATCAGCTAATAGCGCATTTTGTATGGGAGGTCAAATTTGGTTTTTCGTATTTCGACCTATGTTCCTTGGAAAAAGTTGTTCAGTATCATGAGTACATGCATATCTTTTGCTATCAAGAAGTAATTAAAAGTCACCCTATATTTTACGGATTTACAAGCCTGTACTATGCTACCAGAGACTGATATACATACATAAACAGATAAATAACACACAGATACGGAAAAAACACTCGTGGTCATCATCTTTAAAATGTTTGCCCTGAGCGGTGATCGATCCCGCCGCGGCCCACGGCATAACACAGAATCATTACCAACCACGCCGACGACGGGCCAGTTATTACCATCATCATAACATCCCATAAAACGTCCACTGCTGGACACCTCCAAAACTCCAGCAAAAAACGCGTGGTAGGTACTAGGAGGGGATTTACGATAGTCACCACGCTTGTAAGCATTGACCGCTATTTTTGGTGACCGCAGAATGTAAGATGGCACGCTACACAAAGAGATGCTGCTGCCCATCCTCCGATTTTAAGCACTTAGTCGCCTCTTACAATACCCACGGGTAGAGATGGGTTGGTACTATACTACTATTATTTGCCGGCACCACACGGGTTATTAACATTAACAAGTGAGTAATAATTATTTATCATATATATATATTTTAGTACTCATCGCTGGAGATGAGACCCAAAAATTAATCCCAATTAGTTAGAAAGGTCCAGGATCACTTGCGTCACATCACGGGGTAATGTTTAGGTAGGTAAAAGTCAACTCGATATCGCGTTTTGGAAACCACATGACGCCATATGTCGAGCGCATAAGTTAGTGTAACAGTTACTGATGCTTTGGTTATCGTTATCGGTATGCTCGTTTCTTCCTTCACGTGGGAGTAAAAATTTTAAATAGCCTCAAATGTCCTGTCCCACTTCTGGGCGAAGGCATCCCTCCGTTCTCTCCACCAATTCCTATCTTGAGCTTCCTCCGGAGAATTTCTTTGATAATTTTCAAAAAATAAATAATTATAATCATATTAGAAAGGGTATATAAACCCTGAAGGATGTGATTTTGCCCATTAAACTAAACAACTTTCCCCAAGGAACATAGGTCGAAATACGAAAAAAAAATTTTTACCTCTGATTCACTTTTTACACTCAAAAAAATCATGGATAATCAAGTTGAAATTTTGCTTGATTAAAAAAAATATGATCATATCATTCAAGAACATGTAAGAAATAACAAATGATAGTTTCTTGTCACAAACAAGCTAAAATGATTGAATTTCTATCAAGTTAACTTGTTCAAAACGAACACGCACTTTATTATTCGATAAAGGTAAATTGATCGATGAAACCAAACGCCCGCGTCGCGGCCTAAACGAACGTGTTCAGTCGTGTTCATTGCGTCCGTTTGTGTGGACGCGTGTGAAAATTAAGAATGGTTTAAAATAACAGTGTGTCACAGTTCTAAACAATTTTATTTCCTGGATTGATAAAGAAGAAGAAGGTCCATCTTCTTGCAGCGTGGCTTCATGGATTTTCATAGCTGAGACCTATTTTCAAACGTAAGTACCTAACCTTTGTTACCGACCGACGCATATTACAGAAAAGCAAATAAATAGGTATTCGCGATATTCAAGATCCTGTGGGAACTCTGTCCAGCAGTGGACGATCGTGTTGTTATCAAAGTTTCTACTATAGGATCATTGGTTGTTGTGATGACTCACAAAATAACGAAATTTATATGAATAAACAGCGGTAGACAAAATTGGTGTCAATGATCGAGTCGGAAATCACTCACTAATGCAATGTAAACTCACATTTCAATATATGTTTTATTTGACATTATAACATTTCAGTGATACAATTGCAACCTTCATCTATCCGTACTTATAAGTATTATAAATGTGAGTTGTTCCTATAAAATATGTTTATAATTTCAGATTTTACCGAAAATAATGAGCTGATCAACGTGATATGATTGCCTGCTCAGACTGCATCTTCAAGTTCCCAATGAAACGCTGCTCTTTCATCATTCAAAAGAAATAAGAAGAAAAATGTGGACGTCAACGAAAGCTGAAAGCCGCAAAGCTTTTGTAACTTACATTCAAACTACAGATTTTTAATACTTTGTATTTTTTACTGCTATTAAATATCTAACTGAAACTTTGTGCATTTTCTGTTGAAGGTACAGTGAGCATGGGAAATGAAGATGAAGAAATTGGCAATCTCATTCTTATCAGATCCCAATGGCTGATTTACCTAGACAAAGGCAAAATATTGGCGCCTCTGAGGGATGTAGATATAGGAAAGAAAGAGAAAGCTATTCAACATTTTCTTTTTTTCCTATAGCTGCATCCCTCAGAGCCGCCAAAATTTTGCCTGCATCTCCCATAAATCTGCCATAAATTTCCTATAAAGCACCTGCATAAAGCAAATAAGTACAATGTTTGGATGTAACATATCCTTTGTCAATTCAAATAAGATCACTTGATCACATTAAATAAATTAAATTTATTTTAACAATGTTAAATACTTAAATCATTCAAGTTACTTGTTATAAGTTATCATTTGTTTTATAAAACCCAACATGTTACAATATTACATCAACAAATCACTTGTTTCATATCATCATCTCTTACTACCGTGTACAAACCTGCATTTATCATAGTAATTATTAGACTTGATTAAAGTTAATAATTACTTCTTTGAATCTACTGAGACAAGTTGTTCTGATTTTTAATCAAGATACATTTATTGCCGCCATCATTTAACTTTATGTGCTCGTATATAAACAAGTTGCATGATTGCCATGATATTTTTTTTAATGAATGTTAACAAGTTTTTTTTTCAGTGTATGGGAGGTCAATTTTTTTTTACAATCGGTCGCCAAATTTTATGCGGTTGGCAAATTTTTAAACGTTGTTAACGGGGTTAGATCACTACTGGTACATTTTAAGCACAACTCGCGAGCCAAGCGAGCGAAGCGAGTGTGCCCTGGGAGCGGCCGGCGAGTGCCAGAAATGAATTGAATTACGCGTCGTTTTGAAAATGTATAATTTAAAAATTTCTCGGCATTTTGTAAAATTCCAAGGCATTATGTAAAGTGGTGAATTATGCTATTTGCCTGCGATATAAACATACAGGTGTAATGTAACCCTTGCCGAAAACTGAAAGGGCATGATCAGTCAACGTAACTGAACGAATTTCATTGAATAAAACTTCCAGGAAATGAAAAAAGTAATTGGCGTTAGATAGGAGGATTAGGATTTGTTTCGTATTCTTTATAATTTAATTTTTAGGGTTCCGTAGTCAACAAGGAACCCTTATAGTTTCGTCATATCCGTCTGTCTGTCTGTCCGCGGCTTTGCTCTGGGACATTTATTCTTTTATAACATACCTAAGAAGTATACGCATGCAAAGCTGCGATTGGTATGTCCAGCACAGAATAAAAACACTAGAAGGTGGGCAGGAGTGGTAACGACCGATTTATGGCGTACGACAATGATACTCCTACGTTATAAACTAGGGCTTAGATTGCTCTTGATATACTGCTGCTAAACTAAGTCTAGTTTATTGTATGAGCATTAACGTAACCAATTCCACGCCTACATAGGACATTAAACTTCCTTAAGGGTTTCGTACTTCAAGTATGGAATTATCTACCTACTATAACAGTCTTTAGTTAGTAGTAATGTTACCGGACTACGCGTAAGTTGATCAATTTCCGAGTCAGTTAATACATACATACACAACATCACGCCTTGTTCCCTTCGAGGTAGGCAGAGACCACAGTTCTCCACCAGCTACGATCTTGACATACTTCCCTTGCTTCCTGAACCTTCATCAATCCTTTCATACATGCTCGTCGGTTTAGGGTACTTTTAACCTGGCCTTTATTCAGAACGTCCTGAATTTGGTTCTGGTACGTTCGCCGAGGCCTTCCCCTTCCAACGTTTCCATTCACTCTCGCCTTGTAGATCTCTTTCGTCAATCTCTCTTTATTCATCCTCTCTACATGACCAAACCATCTCAGCATCCATTTCTCAATTTTAGTCACTACGTCTTCTTTTACGTTCTCTTATCACACTATTTCTAATCCTGTCACTCAATTTCACACCAATCATACTCCTCAACGCTCTCATTTCTACTGCATTAATTCTGCTTTCATGCTTTTTCTGCCATACCCAGCTTTCACTGCCGTACATCAGTGTTGGTACCAAAACGCCTCTATGAACAGCCAGACGAGCCTTGTGAGACACCTTCTGACTCCTCATAAAAGCATGTAGGGCACCATTCACCATGTTTCCAGCATTCATTCTTCTTTCGATATCACTTTCACACTTTCCATCTCTCGTAAACTTAGAACCCAGATTCACAAACTCCTTCACTTGTTCGACTTGTTCACCACCTATTAATATAGTACACTCTGTCATACACTCTTCTCTTTCAAGTACCATTACTTTCGTCTTGCTTACATTAACTTTCATTCCTTTCCTATCAAAAGCCAGTTAATAAACTATCCAAAAATAATAACACACATACACACGCACACAACATCCCATGAACATCCACTGCAGAACAGGAAGCTTCCACCAGAACTCCAGCAAAAACGCGTGGTACTCTGGATTGGATTTACAATAGTCACCACGCTTGTGAGCGTTGCGGCTGGCGACAGCTCTTGGTGAGTAAACGCAGTATGTAAGATGGTTACGATACACGGAAAGATGCTGCTGCACATCATCCGGTGTATAAGCCCTTAGTCGCCTCTTACGACACCCACGGGTAGAAATGGATTAGTACTATTCTTTGCCGGCACCACACGGACGAATACTTTCATTAAGGAGTGATCACACCTAGCTGAATTCAAAGACTACTCGTAATTCGGCATACATTGCTCGTTGAAGTAAGGATATTGCAATTAACATAACTAAGCCTCCCAGCAATGTATGCCGAATTAACCTTTGAATTTAGCTAGGTGTGATCACTCCTTTAATCGAAAAACAGACTTACACTCTTATACCTCTAATAAAATGACATCATTTAGCCAACAAAGTTATTAAGCTGTTGGTAGAACCGCGGTAAATATTGGCTAAAGAAAACGACCAAGGTCAGAAGGATATATTTCGTGAGGCCATTTTCTTCGTAGTTTTATGGCGTATGCTTTTAAAGGTGGCTATAATTTTGTTGCGCGGTATAAGTACTTAATTATGTGAAAATGGCATTAGCTAGCTAAATGTCTTTTGGAGCAACTTTATTCAGACTAATGTTTTTCAGTTTGACAGTACTGCTAAAAGTAAGGACTGTGATAAATTGTTCTGGCGTAGAAATACCTATCAAATAAATGATTATATTTATTTTCTCTAAGTAGGTACCTATTTACCGAAATAGACCACGGAACTGAACAACTTTTCCGAGGGTATATTATTGACATACGAAAAAAGAAATTCCAATAGAGACTGCGACGCATTTTGTATAGGAGGTTAAAAGTTTCCTTTTTTTCGTATTTCTATATGTTCCATAGTTGTTCAGTTTTATCCTTCCATGGTCTAAGAAGTTCAGAAGTTTTTATTTTTAGTTTGATATATAAAATTAAAGGTTCGAAAATACCGATTTCATCATTAGATTTGTTATATTTTTTACAGATAATATTTTTCGAAAATTAAATTTAAGCTTCTGTAAGCTTAATCTCTTTCCAATCCCAATATTGAAATATGGATTTTTAATTCCTAAAAAAAATGCAAAAATACAAAACGGCAATTTCATAGTTAAAGACAAAATACCATGCCAAACGCTTCCCTCTTATTTATGGGCGCATTTCGCTTCAGTTATGGACGCCACTTCAACAACAACAATATTATTCCATAGTTTATATCATGCCATACTTTAGGGTTCCGTACCTCAAAATAAAAAACGGAACCCTTATAGGATCACTTTGTTGTCCGTCTGTCTGTCTGTTAAGATCATTTTTCTCACGAACGAGAAGAGGTATCAGGTTGAAATTGATAACGAATATTAAGGTCCATAAACCACACAAGATCTAAAAACTTCAATTTTTTACAACGACGCAATCAAAAGATATGGCTTTTATGTCCTCATCTCCATACATTTATGCAAAAAAGCAAAACCTACAGGGTACTTCCCGTTGATCTAAAATTATGAAATTTGGCAAGAAGCTAGGTCTCACAGTACAAGTAAAGGTAAAAGTCTAAAATCATTAAATATTTAAATTTTCTCACAACTAATAGAAACCAATTAAGGTGAGCTCCCGTTTCAAGAACTTTTCTATAAAAGAGGGGTCAAGTTGAATGGTCGCGGAGTTTTTAAAATCAAAGAGCAAAAGCTTTTAGTATATCATATGGTAGATAGGTACGGAACCCTTAGGGCGCGAGTCCGACTCGCACTTGGCCGGTTTTTTAAAACGGCAAGAAAAGCTATCCAGCTAAAACCCTGAGGAATTCAGCGCGTAAGTTTTGCTATACCATCCGAAGCGCTATAGTAGTAAAAGCTCTCTAAAAGCTCAAAGCAAGAAAGTTCAAAAAGAAATATTGTTCGGCTTCCCCGGGCTTTGCAGAAAGCGCATTGTTTTAAAAGAATTGTTCATTTGTTATTTTGTTTGCGGAAAACTGTCTACAAAACGCAGCTTCTTGTCAAACGACAGGTTGTATTTTACTGTTTTTATTTTTGTTTTGTGATATTATGTTCCGGCTGTATAAGAAGCGCTCGTAGCCTAAAGCCACGATTACACCTAGCTGAATTCAAAGACTAATTCGGCATACATTGCTGGGAGGCTTGGTTATGTTAATTGCAATAACCTTACTTCAACGAGCAATGTATGCCGAAGTAGTCTTTGTATTCTGCTCGGTGTAATCGTGGCTTAATGATGGTTACTCTTTCTTTCCGATAACGAAAGTTGAGTAACGTTGGCCGTGGTTAGAACCCGGATGGGTGACCGCCTTTGGCCCCGGCTACTGTCACTTATAGTAGTCGATAAGCCAAGTCAGAGGCCATTTGGTAGTTTGAAAACTTTGACAGCCAGGTTGGTCACTAACCTGGCAAAGCCTAATCTAGGATTGGGCCTGGTTTGCCTTCTAGGTAGCGGAGGTCAGATTGCAGTCGCTCTGTGTAAAGACGCTATCAGACCATCCTTAATACAGAAACTCATTCGGCATACATTGCTCGTTTAGGTGAGGATTTAGGAATTAACAGAACCAACCATCCCAGCAATTTATGCCGAATTTGTCTTTGAATTTAGCAAGGTGTCCAAGCATCTCAGCAATTTATGCCGAATTTGTCTTTGAATTTGGGAAAAGGTGTCCAAGCATCCCAGCAATTTATGCCGAATTTGTCTTTGAATTTAGGAAGGTGTCCGTCCAAGCATCCCAGCAATTTATGCCGAATTTGTCTTTGAATTTAGGAAGGTGTCCAAGCTTCACAGCAATTTATGCCGAATTTGTCTTTGATTTAGGAAGGTGTCCAAGCTTCACAGCAATTTATGCCGAATTTGTCTTTGAATTTAGGAAGGTGTCCGAGCATCCCAGCAATTTATGCCGAATTTGTCTTTGAATTTGGGAAGGTGTCCAAGCATCCCAGCAATTTATGCCGAATTTGTCTTTGATTTAGGAAGGTGTCCAAGCGTCACAGCAATTTATGGCGAATTTGTCTTTGAATTTAGGAAGGTGTCCAAGCATCCCAGAAATTTATGCCGAATTGGGCGAATTTGTCTTTGAATTTAGGAAGGTATCCTAGCATCCCAACAATTTATGCCGAATTTGTCTTTGAATTTAGGAAGGTGTCCAAGCATCCCAGCAATTTATGCCGAATTTGTCTTTGAATTTAGGAAGGTGTGATTGCGGCTTAAAAGCCAGTACCTACGTCCAATGCCCTAGGTTAGGTAGCCGACTACGTCAAAAAACCTTGGTAAAAACGAAATAAGGTTAGGGCAATGATTTTGTTCCGGTTTTACACAATGTTAAATGCCAAGGTTTGTAGTTTACGTACATCTTTCTAAACGTTCTTTCTCTTTCACTGGAACCACTTGAAGTTTTTCGAATGAGCTTCACTACAAATGTAATCAAAATTTTACTAAACTACTCTTTAGTCTAGTCACCACGCTTGTTAGCGTTACGGCTGGCACCATGGACCGCGGTTTTAGGTGGCCGCAGAATGTAAGAGGATACGAAACACAGAAGGATGCTGCTGCCTATTCTCTGGTTCATTAACCCTTAGTCGCCTCTTACAAGATGGGTTGGTAGGTACCACGGAATAAGGGTAGGTACTATTCTTTGCCGGCGCCACACGGGGCTATGGTACTTCCCTTTCACGTTGTTTTAGCAAAACTGGAATTTTAGAGGGAGTTCGTTCCCGGTCCTGTAATGGACGTTTCATCGGATGTCATGATGATGATGATGACTCTTTAGTATAAACTGCAGTGAAACAGAAAAATAAAGAGGCTTGTGGTAGTGAGGATTTCCCCAAAACATTTTCGCGACATCATAAACATGTAATGCATTGACATTCATAATGAAACTAAGTTTGAAAAAAATCTGTCGAATGCAGAGGTCACGGGTTCGACCGCCGATTCGCATCATATTGTTTTTATCTTTACGTCCTTGGACAAGATTACCTAGTCAGACGAATATAAATAACGATTTACGATTTTTATTAGGTACATTAATTCACTTTGTAACTATCAATAGTCAACAAAAACCTGCTGTTAAAGGAGAGCCAAGTCAATTAATTGTGACCGTGGTTTGACCGTGAACGACCGTAGTGACATCTTTGACATTATGTGGAAAGTTCGCATCCTTTGACATTAGGATCAGTTTCGAGTTCAGCCTATTTTTATTGAACTTGATATGCTTTGGGAAATCTGAAGACGGCTTTGCTTGATGTAATCAACTTTTTGTAAGAAATAAAATACATAGTATGTTTTGACAACGCGGGGATTGATTATGATGAATTACGTAATTAGCTAACCTAACAACATCTTATGATGACCATATCAATATTAAAAATCTTATGTTTTAAATCAATAGATCGACTTGGCGATCGCATGAAAAAACAATGTAACTCACAAGTAAAAAAATTTATATGAAATGAGATTGTTTGGTGCGATTGCCAAGTCGATCTATTGATTTAAAACATAAGATTTTTAATATTGATATGGTTACTATAAGATGTTGTTAGGTTAGCTATATACGTAATAACTTAAGACAGAAGGATCCATAAATTAACCGACTTGGATGGACTTGGATGGATCTCACAACTTTTTACGGTAGAAGAACTGAGTTGCGTGCGAGACGTGGTTTTTTTACAAGTTATGTTTTTGTTGGCTATAAGTGTTTCAGTTTACACTGTGATAGATCTATAACAAAAATCACCAAAAAAACACGTTTCTCTTATGGGGACCCACGTTATTTTTAACTTTTCATTGTTTTAATTTCATTTAATAACACATATTCTCCCTCGGCCAGACAGACAGACGACGTAGCCTTAATAAAAAGTGCTCCGTTTGGACCCTATGTGTACGTAACCCTAAAAAGGAGGTAACTGTGTGAGTAAAAGTTTATATCATTTACTGACGCTAAAAGTTTATATCATTTACTGACGCTAAAGACACGCCACACCAATTTCCAACAACTCAACCTGACAATAACAATCAACAAAACAATACATTCTTCTATAATACAACGAAGTGTCAAGTGTTGAGCCAAACTTCCGCCTGTCAGAGAAAGGGAATAACTGTCAATAATTAGCAAAGACATTGTCGAGTTGCGTAGTCATTGTGGGAACTCGGAATAATGACGAAATTGTGACATTCCATTCTTAATTAGTGAAGTAGTGCCGTTAGATTGTTATAGTCTTAATCAGATTAGAGTATAAAAACTTATTGGGAAAGCGTTTCATATTGTAAAGGAGGTCACAAGTATTTGTTACATTGGGAATTAAGCCGCAATCACACTTTCCTAAATTTATAAACTGATTCCGCATACTCGTACCTTGCTGGTTGTAATAAGAATATTGGAATTAACAGAACTAAGCGTCCCAGTAATGTATGCCGAATTAGTCCTTGTATTTAGGAAGGTGTGATAGCGGTTTTAGGATGTAGAGGCAGTATTTATACATTGGATTGAGACTTTGTGTTCATACAGCAACTTATTATCCTAACTTCCAAACTCTGTCTTTTACACTCTCACGGATGGATCTTCCTAATATAATTCACTATCACTTAATCTTGTTTAATTTTCTTTTTTTACCTTTGAAATGTTGACGTTAAAATTGAAATTGTTAACATATTCTTCTAAATTCAAATTTAAAATAACCTTAGGTTAGCTCATCAAATTGTTCGGAGAACAAGATAAGAAGCGGAATATTGTTGTGACAAATTGTTCAACAAAAGAGACCCTCGTCTGGTCACCGCTATCTTTTGATAATGTCAACGCCTTTGCCATTTGCCACCTGCCTTCCTCATTGTACTGTTGACCGTGATTCTTATACACAAAAGATGATGATATTAATGAATGCCGATCGATGTATCTCTCTACCTTGAATGTTCTTTTAATGATATTGATAATCAAGCTACTTTTCCGACAACTATAATTAACAATTTAATAATCTCACATCTTTGTACATCCGTGGACCGTAAAAACAAAGGAATATACACTCACCGGCAGAAATAACCGGCCGGTCGGTTTTCTTTCATATATTTTCATACAAATATTGGGGCAAACGAAGCGTCAATATCTTACCTAAATTGAATAAAAATCGCTAAATATAAGAGATTTCTGACAATATGACGTATATTTTTTTCTGAACGATGCACGTAATTTCCTGGATACCGTGCACAGGTCTAATCTTCAAGAATCGGTTGTCAGACACCTTATTTAATGATTTCACTGTTTATTTACGGATATTTATTTCGTTTAGGAAATATATTGACGCTTCATTTGATCCCTTACTTGTATGATTGAAAATGTACGACAGAAAATAGACCGGCCGGTTATTTCATCCGGTGAGTGTATTTATCGGCAGCTCGGCTTATTTTCATTGCTCGGCTTGTATGTGTAAGTGGGTGTCGAAAATGCTGAGAAATTGCGCCACCTTAGATTATGCCTAGGCATTTTAGGAAAATTTTCAGGAGGAATATCCTTATAATGCGCACAGCTAAGGAGTGGAATTATCTGCCTGTGTCTGTGTCCCTGAGCTCTTATAACCCGAATCTGTTTAAGTCGCGAGTGAATAGGCTTCTTTTGGGCTAGCTCGCTCCATCGTCGACCTTATCTCTGTCCTCAGGGCTATATCGAGGTCAAGAGCATAAAAATAAAGAATACTTTTTGATATTTCGTCAGACAATGATTAAGAGTTTAGCTGCTTCTTTTCAACTCTTCAACTACATTCATCATCATAACATCCCATGAAACGTCCACTACAGGACAGGGAGCTCCCTCTAGAATTCTAGCTTTTGCTGTAAAAATTTAGAGGGGAAGTACCATAGTCACCTCGCTTGTTAGCGTTACGGCTGGCACCATGGACCGCGGTTGTAGGTGACCGCAGTAAACAAGATGTTAGATACAAAGGAGAATGCTGCTGCCCATCCTCCAGTTTTTAACCCTTAGTCGCCTCTTACGACACCCACGGGTATGTAAGGGTTGATACTATTCTTTGCCGGCACCACACGGAGCAACTACATTAATTATACTTTATAAACCAAATTAACCATAGGAATTAAAAGCTTGACTGGCAATCAAATAAATCATATCTAACAAAAAATCACCGATTTTAAGATGACATTGAGAAGATAGTTACTGCAATAAAATTCCCTTATAGTGCTCACCTAACCGATTTATTTCGAGCAGTTAAAATTAACTGCCCGGTTAACGACTGCTCTCAAAGCTTTAGTCAAACTCTTTGCAGTTAAAAATCTAAACCGCGTTGTTCTGGGAAATTAGTTTTCCTTTGAGTTTAATTAGAACCATTGAATAGAACCATAGAGTAATATAATACTGGATAGAACTGACAGAAGGTTATTTTATGGGCATAAGGAGACTTACTTTTGTATGTTAAAATACTCGTAAATATAAAAGCTAGCTCAAGAGTTTAATTACTGCTTTCGATATTTTATCTGTCTGTATGTCTGTAATTTTTTTTAAATGCAGTTTCGAAATTTAGTTATTTCGTTACTACCTTCTCTTTGGTACTTTCGTATTTTTTTAGGGTTCCAAACCAAAATGGTACAAACGGAACACTTATACATAAAAAGACGATTCGTATACAAAATAAGTAATTTTTTTAGTGTAATAAGCAATAAAATTGTAGATATTTTCGAAGAGTTGCTAAAGGATATTCCAAAGGATTTCCTGATAATGTATTGGTATTGGTTAGTAGTTACAAACTAGTTTCTTTTGAATTTGAAGAGAAATATCTTTTTCCCTGTAAAACATTTTCTATACTTACGCCTTATTCTTTAATGAAATCCACTTTATGTATTTTTTTCTTTGGTACTTACTTATATAATTCATTCTCTTTTCCAGGTAAGACACAACAGCATATTTACTCTATCTTCTACTGAGTAAGTCAAAAATTAACAGTATACGTAATACAAAATAACTCTGGCTATGATCGTTAATGCGCAGAACTCAAAAAATGAATCACGGGGGTGAGTGCAGCAGGTGGGAGGAGGCGAGCGAATCGTTCATTGGCTATCCTCCTGTCACCCATGCGCAGGAAATAACCGTAAGAAGCAAACTTATCCGGTGCACGCTATACCGGTGGTAGTATTTTTTTAAATTACTTGTTTTATTCTATCTTGTACAAGCTGTAACAGAAAGGGTATAACAAGCCAGCAAGGATGTAACTCCACTACTGAAACTGAACAGAACATCGGTCAACGGACATCGCATCGGTCGAAATACGAAAAAAAATGTTTACCTAAAAATTACCGCAAATCTCGCCACTTATCAGGTGATGCAGTTTACATGGAAGTTATTAGCACCACTACTGAAGCACGAGCACTTTTTGAAGGTGGTAGGTAGTGTTTTAAGCTCAAGTAACACAGGCGGTATGATTACGAAAGCGGTCCGGGGCGGTTTGGCGGGAACAAAATACCGCGCCGCGACCGCTTTTCAATGTGACAGGGTGCATATGAACTCATACTTTACAAAAAAATACCGGCCCCGGAACGCTTCCGCTACCGCCTCTGTGTGACGCGGGTTTTAGTACCGACAACCGCACGTCGGTAGAAACTTTTTCAACTTTATTACCACGCCATAAGGTCCAAAAGTGTTTCTACTGGCGTGCTGTTGACTGTACACAGTCCGTCTGGGGAAGTACCACTCTCTTGCCTTCTTGTGCTATAAAGCAGCAGTGCAAAACTGCTGTGTTTTTGATTCGTACGGTCCAGTGAAATTACCGGAACATGAGAGATGTCATGTTAGTCCTCAGGGTGGGCAACGCGCTTTGCTGTCTTATAAGTGTCAAATTATATCACTAATAAGGAATTAAGATACGAAACTTACTTACTGCGGTCACCTACAACAGCGGTAAATGGGGCCAGCCGTAACGCTAACAAGCGAGGTGACTGTGGTACTTCCCCTCCACATTTTTCCAGCTAAAGCTAGAATTCTGGAGGGAGCTCCCGGTCCTGTAGTGGACGTTTTATGGGATGTTATGATGAATAAGGAATTGGGTGCCTTGCGCGGTGCTGGCTATTTACCACCAAATGGCCCACCTTTGGTTGTTTTTTAACTTGCATCATAAAAAGAATACTAAGTCCGCTGGTACCTATAATTTTGTTTTCCATGTGGAATGGTGCGTGCACGTACACACGGTGGCACTTTGACTTTAGCGGATCTCTGATTTCGGGCTTTTTGTAGCGTAGCACTGGTTCAGCTTATACTGGGTTTTGTTTCCACTTGCTTGCTGCCGTGCGTACAATGGGGGCGATTCTAGCGTGGCCGTTAAATTTAAGGCTATTATTTGACAGGTCTAAAAATGTTGTTACCTTTGTTACCGCCTATAGGCTGAAAAAAGACAGCATCACTTTTAGACTTGTCAAATTTTAATCATAAAATTAGCGGCCACACCAGAATCGCCCCCATTAAACAGTTAAATGAATAACAAATTAAGGCACAGCTAAACAACATACAAAGCCCACGAATAATGCATAAATTGTCTAAATAAGAGTCTTATAATGACTGTAATCATTGCATTATGATAGCGACCCTGTAATTTGACCACCTGTGACCCGAGCTCGCGACCCGAACGAAGCCTCGCTCGGTGTGCCGGGTCTAGAATGTGTTTTCATATTACGATTACTTGGTTTCAAAAGAATAAATCATAACTCATTAAAAGATATTAAAATTGTAATGGACTATTTAACACTTACAGTTCAAAAAAAAAAAACATTCAACATACATACATAACATCACGCCTCTTTCCCGTTGGGGTAGGCAGAGACCACAGTCCTCCACCTGCTACGATCTTGACATACTTCCCTTGCTTCCTGTACTTTCATCAATCCTTTCATTCAAATATGTAGATAAATCGAAGCATGAAAATACTTGTAGGATCGCATATTTTTTTTTATTTAAAACAAACGGAAACACAAAATCAATGACAATTTCACAATTAACTTTTGACTAAACTAAACCATTGTACCCATTAAAAGCCAATTAACTTGAATAATCAAATTAACTGAATTTGTTACGCACAACTCTTTATAAGAAAGAGTCGTTTGTTCTAATGGTTGAGGTATTGAAGTTCAATGTTATTTACTGTTATGTAAATGGTTATCCGAATGTTTTATGGATTGTGCGTAGTAAAATAACGAATAAAGTACGCAATTTTGTGGTATATCGTAGGCTTTTGTATATACGTTTCTTGAGAAAGTTATTTTTATTCGTTGACGTAGATTCAAGGTTCCCATTTAGTTCAAACATGAAAGATTACGAAATTAACTGAACCATCCTGTAGCTGCAATCCTCTGAGGCGCCAAGATTTTTCTTCCGTGTAAATCAGCCTTTATAGACGATTTCGACCTTATACAAAATCGTAGATACGCATTTAGAGTTAGAATCCTAATAAAAGTAATTTCAAACTTTCTTTACAATATTGTTTGAATTATAATAAAATAAGTCCCCAGTAAAAATAGTTTTGTTAGTTATGACGTTATTGCACCGGATGGTGCACGTTCTACGACGCTTTCGAAAACCCTATATTATGCATTTTTATGTTTAGTCTGGCATCAGAGCACTAAAATCTAGGTTCAGATTGATTGTAAGGTGAGCCACGATTCTCAGTCGTGGTCGGGTGTCGCATCACGAAAACGACCTGACTTCGCTCCAACTTGATAACTGTTTCTTTTCTTTGTCTTTAATTCCATGTTAATTTACTGGTTTTTTTACTAGCTGAATATGTCACGATTTTCTCTCCTTTTGGATGTATACCTACCAAAGATTTTGAAAACCCACGCGCAGGGCGGAGCGCGCATTTTTAACTTAACTGTTGAAATCTAACGTTGGCTCTTAAGTTTGTTTTGACGTGACCTATCTTATTTTTTCTTTCCTCTTCCTGTATAAGTTCACTTTCATTGATAAATCTATGGTTTATTTAAAGCTTTGTGACATAGATAAAGTCTCTTTCTTTCTCTTTTTGTGATGATATAACGATCTAATGTCATAGCGGCCATGCCGGCCACAACTTCTAGTTTCTTTTTAAGTGGAAATTTTTTATGGATCATGAACTGCTAGCTAGCAAAGTATATGCCAGTGTTTTAATTTGCGCAATTTTAATTATTTGAGAATTGTCAATCATACCTAACATTTTAAAATTGGTTTTGGTTCCACATTTCTATAAAAGAATCACGCGAGGTTGCGCTATTGTATTTGCTAATAAAAAACCACGGTATTACAATCTGATCTACCATTTAAAAGTTCTCTATTTATTTTAATTGTATGCAAATTATTAATACAACCGCCATCTTGTCAACAATGTACAGAACAAGGTCACAATTCGACATAACACCCGCGCATAAACACAATTAGCATCCTATGCATTTAGAGCAAACGCACCTAGTCTAGGCAACGAGGCAGATCGTTGTATGAAGACCCCCGCATTAAATCCTCAGTCGATGAAATTTTGCTGGGGTATGAGACAAACCTTCAATAAAAAAAAAACAAAAAAAATCGGTACTTTTAATTTTTCCATACAAAAATTACAAAAAATGTATGACCAATTTTTTTTGTATTTTTTTTTGGATATTTTGAATTTACATTTAATTCATGATTCTTTATCATCCTGTTAAATAAAATCTGCCTGAGAAATTTATGTTGGGGTCAACTGCTTCGTTGCCTACACCGTTCAATGTTGTAGTATTTGGATTAGGCAGTACAAGCCATCTCGATACACAACCAATGCTTCAATATTGTACAGATCAGTGCCTAACCCGCAGGTAATCCAATGCACATTAGGATCTGTATTAATTAAGCCTTTATCACACCTAGGATAATAAACATAGATCGGACGACAATCTTCCAAATACCTTAAAAATGTCATCTGTCAGAATACTCATGGCAACTCATGGCTTGTGCCACTTCAGCACCACAATACAAAGTAACACGCGCGATCGTTGCTCAAGATTCGGCCCACTTTTGAGAGCCACCTGGCTGGCCCAACTTGGCCAACTTAAAGACAACTTTAGGACAAGCCGAACAAGATTAAATTATTGCAAGACAGGTTTAAGTCGGATGTGAATCGCTTAAGAAGTTTTCAAATTAAATAGTTACCAACATACTTCGGACAAGTTAAAAGTGTAAAATGTAAGCCAAATTACTTGATTAATTTTTGCGTCTTTATTGCTACAAAAAATTTATAGTTGCATAGAGTTTTCTTGACCTTTATTTTTTTATCACGCCGGATATTTTAAGAGATGGTTCTGCCTATGAAACTGAACAACTTTTCCCAAAGAACATTGGTCGAAATATGAAATACCTATTGTTTTTGACTTCCTTTACAAACTGCAACAGCTGACAGCACATTTTGTATGGGAGGTCGAAATTTCTTTTTTTTTCATATTTCCTAGGGAAAATTTGTTCAATTTCATGGGCAGAACCAACCCTTAAAATGTCTGGGGTGATAAAAAAGTAACGCTGTTGAGTTGACTAGGAGTCAGATGAATAAATAAATAACGTCATGGACATATAATAGTACTTATTATGGTATTCTGTGACATAATACGCAATTATAACAATTAAAACATAATCTAATAAATTATCGACCACATAATATTAACTTATTACTTAAAAGTATTCCGATATAAGATGGGTAAAAGGAAAAATAGTATTTCACGATTACGAGAAAAAACTTTGTAGGTAGGCACTACATATACAATCATAGTAAATTAAGTGCCAAGTCCCACGTTATTTCGACACTCTAAACAAACTATTATATTCACGTAACAGTTATTGTAGAACATTGCATAACGTATGTTATCGATTAAGTTATTTGTCACTCCATTTCGGGTTGAATGGTACAACGAAATTATTGTTGTGAGATGATTATGTACGAGTACATGCAATCAGGCCTTGTAATTGTACCGCTGTTCATACATGATGTGCCTGACAGGTTTGCCTGTACCGTATTACAGTCAGATTGAGATAGATGCGTGCAGTTGTCTAGGGTTAGTGACATATGCCCCCATTGTCAAATGCCCCCGTGTCAAACGCCCCCAGTGTCATTTCCCCCGATAAATTTTATTCAGAGAAATACCTGAAAAATATTTGCTTTACAGTCGTGAACTAAAGTGCCAAATATCCAAATCCAGTGCAGAGTGTTATCGGTAGTTCTATCTCTTTTTCTCACGAATTACTCTACTAATTGTCAATTTATTGAGAATATAATATTATGTTGTAGTACTGGCTGAATAAAAAGAATACTTACCAGATGTTATTTTATAAATTTGCTTTTATTTTTTGTAACATTTTAAAATGTTTTCGTATTTTATAGTGAGAGTAAAAATATTAATATGTAAAACTCTTAGATAAAAGATAAAACAATAAAGGTAAAACTGTTTACGTCTTCAATGTACAGAATTTTTGACTATTTTTCCTGAAAATAAATCTTTCTTCTTTGAATATAACCTAACCGAGTTTTCTATAAGTAACTTTTCGTTTCGATGTCTAGACTAATCGATTAGCTATTACAGTAAATCTAGGCCGAAAACCAGTCGTAATTAGAAAGCTTTGTTCAGAATCAAATATGTAAAATAAGCTACTCAATACTTACTTACTTAGCTCCCTGTTGTTCTGTTGTAATAGCAGTGTTAGAATTGAAGATTAATTAAACAGATTACTGAATGTTTTTTGAATTCTGCTATTAAAATATAAATACAAGTTATTTTTCTTGAACATTTTGTAAAGAACACTTTTTACACGAACTTGATACTTCATTTTTGCCCTGTGCCTTAGCTCATGAGAAATATTTTTGTGAATTTCAGATATATACAAATAATACATACACCTAATGCTTATACCTGATTTTAGTACATATTTACCTGTCGTTCAGATTGAGCCGCTTGAGCCATTTCCAATACAATTCGTGACGTTATAGGTAGATTTATCAGCAAATCATTTAGTTTGTTCTTTCATACACCTCTCAATACTTACATACATAACATCACGCCTCTATCCCGTCTGGATAGGCAGAGACCACAGCCCTCCACCTGCTACGATCTTGACATACTTCCCTCGCTTCCTCTACTTTCATCAACCATTTCATACACGCTCTTCGGTTTAGGGTACTTTAAATCTGCACGGCCTTTATTTAGAACATCCTGAATTTAGTCAAGGAACATTCGCCGAGACCTTCTCCTTCCAAGGTTTCCATTCACTCTCGCCCGGTCTCTTTCGTCAATCTTTGTTCATTCATCCTCTCTACATGACCAAACCACCTTATCATTCTTTTCTCAATTTTAGTCACTACATCTTCTTTTACGCCACAACGTTCTCTTATGTCACTATTTCTAATCCTGTCATTCGATTTCACACATTGGTGTGATTATTGCATACTCCTCAACGCTCTCATTTCTACAGCACTTATTCTACTTTCATGCTTCTTCTGTCATACTCAGCTCTCACTGCTGTACATCAGTGTTGATACCAAAACGCCTCTATGAACAGCCAGACAAGTCTTATGAGACACCTAAAACATACGGTAATAATAGTGACATATTTTTTTCATACAAAAGTGTCCGATCTTTGTAGACGTTTAGGCCGGATCCACATTGAGTCTACATTTCACACCTTTGAAAATGCAATTTAAAATTTCCCAACCAGTGCAACAAATAAATTAACTAAACCAAACAACGGCAGTGACTTTGAAACGACGTAATAAAAGCAGCCGACTTGACAAGGTCACTCCGGTCTACAATAGAAGCAGGTACGAATGTAAGACGAGTAATTGCTACTCATTACACTCACAAGGCTGTAGATGACAGCTTATTAAACGTAATTTTATGTTACACTGAATTGCCTGGGATTTTATTTGAGTAAGTCTTCATTTCAACGCGAGTTTAGAGTAGGGTTTATTTTTAATAATTATCAGCACTTTGTGTAAGTTTCCTATTAATTTCATGAAAATTTAAAACAGCTTAAAATATCTAGCCTTTTCAAGAAATACGAGAACCTCAGAACAAAAACCTCCTTGCTTCTTGACGAGAACCACCGTAAATGACACTTCCCTTTAATCGAAGAAGCGCCTTATTACGATGACCTTGTTAGGACTAAAAAACCTAGTTGTACGTTATTATTATTATCGTTCGGCCTATTTACTTATAACCTGCATTAAAATATTTACAAATTAATATCCAAGTGCTGTAGCCAGTCTACAGCCGCCGCAGAAAGCCCGTGAAGTTCCTCGTATGAGCCAGGAAACCGTCTAAGGGGGCATTCTACTACAATATGTGCCGTGGTCTGCTCTGACGCTCCACAATCGCAAGCGGGTGAGCCCGCTATACCCCACTTGTGAAGGTGGTAGTTACATCGGGCTACACCCGTTCGGATGCGGTTTAGCGTCGTCCAGATACGTCTGTTGGATTTGAAGCCTTGAACTTGTTCAGACGGGTCCGAGACCACACCCGCAGAGCACTCTAGGGTTTGCCATTCAGCCAGCCAGGACGAGCGAATGTCTGAGGACTGGCGAACTTCGGGGTCAGACCAAATGGGCTTGCGTGATGTTAGGCGATTTGGGATGACTTTCTGATCGGCATTTGGTACGGAAGTTTCCAGTTCTCCGTTTTCATCCACTCGCCCGCTGCGATTTGAGCGCGCCTAAGGTGAGGGGGTGCTATGTGGGAGAGAGTTGTACGTTAAATCGGTAAGAAACAAAACCCTAAATTCTTTCGGAAACGCTATAATAAAGATTAACCTCAACAGCCTATGTGGTTTAGTGGTTAGAACGTTCGAATCTCGATCCGGAGGTGCTGGGTTCGATTCTTTCCGGTTCATTGTCAAAACTTTGTGTGACTTTCCCAGTTTAGTTAGGACATTGCAGTATGAATAACGCTAGCTATTTCCTTACTTAGACTTTAAAACAATTAAATAACGCTTCTTTAAATCTATTGCTGTCGCTTTCTTGGTGAACAAAACAGAAAGAGTCCGCAATAGACTTAAAGGAGCTTTAACTTCAAAGACGCTTTTTGCAACTGGCGGTAAGAAAGCTATTACATTACTTTATTACGACTACTAAACAACCGTATCGCAAGTGTGTCTGGTTAGCACTCAACAAATTTTACCAAATTACCTGCCATTAAATCATAAGGCCATTACAATCAATTATATTGCTAAATATCATCATAACCATAATAAGATGCTGTGTAACTTAAAAGTTACGTAACTTATTTTTCAATGCTCCTTTTCATCAAGTAGGTATTTGAACTGAAAATTACATTTTAGGTAGGTATAATTTGATTTAATTAAATCATCATCATCATGACATTCCATGAAACATCCACTACAGGACAGGGTACTCCCTCCAAAATTCCAGCTTTTGCTGAAAATTAAAGCCTATAAATTGTGGGACTCACAACCATATCCTCCGAAACGTGAGTTGAACACTTTTACCATTGAACCATGGAAGCAAATCATATGAAGACTCAGTGTATTTAAAACTGGTATTGCTTGAGGGCACAATTTAATGTGTCTTCGATCGCAACGCGGGGTCATAGGTGACACCGCATGACCACAAATATGACCACACAAGTCTTGCCACAGATTACTAAAATTAAATTGTAGTTTCGAAAATAAGTGTTTCTTTTCTAACGAGGAGCAAATAACGACCTACATTTTGAAATTGGGCGGCGATTCGCGTGTTTGTTCAAATTAGGCGTTTATAATTCCAAATTATTTTAAGTTTTATGGCCTGTGTATCCCCACGAAATTTTTTAAAAGTATCTACCAGTAGTAGAAAATGGACTTTGACATTCCAATATTTTAAAACTACTTATCAATACTTTTAAATTATTTTTTCGCCCATGAGAAAAGCAATATATTTATTAGTTAACTGTACTGTAGTTACCAATATACGACCTTATCTTGTAAGAATAAGGGGGGGGGGGGTCTTGTATACATACATAATATCACGCCTTGTTCCCTTGGTGTTCCCGTCGGGGTAGGCAGAGACCACAGGACAGGGACAGGGACCATATAAAGGATCATCATCATCATAACATCCCATGAACGTCCACTACAGGACAGGGAGCTCCCTCCAGAATTCTAGCTTTTGCTGGAAAAATGTGGAGGGGAAGTACCATACTCACCTCGCTTGTTAGCGTTACGGCTGGCACTATGGACCGCGGTTGTAGGTGACCGCAGTAAGTAAGATGTTAGATACAAAGGAGGATGCTGCTGCCCATCCTCCAGTTAACCCTTAGTCGCCTCTTACGACACCCACGGGTATGTATGGGTTGGTACTATTCTTTGCCGGCACCACACGGGACATATAAGGGATAGCTTTCCCAAAACTGGAAGATCATGATCAGTTAACGAATCTGAACAGCTTCCCCCAAAAATATATCTCAGTTTATACAAAAGAAACAGCTGCTCCATAGAAACTACCCAATCAAGAGCGGCTGATTCTTTTTACCCGACTGCGGCGAAGAAAGAAAAGAAAGAGAATTCGCATAGGAAACGTATTTGTAAGATACCTCGAAACTTGGCTCATAGACAGGGATAAGATCAATAAGTTAAAATAAAAAATACGAATTTTTTTCGGTTGCTAATAATAAAGTTAAAAAATAATTTTGTTTTTGTCAAATATCGATAGGTCGTATGGCTGAATGAAACGTAGCCATGGCCAATCTTAAAAAATAAAAAACAACTGAAGTAGTCCAGCTGTTAGTTTTTTTTTTATGATAGGCAATGACTACTCATCACATTCTGCCATACGACCTATCGATATTTGAAGAAAACGATTTTTCTTAAAAACCTCGTCATTTATGGCCGAAAAAAATTGGTATTTTTTATTTATCTTTAATGATCCTATTCCTGTTTATGAGCCAAGTTTCAAGGTACCTTACATATAAGTTTCCTATGCGAATTATGCGTTTGACCTGTATGTATGTAAATACGTATATGTCCGTTTCTTTATTCTCCCGTAACTACTAAACGGCTGAACCGATGTTGATGATATACGTCGTTAAATTTGTCTTAATAGCGCGAGTGACACTGTATTCAAATTATGACGAATCAATATTTGATTTTTGGGGCCGAATTGAGCATCATGATTTTTTTTTCTCCTAAACCAAGTGGAGTATCAAAATGAAGGGTTTTATGAGTAGATCACAAAAATATACTTATATGTTTAAACAAATGTATGAGATTAATTTGATGTATCAAATATAAAACTAACAAGTTGAAAATAAAAAGTTGTTAAGGGTGGTTCACATGCCTGCCTATAATTTTGATCGTCCCCCCCTGCAATATCTTATAAAATTCAAGTTACATGATCCTAGAGATTGTTTTCTTATTTTCCTATTTTTGTTTTTTAGTATTTTTTATATAATAAATATGTTTTCAGTGAGACCTTACCCCAGTTTGCGGAAAGTTTTCAAAATACATGAAATAAAATTTTTACAGATATCAGTATCCGAACGTTCGAAACAATAAAACGTAAAGCTATAAAAATCTGGTTTCATTTATTTCAGTAAGGGCCAACACGTACTCGTAATTCTTTAACCTTAAAAGTCCAAGTTGTTTTTTACTTTCTCATACTATTAGTAGTATTGTAGAAAAGTCGATAGAATAGTTATCGATAGTTTAAAAATTTACAATGAACCAAACCCTAACAGAGATCAATTTGATTATTATGTCTTTGGATTATGACTAGAAGTATGTAGTTGTACATAAAGATAAACACTTAATGGTAACATTTATCAATAAATAAAATGCTATTAAGTGGTCTGATACTGTCTACTTTAATGATAATAGGTACTAACATCAGACATTTGGAATATGTTATTTATTAAATAAATATGTTATTTATTTATGGTATTTAGCGCTGGTTAGAATTGTAAGTAGTATTCAGTTGCTTACCCGTTCGTTTATTCGCTTGACACTTCTTAACTACTCGTTAAATTTTGATATGGACTTCACCATAATTTTTGATTGAAATTTTTATTGGTGAAAATACACACACAAGTACAATTCACGTGAAATGTCCGTAAAATTTGATGGTTTGATTTATTACTCTAACACTCGTATTTTTAATAACTATCGTTAAATCATCGACATCGATAATCTATGACCTTGCAGCACTATTCACGTAGTTTGGTTGGATCAATCAACAGTGTCACAGTTTCGAAAGCGAATTGCCGACTTCGAGAATTGGAACGATCGTATAATGCCCAAACGTGTATAGCTTGTCAACTTCGATGGTAACTACAACCTATCAATAACATTGATTAAAAGTATGATATACGTATGGGATGGGAAAGGGGTAAGCTTAGAGTCATCCATGAGAAAAAGAAGCTCCGTAGAAGAACCAAAGTATTCGACATAGCTCTGAGAATCGTGAAGCTTAAGTGGCAGTACATCAACAACAACAACTCTAGTCCGTACGTCTATTAAAATAAGAACAGTACAAAGTTCAATGTGTCAAGCTTGATGTGCTCTTCACTGTACATACTACCTTCTATCTGTTTCCATTTTGTTATTTCTCAATAATAGAGATTATGGCTTCTTCACTTCTTGTATGATAATGAGTTTTCTTAGAAGTAAAGAAAAATAGACAATGCATAAGGCTTGTGAAATCTTAAAAGGTTTACTTACGAGTATATTAGATGAGCAAATAAAGTAAGTTAAAAAATAAATTTGTTTATACCGGGAAAGTCATGCATTTATTTTTAATTTATTGCTCGATATATCGATACAGTTGCGTTGCTTTAAAATAAGTGTGCCCTAAAAATTAATCGGCACATTGTGACACTTATTATGAAGAAACTTAAGTTATGGAATATAATATATTTCTGACACATATACATACAAATTTTATTGATCCATCAGGATGTACACCCAAAAAATTTGCATTAAATTTCCTTATAACCAATTACACTTGATCATTTGACTGATTTATTGTTGTTAATACGATCATTTGATGCCATCAGACGCAAGAACTGGTAGTTATAGGTTATAGCCCAATCAAAGATTACGTTTTGACAGGTGCCAATAATGCCAACAAGCCAACGGCTCAAGGTCATCAAGATTTCGATTTAGGATTTCTCATTGGGCAGCGACAAACAGTAATATTATTGGGTAACATGTTCTAATGGCAATTATTCTGTCTTTTTGGGCTATCTGGTTTACTGAATACAAGTTTTAAAATTTGGACTGATGATTTCATCTCACCAGTTTTTAGGGTTCCGTACCTCAAAAGAAAAAAACGGAACCCTTATAGGATCACTTTGTTGTCCGTCTGTCTGTCTGTCTGTCAAGACCCTTTATCTCACGAACGGGTAAAGGTATCAAGTTGAAATTAATACCATATATTAGGGTCTATGAACCACACAAGATCTGAAAATTTCAATTTTTTACAACGACGCAATCAAAAGATATGACATTTTATGTCCTCATCTCCATACATTTATGCAAAAAAGCAAAACCTACAGGGTACTTCCCGTTGACCTAAAATTATAAAATTTGGCAAGAAGCTAGGTCTCACAGTACAAATAAAGGGAAAAGTCTGAAATAATTAAATATTACAACTTTACTCACAACTAATGGTAACCAATTGTGGTGAGCTCCCGTTTCAAGAACATTCATATACGTGGGACACTCAGAAATATTTGCGACACTAAAAAAAATTGTTCTACAGGTACATATATTTTTATTAAATCTTTTCAAAGTACTCTCCACCAGCCTCTATACAAAGATTCATGCGTCTGAACCAGTTTTCAAAACACTTTTTCCAGTCCGCCGTAGACACCTCGTTTACAGCCTGCTCGAACGCAGCCAGCGCATCTTCCGGCGACGAAAATTGTATCCCCTTGAGCTGATTTTTTATTTTTGGAAATAAAAAGAAGTCACACGGTGCTAGATCAGGGCTGTAAGGAGGGTGACCCAGGAGTTTGACTGGTGTGCTGTCCAGGAAGTCCCTCGTTTTGAGCGCGGTGTGTGCAGGCGCATTGTCGTGGTGGAGCAGTAGTCCGCGGAGCCCTGTGTTTGGTCGCTTGTTGCTCACAACAGAAAAAACTTCTGGTAAACATTTGGTAGTATACCATTCGGCGTTGATGCTTCTTTGATCTCGTAAGGGAATTGAGGCCAAGTGGCCAGTCAAATTAAAAAAGCTGGCGATCAAAATCTTCCCCCCGCTTCGAGATCGCTTCACTTTGGTAGGCGTTGGTTCATTTTGAAACACCCAAACTGTCGACTGGCGCTTGGTTTCTGGATCGTATTGATAAATCCAGGACTCATCACCTGTTACGATGTCGTAAACACGCCGAGACGAGCCTGCTTCAAATTTGTTCAGCATATCACGGCACCATTCCACCCGGGCCTGCTTCTGAGCGTCGGTGAGGTAGTGCGGCACCCAGCGCGATACTATCCTCCTCACGCGAAGATGCCCGTGTAGAATCTCGTGAACGCTTCCCGATCCAATCTTTAATATGTGCTGAATCTCCTGATATGTAATTCGCCTATTATCTTGGATTAAATTTTTCACTGCTAGCACGTTTTCTTCCGTAATAGCCGTCAAAGGGCGACCGCTTCTTTCTTCATCCCCCAAGGTTGGTCGACCGCGCCTAAATTCGTTATACCAACAATACACGGTTGCCTTGGAGGGGCCTTCATCCATAAATGCCATTTGAAGTCTATCGAACGATTCATCCGGTTTCAGGCGACACTTGAAATCGTAAAAAATCATAGCTCTAAAATGTTCCCGGCGCAGATCCATTTTTCAGTAAGACACGATACTTTGAATTGGCTCGCAAAAAATGTGGAGGGAAATTTTGAAAATGGAACACACATATTTTTACTTACAAGTAATCATATTTTCGAAAAAGATTCTGACCGGCCAGTCTCCCATATATAAAAACTATTTTTCGCAATACTTTCTGAGTGGCCTGGTAAGAGAGGGGTCAAGTTGGATGGTCGCAGCGGCGATTTTTGTTTTAGTTCTATTTAAAAACGGGAACATTTACAAAATTGAAAATTGGCATGTTTATAGTGCATAAGCTATAAAATAACAACAAATAATAAAATTTGGTCAAGCGCGTGTCGGACTCAAAAAATCTAGCACATTAACTTACTGAAATTTCAACTAATACAATTATGTTTATGTGGTGGTACGGAACCCTCAGTGCGCGAGTCCGACTCGCACTTGGCCGGTTTTTTTTTTAGAATGTTGTTTTCGTTTCCAAGTGACTTATTATACTTTACCATTTAAAACATTTATTTTACCACAGCACATGTGAGTCATTTAATTTATCATTAAGAGCTTTGATTGTGTGATAACGATAACACAAATAAATTTTTGTAACACAAAAAATATAAATGTGTTTGATATACGGCACGTAGCACAGAGCTTACTATAGAGTCTTCTTTTAAATTAAAGCTTTAACTTTAAGGACCACTTTATTTGTGAAGCGACGGAATGGCAATACAATAAAAGTGACTAAAAAACTTTATGAATATAAATAATGATGGTTGAGGTTTAGCGTAGTTTTTTCCTATGCTGAAACGTGATCAAAATGAAGATGTTATCAAAAAAGCAAGTGTAATAAATGAAGCCATTTATGACTAACAACTCTTAGAAAAGCTTTGGGTGGAGACTCCCATGTATGGAGAATGGAGAACATGTCGTATGTTTGATGTCGCGATAAGGACGTGATCTGTTTTCGAAACTTAGGGCCCAGATCTCACAAGGTTAGCTTAGCTGATAATTCACATGTATAAAAACCCTGGGGTTACCGGTAACCCAAAACGAATCAGTAAAACCCATGGAACCTATTGGATGTCTTATTCATTTTGTTTGAACGCATGGCGGATGATTTGGCCAATAGTTAATAGAATCAGGCGTTACCTTGCGGAAGTCCATCTCAAAGAAATGAAACAAATATATAGCCACCTTCCGCAACAATGATGGATGCTATGTACTCACTGTGCACCGCCCGCCCGCCCGCAAATAAATGCGCATGCGCAGGCAACTGCAACACAGCAACCACCCAAAAACACTGGTTGCTGTGTTGCAGTTGCCTGCGCATGCGCATTTATTTGCGGGCGGGCGGGCGGTGCACAGTGAGTACATAGCATCCATCATTGTTGCGGAAGGTGGCTATATATTTGTTTCATTTCTTTGATTTGGCCAATGGCTCCCTATGATTTGAACTGATTATTTTTAGTAAAATAATCCAACAATCTGACACTAAATATTAAAACAATTAATTTTGTTCGATTTAGGTTGATGAACTTAATTGAATGAAACCATTTTAGTCAGCGGCTGCATATTGCGTCAACACTAATTTAATTTCGCTCGTAAACTTAACATCCACGCTTGTTTGGGACCGAGCACCAACCCTTTTAAAAAAAATCGGACCACTGACGTTGCGGAGACATTCTCAAACAAAAAACCTAGCAACTTGGCAGAAAAACAAATAATAGGCAATTTTCTATGAAGTTTGTCAACTACGTTCTTTTAAGTATCGATAGGTAGCACGCCCATCTCTGTTGGTAATTTCTTTTTGTATGACGACCTTGTACACCCCGCGCGACGAGTTTAGGCCGCTTGGCGGGAGTGGAGGGGGTATGCACAGTAGTATTTTTCTTACAAATATTGCAACTGCGCATACCCCCTCCACTCCGCCCAGCGGCCTTAACTCGTCACGCGGACTGTAACATAAATTAAATCTTTTAAGAAGAAAATATACATGACAGACATATTGACAGTAACAATCAAATTGACTTAATCATTGGGTGACCGTTTAGTATCAGTGTTTCCATTTTCCATTTTCCTAACGATGATCAGCAGCGCCATCTAGTTGGACTTTCAAAATGTGCTGGAAAACACCCTATTAGATTTACCATATTTTATCTCATCACAAGATTTGTATGCCTTTAATAAAGAAGTAAAATAAGATTTAAAATCGGATTACTGGGTATGGAGATATACCGAAACAAAAATTGTGAAACATGACGGAAAAATTACTATGATCTGGACCAGCCTCGACAACGCGCCACTATGAGTTGACGAAAGCAAACGTCACAAAATATATGGGAAGACATTATATGACACACGTCATTCCATACATTTCATGGCACCTTGTCTAAAACAGATTATATTTCTAAATTGTCACTTGAGTCCGACATAATAATATTTCCCATGTGGTGCCGAGAAAGAATAGTACCACTCATCTCTACCCGTGGGTGTTGTAAGAAAGAGGCTATTAAGGGTTTATAAAGCGGTGGATGGTCAGCAGCATCTTTCTGTGTATCGTAACGTCTTACATACTGCGGTCACCAACAACAGCGGTCCATGGTGCCAGCCGCAACGCTTAGAAGCGTGGTGACTGTGGTACTTTCCCTCCAAAGCACCACGCGTTTTTCCTGGAATTCTGGAGGGAGCTCCCAGTCCTGTAGTTGACGTTTCATAGGATGTTATGATGATGATTTATAAATATTACTCGTTTGATAGTTTAAGATAGGATAAAGTATGGTTTTGACATTTTCTTAACATCAACGCACAGGGTTAATTTTTGTATCCTGATCCACAGAGCTCTGAAGTCTAAGCGTCTTGCTCTGCATCTAGAGACGAATTCTTTATTTCATTCAATACAAATCAGTGTCACCATTTACTAAAACTAACACGTTTTCCGCACCCACACTCTAGCGTCGTTTGAGTGCGATAAACATAGTACGATCAACCGCTTGTCGGTAGAAACTTTTTCAACTCTATTATTACGCCATAAGGTCCAAAAGTGTTTCTACCGATGGGCGGCCGTGTGTACCATTATTGCGAGAGAGTAAGATGCAAAAAACCAGTGACAGCGTCTCTATGGCAACGAATCATTTTATTATGTACATTCAAAATAAGCGCTAACATAAATTGGATAGTATACCTAGTCGTTAAGGAACCAATTTTTTTTTACTATATTCGCTTCTATGGGGGTGTGCACTCGCAGGCGGAGTGGCCCTATCGTTGTTATGTGATCCTGATCATAATTTTTCATACGTTTGACAGCTGTCAAAACGAGCTGCTTGCGATGGACTTAGCCTTACATTAGTTAGTCCTACTATTTATACTTCGTACTCCTTTCAAAATTGTCGTCATTGTAAAATATAAAATATAACTTCCCATACCTCTCAAGTTTGTAGTAATCAAGTTACAGTCAAGTATCACTTTTGGATATTGCCAACGTCAGTTTTTGTCACGCTTTTTTTCTCTGTTTGACGTCTTAAGGTCAATGGAAAATCTCTATTTCTTTGCCTACAATGCGATAGGTAAATTCGGCGTCCAACTTTACGTATCGACCTTAATCAGACGATATAAAGTACAATATTGAAGGTTGAACTTTTGATGTGAGAACCGATTTTTCTGATTTGTAATACTTAAATGTCTAAACATGCGTGATGTAATCTCTTCATAGAGTTTTTTGTATGTATAGAAAAAGTGTCAGTCGCTTTAACCTTGGGTTGGGTAACTTTGTCATTTTACTTGATTCATTCTATCAGAGATATGGTATTTTCTCATATCAGTAGAATAGATTTAAATTAGAAGACGTAATACATTTAAATATTCGACATTTCTTGGCATCCCTAGGGATTTCTCGAAATAGTTGATAAATTAATTTCCACGCGACACATACATACGTAATTACTTTATATTTAACACACTTGTAAACATAACGCTCCCGTGATATTTTTTTTTTCCTGAAAGTTTTATTTACTGAAAGTTGTTCAGTTACATTGACTGATCTGAACCCGTCCCTTCATCATAACCATGACATCCCATGAAACGTCCACTACAGGACAGGGAGCTCCCTCCAAAATTCCAGCTTTTGCTGAAACAACGTGGAGGGGAAGTACCATAGTCACCACGCTTGATAGCGTTACGGCTGGCACCATGGACCGCGGTTGTTGGTGACTGCAGTATGTAAGATGGTACGATACACAGAAGGATGCTGCTGCCCATCCTCTGGTTCATTAACCCTTAGTCGCCTCGTACGACAGCCACGGGTAGAGATGGGTTGGTACTATTCTTTGCCGGCACCACACAGGCAACCTGTCTCTTACACTCTGTATATTCTTTGGCAGTATGATCAAAAAGAGGCTTTTTTTTTATTACAGTGCAAAACGTGTTTTTACAGCTTGTAACGGAAAGGTGTGATAAAACTAAAGGGTGTGAATCTGCCCATGAAACTGAACTACTTTCCCCAATGAATATAGGTCGTAGAACAAAATCAATTTTTGACCCCCTCATAGAAACTGCTTCAGGTGCATTTTGTATGGGAGGTCAAATTTGGTTTTCCGTATTCCGACCTATGTTCCTTGGGAAAAGTTGTTCAGTTTCAAGGGCAGATTCACACTATTCAATATTATCACATCTTTCCGTTACACGTTTTAGATATGTGCGGTCGACTAACAACCGTGTTCCTGAATCATCATAACATACCATGAAACGTCCACTACAGGACAGGGAGCTCCCTCCAGAATTCTAGCTTTTGCTGGAAAAATGTAGAGGGGAAGTACCTACCATAGTCCCCTCGCTTGTTAGCGTTACGGCTGACACCATGGACCGCAATAAGTAAGATGTAAGATACAAAGGAGGATGCTGCTGCCCATCCTCCAGTTTATAACCCTTAGTCGCCTCACATTCTAAATTCGTGTTTATAATATATGTATATTTGCACCATTAGGTAAATTCATCAACTCCATTTCTTAAGAAACAGTCTGTTGTAAAGCAAGTCGTTAATTTTAAACTGTCAAAAGTTTTCGTCGCTGGGAAACACTCTGCCGTGGTCCAAACAAACTTTTCATGTTTCTGGTTTGTATGTACTCGGAAAACGTTAAAAGAATAACATTTAGAATTTTTGTTTTTTTCCATGTACCCACAATGTAGAAAATGAGAGCGTTGAGGAGTATGATTTCAGTAAAATTGAGGACAGGATTAGAAAAATTGTGATAAGAGAACGTTGTGGCGACAAAGGTCATGTGTCATGTAGTGGTCATGTAGAGAGGAAGAATGAACGAAGATTGACGAAAGAGATCTACCAGGTGAGAGTGAATGGAAACGTCGGAAGGGGAAGCCCTCGGCGAACTTTCCAAATTCATAACGTTCTTAATAAAAGCCAGGTTAAAAGTACCCTAAACTGACGAGCGTGTATGAAAGGGTTGATCAAAGTAGAGGAAGCTAGGGAAGTGTGTCAAAATCGTGGAGCAGCGACGGGTAAGAGGCGTGATGTTATTATCTAAGTACTTAATGCAAAACACAAAAAACCGGCCAAGTGCGAGTCGGACTCGCGCACTGAGGGTTCCGTACCATTGAGGTAAATATACCGTCTTAGTTATGGACGCGCAGTCACGCAGAAGTGTTTTAATGTAGTGCAAGTCCGACACGCACTTGACTAGTTTTTATTATTTGCTGTTATTCTACAGCTTATGCACTACAAACATACCAATTTTCGCGCTTGTGGTGTTCTGGTTTTTATGATATAATAGGTCTTTACCTATGAAATTACCGAAATTTTCATACAGATTAATGAGATCATAATTCCTATAATTCTAATGCTATTTTTTTCATTTGTCTTATATTTGAAAGTTGACTTCAAGGTTATTAATTTACGCATAAAATAAAGTTTTTATTTTTAGTTTGATATATAAAATTAAAGGTTCGAAAATTGTTCGTCTTAAATGTCGTCCGATTTCATCATTAGATTTGTTATATTTTTTTACAGTTAATATTTTTCAGAAATTAAATTTCAGCTTCTGTTAGCTTAATGTCTTTCCAATAATGCTAAAAAATATGGATTTATAATTCCTAAGAAAAATGCAAAAATGTTAGTACTGAAAATTAAGTTTACATAAAATTCGCCATACAAAACGGCAATTTCATAGGTAAAGACTATTAGCTAGAACAAAAATCGAAAAAGAATTGCCTAAAAAACACATTTTTAGTAGGGAAGCCCCCCTTGTTTATTTTTAATTTATTTTATTTGTTGTTATAACGGCAACAGAAACACATAATCTGTGAACATTTCAACTCTTTATAATTACGGTTCATGAGATACAGCCCGCTGACAGACAGACAGGCATCGGAGGCATATTAATAGGGTCCTGTTTTTCACCCTTTGGGTACGGAACCCTAAAAAGGGTATAATTAAAAGACATTTCGCTAGCATGGTAACAACTTTAACCCTTTCTATGCTCATGATAAGAAAAATGTTATACAGTCACAGATTTTTGCTAGTAATCATCAACGGTGACAGAATAAGACCAGGGATAAAACCCAAAATCATTACCATGTTAAGTTATCATATAAAGATAATAGCCACATAACTCTATGAATATCTGCATGCAAATGATCCTGTTCCCCACTTAGTTAGCCGGGTTAGCCGAGATCACTGACCCCGCTGAAACTGAAACTACCCTGCAGAGACATATTAGGAAGTTTGCTCGTGTTTCAGTAATGGAACCACAAGGATGCACCTGCGATAATGGCACCTTTGAAATGTGCTCCACTCTCTCGGTTTTATGGTTACCTGGTACTTTGACACTTTGTTGATGACACATTGTAAGCTAGGCTCAAGTTTGCTCGTAAAATTAGTTCGGGTCCAAGTGGTGGTACTGGTAATTGCTCTTTTTCATTTTGTTTCTGAATACTTTTCTGTCAAAAAGGAGAAAGGGTGGAAAGAAGAAGAATATGTGGATGGATAAAAGTGTACAGGCAGCTGTTTTGTGAGAAGAAGAAAGCATGGTCAGATTGGTTAGCAGTAAAAGCTAACCAAAGAATGCAGAGGGCAACAAGTGATGACGTAAGTGTAGCAAGAAAGGTATATAAAAGAGCGAAAGGTATTGTTAAGGAAGTTGTTGAGAGAAAGAAAGAAGAGTGTAAGGATGAGTTTGACAGAAGGCTTACTGAAGATTTCCAGTCTAACCAAAAGTTATTCTGGAAATCCATACGGACAGCCCGAGGAAAGTTTGGAACATCGGAGCTGAGTAAAATCAGAAGCCAGGATGGAAGTATTATAAAAGGTGAAGAATGTGTTCTGAGGAGGTGGAAGGAATATTTTGAAAGTCTGTTTGAGAGAGAAAAAGCAGAGGCCAGCGAACCTAGGTCTTCTGTGGAAATGAATGAGAATGAAGAGGAGAATTGCGTAAGTGAGATAAGTATGGATGAGATTATGAAAGCGATGAAAAGTATGAAATCAGGTAAAGCAGCTGGGTATGACAGAGTATCGGTCGAGATGTTGAAGGCTGGGCGAGGCATTGTGGCTAGTCAGTTGTACCGCCTTTTCAACTTGTGTTGGACGAACGGCCAAGTACCAGGTGACTGGTGCAAGGCTGTGATTGTGCCGCTGTACAAAGGAAAAGGGTGTCACGGAGCGGGGCTGCATGCCTCGCATGCTGCCTCCTTTCGTGATCCTGGCTCTATTGTCCTGGCCCAAAATTCCAAATTCCTATTTCAAATGTCTTCTATCTCTGTCTTTCGATGTCATTCGTGTCAAAAATAGTCAGTTTACCCTTGATTCTGGTCGTGCTCGGACGTGCCCGCACGCAGCACGACCACCGCCTTGTATTTTGTACCTTCTTTATCATAATAAACTCGTAACTTTATGCTGGCGTTTTGGATCCCCTACCTACACCCTGTAGAGTCTCAACCTTCTCCCTGCCGCTGAGAAGCTTTCGGTGACAAGGGTCACAACAGGACTGCAAAAATTACCGCGGGATAAGCCTTCTCAGTGTTGTCGGCAAACTGTATGCAAAGGTTTTGATTGAAAGAGTGATGAAAGATACTGACGAAAAAATATGGGATGTACAAGCGGGATTTAGAAAGGGAATGGGATGTACAGATCAGGTCTTTTCCTTGCGGTGCATAGCTGAAAAGTTTTTGGCTAAAAACCAAAAAGTCTACTGCGCGTTCGTGGATTTGGAAAAGGCCTATGACCGAGTGGTGAGGAATGAATTGTGGTCAGCATTGTCTATGTATGGGGTAAACGGTCATCTGATTCAAGCACTGAAATCTCTCTATGAGGATTCCAGTGCTTGTGTCAGAATAAACGGGGTTTAGCATCGAAAAAGGTGTTAGGCAGGGATGTGTAGCGTCACCTTGGCTGTTTAACCTGTTCATGGATAATTGTTTGATTGATCTGAAAGAGAGTATGTGTGGACTGAGAATGAATGAGTTACTCATCAAATGTCTTCTCTACGCTGATGACCAAGTTGTACTTGCGTCATCTGCTGACGAGTTGCAGGAGATGGTAACAATGATGAATGTGGCTTTGGACAGGAAAGGAATGAAAGTAAATGTAAGCAAGACTAAAGTAATGGTACTTGAAAGAGAAGAATGTATGACAGAGTGTACTATATTAATAGATGGTGAACAAGTTGAACAAGTGAAGGAGTTTGTGTATCTGGGCTCAAAGTTTACGAGAGATGGAAAGTGTGAAAGTGATATTGAAAGAAGAGTGAATGCTGGAAACATGGTGAATGGTGCCCTGCACGCCTTTATGAGGAGTCAGAAGGTGTCTCACAAGGCTCGTTTGGCTGTTCATGGGGGAGTTTTGGTACCAACACTGATGTATGGCAGTGAAAGCTGGGTATGGCAGAAGAAGCATGAAAGTAGAATTAATGCAGTGGAAATGAGAGCGCTAAGGAGTATGATTGGTGTTAAATTGAGTGACAGGATTAGAAATAGTGTGATAAGAGAACGGTGTGGCGTAAAAGAAGACGTAGTGACCAAAATCGAGAAAGGGATGCTGAGATGGTTTGGTCATGTAGAGAGGATGAATGAACGAAGATTGACGAAAGAGATCTACCAGGCGAGAGTGACTGGAAACGTTGGAAGGGGAAGGCCTAGGCGAACGTACCAGGACCAAATTCAGGACGTTCTGAATAAAGGCCAGGTTAAAAGTACCCTAAACCGACGAGCATGTATGAAAGGATTGATGAAAGTACAAGAAGCAAGGGAAGTATGTCAAGATCGTAGCAGGTGGAGGACTGTGGTCTCTGCCTACCCCAACGGGAAAGAGGCGTGATGTTATGTATGTATGTATGTACTTTTCTGAAAACGAAAGTTAAGCAAACTTAGCAGAGAGTTCAGAAAGTTCAGAAAGAAAAAAAAAAAAAAAGTTGATGGGTAACCGCAAGTTAGGTAACCGCAAGGAGTTAGGGGAATAGCTCATAATTGGTTTGCATCCTATTTAAAAAATCGTTCGCAGTACGTAGAAATTGAACATACCGATTTTGAGACAGGGAAAATAAGTTATATTAGGTCTAATAGAGTCCCTATGACCGGCTCTATCCCGCAAGGTAGCGTCCTAGGGTGCATATTGTTCCTTATTTATATAAACGATCTCCCAGACATGTTAAATGAGGAATGCGTTTTATTTGCGGATGACATTTCTATACTGATCCCATGTAGTAACAATAAAGAACTAGAAAATAAATTAAACCTTACGTTAGGTAAAGTAACAAACTGGCTTGAACAGCACAACTTACAACTTAACTTAAATAAAACTAAAATTATTCAATTTAGACCCTACCAAAAAACAGCATTAGACGTATCTTACTCTTATAAAAGTACAAAATTAGAACACGTTAACTCTGCGACCCTACTGGGAATAGATTTAGACACAAATATTAATTGGAAATCTCACATCGAAAAGTTATCTAAGAAAATGTCTTCTTTTATTTATGCCCTTCAACATCTTAAACGAGTTACAGACTTTCAAACCGCGCTAACGGCTTACTACGCATACGCACATTCAAGACTTCAATATGGTATTATTTTGTGGGGTAACAGTTGCGATGTAGACAAAATTTTCATCCTCCAAAAAAAGTGCATTCGAATTCTAACAAACATCGATCAGATGGAATCCTGCAGACCCCACTTTAAAAAATACGGAATATTAACTTTAACTTCAATCTACATCCTCGAGTCTTGCAAATTTATTAAAAAACATTCAAATTTATACTCTCCCATCAAAGGAAGCAAAAGAAATGATCGTAATCTACATAAACTTAAAACACCTTTCACTAAATTAAAAATTGTCTCAGAAAGTCCCCATAATACAGCAATTAGGGTGTATAACCACATACCAACTTCCATAAAAAATATAGAGAAACCAAACCTTTTTATAACACAGTTAAAACAATTCCTTATAGACAAATGCTTTTACAATCTTAAAGAGTTTTTTGATGATAAATAAAATTAAATATACAGGGTGTTAATTTGATTGCGTGCCATAGCTTAGGGGGTGGTTCAGAAACGATAAAGGAACTCAAAAAAAATATAAAAAAAAATCCTACTTAAAAAAAATTAAACTCCATTGAAACTAAACTAACGCGGCGGGCAATGAGCCGGAGTACCGCGCTATCAAAAGCGCGCGAAAGAGTTTCGGTTATGTATGTGCCTACCTTATCCACTGATTCTCGCGCCGGGCGCTGGCACGGTGATAGCGCGGCGGTGCTCCGCGTTAGTTAAGTTTCAATGGAGTTTTAGTTTTTTTTTCAGTAGGATTTTTTTTGATATTTTTTTTGTGTTTCTTTATCGTAACTGAAGCACCCCTTAAGCTATGGCACGCAATTAAATTAACACCCTGTATAAGTTTTCAACATCTCTTTACACCTCTTTACATTATGATATTTATCATTTCACAGCTTATATTTATTAAAGTTAGAATTAATATCTTGTGTCAAATGTTGTATCCTTTTGTGTTAAATGTTATATGTAGTGTTAAATGTTAAATATTATTATTAAGTATCAGTAGCTAACTCTTCTATGTTGCTGTGCCCTTGCAGGGCGTCACATGAAAACCTGTATGTTAAATTTTCCATCTTTTTATTTGTAATGTGGCTTGCAATAAACGATCTTGAATCTTGAAGTGGCTTAACACCCCAAGCCCCTAACTAGTATCACCGATAGTACTGGGGGCGTTACGAATTGGCACACAAAATTTGCTGTAATTTTTGTAGTAAAACCAACTCAAGAGTATATTGAAATTCAATGCCGCCGGCAAATTTTGGCATACAGTACAATAGATCATTTGGATCGAACAAGTCAGGTATAGTCAAAGAATGTGGTCTATACCCATCGGATACAAAAAATACAAAATACAAAAATACAAAAATTTATTATTTTCTCCCACATATAAGTACTTATAAAATATGAAATAATAGTAGATCTTAAGGTCTATGTTAGCGGTACTTGTTTATGCGGGAAACAGGACACCAAACTAGGTTAACCTGTGCTATGGTATCCTGGCTCCCCCTCGTTGGACAATGTAATAGATCTTACACATTGACAAAAAGCGTTCGTACTCAATGTAGCCATAGACTGAAAACTTTTTAATTTACCAAACAAGAAAACAAGAAATAAGGTAAAAAATTAAAACTTAGCGAAAAAAAAGAAAATTAGAAACTTGTATGTGTTGTGTGTGTTTTGCGTGGGTTGTGTGTGTGTGTGCTTTGTGTGTGTGTGTGAGAGAGAGAGAGAGTTTGAGATGCTGTCTCGTTGGCCTTTCACCTTGTTTATATATTTATTTGCATTGAAAAAATAAAATAAAAATTATGTTATTTGCAGAGAGAAATTAAGGCATTGGTAACATTTAAATTAGTTATGTGATTATATGCAGTAAATTTTCAGTTTTATCATAATCGAGCTCCAGAAGCCAATCCACTATTTTCTTCTTACATTCCAATTTTGATAAACAAGAGATTGAGAGAATTTTGTTTGTCTTATTGTACAGTCTACCCCCTCTAAACATCCAAAACTTTTGCGCAAAACCAGTGTTTACATTCAACATTTTGCTAACCTCATGGCATCGTCTAGTCTTAGCGATTTCCCTTGCGACAACGCAGTCAATTTCACTGTGCGTTTTAAGAATAATTGATAAAATATATAATTTTCTTATAGTTAGAACTTTAGCTTCGGATATCCTAAGAACTTTATTTGCGAGTCTCAAAACAACAAGGTTAATTTAAGGTTACTTAGAATCAACCTTGTAGGTATTTTGTTTACAAGGTAAGCCTTCTCAAAACTGATAAGTAGTCCACTTTTCTTGGCCGACCGTACAGTCGAGAGCACGTCAAGCTTGACTCATTGGACTTTAAGGCGATAGTGGCACTGTGAGTGTCACGCTTGTCTTGTGCTTGACTGTACAAAGGACAGACAAACAAGTTTTTTTGAAGAAATCACTATAGTATTAAATTAATTGCATTGAATTGAAGCATGAATAAGAAGCCCCATTATTATGCTGCTTAGCCTCAAGGATTTCAATTATTAAATTACGAACACGAGGACTATTCCCAATCCTGTTTAAAATAATAAAAATATGTCATGCGTTAAACGACATCGTTTTTCAATCAAAATGTTAATTGAGTCCTATAATAGGCACCTTTCCTACCCACTTTCTTACTGTAACAAATCCGATTTTGCTGCTACATCTAAAGACAGATTTTACTTTATAATTTGATATTTCAGACTCAAAACTCATAATGAGTTCGTGGAAGTTGAAAATAATGATACGAAAATTAATTCAGAATTAGGTAGGTAGCAATTAGGTACCATTTATAATGTTTTTTAAGGGGCTTGCTTAAGACCTCAATTTAGGACCGAAATAAGGTCTACGATGTAATAGAAATATATACACTCACATTTTAGTACTATGGGAATACAAACGCTGCGCTGCCGGTAGGGATTTCCACTTCTTGGTCGCAAAACGATTTCCACTTCTTGGTCGCAAAAAGATTTTTGCTCATATTGTGTGTGACATGTATAGTATGTGGGTGTCACCTACCCTGTGAATCCAGACGCTCGTCATCACGAGACAGGATGAGCTTGTAGCTGGCTCTTGTGTGCACCTAAAGAATTCAGACTCCTTGTTCCGCTCGCTCTTGTGTGCACCTAAAGAATTCAGACTCCTTGTTCCGCTCGGAATAGAAGGAATACTAATTTATCTTACTATGGGGACATCTGCCATTGTGTCCCAAGTTGAAATGTCAAATCATCAAACGTGATTTGACATCTTCATACAAAATTTACAGCTCGACGCCTATGCCATAATAACAATGACTGAATGAATGTCAGAATACCTTGTAACACATACTTTCTATGGGTACACCAATCTTACTTCTTCTTCTGTTCTTAACTTGGATATTTACAAATCAATGAAAACGCCACGTAGAGTAAATTTTCTACTCATTTTGTATAGGTATGACTTCTGACGCAACGAAAAAATTTCGTCACTTAGTTTTTCTATAGAATACTCATTATGTTTCATTTATTTTCCAGGTAAGTGTACTACAGCTACTTCATAGGAAAAGTATTTTCCGTATTTCCTGCTGAGTATGTCGAAATTTCACAGTCCCAGAAGCAGTTCTTAATTCTAAACTGACTTCATACTCATCATCATCATCTGGACTATGAAACTGGTCAATTTTTCCTCATAAAATAGTAGAAGTTGGGTGACACGTGATAGAGGACTTTTAATGGAAATTCGTTATTCTTTTTTGCGAGTTTCAAAATGTACAACAAAACTAACGAGTGAACACTTTATTTTGTTGTTTCTGTGATCGGGAGATTCTTTTAATACCTTGTGTGCTGCATGCGTATACAAAGATCTGTTCCGTATGTACCGGCTTTAAAACGTCTCTTATACGAAAAGGATTCTTATTGCTAACTAGTTTTCCCTAGTAAGGATAGGTACTCCTAAAAGGGGAGTAATAGCCACTTCAATACGGCTAATCCTCGACACGTCTGCATTTGGTAATATTGACTGATGGATGGACACGCTTGTAAACCGTTCATGTCCTTTTGTGTAAGTGGATTTTCTGGTTTTAAGTAGTGTAACATTTTTACTTTGGTTTTTAGTAAATAATTTGGTGTTGCGTAATAAAACACTCTAAAGAACCTTTAAAGGAGTGAGTAGTAGGTGGTTATTGTGAAGGTTAATTAAGTAGCCACTGACCGAATATTTCCTGAACGATAACTTAAGCCACGATCACACTTTACTGAATTCAAAGACTAAATCGGCACACATTGCTGGGAGGCTTGGTTATGTTAATTGCAATATCCTTACTTCAACGAGCAATGTATGCCCAATTAGTTTCTGAATTAAGGAAGATGTGATCGTGGCGTGTCACAACATCCCATTAAACGTCCACTGCAGGCCAGGGAGCTCCCTCCAGAATTCCAGCTATTGCTGGAACAAAATGGAGGGAAATTGCCAATCGCAACGCTAACAAGCGTGGTGACTACGGGATAACTTATTACCTCAATGAAAATGGCAAGGCCTTTAAACTGGTAAATAAGGCCAAGAGGTACGTACTACGCACATATGGTAAAGCTGCAGCGCCGCAAAGCAACAGTATCTTACAGTATCGTGTTCCGCATGGTTTTGATTGCTGAATGATTGGAGCCGGTTGACTGTACGGGGGCACAATAATCATCTTTTATTAATATCAATGAGAGATGAGATCCACCATGATACGAGTCCAAGTAAACCCATTCATTCGTAAAGGAAATCGGGAATAACAATGTACAAGCTGGGAAATGGGAATTTCACCACTGAATGTTCTATTTGTCTGCAAAGCACTTTTTGAGAATGTATGGAGTACTATCCAGATAAGGGTATGATACCATACGGTACGTCTTGTTTCCTTTTTCGCTTCTAATATTTTAAAGCAGCTCTAACTACAAAGTAAGATTTCATCTAATCGATAAACAGTGTATGCTAATGAGGTATTAACATGGTGCATTGTTGTTGAGAAGAGAAAGTAAAGGGCTAGCCTTACCACGCGCCATCTATCAAAATTGTAACTGTATTAGCTTTCTTCCTAGCATTATCTATTCCTATTGTTTTACAAACTGATATATGGCTTTCAGGTCCTGTTAGAAATCTAGGGTCCAGTTTCTAGGTATGATTGTTAGGGTTGATATGTCACTAGATTTGTGGCCTGTGGTAAAGTTTTTTGTGTAGTCAAAGCTGACCGTTGACATATAGCCTTTTCAAAATGCACACCTAGCCGTCGATAGTCATATACCTGTAGAAACTTATGTTCTCGATCCTGAATACATTTATCTACTTATATTCGTTCCTTCTACTTCCACCACAGAAAAATAAAGGTACGGTCAACCGCTTGTCGGTAGAAACTTTTTCAACTCTATTACCACGCCATAAGGTCCAAAAGTGTTTCTACTGATGTGCGGTCGTGTGTACTTAGAAGGAGGATGAACCTCTCAAGCCTTATGTCAAAATTCGCAGGAATCGAAAAGAAAACGTAGTTATTTACGCGATAAGGCATAGTTTTGCATAAATTGCAATACATTTTTCATGAATTTTCCATTTTCCGGAAACTATGGAAAATTTACATAGGAGTCATGTCAAATTTTTCCTGTATGCTTCGGGATATTAAGTCTTGTGAGGTTAAAGAAATAATTCGTCACCAGGTGGTGTAGGCGTTTTTCTATGGATTTGACAGGTTATTTTGAATATTTTCTATGGATCATCGATGGTGGGGTTGTGACATGTTGGCAGATGTCATCCCCTACTAAAATAAATTAGCAAGGTATCTATTCCGAGCGAAGCAAGGAGGTCCGAAATCTTTGACTTCCACCCACGAGTTGTTTTATCTATGGTAACTGCTCAGACAATCACTTTCCTAGCGGAACTAGATAATAAGGACTTTGTTTGCGCCTGTTCAGAAATTGTTTATGCAAATTAAAGCTTTGGTAACTAGAAACCACTGTTACAAGGTTCTGTCTTTTATAAAACATGTACTCAACTAAGGATTTTGTAATAGTTGGACAGCAAAATTATTGTTACGGCAGTCATTTGGCATTTACTGAGAAATAATCTGGTGCTAAATATCTGAAAGAAATAGTTTAGATTTGGACGTTGATTTAAGGTTATTATTGTTAACTATTAGTTAACGTATTAAAGCTTATGTTATCTTACGAATAAACCAGTAGTTGTAATTATCAATCTGCATTCATTTAAACACTGCAGGGCTATTAAATTATTGTCTAGCTTTGTGTCTATCTATATGTTTGTCGCAGGCAAAGTGTCCACAAACGTATTTCGACCTATGTTTCTTGGAAAAAGTTGTTCAGTTACTGATCCGCGATGATACGCAATCAAATTAACACCCTGTATTGTTGACACTTTCTTTGCAAACAAAATAGTGATTGTCAACAATTCATTTTAAAGACGCTTTTTCCAATGGTGATAAATAACCCTATTATTTGAAGAAAGCCAACACTCTGAACTAAACTAACTAACACTATCGTATAAAAATCATATTTTCATGCTTAAAATATCTGTGTCATAAACTTTCAAGTTTTATTAAAAGAACTATAAAAAAAAAATATATGTGATTAAGACGCCTTAAAACATATATTTACATATATACTTTTTTAATCGGCTGCATCAAATGTTTATTTAGGTAGTAGGTACATTACTTTTTAAAACAGTACCTGGGCGACCGAGCTTCGCTCTATAATAGCCGCCTCAACTTGAAAATATCATCGGGTGAGCAAGCTATGCTACTCGCCAACAGATGGCGCTGTTAGTTTCTTAAACGCGCACACAAAATTAAAAACCGGTGAAAGCTAATTTTCCCAGACATAGATCGATTTTTCGCCCTCTAAAACCCCCGTATGATAAATGTCATCATAATCGTAGAGCCGTTTTCGAGAAACCGATTACAAATATATATATATTTATATATGTCGCAGTAAGATAGATAAAGCCGTAATATAGTTATATCCTAGGGATATAATTATATACCGTAACATAGTTATACGAAAATACGATTCATTTAGGTTAGGTTAGGGGTTAGGTTAGCTTATATCACTAAACATGGACCGTTTTATAACTATATTCCTAGTGAGATAGTTATAAAACGGTCCGTATAATGTTATAAGGATAGGATATCACTATATTACGACTTTATTTATCTTACTGCGACATATATATATACGAATATTGCTCGTTTACTAGTATAGGATGTCATCATGGTGCAATCAAACATAACCCTACGGACGTAACCTCTCAACTAATATGTACTACAATACTATAACATCATCACAAGTATATCCTCCACAAATTACCATCCGCTAAGGCCCTAATCTTTAACCTATTGCGTCGGTTGTATCATCTCATCAGCAGCTTTCACCTTCTAGTCTGCAACTAGGTTTCAGTGTTGCCTAGGTAACCCAGCTTGCCTAGATATCTTACAGCAACGTTTCTCAATCTTTTTGGTGCTGCAAAAAATACATAAACAAGTGAAAACTACAGACTGCAGAGGTGATGCCACAAATAAATCTATCGCAAAATTAAGTGCTTTTGCAATTATATGAGGTAGTTCAATATTTTATAACCTGTTATATCGTACTTAATAATACTTATCAGCTATCATCCAAGCTTTGTATTACAAAAGTGCCAAAAGCGGCCGTTTATAGCACTACTGTTACATTCCTTGTAAGTTTTAGATTGATGATGATGATGGATGGGTTATGGTAAGTTACTTACTACTTTATGTGTTGCAAAACGTTCAATATTTGTGAAAGCTTGAATAAGTATTCGGGAAACAATCATTTTATTTTTCAAAATGGAATTCAAGAGTGCTGCCGAAATGTACGCTATACATTCAGCTACTCAGCTGTCCTGTACTTTGTCTATTTTTTTAAGTTCCCCCAGTAATCCTATGGCTTTAGTCCCATTTCATTTAGGATCAGATCTTCAATCTCTTGACTTTTCTACCTTTTCCACATGTACTGACGACCGAGATGTCAAAACGCAAAGCTTGCCCATGGAGACTTGTTTATTCGTTACTCGAACGAGATGCAGGCCTATCCTACAGGAATATTTAAATAGTCTATGTACATAATTATTCAGAAGGAGTGTCAAAACAATACATCAGACCTCAACATACAAACTTTTCGATCAGTGTGAGCAATTTCCATGGTGAGGTGAAAAATCTTTTTCATTTCCCAAAAATGATTCTTTGGGAAAGTTGTTCAGTTTCGTTGACTGAGCACGCCCTCCAGTTTTCGGTACACCGTCCCTTATACCCAGTGTAGTAGAGATACATTTTTAATGATTATTTTTGTACCAAATAGTCTAATTCCAACTACTACTGAAATACCACTTTTCAAACCGTTGTAAGCCCCCGTTGACCCCCTTAATCGAAACTTGTAGGTACATTTAGTTTGAGAATCACTGTCTTAAATATTGCACGGGCATTATGCAGAAGCCATGTAATGCTGCTTTGTATTCATGCCGACGACGGTAAGAATGCATTTCCTTTGAATGGATACTTGCAGGTATCGAGTTTTAAAACAATACCAATATCGAAGTAAAAATATTGAATTTGAGGATGTTTTAGTATGGAACAAAGTTAAGAGCTGTTGTAGCTCTCTACTAAAATCTTGTTCATTATTATGTGTTTTGTGCTACATCATCAACGTCAGTTATCAGAATTTAGAATTCTCTTTACTTTTTGAGGGTCCGTACCCAATGGGTGCCAATGATAACCTGTTACTAAGTCTTTGTTTGTCGATTTGTCTGTGCGATCTCTGAAGAGCTACTCATTATATATTTTTCACCGTTAGTGTACCGACACACCGTGTGGAAATTCCGACGCGGAAAGTTCTGCGACCGAAAATCTGTTAAGTACACAGAGCTCTGAAGTCCATGCGTCTTGATCTACATCTAGAGACGAATTCTTTATTTCATTCAATATAAATCAGTGTCACCATTTCCTAAAACTAACACGCTTTCCGCACCAAACATAGTACTATTATTGCGAGACAGTAAGATGCAAAATCCAGTGACAGCGTCTCTATGGCAACGAATGTGTTTATGATGTGCATTCAAAATAAGCGCTTACATAAATTGGATAGTATACCTACCTAGTCAATAAGGAACCAATTTTTTTTACTCTCTTCGCTTCTATGGGGGGGTGCGCGCGCAGGCGGAGTGGCCCTATCGTTTTTCTGTGGTTAAGTATGACCTGTTTGACCTTAGGACAAAAACCTCCTTGCTTCGCAATTTCTTTGTGTTTGACACCTGCGGAAATTCCGCCAAATGTGTCAGTATAGATAACCTCAAAAGCGTTGCAAGCGTGATGAGCGGAACTCTCCGCGTCGAAAAGTTCCGCAGCTGTTGCGGGTCGCTACATTTATAAGCTCAACCTGATATTATGAACAAAAACCGGCCAAGTGCGAGTTGGACTCGCGCACTGAGGGTTCCGTACCACCACATAAACATAATTGTATTAGTTGAAATTTCAGTAAGTTAATGTGCTAGATTTTTTAAGTCCGACACGCGCTTGACCAAATTTTATTATTTGTTGTTATTTTATAGCCTATGCCCTATAAACATACCAATTTTCAAGTTTGTAAGTGTTTCCGTTTCTAAATAGAACTAAAACAAAAATCGCCTCAGCGACCATCCAACTTGACCCCTCTCTTCTGCGCATACATAAAAAGTGCATGTTGTTTTGTAAAAGATCATCCTCACCACTTTAGTAAATATCATGATATACATACTAGGCCAAAAAGAACTCAATATTTAAACTTACTACATAAGCCAGCATGTAATAAATATATTTATACGAAAAATGTTTTCAATATGTGTATAGAGATATATAATAAACTACCAGATGAAATAAAACAATTAGATGGAAACATGTTTAAGACACGAGTGACTAAATGGTTAATGGAACATTGTTTTTATAGCCTAAAGGAGTATAGAGAGTATAAAGCCACGAATAATTAGTGATAGGCACGACTATTGCTCATTTATATAAATATTTGCATGCCTGTTTCGCAGACTAGATACTAAGACTATTTTTCTATAAGATCTGGAATTTGTATTTTGTAAGTATCTCTGCAAATAAACGTTTCTATTCTATTCTATTCTTATATGAATGTCCTTGAAACGGGAGCTCACCACAATTGGTTACCATTAGTTGTGAGAAAAGTTGTAATATTTAATGATTTCAGACTTTTCCCATTATTTGTACTGTGAGACCTAGCTTCTTGCCAAATTTCATAATTTTAGGTCAACGGGAAGTACCCTGTAGGTTTTTCATTTTTGAATAAATGTATGGAGATGAGGAAATAAAATGCCATATCTTTTGATTGCGTCGTTGTAAAAAATTGAAATTTTCAGATCTTGTGTGGTTCATAGATCCTAATATATGGTATTAATTTCAACCTGATACCTTTACCCGTTCGTGAGATAAAGGGTCTTGACAGACAGACAGACAGACGGACAACAAAGTGATCCTAAAAGGGTTCCGTTTTTTTCTTTTGAGGTACGGAACCCTAAAAATTAAGATTTTTCTGTGTAACACAAAATATTTCATCAGTCACACATTCGTGATGCAATCGTAGTATACTAATTGCGTGGTCTCTTAAAGCGTTAAAAAGAATACAGCATGAATTTTCATTTATTTTTCTCCCGAAGCTCAGTGATTTTACTCATGATAACATGCCAGAAAAAAAAGTTTATACTTGAGAATTTTTTTTCGACTGACTATAGAAAAATGGTCAAGAGATCGACTCATTTTGTACGGGAAGACGAAAAATTCTTTCCGAGCAAAAAAAAATTCTCTTTGGGAAAGTTGCTTGTTTTCATAAATAGAATCATTGGCTTTTGGGAGCACAACCAATGAAAGTTCGCACTATATAAAGTTAAGTACTGCAACCGTCCGTTTACTATAATTTAATATGTGCTGCAACAAATATGCTAGCAAACATGTAGCAACCATTTACATAATCTAATAAACAATAAACTTTAGCCAGACTAATCGATTACGCACTTGAACGCAGATTACAAAAGACCTAGCTCTGATATTCTACGCTCCAGCAGCACTTACATCATTCGTATCAAAATATTTCATACATTTATTTAAATCTCTACCTACCTACATAGTATAAATCTAAGTCGCTTCCCGCCGTCTGTCCCTCTGTACGCTTAGATCTTTTAAACTACTTCCAATAGTAAGAGTGATTCCAGAGGAAGGTTAAATATTTTTTTGTGTTACTTTATCTCAAATGACGAAAATTGTTATAAAAACGAAAAAAATGTTATTATAAGAGAAGTGTTATACCTATTTAAATTGTATTTTGGATGATGTTTCAATAAGTACCTACTTTTGGAAATCTCTGTTTTTCTTCAACTTAAGAGCTATGCTCTTGTCGGTGGAGCAACTTCCAGTCTGTTCTTTTCTCCGCCAAATGCTTTAGTTCCTGATACGACACGACTTTGACCTTCTCTTTGAATAAATAAATCTTCTGAATCATAGTACCTAAGTATATGAAAACAATAATCTAAGTGGCGGAAAAATAGCACAAATCATTTTGTCCTACCCGGTTTCTTTGCAGCCCGTCATATAAGTATTTTATTAATATTTCTTATTTTAATTGAAATAAATAACACTTTATTGATTTTCTTAGTATCGTATCTCTAAGTGTGACATATTCATTAGTTGGAATGTAGGTAAGTAGGGCTAGTTAGATAAGAGAGGGTAGTCGAATTCCTTAGGAGAACGAGTCGATTGAACTAGATTTTCTAGAAATAATAGGTTGATTTGGTACTTATTTAACGAACCGTACTAGGTATCTTAATATAATAACTTCATCATAACATCCCATGAAAACGTCCACTACAGGACCGGGAGCTCCCTCCAGAATTCTAGCTTTTGCTGGAAAGATGTGGAGGGGATGTACCATAGTCACCTCGCTTGTCAGCATTACGGCTGGCACCATGGACCGTGGTTGTAGTTGTAGGTGACCGCATTAAGTAAGATGGTGTGTATGATGGATGCTGCTGCCCGTCCTCCAGTTTATAACCCTAAGCCGCCTCTTACGACACCCACTGGTATGTATGGGATGGCAGGTACTATTCTTTGCCGGCACCACAACTTTAATATTGTTAGATACGAGTAGATGTAATTTTGATCACTGTTTTTTGTTACTTACACGACAAATCTGTACGACTTTTTTTTGTTATCTGAGTAAATATTTTGTACCGACGATTCGGCCTGACGATGGCCGACGTAATAACTATTTTATAATAACTAACTGACCGAAAAAATCCTTATCATTTGATTGGTCAAAAAAACGACAAATGTAATTTTTGACGTAATTGTAACCAATCAAATTACCCGATGCTTGCGCATGCGCAAAATAATTTGTAGCTCTCAGTTGTTTCCGAAATTCTACATCCAGGAAAATCTTTTCCGAAGATCCTGATTGACGTGCATCGCGATACAAAGTGCTTGCTTCTAATCTGAGTTGCCCATCTCTGGACCCTTCATTACAAGACCGGGCTTATCGATGGTAAGGTATTATTACGGAAAATTCCAGATCAAATCCTCAAAGGCTAGTATTTAAGAGTAAAATCTTTGGTACGCCGTCAAACAAAAATAGAAACTTCTTTTCTGCCTAAGGTTGAACAGTATTGCTTAGGGCCGCCTTTTGTACTTCCTTGATATCTTTTTAGTTCTGTTTCTTGTCTTGTGGTGTGCAGTAAAGTATATTTTATTATACTGCGTTAATTGATTTGTGAAATTTGGTCGGACGAACATTTTTAAAGCATTATTTTGATAGGTGCAGTCAATCGCACGAACATTTTAGTGTATTTTTTAACGTTTTAGCATGCCTTAGGTATAATTTTGCATACATTTTGGTTACTATTATTATGTAAGTATTGATTGATTTTGATTTCTGTTATTAGGAAAAAAACTGGGAAAACCTTCAGTAATCAATCCTACAATATGCTCAGATGATACTATAGTGTGTTTGGTGCAGAACAGATTACAAATAGTAGGTCTGTAACAAAATTAAAAAACCGGCCAAGTGCGAGTCGGACTCGCGCCCTAAGGGTTCCGTACCTATCTACCATATCATATACTAAAAGCTTTTGCTCTTTGATTTTAAAAACTCCGCGACCATCCAACTTGACCCCTCTTTTATTTATAGAAAAGTTCTTGAAACGGGAGCTCACCTTAATTAGTTACTATTAGTTGTAAGAAAAATTGAAATATTTAATGATTTAAGACTTTTCCCTTTATTTGTACTGTGAGACCTAGCTTCTTGCCAAATTTTATAATTTTAGGTCAACGGGAAGTACCCTGTAGGTTTTGCTTTTTTGCATAAATGTATGGAGATGAGGACATAAAAAGCCATATCTTTTGATTGCGTCGTTGTGAAAAATTGAAATTTTCAGATCTTGTGTGGTTTATGGACCTTAATATTAGTTATCAATTTCAATCTTCGGGTCTTGACAGACAGACAGACAGACAGACGGACAACAAAGTGATTCTATAAGGGATCCGTTTTTTATTTTGAGGTACGGAACCCTAAAAGTGGCTCCTCCATTGGACTAAATAGAGTAACTTTGCTCTACTTTTTATTACTATCTATTTATTTACATAATATCATTGTTATCATTATGTCATTCAAAATATTTAACGATTTACTAGATATTACCTCTATATCTATAGCGCCACGTAGTAAATTTAAACGCAATTTCCACAAGACAAGTAGCCTTATTACTGCCCATTCATCACCTAAAAGGAAAACAGCGAATGCAAATATCTTGACTAGACACAAGGTTCTTTCGTTCATGAAACTTGTCCAAAAATGGAACGTTGTCACAGTGAGCTAGCGAATTGTGTTGGGTGACAATTACTAGGCAAGCTTATTAAACGAATTGGCCAACTATAAGGGCCATAACGAGGAGCTGCTTATGCAAGCAATGCTGTAATGGTTATGTGCCCAAGCTAGTACTGGTATCTAACAGATAGTTTGAATGTGGGAAAGTAGGTGTTGAAGAGATTGTAGACTTACTTTTGAGGCCAAGAAAGTAACAGGGAAACCATCAAAGTTAAAACGCGTATGTAGTACCGGTCTGAACTTATATCTGTAAGTTTAGGCAAAGCTGTCAAACGCAGTAACCAACTTATTTTTGTTGTTTCAAAATGATAGACAGGTAGATACTAAAACTACAAACTTAAGTTATGAACAGCTTAGTAACAAGTGATTCAATAACCATTTCAAACTAAAACTTTGAAATTACTTGGAGAGTAAGCTTTCATAACAAAAGTACCTTAATTTTCTGGCCACACAGTGGACAGCTTACCATATCATTATCAGATTCGCAACATGCAATTGGCCAGCGTTTTACCACAGCCAATCACAGCGCTGATCAGCATCGCGAGATGCATTCCAAATTCAAATTAAATTGTTGATCGAGTTTTTGCTCTGGCGCAGCTGCTTGAATTTGCTCATTTACACAAACTAAACACGCAGAATTAACTTGTGAAATAAAACAAAAAACTGATCGTCAGTTGTCACATTATTTCACATCCATCATACATACACCCTTTCCTCTTTTTTGTACAGAAAGGTCCCATTCGCATATCGGCGTTCAGAAAATTTGTAAACATTCAGAAATATCTTGTATAGGAGCAGTGAAAGAAACTTTCGAGCAAATAAAACCCCAATCAAACTGTTTTCAATAGATAAAGAACTAAAGTCGTCTTTAAATAATAACATTTTTCTACAAAACTTATCATGCATGTTTTGCATTTGCGATACATTGAATTAATTTCTAAAATGACGCTACTTCTTCACAGTTTATTTTAGTGATGCTTTCTACTGCTCTACTACTGCTACTTTTCAGCTACTTACTATGATTACTCGTTAAAGCCATTAATAACGCATTCACACGTTCAAATTCATTTATTCAAGTTATTCCTAGCGGCGCCATTAGCCCTTACCGGTCATTATCAATGTTTCTTATCGGTTTTCGTTACCGATATCTGTGTATCGGTATCGCGATCTTGTCTGAATCAAGATGGTACATCCACCTTCCTGTTTCTAACAATGGATTTGACTTCTTTAAAGTCTAAGATATAGTTTATGTTGTCTTTGCCCTTTTGTGGTGGTTATTATTGAATTTTGAGACTAATGGTGTGTTTCAATTGTTGTGGAGCGGAGACTTTCAAAATTAGACCAATCAGATCTGAGATCGATAACAAAGTATACTACTATATCGGCGTGTGGCTTTCATGCGCTGTGGTTGGTCTTATTCCGCACGTCTCCGCTGGTCTCCGCTAAACTCCTTGTATAACCAGCTAACATATTATTATTTTCTCTCACAATCAAAATATAAATACAAATTCATTTATTTCCATACATAAAAAACACATTGAAAAACATACTGATTTCAAAACAAGTAGGAAAATGGTATGGGCACAGCATAGTGCTGATTTTAAGCCACCAGACCAATCAAATCAGAAATGAATGTCGTTGGCATGGCAAACAATCCCATTCTAAATATTTCACGTCTACTGTGAAATTGTACCATTTCGATCCTATCAAAATCTGTCCCACAAATTCCGTGACACGCGATAACCTTTCGCGGCGAGGGGATCAAATAAGCCCTCATTAGAGTCATTGTATCCTTCCGGGGGGGGCGGAAGGCGTTGTCCCACGTCCGTTTGATTCGATGCGGATGTGGTGGGTTATGTGTCATGTTTGTAAACTTTGAACCATGTGTAAAAACTATCTACGACTAGCTACTCGCGAAACTTCTAGTGATGAATTTTTCTACTTTTCGTGCTAAAGCTTTCAAATAGATGGCGTGAGTAGTTCTAAAGTATGCGTTTCGTATGACAAATTGGGATAGACGCTACGAGTATAACCCCATAGACGACATAGCCCCGGTTGACCTTACCCAAAACGAGAGATTCGTATTCTGTTTAAGTCATAATCAGGAAGGCTATTCTCGCGCCACGATTCGCTTCGACTAAATCTCTAAAGGACATTGAAACTAAACTAAACATTGACATAAAAAGTCATGTTACAATTCAACTTTATTTTGAAAGGAAAGGTGACATAATTTCAGACAAGATATGTTGTCTCAATCGCGCCCTCCAAAACTTGATCGTCCATAATTTTGTATGTACCTACTGTTTTTTTTGAAAAACTTCCAAGAAAGGGTTTTAGAATAGAATACGGATCGGGTGGTAAGTCAGTTGTTCTGCAATTTAATAAAAACCTACTCGAAAAAGCATGCACAAATTAAGTAGCTTTGACATTTTCTTGTACCTCTTGACTTTTTTTTTACCTTCATTTCGTACATCTTTCGTTGGTCTGTGTATACGATACTACAACAAAATACCTGACAATATAGTGCAATTACCTGAGAGAAAGTTTAAAGAATGTGTAAAGCAAACGTTATGTAAAAAAGCTTACTATAGATTGGATGACTATATGAATGACAAAGAGGTATGGTGCTCTGATATTCCAGCGAAACACAAGAAACACATTGTAAAAAGCCGACTCTTAAAGTAGGCAGTGCTGCAGTGGTTTCTTGCCGTTTCTTTTACGCTGCCATAGCACGATCCGAAACGGCGTAGACTCGCTCTATTTGCATTGTATTCTGCATGACATTCAATAAGTATTCTGCAAAGAATCTACATTGAATAAAATTATCTGAATCTACGTCCTAAATAAGTTTGATGTAAGTATATTGTTGTGGAACCTCTTTTCCACTAAGTATTTTTATTTACAATTCCATTGTATTAAGCAGGGTGGTCTGTTTCCCACCGTAAATTGTTCCTTACCTGTGCTGGGAAGCCATCATAGAAAATGAATTTGTTCTCTTCTCACACTGGGTCAGATGTTGAGGCATGGTAAAGGGATTTTTACTACGTATCTCTGCAAAAGTAAACTACACTGCTTTGTTAGTTATTATACGCAAGCTTGACATTCTATAACTACTGAAATAAGGAAGGTACACCTACCAACGTCAATGTGTCAAGCAAGCCCGAAGTGCTCTTCTTAGCTGCACCAACAATGTTATCCTTAACTCATTCATTCATTTCACAGCGAAAAAAGATTACAATGGCAAGTTCCTTTCCTACCCTACTATCGCTGGCTCATTGACCTAAAGAGGTGAGGTTCTTGACCATCAAAAATGCCAATCGTCCCTCCTTCCTCCTTTTCACTCCAGTCGAACGGATTTTTAGAGGGTTCCTATTCAGAGGGGTCCTCATGCCTCATCAATGGTCAAAAAACATTCAAGTAAGGTTCAAATCATAACTAATTCGTGATTAACAAAAAAATAGTTTAAAAACTAAAACCCGACAACTGAAAAATCTTGCTCTAAAAAGTACGAAATAAGAATTGTCATCTGAAATTAATTTGTACATGGATGATCAAGACGTTTCTAACGATACCTCAATACGATAAGTAGTTTAGAAGTTATGAGGGAACAGATGAACATACATACAACGTGTTAATTAAATAACGCAAAACCTCTAGCTCTAGACATGAAACTGAACAACTTTTGTTCTACGACCCTTGAAAATTTGCAAAAAAAAAATTGCTCCTTCACACAAATCGATAAGCTGACCAAGCCAATTTGTATGAAGAAGCAAAAATATTTTTTTCGACGTAGTCGTAGAACAAAAATTGTTCAGTTTCATATGCAGAGACACCACCCGAGAGGTTTTGCGTTATTTAATTAACACGTTGTAGATACGTATACATACATACCGGTTAAAATCCTCCCTCTCCTCCTTTTTGCCGTAGTCGGGTAAAAAGAGTACTTGCATTGTACAGTCAAGAGCACATCAAGCTTGACACATTGGACTTTGTACCGTTCTTATTTCAATAGACGTACGGGTTATTGTCGCACTGCAAGTGTCAAGCTTGACCTGTCGTTGACTGTACGAGTACATATCCTTAATCTGTACAACAGAACACAATATTAATATTTCACGTGTTGTTGTTTGAGATGTAAGGGTTTTCGCTTTTGTTCGGCCCAGTTGAAAAGTTCTGGTGCTGTTGTGTTGAGCGAAATTCAGTTTTTACGATGAACACTGAGTGTTGCGTAGTCACAAAGTTTTTGTTGGGAATTTCCTCTGTGACCTTCTGTAACCGCAATATTACTTTCGTTCGTATAAAAGGGACATCTATATAAACACTAGCCCTAGGTATATGTGAGGATCGACATTTGGTACATGTAATATAAAGTCTTATGAAAGTACTGGGTATACTAAAGCCAAGATCACACCTAGCTGAATCCAAAGACTGATTCGGCATACATTGCTCGTTGAAGTAAGGATATTGCAATTAACATAACCAAGCCTCCCAGCAATGTATGAAGAATTCGTCTTTGAATTCAGCTAGATGTGATCGTGACTTAACACTGCATTCTGCCCGTCCTCATATACGGAGCTCAAACTTGGTCTTTGACTGACATTCAAAAGTCCGAACTCAAGGTTTGTCAAAGAAACATGGAGCGTAGTATTCATGGAGTCAAATTAATACGCGTCTAAAACTTAATTCTGCGCAACCAAACGCAAACATCAGACGTAGCTCAAAAGGCTGCAGTACTGAAATGGGACTGGGCTGGACATGTAGCACAAATACCCCCTGAATTGTGGGCCAATATAACAACTAACTGAATCCCTAAACCTAACGACGTCGTTGGGGCCGCCCTCGGAAACAAGTTGACTTTGAGCCGGGGAAAATGGGAGCCGGGGAAAATGGAAGGAGGACCTTTGCCCTGCAGTGGGACATCGATCGAGGGCTAAAAAAAAAATTAACACTGTTGATGTTACATGTCCTACTCATGATTAGTTTACAAACAACCTTCATTGCCTTAGCAAACTGTTTTACAAAATTGGCTAGGCTCCTTAAGAATTATCATACTTAGAAACAAAAATTTAAGGGAAGAGAGTAAGAGGAAGACCAACGAAGTTACTTCGACCAAGTCAGGGACAAGATCGAAGTCATGTCCTATCAGGAAGTAAAACATCTGATTATAAGAAGAACTGACTGGAAATTACTCCACCGAGAAGAGATTTTCTCTTAAAGAAAAACAACAATAACCTTATAATATAAACTCATTGAATAAGTCCAGAAATCTTAGTTGCATCTAAAGCTATATAATGGCCCGGTAATATTTCTGGAAATGCTTTTTTATCAACTGCGTTCCTTGAGAAACATAGGTCGAAATAAGGAAAAAAAAAATTATTTCCATAGAAAATTTATGACGTATTCAACCTATGGGGAAAAGTTGTTCAGTTTTATATGGTTTGTGAAACATACTCAAAGGAACGCAGTCGATTAGGAAGCACCCATGAAGGAAAAAAAATTTCGCGCCCAGATGGAGTAGTAATCATAATAATAATTAATTAATTGATTGATTGATTTATTAATTTTTATTTTCCTTCATGGAAGCACCTATTATTGAAATGTATCTTTCGAGTTTTCTCCAAAGGGCCTTCCGTATTAAATTTAATGACCAATAAGGCAGGACACGGTGTCCTGGACACCAAAAGCCTAGCTCCTTACAAGTAACAACAACACATACGCCTAATAGCACTGTCGACTGTAGATTTATGTGTTTATTGTATGTGCAATAAATAACAAGATATCTTTATTAAAACCCGCCGTGTAAATCAAAAGTAATTGGCTCTCTGTGTGTTTATGCCGCCGAATAGTTTATTTTATTTGATAGGTATACGCCCTGTATCGTCAAGGCCAGTAACGTTCTTCGGCTTAAGTTTTTTTTAACCCCGACTTCAAGAAGTTAAGGGTTGTTATAAGTATAAAACAATACTAATTAGGTAGTTAACCTTGCGATTTTGCATAACAACTTATAGCTTGATTTGAATGACAACAAGGAATAAACTATGCATGAGAGCAGAATGGATCTATATACTTGTCTCTGTCGCTCCAATGTGTAGCGCATCGTTCCACCCTGCTCTCTCACTGCTGTCATTCTAATCAAGCTACATTGTTTCGACTGTAAAGCGTTTTCCTGCTTCGAAAGGCACGGTAGGCTTTCCAGTGGCCTGGCGGTGTCTACAAGATAACTAGCTCTTAAAGGTTTGTGATATATGCTAATGATAATTTTTAATTTGTTTCAGGTAAGTCTTTCGAAAGAAGCGATCAACTTTTTCCTGCCTTCTCAGTATAAGTACGGTATTTTCATTTAGAACTGGCGGTGATTACACAATAACTAATTTGAAACGTTACTTTCTAGATTGATAACTCGACCAATCTGTACCATTGGGCGATAAAAAGAAACATATCAAACACCTGTAAGATTTTGTATTTGTTCGTGAATAATAAACAAACTACTAAGACGATTGAAACGGAGGTCAGTTATGTACGACCAACCGCACGTCGGTAGAAACTTTTTCAACTCTATTACCACGCCATAAGGTCCAAAAGTGTTTCTACTGACGTGCTGTTGAGTGTACGCACGGCAGCAAGGGGTAACAAAAACAAAACTAGTAAAAGCTGAACCAGCAGCGCTACGCTACGAATGCCTGAAACCAGAGACCCGCTCAAGGTCAAAGCGTTATCACTAACGTACGGCCGACTGTACCTGTCTATAACTGATTGCCATGAAAAAAGCTGATGCTGCGTCGAAATTAACCTAACACATTATCGGAAGCGGGTTCGTCTTTATTTTTCTTTTTTATGTAGAGCCCTAACAACACACAAACAATGTCGTAGTCGTCGGCACAACCTAGTAAGAAGCACGGCCACATAAGACTTTGTACCGTTCTTGTTTCAATAGCCGTAAGAGAAAAATTGCGCTGCGATTGTCAAGCTTAACCTGCTCTTGACTGTACCAGATAAATTCCTTTTCTGTACAGAGGGTTACAAAGGTCTAGCCACGTGTCAACGTGAGACCCCTAACTGCGGTGTGGGTGCTTTATAGCTTCCCTGTACTTACCTCGTTAGGTGTGTAATTGGACATTCTGTGCGGGTTGGGACTTCGTACCTTTTCCTGTGTTTATGAGGTGAAGGAGTAGACATAATGTTGGAAAGGTCGATTATTTTTCTACATCAAACTTACAGTAAGAACGTCACACATAAAACATAAAAGACCTCGTAAAAAAACTATTATCCAATAATAGGTAGGTTGCGACAATTAAACCGATGAGCGTAACAGTGTTAAGTACATAATATTATGAAAGGATTTAAAATTTTTAGTAACATAATTAGTAATCAGGCGGTGACTTAGACTATTGAGAGGTTAAAGCGCGCGGTGACCTATCCAAGTGAGTACACGCCGCACCACGGGCACAGAATAAAGTAATAATAGTACTATCGGTGGTGACCACTTACCATCAGGTGGCCCACCAGCTCGTTTGCTCACTTGTAATATAAAATAAAATAAACTATCATACAGAGGACTCTCTTCGCCCCCATAGCAATCTACCTTTCATCCCCGCGCGCACCCGCCCGCGAGATTCTCGCCTGGTCCTACTGAGGGTATTTTGTACTGAATGAGCCTACGCGACCTTCCAATATCAAATTTCAAATTCACGCTCGATGTTGTATGTAGTGTCCGGGCCTCCGGGGTGTGCCATGGGAGTCGGTTTCATCAACATCATCATCTAATTGTGTGGATTGAAAAGTCGTCTACCGACTTTACAGACCACGCACCCTGGTGTCCAAATTACACAACGTTTAACGGAAGGGTGTGATAATACTTAAGGGTATGCATCTGCGCACATGAAACTGAACAACTTTTCCCAAGGAACACGGGTAGAAATACGATATTTTTTTCGTATTTGTATTTCCGACCTATGATCCTTGGGAAAAGGTGTTCAGTTTCATGGGCAGATTCACACCTTTCAGTATTATCACACCTTTCCGTTCCACGTTGTACATATCCGCTAAAGACCTCTGACATAGCTTATTAACGAATACTTCTGTAGACAGTCAGTATAGCCAAGACCAACGGCTTAACTTACCTTTTAAAGCACGAAGTCAATTATTTTCGGAAAATCGGTTGATTCATTCTGCAATGTCTTAAAAAAACTAAGGAATTCACACAAAGTGATTTATGTTTGACGGATTCGAACCCAGAACCTCCGGGTGGAGAGCCGATCGCTCCAACGGTGATCGTGGTAATTTTAACGATAATACCAAAACAAAAACGTCTGCGTTTAGGAAAACGTTTTTTTTTTGGTAATATCGTTCAAATTACTACAATCACCCCCCCAGTAGACCTGGGAGAGCCTGCCTGAGTCGCTTATGGTAGGGATCTATTGAATACACTCCTGCGGCACGCCCCGCAATGACCTTGTTTGTTAAGCCTATCAAAGTCCAAAGGTCCAAGTCCTGAAAATAAAACATTCTTATAAATATCTCCAAATTTATTTTCACAATGTTTGCACTATTTGCAGAGCACCCACTTATCCAGTCAGTAAATAATCAGATATACATATTTCTGTTTTGCCGGGGTCGTATCGGTCCCATCTTGGGTCGGAAGAAAATAATTTATACTACATCACGACTGAAAAAAATCGAATGTGCATGAGTTAAAGATTGATCGAGTTTGTAAAGTAACTAATGTCAGCAATCGGCACTAATTGATAGAGCACATCGTTCAAAAGGTTTTAGAGTGGCGGCCATGATCATTGGAAAACGAAGCGTTGGCCGAACTGACTACCTTGTCGCTGCTGGATTATTTTGTCCAGCTGATGAGGTATAAACCGGTTCTCAATATCATCACAGTTTTACGCCAAGAAACGTAAAGAGCAGTTTCTTATCAACAATTTTTCTATAGTTATAGTCACTGTCCATATACGCCGCACGATATCCGTACGATAGTGATATTAATCACTTGCTTGCATCTTGCATGCGTACTGCATAGAAACAAACAAAACTGTGCCCTCGTACGCCGCACGACGCCACCTAGCGACATTAATCACTCAAGCGATATTATATCAGGACTGCTTACAGGAACATAATTTTTTTTATGAATTAGCCACTTTTTCGCGAATTTTATCTGTGACCCGGAGTCCATAGATGATTAGGTCACTGTTGTTTTGCTTGCATGTCGATTGCGTGGACAGATATATTTTGTAGCTTGCTTGCACTCGACAAATATCGCCGATGTGGACAATGAACCTAGACTTAAAACAGCGTAACTAAATACTTAAAGCACTCTTGATAATATGCGATATTTCTTTGATGATTGTTATTTTCACATTTTATTTGTATGTTGCAATTTTTATAAATTGGGCATAATATTACAAGTGTGATATTTCACATCTGCTGACCTCTTAACCTAAAACCTGAGCTCACGTTTGGGACAGTATGACTTCAGTCTTCAGCTAAGATATAGTTAGGATCTCTTTACCGTGCTATCGGTCCAATCTCGTATGGCATTTCATTTGGACCAGGGCCAACTGTCTCAGAATTGCCACTTTCTTTGCTTATGTTTCTTTATGTAGCTCTTTGCCTTTAGGTACAAACAATGTATCACAAAATAAGACAAAGCTTTCAGGACTAGAATCAGCTAGCTCGTCTCTGAGGAGTAGAGGTGACTTTTGAAGTCGCTCATTTCAAGGTACGGTTATTGGACAATCTTGAAATACTTGAAATACTAAAATAGTTAAGGTAAAATGACTTAAAGTTTCCTATTTGTTATATTGATCTCATTTATGTGTATGTCATGTGCGTTCCTTACTTGAAAACTTTGGCTCGGGTCATTCGTTTGTAGTAAATTCACAGCTTCCGTTGTGAGTAACTGGAGGATAGATCCTTATGGACGATCTATATCAACTTTACTGTACCTATCTACTTTTTTATAACGTGCATAGCCAAGAAGTGGAATTTTCTATTTGTCGGCGTCTATAACATGTCCAAGTAAACCTGCTATATGCAAAAAAATACTATCAACAATTGTAGCAGTAAAACACCTAAAATCTTGATCTCAAAGTGAGATTACGAGATTTCATGAGAATAAACATCTAAACTTGAATGTAACTGTTAAAGTAACAGTTATCTAATTGTGCCAGTACTGTCGCGGTGGAATGGTGGAACTTTGTCAACTGTGTAATTAAATAATGAAATGTAATGAAATAATTACTGTACCGGATCACTGAACTGATAAACTGTGGGTTAGTGGATTGCGTTCATTGAGAAAGCGAATGCGTTGAAAAAAACATTCGTAGCCGTAGGTGCTCTAACTGGAATAACTCAGGCGCTATTCAGACGGGTGTGCTCTAACTAGAAATGACTGGAATACATCAATTTTTGGATAACAATTCGTATCTCGCATCCCAGCGTATAAATATGACCCTATTAACTTTCAACCTCAGACGGAAATTTTAATTAATATCCACCTTTAAAGAAGTCGTAATTAACGTAATATTCTAATGGGATTTTTTTACTTTAGAATACATTACTCTCAGGGCCCTCACTTGCTCGAGGCATCCTCTTTAAAGTTTTCGTAATAAAAAAAAAACCGGCCAAGTGCGAGTCGGACTCGCGCACTGAGGGTTCCGTACCACCACGTATTAGTTGAAATTTCAGTAAGTTAATGTGCTAGATTTTTTGAGTCCGACACGCGCTTGACCAAATGTTATTATTTGTTGTTATTTCATAGCCTATGCACTATAAACATACCAATTTTCAAGTTTGTAAGCGTTCCCGTTTTTAAATAGAACTAAAACAAAAATCGCCTCAGCAACCATCCAACTTGACCCCTCTCTTATATGAATGTTCTTGAAACGGGAGCTCACCACAATTGGTTACCATTAGTTGTGAGAAAAGTTGTAATATTTAATGATTTCAGACTTTTCCCATTATTTGTACTATGAGACCTAGCTTCTTGCCAAATTTCATAATTTTAGGTCAACGGGAAGTACCCTGTAGGTTTTTCATTTTTGAATAAATGTATGGAGATTAGGACATAAAATGCCATATCTTTTGATTGCGTCGTTGTAAAAAATTGAAATTTTCAGATCTTGTGTGGTTCATGGATCCTAACATATGGTATTAATTTCAACCTGATACCTTTACCCGTTCGTGAGATAAAGGGTCTTGACAGACAGACAGACAGACAGACAGACGGACAACAAAGTGATCCTATAAGGGTTCCGTTTTTTTCTTTTGAGGTACGGAACCCTAAAAACTGCTTATTTATTTGAAAAAAAATCCTAATTGTGTTTTGTTTGGATTCTGATCTTCTTCCATTTATTTTTAAACAGAAACATTCCTAGCTACACATCGAGTCAAAAATAAAATATTTCTGTAGAAACATTGTTCTGTATTCCGAGTTCCAAGGCGGATCGTCCACTAGTGGGAGCGGTACTCACAAATCACACCTAATCTCTGGACACATCACGATCTTTGCAGTTCTACTAGGAGCCACACTCAAACTCACTTTTTTCTCGATCTTTACTTGAAGTTCAAGTAGCCTGATCGGGTCATAAAATTGCCATAATTTATTTTCTAGCACAGATTTACTGACGTTTTTTACACTCACGAACCATTCAATACCATTTTGTTCACAAATTCCTTTTAAAACATTCTCCACATTACATGTATCAATACTGTGTTGATTACCTACCTTTACATCAATAAAGCAAGTTAACATATGTTTTTACTGAAATTGAACGTGTTCTATCCAACAATACACATTACGCATCGATTGCCCCTGTCGCATTGCGGGCTAAAGGAGGTCTAGCTAGGACATTCATAAAATTACTTACAATCGAGTTTTAAGGCAGGAATTTGTTTAGAATATTTACTGACTTCCTTGTTCCCGTGATTCATTGGATTTCTTCCTGTAGTAGGGCCAGCAACGAGAAAGCCTTCACCTTAAGGCACGAATATTCTACAAATTTTCTTCTGCTGGAAATTTGTAGATGTTATCTTGTTGCGGACTCTATTTTTTTCTTGTCCTCTTTTCGTGTTCATCCTGGTGTATCCAACCAAAGACATTGTTGGATATTTGCAATTTACAAAACGTAGTAAACCAAGTACGTTGACGACCATCCTGTTTACATGGCAAGGTACCCAGCTGTTCGCGGCAAATATGTTGTAGCGGGAAAGAAAGAGTAACTGAAGTCACTTCATATCTCCCAACTTTTATTACCCCGCGGCATGAATAAATTTCGAGTTGCCAATAGTACCCATTTTGAAGATGTCGGCATTGTCTGCGCCAGAGGTCTCGTTTGTTCAAAATGCGCGTACGCTGCGCTGCGCCCCTTGCGAAATTGTCGTCAATTGAAAGGGTTGACGATCGCTGTGACATATTAAGCCTTAAAGTCACTGGTCTTTAACCTAGGAATCAAAAGACAGAAGGTATTTTTCGAAGAATGCACACTGACAAATGATTGATGAGCTCCAATTTTTTCTGAAAAATTGGGATCTCGAGGTCAAGACTCGTTGGCAAAATATGGAAGAGACCTTTGCTCAGACAGACGGTTACAGTAAAGAAGCCATAAAAACACTCATCGGAATGTTGGACAAGCGAATACCTCACTAAAGATGTTTACCTACTATTAGATCGTCAGGCCACTTTGTAGATGGCCTACAGACGACATCTCGTCTGTTTCCTATCGAGAATCTTCTTGAGAATAAAAATTCAAAAAAAATCTTAAAGTCTTTAATAAGAAGAAATAAGCAATAATATTATGTCGTCAACCGCAATAGCCGGCTTACTGTTTCTAAACCCTTACAAGGTATTCAAAGATAGTTTGCGACGTAAGGCTAGCCATTAGTTAATGCAAATAATGTTTAATTACGTCTGACGTATGCGGATAAATTCCGGACCTATACTGCTGTCAGGAGATAGTATCTTATCAGCATCTCAGAGATGGAGAATGTGTGAGTGTGAAAGATAGAGAAATAAAGAGTCAGAGATAATGACCATCATAATGTTACAAAATTACGTCACAACGTCAGTGTAAGTTTCTTATGAAATGCACTTTAGAGTTAAAAAACCGGCCAAGTGCGAGTCGGACTCGCGCACTGAGGGTTCCGTACCACCACATAAACATAATTGTATTAGTTGAAATTTCAGTAAGTTAATGTGCTAGATTTTTTGAGTCCGACACGCGCTTGACCAAATTTTATTATTTGTTGTTATTTTATAGCTTATGCACTATAAACATACCAATTTTCAAGTTTGTAAATGTTCCCGTTTTTAAATAAAACTAAAACAAAAATCGCCTCAGCGACCATCCAACTTGACCCCTCTATTATATGAATGTTCTTGAAACGGGAGCTCACCACAATTGGTTACCATTAGTTGTGAGAAAAGTTGTAATATTTAATGATTTCAGACTTTTCCCATTATTTGTACTGTGAGACCTAGCTTCTCGCCAAATTTCACAATTTTAGGTCAACGGGAAGTACCCTGTAGGTTTTGCATTTTTGAATAAATGTAAGGAGATGAGGACATAAAATGCCATATCTTTTGATTGCGTCGTTGTAAAAAATTGAAATTTTCAGATCTTATGTGGTTCATGGATCCTAATATATGGTATTAATTTCAACCTGATACCTTTACCCGTTCGTGAGATAAAGGGTCTTGACAGACAGACAGACAGACAGACAGACAGACAGACGGACAACAAAGTGATCCTATAAGGCTTCCGTTTTTTTCTTTTGAGGTACGGAACCCTAAAAATAGATAAAAAAGTGAACACTCGCAATATAAATAAATAATAAAATAATGGGGGACACCAATTTCATTTTCATACATTTGACAGCTGTCACAACGGGCCTATTACCATGGCCTTACTTTAAAAGCGGTATTGGGACTAAAATTTTGCTACTATGAACCTATGTGTCTTTCCGCTGAAAATGATAACTGGTTAATTTAAGGAGTCTGCTATAAAAGTAGAAAAAATATTGAACTTAATACACAAACAATCTTCTATAACGCTAAAGAGGTTATTGATCGACAAATCAGAATTTGCCTCTATAATCTTACAAATTAATTACGTTTTCATTAAATATACCATTTTCCGTCCTTATAAAACATGTTCTGAATGCCACCCTGCCCACACGGTATTACTTGTCTAATTGTATGCGACTACATTTACATTCCTAGGACATGTTAATTTTATAATGCTTCTGCTAAGTGGGGACAAAGATAGCTTGGTTCTATGGTGCAATCAATGAGAAATGCTAGTCGCTTGGGCTAAAAAACACCTCTCTCCAACAGTGTCCAATTATCACCGTCATCATATCGAGTGCGTTGTCAGATCGATGATTGACCTTAAAAACCCTGTTGCCAGAGTTGTTGAGCCACCTAAGGAAACTGACAAATAAGGAATGAGCAAATTAACTAATGGCGTTGATGGTAGCCAGGACGGCTGTTCTTATCTTTCGAAGCACGGAATCATCTTATTTTTGCGGTCAATCAGGTGATTCAACCTACAATGTGCTAACCGAACTAGGAAACTCATACAAAGGAATTTTTGTTTGACAGTGGCTTCTACGTGAATCGAACCCAGAACCTCCGGATCGAGAGCCGAACGCTCTAACCACTAGACCACATATAGTGTCCGATATACAAGCAAAGGCAGCTTTGAAATCTTTTATCTTTTTAACCTCTCAATTATGCACGTCGTATCGTTACTATATGTACAACATCATTGAAGGAACTGAATAACTTTTCTAAAGATCATATTTGGGTCATAATGTTGGTCGAAATATCAAAGATGGTTGAAGTTTGAACTCACACGTGATGTAGTTTTTAAATTTTGATCGGGAAACGATTTGCAGATTCATGAGCAGATTCACAACCTGGGTTTGTTATTGTACTAGCCATCGACTAGTCCTTGCCAGAAGCCAAACTCGAAACTCTGACAACACCGACCTATTCCAAACCTTTGTCCCTAAACTCCCAAACAATATCCTTCTTGTAACTTACGCCATCACAAAACAATGCGCGCAATACGCCAGCAAATATCCGCGTGCGCATAGGCAAATGCGTTCATTTATCACGTGCGCACAATGCTTGCGACTAAAATCGCAGATCTATCGCCGACTAACGGGATAGATCGCTGGATTTTAGCACGAGGACGAGCCAGGAAGTTATGAGGATTTGATTGAATTAAAATTGTTTTATTGACATTTAAATCTGAGAATAAATAGCCAAGTCAAATTACCACCTCATCTCATACAGTACAGTGAGTGTTTTAAAATGCCAATTAGGAATCTTTAACTAGAAAATCTTTTCTTCTGCGCATCAGGACATCATCGCTGCCGGCTGCCTAGTGTGGCGAAAACTGACGGGGAGATAATCTCCCTGATGTAATTTGTAAATTTTTATTATATCACTCAATAAATACTTCTTATCAATTTTGGGACAAAAAGTGAAATTTTACATTCCTTGAAATTTCTTATCGAAAACCAAGTAGTTGTACAAATTACGCAACCGACTGAAGAGAACCACATTCCCATTCTTAAACACATCTATTTGAGGTGAATGGTAAACGGCGGAATTGCCAGAGCACTAACATAGCTTCGACTGATGGGCTATTTGCATGTTGGCCAAGGAATGCGATGCTAGCCTAGGGACCGTCGTCGTGGCCAGCGTCCATCTTTGACTCAAACGGTGGAAGCGGCGTTACAATTTGTAAGAGGACATGGAGATAGGGTGTCACTGAAAGAGATTGATAGATTTAAAAAATATATGAACATGAGATGACACCGTGAAGTCCAATGGAAAGGCCTATAGGGGAAGTATCTAATTGTTTATTTCTCTACTAACTTTACACTAATTAATTTCTATCACACTCAAAAAATCAATTTCTCAAAGAAAAGATACGTAACTTTGCTTTTGATGCTACTTTGTATTTTTACTTTCGAGCGGAGCGAGAAAGGTATTGTATTCGTGAAAAAAAAAGTTTTTCAAATTTTCTCAAAAATGTGTTCTATATCACTTATACATCATAAAAAACAAGTCTCCCAAAAATGTCCGTCCGTCGGTCGGTCGGTCCGTCGGTCGGTCGGTCCGTCGGTCGGTCTGTCCGTCACGCTTTGGCCTAACGGCTAAACTAATTGTCCAATTGACACCATATTTTGAATTTAAGAGTTTTATGCAAATCCATCGAAGGGTTTTAAGTGGTTTCCTGCTGGCTCTCATTTTGAAGGTAGCTGTCATACAACGAAAATGAAAAATTGTAATTTTCGCAAAAAAGTCTCATAAAATCTTGATGAAACTTTGCATGACCTAGAATCTCCATTGAACGTATTTTGCGGCAGTATCAATTGGTCTGTAGAAATTCATATAAGGGGTGTTCCCTTACTACTAAAATTTAAAAACGTTATTTACTCAAAATCGGTATCGTTGAGCTTATTTTGATGTTCTACAATTTAGATTCTAAATTGGTTTTCTACCTGACTGCATATTTCATTAAATTATTTTTACATAAATTTAGTAGGTATAGGTAAGTTTGTATTTTCATATTATTTGTATGGAATTACAAACTTAAGTTTGCAGTTGGTACTTATTTACTCATTACTATCCGCAGCCTTTATAATATAGTAGTTAGAGCATTCGGCTCTTGATCCGGAGGTTCTAGGTTCGACTCCCGGTGGGGACACTGTTGAATGATGACTCTCGTATATCACGAGAAAGTAAGTGCAGTGCTGCTGTACCATTTATTCTTAATTCCACCCCATCATGAAAGTAATATATTTCTTCAAACAATATTTCTGTTACTAATAATAGTTTTAAAACCTAACTTACGCTCTATGAGGTGCAAAAGTATGACACTTCCATCAACAGATTCTCTTTGCTATCGGCTTCTACGGTCCGATCACCGATGCCTGCGTCCTCAGGGCCTGATTATCATTCATTACCGCGCGTTCCATGCATCATGTCATTACCCTCCTATCCTGCAGCAGTATGTTCTTACCCAGCTGCATTTTTGTTTTTCCTCTTTCATGCTGTCATAATAGTCTGACTGAGATTGACTTATAGGATAAATTAACGAGACGATTTATATGTATCATGTTATGCGTTACTCTTCTGTTTTGCAGCTTTTTTGTTTTTCCTCCTTCTTGCTTTTTAACACAATGTTCTAATTGGTCAATGGGTAAAATCAATATCATCATTCGTTTATATCTCCCATCTACATCCACACAACTGGCTTTGTCTTTAAGTCTACTACTTGGCTGTTACATTCCTAAAATCTTACAAGACCTCCCACTAAGGCTCCATAAGTATCAAAAGATTCTCATATAAAAGATTACACACTTATAATAAAAGTATGACGTGACGAAAATGTAGGTCAAGCATCAAGATAATCAAAAACTCTATTAAACTTTCCAGCAATTACCCATTTCATTTTTACTTTTGCTTTCGTTTTCGCTCGAGCTTCAGCTACTTTATATGGAGTTTTATCGCTGTTATTACCATGACTAAACACCATAATTTAGTTAGTCTGTAGAATACGTGACATTAAGAAAGTGCACTTTACCTGTTATATTAAAGATGAGACTGCATTAACGTTGCAGAACATAGCATGAGGCCATGACGTAAGTAAAGACGCGTTATATTAACGAGATCCTTAAAAATACGAATCCATGACGACATTGCTAATTCTACTCTCCGTCTTGAAATTGTAGTCTTATGTAAACTGTGTGTATGTAGGTACCTACTTAACACTTTTGGGTCTTTGTTAATCAACTTTAGGATCAGCCCACAGGGACCAATAGAATTTACGCCTCTCTTCAAACCCTTTATCAAAAGCCATGTGGAATTTGGTAAATTTGTGTTAGTCTAGTAAAAGGCAAATTTTATATCTTTACATTAGGTACTTGCTCTTTTATAGAGACTCTTTGAAAAAAGATATGAAAATTATAATACAAAGCAGTTAATAAAAACTAGAAAAAGTCTTGAATTTGCCTTAGAATAACGCCCAACTCCTAGGGAATTATTCAAGGCTCACCCAATTCCAACCAACCATCGTATATCTATCAAACCAACCTCCTCCACAATGCGGAAATACGATCACTGTATTCCAGAATAACAGAACAGTCAATCTATTCCACTCCTAGGTTCTAGGGCAATCAGGTGTATCTATTTCGGTCCAGAATTGACTTCCGATAGCGTGTTCCTATTCAGGGCAGACCAAAACCGCAGAAATGCCGTTATTGCTATTATTTGCTCCATGTTGGACATTCCGATATCTTTCAACTAGATTATGTGGTATCAGGAATATCTATTACGCTGTTTAAGTGTGGTAGGCAGTTTATAATGTGATTCCGTATTAGATAAAGATTACTAGGAATTTACGCTACTGATTAGGTACTGGCTTTGAAATTCTTATCCTGACTCTTATTTTATTGTACTGTTTTAGAAAATTAAAATTATGGGGTATGTTTCCTTAACTATTCTGGCTTCTTCTGGGCAAGCTCGTCCCATCGTCGACCTTATCATTGTCGGACTAGATCGAGGTCAAGAGTAAGCCCATTGATAATAGAAAAAAAGATTATATGGTAATTAATCCACCGATAGTAATTAGATAGATTATATGATAATTAATCAGGGAAAAAGATGTCGGAAATATTGTAAAAAAATATTTGTATTTGCCTCATTTCGTAGTAAAGTTATGGCAAAATTTTGGAACTTTTTTGCGGCCGTAGACTTACAAAAGAGTTCAAAAACTATGTTTTACTTTTACCATATAAAATCCTTATTCAAGAGAAAATGTTTGATCGGGGGTATAAAATTCAAAGTGGTATATTCGTAGACAAACAAATCGAGATCCAATAATCTGAACGATTAAACTCAACTCTAAATCAAGCGAGTACTTGTTTTGAACAAGTTTCCTTTCAAAGCGTCACCGATTCAAATTCAAAGTATTGACAAAGCATACAAGCGTTTCATACGCAAGCAATAAGCATTCAAGGAACCACAATAAAAGGGAAACTTAATAGGCATCGAGCTTGAAGCTTGCCACGTCGGGTTCGGATTACGCATTCGATAGCCAAGTCAAGCGTAAGATTTTCAGCTTGTTAAAAGTTACGTTTTTTGCTATTAAAATAGACAAAAATATTTTCTTTGACGTATTTTATGAATATTGCATAAGGGTTCGTAAAAGAAACATTGGCTGTGTGAAATTTCGAGGAAGTAGTACAAGGTATCATTCAGGTTCGCACTCTTTTCCTTTTCTGTGTGTGCGATTGTGGAGTGTACGTAAAATTATAATTTGAAAAGATTAGTGAGCAGAAAAAAAAAAATGAAAAGTTTGCAAATTAAAAAGACAACTTTGTCTAACATGACCAAAATTCAACAAAACTCCAAACACGGCGCGGTTACAAACATCTAAAACGGAAGGTTTTACATTAAACCCCAGTTTCATTTACATTTACATGTGCCTCCACGTGGTTTTCATTGATTCCTACATATAGTATACTTTTTTATAAGTATGATCTCTTCATTTAAATGTTTATTAATAGGCGTATTAGCGTATTGGAGCAGAATCCAGCCCGAGGCACATACAACCTGATTCATCACAATAAGAACTTTCTCTATCAATACGGATGTAGTGAAGGTATTCATTCATTCATTCACAATGATTCATTCAGTACGTAACATGCTAATGTGGATGTGAAATGAGAAATGTTTGAAGAACAGAACTTACTGGTCATTGTTTTACTGGTAAGTTGCCCCTGTGAGATACGCTTAGACCAACACTTTAAAGACAATAGAAAGTTTTTTTTACCTCTCTATACACAAAAACAATCTCTTTTTTACAAAGTAAAGCCTAAGATGACTCTTAATAATCACATTGGAGACACCCATCGTCCATTTCACACAATATATTGCTAACCCTCCGGCCTCTGCTTAAAGAGCACCCTTATCTGACTTATCTTTCAATCAGCGACTTTAACGATAACAATACAATACAATACAATGCAATACAATGCAATACAATACAATACAATACAATACAATACAATACAATACAATACAATACAATACAATACAATACAATACAATACAATACAATACAATACAATACAATACAATACAATACAATACAATACAATACAATACAATACTCTTTATTGCACACAGAAATACAAAATTTACAAAAGAAAAAAAACCGAAACAGATAACATTCTGTTGTTCTTATTAATTCTTCTTACGAAACATAATCAATACAGACAATTAATAATTCATAGCCTTCCTTCAAAGCTTCTTAATATAAGCAAAATCTTTTTATTTTTGTAGACTTATTAATATTTTAAATGTAAAATAGACTCGGTGCATATATTTCAAGATGTTTGCCGGTATTTGTATTGCATAGCAGATATAACGTAAGTTTGATTGTTCTTAGTAAATAAAACAAATATGTATTATCCGACAATAATAAATTCTTCAATGGGCTACCGGCATTTAGCACCACAGCAATATAATTTACTGAATGGCAAAATGAAAATGTTCTACAGATTTTGTATGAAAGTTTGATACTCGTATAACCACACACTTGGCGTCTAACTAAATGGCCATGAATATTTAAGACAAAAAAAAATTGCATATTATAAAGACTACCTATTTCTCAAATTATACAGGAGCCTTTCTAGACCGGTAGCTGTTACGAAATAGAACAAACAAAACCTCATAATAGTAGTTACTACTGTAAATTGTTGACTATTAAAATACAATGACAGTTTATTTAACACCAAGTTATTACAGTTATTTAGTAGACTAATAACGCTATTAGGCAAGACTACAGGGTGTGAGTAACTGGAACGCAAGACTAGCCTTCGAGCAAACAGGACAGTATAATAAATATCTTTATTAAGAAAGTATGTCTGGTAGTAATGAGCTTTAGCAATCTGCAACAAGTCGATGTGACAAAACACATCGATCAGCGAGTGATCCACTTCATTGCGGTAGCGGCAGCCTCGTTTAGTTTGATAGGACAGTGGGCCACTAACCTTTAAGGTTGATTGCTGGCACCATTATAGACTTACAATGATTATACCTCATATTAGTGTTCTTACGCACTAGTAAGTAATTATTAATTATCGTTGGTGTAGATTAAACTTAAGTGTTTTATGTTCTGAAGACGTCGTCAGAGCTCAGGCTCCAGCTTAAGTCCATCTGTGAAGCTCCACCAATATTTACAGCGGAATTTTCATTGGCTTTGCTCCCGAATCCCAGTGATTCTACTTATGACAACAAACAACTTTACCAAAAAAAACTCTTTTACTCCTTTTTTTATGGGAAGGCAAAAAAATTGTTTCGAGTCAAAAAGTTTTTTCTTTAGGAATTTTTTTTGGTTTCATGAGTAGAATCACTGGGCTTTAGGAGAAAAAACCGGCCAAGTGCGAGTCGGACTCGCGCACTGAGGGTTCCGTACCACCACATAAACATAATTGTATTAGTTGAAATTTCAGTAAGTTAATGTGCTAGATTTTTTGAGTCCGACACGCGCTTGGCAAAATTTTATTACTTGTTGTTATTTTCTAGCTTATGCACTATAAACATACATATTTTCAAGTTTGTAAGTGTTCCCGATTTTAAATAGAACTAAAACAAAAATCGCCTCAAAGACCATCCAACTTGACCCCTCTCTTATATGAATGTTCTTGAAACGGGAGCTCACCACAATTGGTTACCATTGGTTGTGAGAAAAGTTGTAATATTTAATGATTTCAGACTTTTCCCATTATTTGCACTGTGAGACCTAGCTTCTTGCCAAATTTCATAATTTTAGGTCAACGGGAAGTACCCTGTAGGTTTTGCATTTTTGAATAAATGTATGGAGATGAGGACATAAAATGCCATATCTTTTGATTGCATCATTGTAAAAAATTAAAATTTTCAGATCTTGTGTGGTTTATGGATCCTAATATATGGTATTAATTTCAACCCGATACCTTTACCCGTTCGTGAGATAAAGGGTCTTGACAGACAGACAGACAGACAGACGGACAACAAAGTGATCCTATAAGGGTTCCGTTTTTTTCTTTTGAGGTACGGAACCCTAAAAACCAATAACAATTCACGTTGTATAATATGTGAAAGCAACTAAAATATCAACATTCAGCATATAAGTGGACAGCACACATAATTCGCTTAATGCCGCCAAATTGACGATTGCTTTCGATGGGCAAAGAGCAGATGTTAATCACATAATTATTCTATGTAGTAATTATAATTTCCGTAATCAAATAGTAGATAATATTTAATGCACAAGCTATCTAACTTACTGGGTGCTAAAATCAAACACAAGACATCTTCACATGAAGACTCTAGCCAGTCAATAACTTCTCACCAAATCGTATGCCGATTTGATCGATTGGTAAGACAGATTATGAAAATATTGAATAGATCTGTGTGAACGGAGCTCCTATAGGTCAGAAGCCCGATAGGCCATCAATAACGTACTATCTAATATCCGAGGCTCATGTTGATTGATAAGCTCGACAAATAAACTTACAATACTAGGTGTAAAAAGATATCTCACAAAAACTTAATTTGTGGATTCAAAACTAAGACACTGAATAACTGTAGGAGATACAAAAACAATTTCACCTGCGCTTTGAAATGCGCTAATATGTGATTCAGTGTCTAGGGGAAGTGAAACATTTTTCTATCCCGACTAATGCTCTGGAAAAGTAGTTCAGACATGGTCTGAATAAGGGGCTGTCTTTTATACTCTATATGTATATCCGCACAGAATAAGGCACCTATTGATCAGACGTTCGTCAGGCTTATTAGGTCATCAAATAACCTACTAGCTAATATATCAAGTGCAACTTTGATTGATTGGCAGTTAGTTGACGTCAAACCTATGCTATGACCCAACTGAGAGTCGCATTGGCAAAATTTTAAACACCGCGTTCACCCAACCTAGTTTCCGTCAGAAGTGATGCATCATTATAGCAATAACTGCCGTACTAAGAGGAATCTTGCATTAAGTCTCGTGCTGTTACTTGTCAATGAAATCGAAAGATTTTAGATGATTGAAGATGGAAGTTCGAGCATACGAAGTACTACCCTTGTTCTCGACTATTATCATTAGTAATGAAATTTTTCTATTTATTAGTTTTATCAGGTACATCATCAAAGTAACATCTAATTTGTGTCGTATCGTTTATCCAAAATTGTTGCTATGTCTTTGCATCTGGAGCACCGAAAAGCAGATTTGCTTTAAGCTTTAACCTAGTGGAATAGTGTAAACGAAGCTTCTATAGGTCAGACGTCCGTCAGGCCAGCCGGCCGCACATCAATTACTGGACCGCTATAAATTGGCCACTTCCCCCTCTGCGTCAAACGTGCCATTTGTTGGTCAAAACATTTCGTGCGTGCGGTAATCCTACACCAGTCTATTGGGTAAGCCATTGGATACCAATAGATTAGGAGCTAATATTGAGCGAATTGTTTCATTAGATAAAGACAAATATATATCCGTTCCTAAATAACTCTGCTAATATCGAGTTAACGCAGGGGTTGTAACTAACTCAGAACAGGAACAAGCATTTGAGGATGCGCTGCGTATTGAAAGACAACTGTATTTTCACTATTCAAGTAAGTAGTTTTTTTTGTTTAGTGCTTATTCGAATTGTAGTTAAATGATTAATTATGATACGTTTTCAGATTTAGTAGATAGTGCAAAGACAAACCAACTTAATGAAGCTAAGTAATACTAAGTATACTCGTACCTACATACTCAAACTTAATTCTAACCAGCTTACACGTAGGAGTTCCAGTTTCTGTCACAAGCGGCAATTACAACGCGTTAGCATACAATAGTGTAATATTAAAACGACGCTATGTTAGTGGGTCAGTGGATTGATAGTCAGGTCTTGTAGGCTTCTGACGTTTATGATGGCCTGGTACTTGTGAATCAGATTGCAGTCTACATTTTGTCTTATTCGCAGGGGTCTAGATTTGAATCTAGATGACGCAACTCACCCTTAGACATTTTAAGCATGACTTTATGTTAGTAGGCATTTTAGGCTTCTAGTGTTTACCCTGATAATTATAATTAATTAGAATTGCTGCAGTTAATGAGGTAAAAAGATTTGCAGGCTGTTCTACTTTAAAGACTGCTTTCTTAACAAGGTCCAAGAGTTTGCTTTGGACCTGGGTCTTCTTTCAATGATGCAGGATTTTGAACTTGACTTTCTTTTTACCTCAAGCTATCCCTGAGGTCAGAGATGGATGAGGCCAATAATATAATAGTAGAAGATTTGTGCTCACAAAGGAAAAGCAAATTTACTCAAGCCAGAGATCAACTTATTCTACTCTGCTATATTTCTTGTCTCCAGAAGCATCTTTAATAAAACACGACGCAGTCCAAAATAAGCTCCAATATCCTTCCCCTTGAGATTTGGTACGTAATCTGAATATCCCGGATTTCCCGCATATTCCAAAAAGGTAATATTACGGTTTCTCCTGGGATAAGGCTAATAATTCCGACTTGACACCTTTTCGGGAATATTTGTCATGGGTTATTTGTAAGGAACGAAGAACGTCGTAAGTGCCTTAACCAACAATGGCGCTTATGATATGAAAACTTTGCCAGGTGGTAGGGCTTTTGTGCAAAGTCCGTTTGAGGTAGTACCACCCCCTTGCCTATTCTGCCGTAAAGCAACAGTTTTTTCACTGCTGTGTTTCGGTTTGAAAGGTAAGGGAACCAGTGAAATTACTGGCACATGAGACATAACATCTTAGTTCTCAGGGTGGGCAACGCGTTTTGCTGTCTTATTAGTGTCAAAATATGCCACTAATAAGACAGTGGGCTCTATGGGCGGTAGAGACCACTTACCATCAGGTAGCCCACCTGCTCGTTTGCTCACTTGTAACATAAAGAAAAAGTCGCACTAGTAAAGTTGATATTTCAGTGTAAGACTGAACTCACGGACTGCCCATAAGCCCATTTGGCTTGTGTAGTGTTAAGTTTTAAATAAATTACAAACTACGATATTCAACAGTTTCAAATAAAAAAATAAGCATAAAATCGATAAAATGTCTATATTTTTTCATAGATACAATATTTCATTTCTTATTCTTTTTCCACCAGTAGATAAAGTTATAAAAAATTCATAAGCAGATTTAAAATTAGGAGCGAAATGTTTCTTTATTGTAATAATATCTTTCCCTTCGCCCCCGATTTCGCCCTTGACTTCCCTTGAGGGCATTTGATCTGAATAATAAGAAGCTTACCACCCGCAAGATAGAATCTCGAGTATGCTCTGAATTTGTTTCTTATAGATAAAAACAGATTTTACAAGACTTTACCTTTAAACTCTTTATATGTGACGTATCTCTGCAAGACCTTCCTCAATATACTAGCACTCTAAAAATAAGAAAAAATATATTGAGGGAACATATCACATAAAGTCATCTTAATAAATCCTTTTTTTTTCTTACGGTACAAGTGAGCAAACCTGATGGTAAGAGGTCTCCACCGCCCATAGCACCCAATGTCTTATTAGCGACATATTTTAACGCTAATAAGATAGCAAAACGCGTTGCCCACCCTGAGAACTAAGATGTTATGTCTCATATGCCCGTAATTTTACTGGATCCCTTACCCTTCAAACCGAAACACAGCAGTGCAAACAGTCCTGCTTCACGGCAGAAATAGGTAAGGGGGTGGTACTTCCCCATGCGGACTATGCACAAAAGCCCTACCACCTACAAAATATGGATATCAGAGATTTAGACACAAAGCAATGTTCATCACATAATATGTTTGCCCTGGGCGGGGATCGAACCCGCGCCCCACGGCATACAAGGCAGGGTCAGGGTCACCACACCAACGGGCTAGTCTCTAGACCACAGAAAAATTAGGGTATTAGAAGGAGGATTAAAGAAATAATTCGTCACAAGGTAGTGAAGGCGTCGTTCTATGGATTTGACGGGTTATTTTGAATATTTCCTAGCTATCATTGATGATGTGACACTTAAATTTGGGACATGTTGGCAGATGTCATCTCATATTAAAATAAATTTGCAAGGTATCTATTCCGAGCGAAGCAAGGAGGTCCGAAATCTTTGCTCTAGACTAACATGTTCCCCCTTTTGGGTTGAGCTGAGCAGAGCAATAGTAGCAGGTATGCTCCGAATAATCATCAGGGTTTGTGATGTCGGTCATCAACTTATCAACTTACAACCCTCACGATACAATGATGATGATGTAAGATTTCCCAAGGTCCTATACCTGCAGGTCAATACTTTTTTTTGTACTGTTGCACTCGACATACCATTTTGAAAAGAGAATACAGGTACTCGTACTTACAAAAGATTTTTCCTTTGGTGCAGTCCCATTTACTAAACTACTCACAACACAAGTGAAACAGTAATAAGAAATATAAGACGCTCAAAACATTGTAACAAAATCAATTCACAATTTAAACAGCCTCGGCCAAGCCTCAGCAGCGCTTCAAAGATTTATTTGAAACGGAATATTCTTCAATTTATAGGGTAGGCTGAGTTACAATTCATTCTAGCTGCTTAAACATGTTTCGTAGCACACAATCCCTCAGCTCTTGTAAAGTTGTAACCAAGGCGCTATAGCTCCTCCGTACGCGGTTGAGAAAGCTTAGGTAGTTTACCCGACTTGCGGATGGGTGACCGTGCTAACATCATATATCATATCAACTAGTGTATTTCGTGGTATGGAAAGTATTTTTGCGTCGGTGGTCCTTAGGAGAGGCTACCTGTTTGGAGACTAAAACTTTTACGGCCCGTGGCAGTAACGTCATCATATCTCGTAGCCGTAGGTCGATCGACGGACGACCTTACAAACCTGGTCTCGGAATCGTTGAGCTGTCAAAAACCTCGGACATGACTAACTCATAGTCACGTAGCCAGGACCAACGGTGTCTTCCAAAGCTCAGAATTGACTTACTTTTGAACAATCAGGTGATTTAATCCTGCATTGTCCGAACCGAACTGGAGAAGCCTCACAACGATTTTTATTTGACATGGACTTCAGTGGTTCGGCATGGAATCCAGAGCAGCCAGGGTTGGACCTGAACAGTATCCCTCCCGGGAATCGGATCGAGAGCCGATTGCTCTTACCACGGAGAGCTAGCATGGCCTAGCTTTGTGTCTGACTCTTTCTTTGGGTAGCGGGAATCAAATGGCAATCGCTCTGACTAAAAACAAAGTATTTCTCTGTTATACATGACATCACGTCTCTTTCCCGTCAGGTTCGGCAGAGACCACAGCCCTCCACCTGCTACAATCTTGACATACTTCTCTCGCTTCCTCTACTTTCATCAAGAGTACCATTTCATATACAGTACTGGGTACGTATTCCGAAGTTTTATCGGAGTTTCGATATTATCAGATTGACAACAACAATTACGTTCGGAAATTTACTTTGTATGGGAATTTCTTTGTCAAAGGCCGAACCAAAGACTAATTATCGGCGCGATATTATCCTAGTTTCACTTCGGAATACGGCAGCTGTATGGAAGGGTCCATACGCTCTCGTCGGTTTAGGGTACTCTTAATTCCCAAAGTTTATAGGTATATAACCTCCGTAGAAATAAAATCAGGCAAGGCAATGTACACAATACCTCAGTATTCTCCATCACGCTTCCTGCAACAAGGCTGGGCAATATATCAAAGTTGTTAATCTACGTTTATCCTTTAAAGGAAACAGTGGCGAACGAGTTTCGAGTTCTGTCTGCGCGGAATTTAGAGTAGTAGTCGGTATAGAAGTGATTTGTGGCTATTATTTACTCAAAGAATTTTCTTGTGAACAGTTAAGATGATCTCGAAAGAAACTGTTGCACCTCATAAAAACAATAGGTTAAGGTGATCTGTGACGGCCAGCTTAGACCCGAACGCAACTAGATGGAGCCACTGCTGCAAATATAGGGTTTTATTTTTTTAATTCAATAAGTACCAACTATATATGTGCAAAAACTTGATCAGCGTAAATTTCAACGCCTAACAACAATTTCGATAAAAAAAATATCTCCATATGTCCAGTAAAGTCAATTACTCTCGTCAGTCCGTGATTTATATGAGTAGGTACGATCACTCACACATGCATACAAAGCACAACCGTACAGTTTTGACCGCACGCCCACAATCGTAATATTGAACCAAAAATTGCTAACAAAAACTAGTACTTTCAGTACATTAGCTGTATTTTTGTATTAATCAGAGAAAAATTTAACTAAAAAAGCAAAATTGAAAATTTTGAGAAAAACCCACGACGGTTGTCATTCAAAAAATATTAAATAAAACTTTGGAAATTCCCCCAACTAAAAATAAATATTTCACCTATCTATTCATATATTTTATATAAGCCAAGAAAATCCGTCGGGGGCTGTCATTGCCATCTTTTCATAATTTATACTTAACTGCAGCAAACAAAAGCTATTTTACAACTAGCTCGTATGCACTATTAATTTACGTAAGATAAGGAATGGCAGCCCCGACGGATTTTCTTGGCTTATATATAAAATATATGAATAGATAGGTGAAATATTTATTTTTAGTCGGGGGAATTTCCAAAGTTTTATTTAATATTTTTTGAATGACAACCGTCGTGGGTTTTTCTCAAAATTTTCAATTTTGCTTTTTATTTTTAACTTTTTAGAGAATTCCCACTTTACTAGAGCGATTAAGAAGGACGTTGCGCGAGTAAAGAATAATTATTACTACACAGCACCCCCTGGTGAGTTGACTCCACAACTATAGTCTAAAAACTGTCAGTGATAAATGTGATACTGATAGATAAATCTTATACTGAAAACCGTATCTAAATCGGTCAAACCGTTTTGGAGATAAATGGGAACATTTGCGTAAATATAAATTTATTATTACAGCGCCCCCTGGTGAGTTGGCGCCACAACTCTGGTCTAAGAACCATCACTGATAAATCATAAATCTTTTACTGAAAACCGTACCTAAATCGGTCAAACCGTTTTGGAAATAAATGGCAACATTTGCTTAGATAAAATTTATTATTACAGCGCCCCCTGGTGAGTTGGCGCCATAACTCTGGTCTAAGAACCATCACTGATAAATCATAAATCTTTTACTGAAAACCGTACCTAAATCGGTCGCACCGTTTTGGAGATAAATGGCAACATTTGCTTAGAAAAAAATTATTATTACAGCGCCCCCTGGTGAGTTGGCGCCATAACTCTGGTCTAAGAACCATCACTGATAAATCATAAATCTTTTACTGAAAACCGTACCTAAATCGGTCGCACCGTTTTGGAGATAAATGGCAACATTTGCTTAGATAAAAATTATCATTACAGCGCCCCCTGGTGACTTGGCGCCACAACTCTAATCTACAAACCATCTTTGATAAATTATAAATCCATTACTGAAAACTGTATCTAAATCGGTTAAGCCGTTTTTAAGATAAAAGGCAACATAACTTTGCACACACAAACAAACACACAACATCTCACCCTAAACGCATATACCTTCTCCGTTCCGTCGTGGGTAAAAAAATAGCAGTATTCGTTCATTTTTCAACAGAATTTTATGTCCCGCGTAAGAATGCAAGTAATTTGAATTTTTGTATGAAAAACGGATCACCCTAAACAAATAATCTTTTTATAGCCTCCTGGGACCCCAAGTATCACCTATGTTACCTATGATACTTACGAAAAGAAGTCCTGTTATGTGATTGTGTGTAGATCAGGATATGGATATGCTATGGCTATAGTATTTTATAGTAGGTACTGTGATTACCTTCTCTCTGGTACTATGCTTAAACTGAAAACCTTCTCTTAGTCGAAACAAGAAGAAAACTAAATTTCAAAATACAGAGACAGATCAAATAAAAAGCTAGTCATGCTATTTCCGTCGAAGCTACCTCCGATATATCCTACTGGTATGTTTTTTGTTCAGGCTGTTTTTTCGAACTTCAAAAATCAGTGTGGAGTCGGTATGCCCGAAGAACAGCGTTATCTAAAGGCTTTTTAGAATTGGGTCTTGCTCTATCATGTGATAGAGCTGATAGCTGATAGTGCTTCTGGTATAAAAATTCAGTTTTAGGCGTGAAAATTGTTTTAGGCGTGAAAATTGTTCAGTAGGGATGAAAATTCATAAAAGTCATTAGTTTTTATATGCACTTTTGATAACAAGAGACACTTTTACTCTTAAAAAAAATCACTTACGCAACCTATACGACAACAGATAAAACATGCTATTTTAGTTTCTACGACATAAGTGAATGTTTGTAAGGTCCACGATTAGGCAAGCCTAGCGTGATGGCCGACGGCTAGATGGAGCGACGACCTGCGCAGGCGATCGAACACGATCCGATGGGCTAATCTGACCATTAGCGATGCAGCCGACCCGTTGGTAATATTATGGTAGGCTTGTTTATTGAAAAACTGTTTGGTTTGCAAGTTGTGCCATTGTCTATTACTACCCTATTGTCTTCCTGTAAGTGTCGTAAAAGGCGACTAATGGATCTAGGACCTGAAGATGGGCAGGAGCATCCTTCTGCGTATTGTCCCAATATTTTGCGGTCACCAACCACCGAGATTCATTGCCAGCCGCAACGCTTACAAGCGTGGTTGAGGGTGACGCCGACAATGCATTTTTCCTGTGAAATTCTGTGGAATGGGGTGCTCCCTGTCCAGCTGTGGACCTTTCTTTTCTTTCTCAAAAATATATGTATACGTAAACCTCTATCGACTGTAACTAATTCAGATTTTCCCTTTCGCAAACTTCTTAGAGAAGGGGCCCCCAGGGTGGTATTTAAGAAAATACAAAAATCTATTTTCTATCTATCTAGTAATCTAGTAACGACAATTTAAAATTTTGCCCCCACTATTTGGCCCGCCCCTTTTACAATAATAATATTTTTATTCTTTTCTTTGCAATAAAGTTGGGCAATCAAATTCTAAAACTATTCCTTTCAAGTCGAGAGCATGAGTGGTTGCTGAGATAAACAGGTGTGACAGACAGAAAGACCGACGAAGTCGCACCTTAAAGGTTCCGTTTTTAGGGTTCCGTAGTAAAAAAGGAACCCTTAGGTTGCCTGTCCATTGACGCGGAGCGAGCTGGCGGAGCGGAGAAACGAGGAAATATTAACCAATAGGATTGCGGAGCGATTGCAGGCGATTGCGGAGCGGAGTTTTTATGCAATTCTATTGGTTGATATTTCGCTACGCCAGCTCGCTCCGCGTCAATGGACAGGCACCATTATAGCTTGTCTGGGAAAATTTGTTATCCCCGAGTTTTTAAGCACTTTTTAAAAATGTCGCGCTTTAGACGGAAACCTACAGCGCCATCTGTTGGCGGGTAGCATAGATTGCTCGCCCGATGATATTTTGATGTTGAGGCAACTATTATAGAGCGAAGCTCGGTCAACCAAGTTTATAATAATAAAAATAAACTATAAGGCCAAATTACCAGTCAAAGTCCATCCAGTGTTAGTATCATCCGACACATAATACAAATCTGAATATCATCACATCAAACAATACGAGATGCAATTCTCGTCTAATTTTACCGACATTCCAGGGCGCCCTTCTATAGAACTATCAATAATTCTGACTGCAGCCATTTATAAGACTTCATCATAACCTGACCCTTCGACTCCTGCAGTGAAGAGATTAAAACTAAATCCAAACTTCACATTTTTCATAATGAATAAATTCGAAAGATTATGTACATTTTGATTCTAAGGATTCCTAACAAAAAGAGAACTTACATTACAACGTCTCGACATCACAATCAATCTTTCTATGACGTAATAAATAAATAAATAAATATGAATATTGATTGGGAGACATTTCACACACTCAAGGTCATCTAACCCCAAACTAACTAGGCAAAGTCATTAGCTAGTTTTTTTTACCTAAGTACCTAATTTTCGTTTATCAATTTTATGGTAAAATTATAATTTAACTCACGAAATTCAAGTTTCGAGGTAAGAACCAAACAAAATGATCTCTTTAATTTATTTTTAAATTCTAATATCTATTCTATTCTGCGTGATTATGTGTTACGAGTATCTTTCGAATTTTCGATGCACGGCGTTTAACCTGTTACTGCATAGTAAGCTAATCTCTTATCCGTACTTTTACAGTCCAGTGTCTGTTCATCAATCGTCTCTTGCAAATCTATCCCGGTCTTCCGTTCAAAGGATTCTATTTTGCCGGTCGTAATGGACTTCATTGGCTGTGTCGGCTCTGGCGCTTTTCACATTAATCTTTGACGGTTTATTAATGATAAGGGGATGATGCGATGTTGAATAATTTCTAGAGATAGCGGTCTCATGAAGTAAGTTCCGCAATAAGTTAATAAAACATTTCTTCTGGCTTCCTATGAAAAAAAAATCTTAATATAATATATTTTTTTAAATGATTTCTTATCTTATTTCACAGCCAAACCAACCAAACATCTGTTCTGCGTCTTTTCTTCGCAAACTTATATAATATATCCCGGATCCATTCAAGTCGCGAGTGAATAGGCTTATTCTGGGTGAGCTCTTAACATCGTCGACCTACGGCTAGATTTAGTTCAAAAGCAAGTCAGATAGGTGTTTCTTTTCTATGACCTGATTTACTAGCTCAGAAACTTTGCACTCAAGCTATGATATTTTGTTATGTAGGCGTCGACCTTTATCTGAATGTATGGTATTTATAAATCCATCTCAAGTGTGAGATTGCTCCCAAGTGCAATCTCAGACTTAAGAGGGATTTGACAATACGACACTTAAACAATTTAATCACTCATCATTATATCACTTGGTCACGCGTTTTAAATTACTATGATCAATATTATGTACAAAGATACGAATAATAATAATTTATTGAAACAAATCGTCTAGTCCATTATACTCTCAGTGAGTATCCATCAATTTTATTTTACTCGCGAAATATTACGCCATAAATATCTGTCTGCGGATAGTTAAAACTGCATCAAGACATTTAGCAGTAATTATTCTTGGACGTTGATTAAGTATTGCACTAAATTATACTCGAATAAAGGCAGGAAGTATGTTTGCTCTTGTTCGCGATTGTACTTTTAATTGGTTATCGATCGTGAAATTTATCGCACCGACTGTACAGTTCGACCAAATTAATAAGACACGCGGTTTCTAAGTATACTCGTGTAAACCGCATATCTGCTTGTTTTGGTAGAGTACGTTTAAGTGATACGTTAAGCCGGCTGTTAACATGATAATTAAGAAGGATTGGATTGTTGAACCATATGGGCCAACTGATAAAAGAGTAATTTTTTATCACTGCAAATACTTAAGTACCTATGATACTCAAACTAAACACCTGTACAATTTTTTCAAAGGAACACCGTACGTGGAAACAATTCTTCTATGGACGGCACGAGGTTAGGTTAGGTCATGTTAATGGAAGGCAATTATCGTTCTTAAGACTTTTTTCGGCTTATCTATAAGTACAAAACTTTCGCCAAAAACATCCGGCCAAGTGCGAGTCTGACTCGCACACCGAGGGTTCCGTACCACTTAGGTAAAAATAACGTCTTAAATATGGATGCGCGCACTCACGCAGAAGTGTATTAAATGCGCGCGAGTCCAACACGCACTTGACCAGTTTTTATTATTTGTCGTTATTCTATAGCTTATGCACTATAAGTATACCAATTTTCATGCTTGTAAGTTTTCCCGTTTTTACGATAGAGCTAAGACAAAAATCGAGCAAAAATCTCCTAAAAAATACATTTTTAGTAGAGAAGCCCCCCTTAATTTTTTTTTTTTTTTTTTATTGTTCGATGTTATAGCGGCAACAGAAATACATAATCTGTGAAAATTTCAACTGTCTACCTATTACGGTGCATGAGATACAGCCCGCTGACAGACATACAGAACGCACACAGACATCGGAGGCATATTAATAGGAAAGTTGTTCAGTTCTTGGTCCCAAATAACCATTTATTTCTTGTTTCGCGTCATTCCTATGATAGACATTAACCTGGTATCATCTCTTTGTCTTCAGGAGTTGAAGGAGAGCTTCAACTATGGTCTGTTCTGCCCGCCAGTCAACGGTAAAGCCGGCAAGTTTCTGGATGAGGAGCGGCGACTTGGCGACTACCCTTTCAATGGACCCGTGGGACATCTTGAGGTAAAAAAAATCTCTTCGTTGTGACAGTTCTCGCAGTATACAGCAGGGACAGCCTTCCGAATACTGAAAGGACAAGATCAGATAACTTAAATGAACGACTTTCAGCAAGTTAAACTTTCAGGAATGAATGAAAAATAATTGCCTCTCTATACAACATTGCAAACTTGATTGGACAGTTTTTATGGAGAGGTCGATTTTTTATAAAATATGCAGGGACGTTGTTAGCTATCCACTGATTAGATACTTACTGATTCATGAGTGAAAAAGAGAATGTTAAAAAAGAACAGGTTTAGTTGCTAGCTACTACGCACTATCATATTAAAAACCCATAGACGAAGGCAGAGTCTACTACAATCATCATCATAACATCCCATGAAACGTCCACTACAGGATCCCTGTCCTGTATTAAAGCTTATTATATTACTGTTCTGATGGTGCCTATCTTATAACTTAACATATTTTTCAATCAGTCTTTTAAAGTGTAGCGAGACACCTGCGAATCTTTCGGACGCGGAGAGTTCCGCTCATTTCGCTCGCAACGCTTTTTAAGTTACCTCACCACAACATCCCATGAAATTTCCACTACAGAACAGGGAGCTCCCTCCAGAATTCTAGCTTTTGCTGGAAAAAAATGTGGAGGGGAAGTACCATAGTCACCTCGCTTGTTAGCGTTACGGCTGGCACCATGGACCGCGGTTGTAGGTGACCGCAGTAAGTAAGATAAATTACAACTTACGCTGTACAAGCGATATCCTATACTTAGGAATGAAAGAATCTCGACCATTCTTGTGCTTCGGCTGCACAGAACAACGATAGGGCCACTCCGCCTGCGCGCGCACCACCCCAGACCAAGACGCATGGACTTCAGAGCTCTGTGTTCGGCTGCTTTGGAGCTGGATAAGACTGTCGCTTATTAAAAAATATTATTTTTTTACGTTACTACATTACAGATGTAAATAAAATAATAAACTTTAATTTTCAGCTAAAATACAAACGACGCGTATACAAAATGCTGAAACTAGACGAGAAGACGCTGAAAGCGCTGCATACGCGCGCAAACCTGCGGCGCTTTATCGAACACGTTGCGCATGGGCAAGTGGAGAAAATAACCAAGGCGTGCGCAAAGGGTCTAGATCCTAATTTCCATTGCCAAGAAACTGGCGGTAAGTTTGAAATTATTGCGTAGATTAAAAACATAATCATTGTACTTACGAATCCGGCTAGTTTTGTTATGGATTAGACAGCCTATCACCTTCACAACTTTTACTTTGGCTGGCTTTTAGGGTTCCGTACCTCGAGAGGAAAAAAAATTGTACCCTCATACGATCACTTAGTTGTCCGTCTGTCTGTTCAAGTAGTTTTTTTATACGTAGAACAATAACTGTTGTATTTAGCCCCTAAAACAATTTTTTTTAAAACCCCATCCCTAAGCAAAAGCTGTTCAGTGCCATGAATGTTTATTAACTTAAAGAAGTATTTACACTCTTATTACACTGTTATATTTTTGTCTATTGCATGGTATTTCTTTGTCAATTTCATAAATAATCTGCACGAGAATCAAACAACCTTGGAGCATTACAACAACAACATAGGCGTTGTCGTTACTTCGTAACTTACATATTTATTCCTAAGAGTTATTGTTCAAAGTACTCAAACACTGAATGTCTTTTGTGATGGAAATTAAGATCGATAGGTTCTGAAAAGATGGTTGCATATATTTGAATTTGAATGCTGACTGAGTCATAGGTCAAGACCGGAAGAATTGGTTTCGTTTTACTGTCATCTTTGTTGAAAATTGCAATATTATTATAATTAGATGTCGTAACTGGTTTTACAAGAAAATTTAGATGAGTATGTTAGCTCAGTTCAAAAGCTATCGCTGCATCGCATCGCCTTCTTTATACGTCGCGATGTCTAAGGCATGCGCTAATTACGTAGGTTTATTTTCGTGCCTTTGTTACTTCCTAATAAGAAACTCGTGATTTTTAAAGAAAGAAAGAAAAATGAGCTAATGTGTCATTTCACTAATACTGCAAACAAATTGCTCAAAACAGAAACGTACCTAATATGCTTAGAATGAGAGAAGATAAGAGTACACACGGCCGCACGCCAGTAGAAACACTTTTGTACCTTACGGCGTGGTAATAGAGTTGAAAAAGTTTCTACCGACTAGCGGTTGGCCATACCTAAAAAAAAAAGACTTACAACTTACAAATTTGAGTTCATCAAAGAAGTAATAATGATGATGGATCAAATATAATTAGGAAAAAGTTCCTCTTTCTCAATTTTATGAACACTTCGAGTAATGTTGAAATAAACACAGGATATATTCTTCACTAACTTCACGATATACTAAAGCTATTCTTCAAATTTCAGATACACCACTAACAATTGCTGCCGGCCTCAAAACCCCTGGGAAGGTCCTAATCGCTCTCGTCAATGGCGGAGCACTACTAGACTACCGAACAAAAGATGGCAGTACAGCAATGCACAGAGCTGTCGAGAAGAACTCCCTAGAAGCAGTGAAAACGTTACTGGAACTCGGTGGTTCGCCGAATTATAAAGACGCGAAAGGACTGACGCCGTTGTATTTGTCTGTAACAAATAAAACAGATCCACTGCTTTGTGAAACGCTACTGCATGATCACGCGACGATTGGGGCTACGGATTTGCAAGGATGGCAGGAAGTGCATCAGGTAGAGCTTACTTACCCTTTTTGCTCCGTGAGCTTAATACTATTTCCTTAAAAATACTCTTTTCGATGTTGACGACCTACACTTGCAAGGAGTTAAAACATGAGTTTCATATTTGTAACGATTCTACTTCTTTGAATTGTTCTGTCATCCAATGATGTTCATAAACTTTCTAAAGCTGAAATGAAGCAGTTATTCGTACTTACTTTACAAATACTGCATACTTTTGATAATATAGTTACTATCTTTCAGCATATTTTCTAAGAACTAAATCTTTGAACGTGTGTGTGTTGTCCTCTAAACTTTAATTAGGTTAGGTTAGGTTCTCAGGTCCACCTTAAGTCTTTTAAGTGTTACTTTAAAATGAAGTTCAGCCAGATTGTTCTAATTTTAAGTGACTACTAAAATCCTTAAAATCATATTCTGTTTAGTAGTTATAATTCTCCTTAAACATGTGCAGGCATGTCGCAACGGCCTAGTACAACACTTGGACCACCTCCTGTTCTACGGCGCTGACATGAACGGAAGGAATGCATCAGGAAACACCCCTCTTCATGTGTGTGCGGTCAACGCCCAGGACTCCTGCGCGAGGCAGTTGCTCTTCCGGGGTTGCGATAAAGAAGCCCTTAACTTTGCCAACCAGACGCCTTATCAGGTAGATAACTGAAAGCATAATTCTTAATTTGAGGTCGGCGCAGCATACATACAACTCATCAAGCCTACCTTCCTATGAATCGTATTTCTTTTTCGTGCGAGGCTTATGCCTATCAGACGTCTCACCATGTGGGTAGGAAACAAATTGACTGACCGCCATTATTTATAACTTATTGGCAACTTTCCGTTTTTTAACAAAAAAAAGTAGATTCAACAGTATCAGCAGCACAATATCGTCTGTGAGATGACAGGGCGTCATATACGGTGTGGTAAAGGATAAAAGGTATCAATAGCAGGCGCAGAATAACATGTAGAGAGCATAATCAGAAGTAAAAACCCTCAATTTTTTTTTTTAAATGAACATTCTCTGTTTATTTGTCAAAAAAAAAGTCTCTTGTTTGTATTCTGTTTAATATTCCACTACAATTTTCCAGGTTGCTGTAATAGCAGGGAATTTAGAACTAGCAGAGGTCATAAAGAATTATAAATCTGAAGAAATAGGTAAGTTCCTTCTATGAATATTGCATGGCTTTCGCTGGCGCTTTATAAATCTTTATTATTCTAGGAACGTTTACTTAATTTTGTGCTGAATTCACCCAAAAATATTAGAAAAACTGGCAATCTCCAAGGAATCGCAACCCAGAAAAGTATGGAACTAGATGGCGCTGACTCTTACAGTCGAAACCATATAGCTTGATTTGAATGATAGCAGTGTGAGAGTAAGCCGGAGCGATACGCTACATATTCGAGTGACAGAGACAAGTATTGGTTGGACCTGCCTGCTTAGCACGCTCCCCGAGAGAAAATATATCTCCGAGAAATGTCACTTTATTTGAGGAATTATGTCATCTAATATATCACCTCCAAGCGCGAAGAAATGTCAGTGGAGGAAAATGCACTAATACACTAATACATGTAGCCGTCCTTATCTTTCAAAATGTGTCGCACTGTTCGGATGTCAAAAAAACGTGACCATGCTTAGTCGTTAATCTATTATTCTAGATAAACTGACAACTGCAGCGTGCTAAGCCGGCTGCTCGCAAGCATTATTTTTGCTTCTGTCATTCTAATCCAGTAAGCTGCCGTTATTCATAATCTAAGTTCTAATCAAACTATATTATCTCGACTGTAGTTCGAAAAGTTGTTATTGTCTATAAAAGACGTATATGCTTCTAAGATTATTATTATCATGCTAGAAAAATAAACCTAGCGTTTATTTTGATTGAGAAAGAGTTGAAATTTTCTACGTTTTTAGCAGAATAATTAAGACGACATTGCGCCGTGAATGCCGCATATTCCTGAATTGATGGGTCAGCGGTCAGTGCTATCTGGTGTCAGTGAATTATGTAGAACTATTCTGGGTGTGATACTGGGTTACTTTTATTTAGACCTTTTCTATACTCAAAATATATTTCCGATGAGAAGCTAAACTAGATGGCGCCACCAAGGAGGTTTTAATCCACGCTACGCTTAAAACCTCCTTGGGCGCCACAATTGACTAATAATTTGATTGGTATAGAAAACGTCAAACGTCAAATCAAGCGATTAGCCGATGGTGTTGCCATATTTAAACAGTTTTCAGTTTTTCGTTTTTCCTCCAATGGGTAAAGAATTTAGCACATTATATTCCCAGATTAGTAAGTTTATTGATTATATTTCAGCTTAACGTTTTGACTAACAAATTTAGTAATTATTATAATATTTTATTTTTATAAATTAACATCAAAATTATATATTGCATGAATCATCCATCAACTTATTACAGATATACTTTCTATATTCAATTGCTTTTAAGATGGTGATGGTTGTATATTGATAAATAACACAGTTATATTTTGGTATATTATTTATATCGGAAAAATATATTTAGCTAGCAATAAACATTCACACAAATTGTTATAACATTTATACTTTAACACGATGGTATACATACTGGTATTTTATTATGATAAGTAAATATTAACTAATATTTAACAGGTGTAGGTATGATGTCAGAATATATTTTGTAGTTTGGTTATTTCACAGTTTAGTTTTAGCACGAATTGAATTTTTTGTTTGTAATTTTGTATTTGTCTTACAGTGATGGGTAAATATAAAACATTTAATGATCGAATAAAATCTAGAAGTACTTACTTGCAAATTCTGTTTCTCATCTTTACTTGGTTTGATTTTAGTATCAACTTAGTCAATTCATTTTTTAATCCATATTGAATCAATTTAATTCCCTTACTTAAATTAATTTTACCCGTCCAATAATTTAATTTGACAAGGTAATTTTGTTCACCGCACGTTTACTTTATTTTGTCGGGTTGCCGGTGGGGTAATTACAGTGCCATTCCGTGGACCTCCTCGTTACAACCCCAAGCGAAGGTCAGCAGCTTGGGGAGGCTGGTGGACGGCTGGAGACAGGTCTTCACTTGCTTCCTCCACGAGGATCCCAGCTGAGCTGGACGCCATGTTGCGTCGTGCTGGACCCATGGCATCTCCCTGCAGCCTGGAAAGACCCTTCTCTTCAGCATCTTCAAGTATCAGCGACGCAAGTCACCCAAGTCACGAAGACGATGCCAGTATACTTACAGGTAATGTTAGGGATTTGTACTGATGGAAACATGTTAAATTGTAAGGTTTTAATAGATTATGCTTAATTTCAATGAAAGAAGATTCCAAAAGACTATGAAACTAAGCATCTTCTATCATACCTACTTATAAATTATGCAAGTGAAATTGAAAATGTTGTTAGGGCTGCCCAAAAAAGCACTAACCGAAAGAACACGAACCCATCGAGAGACAACCATCACCATGCACAGACCACGGCTATCACGACCCTCACTATCACGGCCTATCACTATCATTGTCTATCACCAATGATCATCCGTGCATGTTATATGTGCCTATTGTTAAGTAGATGTTTTAAGATTCGCTTTTTGGCTTCCAAACTAGTTTCAAAATTGTTTGGATTTTACCTTATAGTAAATAGATAGATAGATGGTAAGGTACCCTCTCCTGAAATTTAGTTGTTTGCCCCCTATAAACCCTTTTGCCAGACCTATCGGAAATTCTCGTAACCTTCGTAGTGAAAATTTGTTTTATGAGGTTTATACGCAAAAATGTTTAGTGTAATAACATGCCTATTAGATATCTTGATTTCCCGTGAAAACCGCTATGTCGTCGTCTTGTGAACGGCGAACTTACCTAAAACGGTGGAATTTTATTTCTGTGTTTTGCACCTACGCTGGTGATCCACAGTATTGGAAAATTATTCTTAAACCCTATGTAGGAACAAAGTATAAAAAGTAAGTAAGTCCGCCGAGTTCTCTAATTTCTCATATCAGGTAAATTGCTCTCTAGTCCGCCTATCTTCTACGTGTTCAAACCTTTTGACCCAAAACTGAGTGCACACCGGGGGCTGTCGACAGATAAAAGCGCTGGTGACACTAGCGACATCATCTCGGACTCGTCCGGGGTCGGAACCAGCCACTCGGACACCACGACTTGCTCGCTGCAGACGGCCGGCGCGACCGTGGTGTGTCTACAACCTTACGAGCCCACCCAGCCCAAACACGTGCGCTTGAATCAGGGGGATATTATTGAAGGTATTATTTTTTAAATGGGGATTGAAGAAATCTTCGCATATTTAGAGTTGAGTGAACATAAGTTAGTCTGTAGTCGAGATTCCGATACAATAAGATCTCTGTGACTAAGTATAAGTGTAGCGAAACACCTTCGAAAATTCCGACGCAGAACGTTCCGCGACCGAAAAATCTGTCAAGTATGCCACCAGTGGAAATTCCGCTAGATGTGTCATAGGTAACCTAAAAAGCGTTGTCAGCGTACTGAGCGGAACTCTCCGCGTCGGAACGATCCGCAGGTGTGTCGCTACACTAAAGCGGAAGAACCACGCATAAGTTCTCGCTGCAGTCTTGTAAAACGTGCAAATAAGGAGCCAATAATGTCTTTGACTGCAGCAAGAATTTCGCTCGTATTTTGCGGATACTGGAATTTCACACACCCGTATTCCCTAATATTTTAAGTCTAAAGTCAATAAGCCTGTTATTTGAAGAAGTTTTGTTATGCTTTAGGCAGTTCGGGCAAAGACCATGGTACTTATAAGTTTCATTGTTTCTGCTTTGGGTCTAAGCGCGTTTAAAATAGTACATAGGAAAAAACTTTTTAACAAAAAAAAATAAACCGCCGAATATACTGAAAAGCAAGAAATAATAAAACTTTTTTATTTAACCTTAATAACAAAGTTCTTAAACTAATGTAAATATACCCGAGTAATTTTGAGTCGGCGCCGCCGCCGCTTTACGTAATTAATTAATTTGCTTGTTTGGCGCCGACTCAAAATTACTCGGGTATACTTACATTAGTTTAAGAACTTTGTTATTAAGGTTAAATAAAAAAGTTTGATTATTTCTTGCTTTTCAGTTTATTCGGCGGTTAAATTTTTTTGTTAAAAAGTTTTATTTAAAAAAAAATTGTGACTATAAATTATATTTTACTACCCTTAGGGTAAATCGGAATACTCTGTAAAAATTATGCGTAGTCATAAATTACAATCAGTCAGTGAACAATCAATCATCCCCTGTTTTCCTACCCTTAGGGTAGGATTTTTTTTACAAATTTATATGGGACCAACTTCGGGGTATACCCTTTCCAATAAAAAAAGAATTATCAAAATCGGACTACTCTGTAAAAAGTTATGCGTGGTCATACATTAAACACAATATATATACGAGTACGCGTCGACTTGAGAACCTCCTCCGCTTTTTTTTTTGTCGGTTAAAAAGCAGGTAAGACCATTTGATAAACATAAAAATTTAATAATAAAAGACCAATAACTAAGGTAATTTACGTCAATTGTAAGCTAACACTTTCAGTAACAATCCAATACTTCAGACAAACATGAATCATTCATGTAACAACACATATTGCCATTATTTTAACAGATGTTTCATAATTAACTGTTTAGTCGTTATTGGGAGAGCAAATATGAAAAATTATACATTAGTGAAATACAAAACTCAATCAAGAAGTTCAGTTTTAAACTCAGAATTTCTACAGTCGGTAGCCCTACCTCATCGCATACCAAATATCAACAAATCTAGGATACCTACCTCCAAAGATACAGCCTCCTGAGACGTTTAGTGCAGCCACCAAAAATATTTTTTATTTTTTTTATGTGCAAAATAGTGTTTTGGTCGTTTTTTGGTATGCGATGAGGTATAGCGTGCTGCGCAGGATAAGTTTGGCTCTGACGGTTATTATCTGCGCATGGGTGACAGGCGGAGAGCCAATGAACGATTCGCTCCCTTAGTATTATAATAATCTAAGAGCTCCCTCCTGCCGCGTTCACCTCGGCGATTAATTTTTTGTCATAGCCAAAGTTATATTGTACGAAGAATAGAGTTGTTGTCAACCATAGTTCTCGATTTGATTTTATGATCCATTGATCAGTGTTGTTAGAGAATTTGGTTGTGATTTCTAGTGACGAGTGCAACGGACGACGGTTTGTTAGAAGGGACAGTCCGAGGCTCGGGCGCGACTGGTTTCTTCCCCGCGCATTGCGTCCAAGAGGTTCGGTTGAGACAGAACACGCAACATTTACATCAGGTGAGTGCGATGTAAAGACTTTAGGGTAGGCGTATGCTGAGACGAATATGGCGCAGCGCAGGGTAGAATGCGTCTTCCCTCTTGCTTTATTACAAAAAACTGAAGGATGGAAATACTATTTTGTGAAGTAGAAAATCGCAAAATGATTTTAAGTTTAACACTTACTGTGTTCGGATGAAGCTACAAAGCAGAAAATCGCAAAATTTTACACTCACAGGCAGGATTCGAACCTGCGTCTCCTCCGTCAGTACCGGAAACGCTTTACCAACTAGACTACCGTGGTTCTGCCTGATATTGTGAAATTTGCGACCTGTGTATCATGCGTTTGCGCTGCCACCTAAAAAGAATTTGCTGTACTAGCTCAACTAATCCATCATTGCAGATAGATATCAAGTCAAAAATTGCTGAAACTATTCTGTGCTGCGCTGCGCCATATGCGTCTCAGCTTACGCCTGCCCTTAAGTAGCGGCGCTGAAGTGTCTTGAAGTGACTCCGATCGAAAAAATGCACATTTAGGCTAAAAAACGGGGCATTTTTTCAGGTTTTTGGTAGTCATATTTCTTTTGAAAAAATAATATACAGGGGCATGCCTACAGTAGACCGTGATTTAAAACCAAAATACCATCGCTCAGCAGGCATTATCCGGGGAGGAAATAGGGAATATATTAGTATCAATTTGTATGGAAGAAACGCAGCTACGATCCCCTCTTAAGGTAGTCCTGCATCCAGCAGCTGACGTCTTTCTAATATGATGGCACTCTACGTTAGAAGATATTTTAAGTATGGAATGGAACCTGAAATGTGAACGTAATGTTTTCAGGTGTTAGCCTCAGGGCCGGTTCACCACTCGCGCGTAGCTGGCAGGAGAGAGATGACCCTGAGCAAGACTTATAGCGCGACTGCACCTAGGATAAAGAAAGCGTAAGTATCAAGAAGACATGGAGATGATGGGCTTAACACCTGATATCACACTAAATAGCTTGATAATAAAAACATTAAATTGCTAGGAGACGTAGACCTTGACCTTGAAGTCACATTGAATGTTGTAATATTAAGATAGGAAAAGTCGAGCCCAAATTTTAATATTAGTGTAAAATGTAGTGATTTTGCAAAGAAATGAATCTAAATATGTATTTGTTTCGACCTAACAACACTACTGTAAAAATTATAATATTTTCTTTCGTTTTAGGGTTCCGTAGTCAACCCTTATTGTTTCGTTGTGCCTGTCGGTCTGTCTGTCCGCGGCTTAGCTCAGCGACCCTTTGTACTAGAAAGCTTTTATTTGGTATCTATATACATTTTAGTTACGCCTAAAAAGTGGAATAATAAAAACCTTGAAAGAAAAAAAAAATGCGGTAACGAAGTGGTGATGAAAATGTTTTTTTTCTTATCGTCCCCATAGTGTGAGGTGTCGTTTGATAGGTCTTTTAAAAATATTGTCAGTTTGTTAGCAAACTACTTTTCGATTTAGGGATCCACTTGCGAAATATTTAGCGTAGAAGCGCAAATTTTTATTAGAGTCAAGTGTAGCCAGCTAAACGATTGTTACTATAAATGTGAAAAATATCACAGTACTGGCATATATTATGAAATTAAAAGAAAAACTATCACAGCCAAGTAGGCTTGATAGGTTAAGGAGTAATAGTCAAGAAACTAAAAATAATAGTAATATAAATAGCAATCAAGCGCTTGGCTTCGCTGGTGGTTATTCGTTAGGACGGAAAAATTTATCAAAATATCGAAACCAGCTTTACAATATTAATTGCTAAAGTAACTTTACTACGGAACCCTACATTGCGCTTCGCCCGACACGCACTTAGCCGGTTTTTTATAGAAAACCTCAGAAGGATAAGAATCCTTAATAAGTATTCTGAAGGAAATCAACATTGAATAAAATTATCTAAATCTGAAATATTTGTTATCCGAATACAATAAAATAAACTGTTGAAACTGAAACATCTAGCTGATGTTTAGTTAGATAAGCTATTTTTGTTCCGATTGTTACCTGTTAGCTCTCCTTTAAATTAAATAAAAATAAAAGATAAACGCTACAGTATGTTGACATATGGTTTACCTCAGAGCATTTTGAACTGCTATCGTCAGTAATAAATAACACAGTGAAAAGAACAGCGTTAAATAAGTAGTTTCAATGGTAAAATTCTGTTACTTGAATGCATAATCTTACGAGTTCACTGATACATAAGCCACTGAACGGTTCGAGGGAATGGGCAATTGGCTCTGAACAAACATAGTGACACACTCTAATTTCAAACAATATAAATGCTAGCCCAGCGCTATTGAAAATAAACACAGTGACACACATCCCCAAAGAACTTCATAGTTACAAAAGCAATGTTTAGTAAACAGGTCAAAAATATACAAATTAGTTATCCAGTAGATCGTGCAGTGTTTTAATTGCGACAGAAGGATGCGCACGCCCATCGCGAGGATTCTCAAGTCTAAGGCAATATGGGAAAATCAGTCTATCTGGTCGAGTTTTACAGAGTTTGATACCAAGAAATGCAGCCGTTATGTGCACCATGTGGTTAAAAAAGCCCTGCGTAGGTATGCAAATTTTATAAGTTTGCTGTGCGGATTCAATCCTGTCTATTGTTTGTGGCAAAGCCAACCACATTGCAGCGTAACAGAAGAGCTCTTCAAATAAGATACGTCTCTGTCAAAGTAAACTAAGAGTGTAACTTTGTGTATGAAGAGGTTGAAATGCCTATTATTTCTCAGAGGTTTTTATTGCGTGTAGTTTGATTTCATTACCCTAAATTGTTCTTTAAACTCACTTCTCTCTAGAACATCGCAACAGATCTTTTTTACCTTCTATTCGTGCTGCTTGTAGAAATAACGTATGGTCGACTTGATTCAATGGACAAAGGGAAAAATTAATAGTTCTGACGAGTTTCTCCTTTTATCTCCAACAGTTATGGCAATGTGGAAACCAGGACGGTGGTGCTCCACCGAGCAAAGCGCGGCTTCGGCTTCATACTGCGAGGGGCGAAGGCTTCCTCCCCTCTTATGGAGCTCCGGCCTTCAGAACGATGTCCAGGGTTGCAATACCTGGATGACGTGGACGCAGGAGGAGTGGCTGATAGAGCAGGATTGAAGAAAGGAGACTTTTTGGTAGCGGTAAGTAAATATTAAGCCAAAGATGAATGTTTCTTCCACTCTGTTAGAAATGCCTACGCCTTAGAGATATCCAGTATCTGGCTTATGTAAATACTGATAGAGTAGGGATAAACAAAGAAGACTTTGGTAGTAAATACTCCAAGAGGGACTTCTTGCTAGTTCCCCATTTCTGATGGAGCTTCAACATCAACTTAAAAAGCTTCGAGATACTTTCTCACTTTCAGACTTTCTTTCGTTAAAATACATCATTTGCCAGAGCGAAAAGTTGGCAATCCTAGTGCAATTTGGAGAATAATTTCAATGCCTGATAGATAAATCAGCTCTATGAATTAGAAGGTAAAAATGACAAACATCCTAAATCCTCCTAAACAATGTAATTGTTTACAAACAAACAATCCATTATGTACTTGTTGAGCCGAGTCTTAGATTACAATAGTAGTAGAATTTAAACATTTATACGAACCAGACGCGATACGCGGGATAAAATGAACGCCATTAAAAGATTTAAAGACACTTGGGAACGGTTTGTAAGTGATCATTTCTTTTTGTGCATTAGCTTTTTCACAGAAAAGGTCAGCTTCGCTCACGTTATTGTAGCCTATACAGCGTGTAAGGGGTGTACCGAAAACTGAAAGGGCGTGCTTAGTCAATCAAACTGAACAACTTTCCCAAAAAAAACATTTTTGAAAAAAAATAATTGACCTCCATAAATATTGCTCACACTGATGGAACAGTTTATTTGGAGAGGTCAACATTTTTTTATATTTCCCAAAAATGTTTCTTCGGGAAAGTTGTTCAGTTTCGTTGACTGAGCACGCCCTTCCAGTTTTCGGTACACCGTCCCTTACACCCTGTACGAGTATGTTAGTCCATTGCTGAAATCGGTTCAGCCGTTTAGGCGTGATAGTGGAACAAACAAACAAACATCCATACTTTCGCATTTATAATATTAGTGGGATGAGATAACCAGAAGTGGCTCAATTTCTACCTACTTCGTTCTTAGTGAACGCAACTGTTTGCGGCAGTCACAAAAAGTTCGGGACCTCGCGGGTTTGAAAGGTAATTTTGCAGATGCAAAATAGTGATCCAAACACAGATCCATCCAAAGGGCTATGAAGAGATCTATGCTCGGAGTCTTTTTGCGGAGAAGAAAACAAATTACTGACATAGTTGAATTGCCAAACTCAAATGGGCAAGGGCCCGAAGAACCGACGGCCATTGAGGCAGATAAGTTCTAGACTTACAATTATGATTCGGAAGACTTTACGGGGGAACACAAGATGGATAGACGTTCTGGTCAAGGTTGTGGGAAGCCACTGGATGCGGACAGTGCCGGACCGGTCGTCGTGATAATCTTTAGGAGGCCTATGTCCAGAGGTGGATGTTGTTCGGCGGAGAAGATGATGATATGGATATGCTACGGGCAATGTGCAAAATTTAGGAAATCTTCAAGTTGTCTTGTCAAATCAGACGAAGTGCAAGTTGTTTCTACTTTTCTAGACTACTTAGTAAACTGCAAAGTGCGAACTAATTAACCCCGATATTTTTTCAATGTTATGGCTACGACGTAGCTTAACTACTTAGTGGCTACGACAAGGCTACGTTGTGACTACCACTAGTTTGAGTTTTCGAGTTAAAAGTAACAGTTTATTTTCTTTGATATCATAAAAGTAAAAGTTGAATTTATTCAGTAAGTACCTATATCATTTCAGATAAACGGTGAAGATGTATCAGCAGCGTCTCATGAACGAGTCGTGGATATGATCAGGAGTTCTGGGGCGCTCGTCTCACTTACTGTTGTCTCGTTGAACAGTGCTAATGGTACGTCCCTTTCTCTTCTCTCTCTTTCTTTCTAATACAAATTTTCAAAGCACCATGTTATACTTAGTGATCGAAAATGTTTTTCGGCGATCAAATATCGCGCAGAGAGTTACCGAACAGGCATTCCTACACTGTGCTCAAACATCCTCTATATGCGCAAGCAAGACAAATGCCGCTTTTCAGTAAATGCGAGCGTGAACACAGTTTTTTGTTAGCCTCAACTCTTGCGCAGCGGTCTAGACCTGAACCTTTCGCTGACTAATTTGACTTATATTCTATCTCTTATTAATAAGACTGTGAGCCTGTAATTTGTAACCTTTGTGTTGTCTTCTCTCAAGCACCATGAAAATTTACGAGCACTGATAACTTGTTTTTTTATTTAACGTAATTATTTTTTACTAGTTATGATATGAAAAGATTGGTTTGGTTTTACTTTATATTGTACATACATGGAAATGAAATTCGACACTGTATATAAAACTACAAATACGCCGACTTCCATACATAATCATGGCCAATCTTTAGGTCTAGCCACATTCTCGCCGAGAAACGTAAGTGAAAGTGGATAAGTCTTTTGTCTCTTTCTCGCTTTCATCTGTAAAAAAGCAGGAATATTCTCGGCGTTAGTGTGGCTGGGCTATTTACCTAACTGGTTTTTCGGGTATTACATCACAATAACAGCATCAATTCTTCACTGCTACTATCACCCCCGCTTGACAGGAAACAACGAGAGCAACACGTGTACAGTGCCGACGAGCAAATCCCAGACCCAGCTCTCCAGTAGACCCTATGCTGCCACCTTACCTAGGAAGGCGGCTGGAGGTCAGTGCTTACTAACTGTTCTTATTAACATAATTCAACATTGTCATTGTAAATATCTGGAAAATGTGAAGGAGACCTACGTGATTCATTCGCTGTAGGTACTTTATTTGACAACAGAACCGTATAGGGTACTGTAGGCCTTGCTGACTTTATCTATTACCCTGCCATACCTATTATCTTACCTTAGGGGCGTCCACGATGGCGGGTGCATCGCTCGCGATTGCAACTCTTCGCACCTTTCAGTTGCGTAAAGCGCGAGATACGGTTTGCGAATTGTTCGCGCGGGGAGTGTAGGTTGCGCACGACAAGCTAGCGAACGGCGCTTTCGCTGATGTGATAGCACCCTTATTTTATCCTAGAATCAAACAAAAGATATTCTAGATCCATTTTAAAACATCGTCGCTTTCCGTTTGGTTGGGCTTCAAAAGTGAATCAAATAGCTCCGGAATAAAGATTTGTGTGTCATAACACTTGACACTTCGTCAAAATTGCAGGTCGGAGTCCAGCACCAGCCCCCCCTCGAAGAGACCCTCGCACTACCTTGAGCGTGGGGCGGGCGAGAGCCAAGTCTATGGTCGCTGGGTTAGGTAAGATTGATATAAGAGACATCCCAAACCATACTATAGGTACGCTAGTAATTAGCCGAGGTTTTTAAAGAAACCACCTTGGCTTAGATTAGGTAATGAAAGTCTCCATAACCTAAGGAAATCACACTTATTGACAAAGATGCCACAGTTAATATCGCTTTGCATCGATTTTACTTGAAAAACCTAGATACCATTGCGTGCCGTCAATGTTCTTCTTTTGTACAGGTATGCAACTTGGTAAATACATAGAAAACACAGTAACTTAGCGTTATAATACTTGTAAATAATGTAGCATGTTGACAGGTTCCTTCATGTTTCAGAAAACGGTGGTGAAAAAGAGGAAAGCTGTGAGCCTCTGAGCGTGGCCGGCAAGTCATCTTCAGCGGAGTCCGTTCAACTACACGCCGGTAGCAATAGTAAGTTCACCTAATCTATTATAGAAGTTATTCACAGCTTTCAAGCTTACGAGTATAACAACGTCAACAATAGTTATAAGTTACTCGGTAAACTAGGCCAGGCCAATCTTTAAAGTAATATGTATTCATATTCCTTATTATATCATACTCAAGTGTACAAGAGAAATAATATAATAAGTTTTCTTTTTAATATGTTTTTAATATATTCATTCATCAAAGAACTCCTTAACGCTATAATAAGCCTTGCTTAATATAAGAAAACATTTGAGTTTAGTCAAGAAATTTCACATTTAAACTTATCTCTATTTTTCCTTACGTATTTAGATATTTCGTATATAAATAGACATGGCACTGTTAAAATACCTAAATTGATAAATAGATATCTAGCGGGCTCGTCCAGTGGAACACGAGACATCAATCGTACTACTTTTTTCTGGATGATGAAGGGTCTATCCCTATCTGATGATAACCCCCACAGATCAATACCATAGGTCAAGATCGAGTGAAAATTACCATAATCATCATCATCATTCATTTATTCATTTAACAGTTATACTGTGTGCGAATATTTAAAATTTATCATTTACAAAAAATTGCACGAACAAAAAAATAAAAAAGATCAGGTACATTAGGAACATCTAAGTTAATTTAAAATATCAATTTAAAACTAAAATACAATTTAAAAATGAATTAAATATTAATAAGCAACGAGTAAGTTCTGTAGAGAAAGTGTGCGGGCGAGGCGCCCTATGCAGTAGTAGGCGGAATTCTTGTATGTATCTTACTATCTTGGTAGTTTTCTACAACACAGAGAATAGTATATTATGCAATTAGTGAATAAAAGACGGATTTAAAGCGAGGGCCAGAGATGAATCACGAGCAAATGAAGGATTCTAACGACTGAATCATGACCGCAGGGAGTGATTCAAGTGTTAGAATCCTGAGCGACGCGAGTGATTCATGGCCCTCGATTTAAATCCCTTTTATTCAAGAGTTACATACTATACTTTATACCATGACTACGAGAAAAAGGAAGATTTAAGCGGAAATATACATTTAAGGAGGTTGTATAGCATTGAGATAGAGGTCGAATGTATTTATGTAACAAATATTTGTTAATACGGCGCGCATCGCATTCTTTCTTTTTAGCGGGCACAGATTATACGCGTATTTGAAAGGTACAGACTAAACTTCCAAACAGCCATCAAAAATTTATATCTTGTTACTTAAATGTCAAATTTATTGTTGATTAGTTAATTCATCATCATCATAACATCCCATGAACGTCCACTACAGGATAGGGAGCCCCCTCCAGAATTCTAGCTTTTGCTGGAAAATAAAATGAATATACATTCATCACATTTTCTCGAATACAGCTTAATTTGCTGACCACCTCTTTTATATTTATGCTCTCCTGGTAGGTACTTTTTTTTTATGCCGTTCTCCTCTTGAAAAGCCTCCAGTTGCCGTTCTCCTTTTGAAAATTCATGATCTCCTGGTACTACGTATTGAGTCGCTGCGGTCGAATATATTGATGTGTTCTAAATTCAAACACCAAAATCGTGATTAAAAGGGCTTTTTATTCACTGTTTTCAGTGAATAAAATAATCTTTTTAGAGGGGGAATGGTGTAAAATCAGTCATCCCTACTCTTCCTCCAGCCCTATAGAGGGTTAAATAGGCAAATAGAAGAGCTTGGGACTATTTAATGATAAAGAATCTATTTAAGTCGCGAGTGAATAGGCTTCTTCTGGGCAAGCTCGTTCCATCGTCGACCTCATCTCTGTCCTCAAGGCTAGATCGAGGTCAAGAGTACATACATAGTAAAAAAAAAAAAAGATAAAGATCTTTGAATCTAGAAGATATTTGAATCGATTTTTTCAAATTGACGCTATTATTCCACTTGTTTGATTGTCTCCCCATAGTAAAGTGGTCACATGATTGATTCATTTTGTATAGGTAGGCGAAATTAGTTCGAGCAAAAAAAATTTTTTTCAGGAAAGTTTCTTGTTTTTCATGAGTAGAATCACTGGGTTTCGGGAGCAAAATCAATGAAAATTCATGCTGTATGTGCCCAAAGCACTTATACAAACTATGTTCATAGAGTGAACTGAGTTTAATCATTGTGGTTGTGGTTGCAGACGGGACTCCATCGGGCGGCACGCCGACGGCCCCGCGCACGGCGTCCATCCGGCAGCGGCCGGCGTCGGGCCGCATCACCGCCGCCGAGCTGGAGGAGCTGTTCCAGAGGCAGGCTGACGCCGACACCACGTGAGTAACACTTAGCGCACGGCGTCCATCCGGCAGCGGCCGGCGTCGGGCCGCATCACCGCCGCCGAGCTGGAGGAGCTGTTCCAGAGGCAGGCTGACGCCGACACCACGTGAGTAACACTTAGCGCACGGCGTCCATCCGGCAGCGGCCGGCGTCGGGCCGCATCACCGCCGCCGAGCTGGAGGAGCTGTTCCAGAGGCAGGCTGACGCCGACACCACGTGAGTAACACTTAGCGCACGGCGTCCATCCGGCAGCGGCCGGCGTCGGGCCGCATCACCGCCGCCGAGCTGGAGGAGCTGTTCCAGAGGCAGGCTGACGCCGACACCACGTGAGTAACACTTAGCGCACGGCGTCCATCCGGCAGCGGCCGGCGTCGGGCCGCATCACCGCCGCCGAGCTGGAGGAGCTGTTCCAGAGGCAGGCTGACGCCGACACCACGTGAGTAACACTTAGCGCACGGCGTCCATCCGGCAGCGGCCGGCGTCGGGCCGCATCACCGCCGCCGAGCTGGAGGAGCTGTTCCAGAGGCAGGCTGACGCCGACACCACGTGAGTAACACTTAGCGCACGGCGTCCATCCGGCAGCGGCCGGCGTCGGGCCGCATCACCGCCGCCGAGCTGGAGGAGCTGTTCCAGAGGCAGGCTGACGCCGACACCACGTGAGTAACACTTAGCGCACGGCGTCCATCCGGCAGCGGCCGGCGTCGGGCCGCATCACCGCCGCCGAGCTGGAGGAGCTGTTCCAGAGGCAGGCTGATGCCGACACCACGTGAGTGACACTTTACTTATGTTATTTAGTATTCAGTAGGTACCTACCTAGGCGACCGAGTTTCGCTCTATAACACATCCAGTGAGCTAGCTATGCCACCCGCCAACAGATGGCGCTGTAGGTAGGTATATTTTAATAATGCTTACGTTACGTTATTTCAACTGTAGTCATTGTGCAGGCACCATCAAACCAATGGTTAACAGCCTCAAAGTTGTTAAACGCTTGGCTCTCGATCCGGAGGTTCTGGGTTTGATTCCCGGTGGGAATAACTGTCACTCTTTCACTTATCATTGTAAACTTCAGGACTTGTCTATGAAAGTAGTCGTTATAAGCTCGGAAGATTTGTTGTTGTTTAGGGTTCGCGAGGTCGGCCAAGTTGAATTCTCTGAAAGTTGGATTCCCATTAAATTAAATTCTCGATGACAGTTGCTAGCATGCGATATCAAACTAATCTCGCCAGAATTTATGCCAAAATCAATTCTCGATTATTCTTTGTTGGTCTGTAACTTTTGAACGTTTTAAAAGTCATCGATTCTTCAACAATTCTACAATATTTTCCAGCGCTGGCAACAACGCAATGATGACGCGCTCTGCCTTCACTGGGGGGTCCAATTCCCCCCCTTACTCCCCCGCCAAGACCCCCGGACGAGTGTACGCGTCCGTCGCCGAGATGAAGCGGTCCAGAGGAAAACTCTGGTCTGCCAAGTCTCAAGGGTCTTTGAGGAGGGACTTCCATTCCACGCCCGATTTAGCGGCTGAGATGCTCTCGCATCCGCCAAGGACGAGATCGAGTGAAGATGTGCATGGTAAGATGCTTTGTACTTAGATATTGCGTTACTTCTTGAAATTGTTATAAAATGACTTAGGTACCTACTGGTTTTTTTGAAACATTTGCACTTTGTCAACATTTTTATTAGAGACACGGCAGAATACGGTTTTTTTATATTGCCATTATATCGCAAAAATGTAAAAGATGTCTATCTTAAAACAGGATTCTGGAAGGCATTAACTTGTTAAAGGCACTCTTCTTTGTGGAGATCATTGAAGATCATGGCCCCGATCGTGGTAATTTCAACGACGTTACCAAATCCAAACTTTTTGCTGAAAACTTTACGTTAAGCGGCCTTTGAACACATTTCGTATCGTGGTAATTAATCAAACGAAGACGATTCTGCGCTTTTATTCGGAAGTTACGTTCATGAAAAAACTTTGTAATCTGTGGTAACGAACGATTGTGTAACGATTCCAACTTTCTGTGTTAATGGTATTCTGATAAGTTTTAGTTAGTTTTTGATAGCGTTTCAGACCAATTGCGTTACATCGGGAACGCTTTTCTGAACGTTTTTGAAAAAGTTCGTTTCGAGGAATTTTTCAGGAGTCGTTCCGGTTATTGAGGGCGTGAAAACTCCCGCGATCACCCGCGATTTAAAAACGTGTCCGAAGCGGTGCACTGCAAGTATCGACTTTATGCTTCGACCGTAAGGTTGAAATTTGTCAGCACCCCGCCTGGGAGTGTCGGATCTGAAACTTTACTATTATTTAATTACTACTATCTGTGCTTACGTACTGTATTCGTTACGCAGTTCCTGCAGAATATGTCAGTTAACTTACCAAAAATTATGTCATGTCAGTGTTTTTTATTTAAAAGGTAGAGCTACTCTTTATGTTTTATTTTGTAGCTTATTTATGGTAGTAAGAGTTTTCTAAGTTGATCAGTTGATTCTTTAAATATTTTTTTTTAATGGAAACCAAAGCAAGTTCCTAATTTAAGTAAACGATTATTGTGATCTCAGGAATAAATGTTCATTATTCTTAAATATGAAACGATTTTTCTTTTTAGGGTTCCGTACCTCAAAAGAAAAAAACGGAACCCTTATAGGATCACTTTGTTGTCCGTCTGTCTGTCTGTCTGTCTGTCTGTCTGTCTGTCAAGACCCTTTATCTCACGAACGGGTAGAGGTATCAGGTTGAAATTGATACCATATATTAGGATCCATGAACCACACAAGATCTGAAAATTTCAATATTTTTACAACGACGCAATCAAAAGATATGGCATTTTATGTCCTCATCTCGATACATTTATTCAAAAATGCAAAACCTACAGGGTACTTCCCGTTGACCTAAAATTATGAAATTTGGCAAGAAGCTAGGTCTCACAGTACAAATAATGGGAAAAGTGTGAAATCATTAAATATTACAACTTTTCTCACAACTAATGGTAACCAATTGTGGTGAGCTCCCGTTTCAAGAACATTGATATAAGAGAGGGGTCAAGTTGGATGGTCGCTGAGGCGATTTGTGTTTTAGTTCTATTTAAAAACGGGAACACTTACAAACTTGAAAATTGGTATGTTTATAGTGCATAAGCTATAAAATAACAACAAATAATAAAATTTGGTCAAGCGCGTGTCGGACTCAAAAAATCTTACTGAAATTTCAACTAATACAATTATGTTTATGTGGTGGTACGGAACCCTCAGTGCGCGAGTCCGACTCGCACTTGGCCGGTTTTTCATATCACCATTCGTCGGTATTACGAGTAACTATGAAAAACTGACATGTTTACATATTTTTTTACAACAATTTTTACAATGAATAAAACTTTGTGAGTCTCTGAGACGTAAAATCGGTGTTAGTGCGATATTTAGACCAGGTCGTCATTCAAAGGTTAAGTCACTTAGTCGCCTTTTATCACGCAATGGCAGATTAAGACACTTAGTCGCCTTTTATGACACAAGGGACGATTAAGATACTTAGTCGCCTTTCATCGCACAAGGAAAGGGTAAGTCAGGGTAAGTTTTGCGATAAAAGGGTAGGTACAATATCGCAAAAGGGCACTTAGCCACCATTAATCACACAAGGGCAGCAATATCGCAAAAGGGCACTTAGCCACCATTTATCACACAAGGGCAAGGCAGAAATAAAATCTAGTAATTCTAAATCATTGGTTATTTTTATTCATTCAAAAACACGAACTAATGCGAAACGGAACAGCCCCCTGATTTTAGTGAAACGGAACGGCCCCTGATTCCAATGAAAGCTTGTCAAAATCGATAAATGAGGGTTAATTATCGATTTTGACAACCATAGACATGATAGACAAAAGATCTTAGCGTTATGAATTTGGTTTTACTTAACGAAACGTTTCCTTTATACAAAATACTACCATACGAATAATCGCATTTGCCAAACCAAAGCTTTACCAAAGCCCAAACTCGTACTTAAACCGTTCCGTTCAGCGTTGAAACCTTTTGCAATTACCACGATCGGGGCCCATTTCTAGTTATGAAGTTTAAAAGTCTTCAATTTACAAATAACTAAGCTTAACAACGTAACTTTATAGCCAAGTTCAAATTTAGAAGTATTTCATTTTAGATATTATTTTAAACGTACCTGCGTATTTTCACAGCTATACCATATTTTAAGTTGGGTGTATGGTAGTGCATCTAAACTTGGCATTGGATCGGATTTCAACCCTTTTTTAGGCAAACACTTAGCCGATAGGAACTTGGCCCCCTTTTTAACAGTTATGTTTTTGGTGGGATTGCTCTTTCCTGCTCTAACGCATAGCTCTGTCCTGCTGTTATTCTAATCAAGCCGAATTATTTCGGCTGTTTTGTAGTAGTCCTGAAATTATCCTTATCTTGTTACTAATTTGTAGTTTAACACATTTTTAGAACCTAACGAAATGATACTTTGAATGTCAAAATTAGCAGGTCCAGGGCGAGTGCCGCCCCCCGCACATCCGCCGCCGCCCCCGCCCGCCGCCCCCGCCTCCACCTTCCGCCCCGACAACCAGGCCAAGCTGTACGCCTCCCCGCGCGACCTGGCGCCCGTACAGTACAGGCCGCGAGCTGACAACACGCAGGGGGTGAGTGTGTACTAGTAGTCCCCTCTCCCGACAGCCAGGCCAAGCTGTACGCCTCCCCGCGCGACCTGGCGCCCGTACAGTACAGGCCGCGAGCTGACAACACGCAGGGGGTGAGTGTGTACTAGTAGTCCCCTCTCCCGACAGCCAGGCCAAGCTGTACGCCTCCCCGCGCGACCTGGCGCCCGTACAGTACAGGCCGCGAGCTGACAACACGCAGGGGGTGAGTGTGTACTAGTAGTCCCCTCTCCCGACAGCCAGGCCGAGCTGTACGCCTCCCCGCGCGACCTGGCGCCCGTACAGTACAGGCCGCGAGCTGACAACACGCAGGGGGTGAGTGTGTACTAGTAGTCCCCTCTCCCGACAGCCAGGCCAAGCTGTACGCCTCCCTGCGCGACCTGGCGCCCGTACAGTACAGGCCGCGAGCTGACAACACGCAGGGGGTGAGTGTGTACTAGTAGTGCCCTCTCCCGACAGCCAGGCCAAGCTGTACGCCTCCCCGCGCGACCTGGCGCCCGTACAGTACAGGCCGCGAGCTGACAACACGCAGGGGGTGAGTGTGTACTAGTAGTCCCCTCTCCCGACAGCCAGGCCAAGCTGTACGCCTCCCTGCGCGACCTGGCGCCCGTACAGTACAGGCCGCGAGCTGACAACACGCAGGGGGTGAGTGTGTACTAGTAGTGCCCTCTCCCGACAGCCAGGCCAAGCTGTACGCCTCCCCGCGCGACCTGGCGCCCGTACAGTACAGGCCGCGAGCTGACAACACGCAGGGGGTGAGTGTGTACTAGTAGTCCCCTCTCCCGACAGCCAGGCCAAGCTGTACGCCTCCCCGCGCGACCTGGCGCCCGTACAGTACAGGCCGCGAGCTGACAACACGCAGGGGGTGAGTGTGTACTAGTAGTGCCCTCTCCCGACAGCCAGGCCAAGCTGTACGCCTCCCCGCGCGACCTGGCGCCCGTACAGTACAGGCCGCGAGCTGACAACACGCAGGGGGTGAGTGTGTACTAGTAGTCCCCTCTCCCGACAACCAGGCCAAGCTGTACGCCTCCCCGCGCGACCTGGCGCCCGTACAGTACAGGCCGCGAGCTGACAACACGCAGGGGGTAAGTGTGTACTAGTAGTCCCCTTTCCCGACAGCCAGGCCGAGCTGTACGCCTCCCCGCGCGACCTGGCGCCCGTGCAGTACAGGCCGCAAGCTGACAACACGCAGGGGGTGAGTGTGTACTAGTAGTCCCCTCTCCCGACAGCCAGGCCGAGCTGTACGCCTCCCCGCGCGACCTGGCGCCCGTACAGTACAGGCTTCGAGCTGACAACTCGCAGGGGGTGAGTGTGTACTAGTAGTCCCCTCTCCCGACAGCCAGGCCAAGCTTTATGCCCCCCCGCGCGACCTGGCGCCCGTACAGTACAGCCGCGAGCTGACAACACGCAGGGGGTGAGTGTGTACTAGTAGTCCCCTCCCCCGACAACCAGGCCAAGCTTTATGCCCCCCCGCGCGACCTGGCGCCCGTACAGTACAGGCCGCGAGCTGACAACACGCAGGGGGTGAGGGTGTACTAGTAGTTCTCTCTCCCGACAGCCAGGCCGAGCTGTGTACCCCTGGTGTGCACAATACGTAGGGGATGAGTGTGTACAGTCCCCTCTCCCGACAACCAGGCCGAGCTGTACGCCTTCCCGCGCGACCTGGCGCCCGTGCAGTACAGGCCGTGAGCTGACAACACGCAAGGGGTGAGTGTATACTAGTAGTCTCCTCTCCCGATAACCAGGCCAAGCTGCACGCCTCCCCGCGCAACCTGGCGCCCGTACAGTACAGGCCGCGAGCTGACAACACGCAGGGGGTGAGTGTGTACCAGTAGTCCCCTTTCCCGACAACCAGGCCAAGCTGTATGCCTCACCGCGCGCCCTGGCGCCCGTACAGTACAGACCGCGAGCTGACAACACGCAGGGGGTGAGTGTGTACTAGTATTAGGTAATAATTTTTTTTTCAATATTTCTCGTTGTTTATAAGTACCTTATTTCTTATTAATCTATAGAATGTAACAAGGAAAAATTATTCGTGCGAACATGTTGGAGCGATACTTCGATACGAGCGCATCCTGCACTCACACTACTTCTACTCTAATTAAGCTACATCATTTGGACTGTAATGTATCGTGCGCAGGTCCGCAAGACCGTCTCGCTGCGGTCGTGGTCGGGCGGGGGCGGGGGCGGGGGCGGGGCAGGGGGCGGGGGGCGGGCCCCGCCGGCGCGCGCGCAGTCGGCCGACGAGCCCGCCAACCAGTACGCGCAGCCCTTCAACACGCACAAGGGCTTCGGGCGACAGGTATGCACAATGCTGGCTAGGCAGTCCTATACTTGACCCTAAAATTGAGTAACTTTGTAACCACTTTTAGATACTAAAATTGGCAGATTTTTTGTTGAAAATAAAATCTAGTAATCTACAAGATACGAATATAACTCAAGAAAAAAAAAACAAAATGACTCCTTGTTTTTCCACTTGTAACCACTTTACTGCTGCAATTCTTATCAAAAATATACGAAAATTTATAACCTTATTTACAAAACCACGTTTATTGATGTGGTCGGCTTATTTTTTTTGAAATTTTATAAAAAGTATCTAATTCCTTAAAAAAACTGACTAAATTCCCACCCTACCATACCCCGCCCTCGTCTATGAAGTCAGTGCGGGGCGAGTCGTCATGCTAGACGGACCTGTGGTGCGTTGCGTAGTGCGAGCTGTGCGAGCAAGCAAAATTAAACCCTATGCACCCTGAGTTACGTACCTCTAATTCAACTACACTTTTGCGGGTTCAGTGGTGAGCTTATAGCTCCGCCCACACGGCAAGGTCATTGGCGTAGGTAGTAGCCTTAATAATCTGCGTAATATACAGGGTGCACACAAAGTACGACGATGTTTTAAACCTTTACAATCTCTTATTGTCAAATGTGAACTCGGATTGATCCCTATAACAATTTTTCACAGAGGTTTAAAGCAAAATTATGCCTCATTACGATAACAACAATAATTAACGAAAATATTTTTAACTGTTTTTTTTTACAATTAGTTAATGGTGGAGAAACACCCTAAGAATCATCATACTTTTTATACACCTGTAAAGATGTGCGAACCAAATACAAAAAGTTTGTAGACAATTAGGGCTGAATCCTCCCAGAGATAGTGGAAGAATATCATGAATACAACCCTTGGGAAAGTCCAGACACAGTAGCCAACACGCCAGCGATATACTCCAGTAAAATTACGAGAGATTGTATGGCGAAACGGAAATAATTGATAATAGACGTGATTCTTTTTCAGATCGATATATTATATTTCTGTGTAAAGATTTTTAATGGAATCCACCTAAATTTACTTCATTTATTTATTTATTTTGCCGTCCAAACATTAAAAAAATATGGAATTTCGGAAAAAAATGTTAATAGATTATTTTTTTTATTTACGGCTTGCTATATATTCAGAATTTCATATTATACATGAATCCACCTAAAAATATTAGCTTTTTTGTATTGTTTAACTTTTATAGCACTAAAATTAAATACAGCTTATCTTCGCAACCAAAAATAGTAATAGATCCGTTTTGCTTTCTAATAATTTAAATAGTGCTAAATAATCACATTTTTGGCAAATACAACATAAATGTTTACAAAATCATTGTAAACCAGCGATTACAAAAAACTTTTTTTTTATTTAGTATGGCATTTTTGTGAATATATATAAGAATCACTTACATTTAAAAAGGTTGAGTTTAGCTCAGTTTATTGCTATTATTTTACCTCGACTTTATTGGCCCTTATATGTAAAAATAAGTGAAGATTTTATATTTTGAAATAAATTGATATTTTTAAATATATTTATGGTGGATTTTGATGCCTATATGTAAAGAATACGTTTATCTATGATATAAAGTATATAATTGTGTATTACTATTTTTGCCTTAGCTGTTATTCGAAAAAAATATTCCGCTTTAAATTTTAGGTGGATTCGTAAATATTGCGTCTTAACATCATATTTAAATACGATATACACAAAAAAGTAGCTATTAAGATTTAATGTTTTGCAAAACCGTATTTTTACTGGACTAATACGCTGGGCGGGCAAATAAGTGTAAATTAATACTATAACTCACCAAGTATGTTCTTCATCACGACGCGTTGTCAGTGCTGGATTTGGAAGAGGGAGAGGACGGTGACGGGACACGTCGAACGGTGAAGGTTTTCAATTTTCCTCGTGGGTTATGTCGACAAGTCTAGGGCTTGAGCCCCCCCCCGCATTCAAGTCCGGCTCACAGCCGTCCGCACAAAACAACAGATTTTCTTTTCACATGTACAGGGCGGCGCAAAAGTACTGACACTATAAAAATTCGTTATATTTTTTTATATAACAATCTCCTGTCATTCTGATATTGAAAGTTGTGTAGTAAACAAATGTAAAATACACTTAAAATAAACATTGTCCGTTTTACTCCCCAAGAACGTGAAATTATCATGTCCCTCAACACAGAATCCTCAGAGAAAAAAACTGCATAAAAACTTATTTTGACGATGCCAAAAAATAGTCATGAAATAGTCATAAATAGTCACCATAAGGAAAAAAATAGTCGCGTTACAATTCTAGAGTTATAGCTATGGTTTGCTGAGGATTATGGGCATAGGCTATATACAGAATCCTCAGTTCTGATGCAAGCAAACCGTGGGGACTATCGACTTGGTCTTTATTTTAAAAAATAGTCATGAAATAGTCGTCTTGACTTCCAAATTCTCAAAAATAGTCGTTCAAGGATTTCAGAGTTACAGGTAGCTTGCTGAGGATTCTGTGCATAGCATTTCACGGACGCAGATTCCAGCAGAACGTTTAGGTTTTTCTGTTTGATACTGATGTCAAAAAATAGTCAACAAATAGTCGTCTCAAACCATAATCACTTTGGTCTGGTTTACCTTGTAGAAGTATGTTAAAAATGCATGTTAACTTCGCCATACATTTTTCAACTCAAGTACAGTCGTGTTCAAAATGCATATCATCTTTGATGGTAACTATTTAGTTACTTTTTTCTTATGTATTTGGAACCCAATATAATTAATTCTGTAATAAAAAGCAAAGTTTATTTGTTTTCATGTTAAATAATATAGCTTAATAAACTACAATAATTGGTTTTAAACTAAAATAATAAAAAAATCTTGTTTATGAATATATTCAGTACCTACAGATTATTTTTAAGTTAGTTTTTTGTATAAATCACAGTCTTCGTACTTATGTCCGTTAAATGGTTAAATGAGTAGTACAGGGTGATAATTTTATTGCGTGCCATAGCTTAGGGGGTGTTTCAGTAACGATAAAATCTACTTTTGAAAAATTCTGAAAATTTTAAAATTAGCCCTACGCAGAGGGCAATAACCCGCAGCGCGATGACCCGACCGAGGCTGCGCTTTTAACGAGCTGCTGTTAGTTTTAGAATTTACATTCAATTTTTAAGTAGGATTATTGAAAAAATGGAAATCCTAATTTGGAATAACGCGTTGTGTATTTACTGCTTCCATAGGCTGTAGTGTAAGTTAACTTTACATTTCATATAATTACCGTAGAACACGGCAATTGTCGTTGTAATAGCAACACTGTAGGGCACTTTAATACGCGCCGGCGGCGGCGGCGAGCGCTAGCTCGGTCACACAATTCGGTCGAGCCGAACGCCGCCATGCTATTGGTTAAACATATCTCGTCTCAGAATATTGGTGCTTTTTCTATTATACGACCCACGTTAAACATTTCCAACTCTGTTACTATGCCATTAAGTAACTGATTTGTATTATTCTACTGATGTTCTATTGGGTAAAAGAAACACATATGCAGCGACATTTTAATTTTTAATGAATAGTTAAATGCGTAGGCAAACAACATTGATCAATCAAGAAATTTGTAAAGTTAGTTGCGAACCTTCCAATTATTATTAAAGTATTTTTATTTACTGAATGCATCTGGGTTTAAGCCCGATATTCTAGTTTTACCTTTCCTTAAACGTGGAACCTACATTATAAGTTTTTAGACCAAAAGGTTGGGGCTGTGCACTGATATATCAGTCGGTTTATCCTCTTATTTAGCTAATAAAAATAGATAACACTAAAATAGGGTCTGCAACAATATATAAAAATAAAAGCCTCTAACAATATCAAAATCCATTTTTTTGACAACTTGAAATCAATATCAAATAATTTTGTGTACGCGACTGTACAAAGGAAAAATGTATGGCGAAGTTAACATGCATTTTTAACATACTTCTACTAGGTAAACCAGACCGAAGTTATTATGGTTTGAGACGACTATTTGTTGACTATTTTTTGACATCAGTATCAAATAGAAAAACCTAACCGTTCTGCAGGAATCTGCGTCCGTGAAATGCTATGCACAGAATCCTCAGCAAGCTACCCCTGTAACTCTGAAATCCTTGAACGACTATTTTTGAGAATTTGGAAGTCAAGACGACTATTTCATGACTATTTTTTAAAATAAAAACCAAGTCGATAGTCCCCACGGTTTGCTTGCATCAGAACTGAGGATTCTGTATATAGCCTATGCCCATAATCCTCAGCAAACCATAGCTATAACTCTAGAATTGTAACGCGACTATTTTTTTCCTTATGGTGACTATTTATGACTATTTCATGACTATTTTTTGGCATCGTCAAAATAAGTTTTTATGCAGTTTTTTTCTCTGAGGATTCTGTGTTGAGGGACATAAATTATCGTGGACTTATTGAGGTAAGCTTTTCCAGGCCGTTGTTTATCGTTTTGGCGATTTGCTGTGGCCTGCAAGATTCTGCAAGATCACGCCATCTGACCTGTCCAGACTTCTTGCTTTGGGGTTATTTGTAATCTCTGGTGAATGTGAACAAGCCCAGCCCAAAAAGAAAACATTCATCAAGAAATAAGAAACATATCGCGAAGTGTTTCGTCAAGTTATGGAAAATGTCATAAATAGGGCTCAAAATTGCATCATTTCTAGAGGTCACAATTCAAGAGACATCATGTTCAAATCCTAATGGGACAAAATTTCATGGAACAAATTTACATGTATAAAAAATTATTCCAGTTTCCTAATTTAGAAAAGAAGTAGCTGATCCAAATCGGGTCATTACTTTTGCGCCACCCTGTATTAACACCCACAAATCGAACCAATCTCGCTCACGTCACGTGGCGAGTCGTGATGACCTCACTATAAGTCTGATTAACACAGTTTTAATGGGTGCTCACAACACAGCCTCGTGGACACCGGGGCGGGTCCGTACCACAAAGTTACTGGTTCAAAATAAAAAGCAAATTATCTTTCATTACAACAGCCCAATCACGGCCTAACTCAATAATTTTGGGAGTTCAAGCACGCGGTTCCAAAAATAGCCTAACTAAAAAAGAAACTTTGAGGTTAACGTAACACAGATGGGGATCTGTGTTACGTCAACCTCAAAGTTTCTTTTTTAGTTTGTACAGGCTTGTTAACGAAAACGAACAGAGTTCTTGGTGTCGACAATATTTGACACAAAACGTAAACCAATTGAAATATGTAGCAACAATACACAGATTTCTATTAAAAAACAAGTCTAAACTAAACGTCAATTCTGTTACAGAACTCGACTCCCGCGCCACCAATCCCTGAGCCAGACTACAGTATGTCGGAGTCTGATGATGAGAACTCCATCAAGCCCAAGGAACCCGTGCCTCCTGCTGAGACCAGCGCTAATAGTAACGCCAGGTAACACGAGACTTGCCTCAACAGACTACGGCATGTCGGAGTCTGATGATGAGAACTCCATCAAGCCCAAGAAAACCCGTGCCTCCTGCTGAGACCAGCGCTAATAGTAACGCCAGGTAACACGAGACTTGTCTCAACAGACTACGGCATGTCGGAGTCTGATGATGAGAACTCCATCAACCTCAAGGAACCCGTGCCTCCTGCTGAGACCAGTGCTAATAGTAACGCCAGGTAACACGAGACTTGTCTCAACAGACCACCGCATGTCGGAGTCTGATGATGAGAACTCCATCAACCCCAAGGAACCCGTGCCTCCTACTGAGACCAGCGCTAATAGTAACGCCAGGTAACACGAGACTTGTTTCAACAGACTACGGCATGTCGGAGTCTGATGATGAGAACTCCATCAAGCCCAAGGAACCCGTGCCTCCTGTTGAGACCAGCGCTAATAGTAACGCCAGCTAACACGAGACTTGCCTCAACAGACTACGGCATGTCGAAATCTGATGATGAGAACTCCATCAAGACCAAGGAAGCCGTGCCTCCTGCTGAGACCAGCGCTAATAGTAACGCCAGGTAACACGAGACTTGTCTTAACAGACTACGGCATGTCGGAGTCTGATGATGAGAACTCCATCAAGCCCAAGGAGCCCGTGCCTCCTGCTAAAACCAGCGCCAATAGTAACGCCAGGTAACAAGACTTGTCTCAAGAAGTAATTTGGTTCGAACTAAGGTAGAAATAAACAAAATAGATTCGAGAGGAAACATTCAATAAGCTAATTGGCACAAGCTATCGTTTCTAAGTAAAACAATTTTTTGGCCTACAAGCTGAAAAATTTGCGGACACGACATATTCAAAGTTCAGTGGGCAGGACTTACTATCAACAAAGAATGTCGACAGGATTCGGCTGGAACCAACAAATTGTGGCGTCACAGAATTAGAACTTTATTATTAATTTCTTAGTAAATTGGAAATCCCATAATAATAAAATCGAGATTATTCGGCAACAAGTTAACAGAGAATGTGATGAAAATTGCACAGATAAGCCAGATCTAATATAAAATTAACACTTTCAGGGCACCAATTTATGCAACAATAATAGAAAATGATGGGGAGATGAATTATGCGTATCTTTAATTTCAAAACGTTAAGGTATAATATTGAAAACAAATTTTAATTTATGTCGCTGGGGTTCGGCTTTTGCCTTTGTGTTGTGATCACGAAATGTTGTACAAGTATTTACAATAAAATTGTATTGGTCTGATATTTCACATTTCAAGTTCATACAATAAGTGTTTCTGTCTCATCCTATGTCTGTCTGCTTCGTATGACTCAGCATTTAAAGAAAGGGTTTAATAGTGGCGGCGATCCTATTTGCCTCTCGCTCACACAATACGATGTAAAATTTCGTTCGTTTTAATACCGAAGCCCAGTAATCACTGAAGTTAAGTTTAGTTAGAATTTTTTATTAAATTATGTTCTTTGTAATAAAACTTGATTTCGGGATTAATAGGAATGAAAATTTACGTTGCATAGTTGAAAATGTTAATTGTCAGTAATAATAACGCCGTTTTTAACGCCTTCAACGCCATTTTTCATTGACTGATCTATACCACGGTATTTAGGTTCCTTCGTATTTCCAATAGGGAATATGCATAATTTTTTTAGTCTCATTTAATAACAAAATATGAAAAACCGTAGTAGAGATGACAAAGAGTGAAATTAAAATTTAAATCGGCTAAGAAATACAGCTGATATAAGCATTTAAAACTATTAATTACGCACCGATTAGACAGAGAGTTCCGACATGGCATGTGAAGTCAAATGCCACTACGGCCATATAAACTTCGTATTAAATTTCGTTTTGCTAGAAAGAGACAGAAACAAATTTTCGATGGCTTATATCTTTTTAGTTATTCGAAAATTAGTTTTACTAAACTGTTTATTACATGAATGAGGAGATTTTTTTTTAAATAAAAAAACATCATGCATATTCCCTATTTCACCGTTGTTCTCGTTCCATTATTTATTGCTTTTTGTCCGTTTCAAAATTCATAAATAAGGAAAAAACTGACAAACGAACGGTGCCAACATCGAATGTACCTTGATCATTTCTTTGGTTATAAATACGACTCAATTGGCCCTCCACTTCTTTTACACCAATCAAGTGATGAAGGACAGTTGATTGTGGTTCTAGTTTCGCTCTCCATTATTATACAATCTTTTCGTGTCTTCTTTTGTACGGTATATAGCTAAGAAAAAAATTGCGTTTATTTTTCGGACGTCCTATTATAAGTTTCTTTTTGTTTTTTCAGCGGCAGCAGTTCAGGCTCAAGCTCCATGCAGCATTCCTTCTCAGTCGATGAAATACAGAAGATCAGAACTCGGTTGAAGTCGTCCAAGTCTTGCGGAGACGAGCTCGGCACTGTAGAACGAGACGACGGAGACAACTCCTCGTCAGGAGTATCCTCAGACCAGGAGGCTCAGGCCAAACCTCCTCCGCGAAGAGATAAGGTCTCATTCTGCAGCTCAGTTACTGTGAAATCCTCAAATGACGTTATTAGCACGGAGCCGGTTCACAGTTCTTCGGAAAGCCTAGCCACGCCGCCTCCGCCCATGCAGCGCCATAACTCCTTAACTAGGAAGAGAGCGACGGCTGCTTTATTGCGAGGGTCGATAGGGGCAGCTCGGGGCAAGTCTGCGGCGGAAAGGTTAGGGGTAGACCCGGAGAAAGCTCCCGGGAGAAGGGCCCGGGCCGCCGTGCTGCTGGCCGAGCTGCCCCCGCCGCCCGAGGAGCCCGCCGGCCCGGCCGACCCGAGCGCCCCTGTGCTAGCGCCCCCGCCGCAATTCAGCGACCGCGTTAGAGTAGTCGCCGCTGTACCTAAGCTCGCGCACCTCCAGTAAACACGCGAAAAGGGAGCACTAGAAACAAAATGGCACCACACTACTGAAAAAAGAACAATTGTCATTTTTGACACATTTTCAGCAAATCAAAGTACAGTCGATGGTGGCGCCATTGAGTTCTATTTTTCTCTTTAATTAGAAACATCTCAATATTGGAACTTACAGGTATAGGGCGGTGTTAGAACTGATAGGTAGTTAGTACCCCTCGATAGTTGAAATAGGAACCTTCAAATCGAGCTCACATTGAGTCTTCTATAGTGCCAAAAGCAGATTTTATAAGACTTCTTCACGCGGTTTTATGCCTCATCACGGATTTCTCTTAACGCACGGGATTTTTGTGAGCTGCATTTGATTGGTGTCGCTCTTATGAATCATAGATTATTAAAATATCTTCACATTTTTCAAAACTTGTCGTAGACATAACCACTTTGTAATTAACTCGCATTCTTTTGCAAAAGAAAGTAATAAAATAAGCGAAAACATTTTGTAATCAAACGACTAAATGAAACCAAAGATTTATAGTATTTATTGTTGAGGAGTTAACATTGATATAGTTGAAGCAAATTTTTATACATTCCCCTATTAACTAGCATTAAAATATACGTTTTCATAATCGATTTTAAACTGTAATTGGAATTTGTTTATTGTTATTATAAGTGTAATCCCGACGTGTCAAATTTTATTATTTTTCTCAATTATTATTATTATTTAATTCTGAATTTTATTTTGTATACTTAATCCTACCCTGTTACAACGCAACCAAGTGCCATGGTATCTATCATTTTAAAAATATTTTTATATCTCTTACCTGTAAATAAGTAATTTACAAGAGGTTTTTTATCTTTGAAAGAGTGGACTAGAACCGTATTTAAAACCAATACATCCGGCCAATATTATATATATTTAAATAAAATTATATATAAAACGAGCACAGTATTTATATTAAATTGATTAAAATTGATGTATATTTACATAATCTATTTTATGAAAAAATACTTAATTTACTTGCGTTCATTCGTCCAAGAAAATCGGTTTTAACCCACTCTTTTGACATTTGCTTCTATAGTATATTTTGGCAGTTTAAATAGCCATTTTCGATGTGTTCTCATACAGATATTGTGCTTTTTATTATTGTTCAAAGTATTAGTGTTTTAATCCGGTCCATTCATGTGAAGTTTTATTATAATTAAGTCTGTTTTGTATAAAATGATCCCTATGACATTTTTTGTTGATGATGTATATGGTCGACTGACGACACACATTATAAATCTTTTTTTTTTGTCAAGAAAAAGCAATTTTGTAGCGATTTTTTCAACAATCAAGGGTGGTTTCAAGTCGGCACCGGCAACACGCGCGCGTGTGAAAGTGCACTAGATAGTAGGTAGCGTTTTAAAGCACACGCGCCGGTTTAGTGCACTCTCACACGCGCGCGTGTCGACGGCGCCGGCCGCACGCTCCGCTTTGAAACCACCCCAACACGTCAAACCTATCTCTTCATCGTAAAAGTGTGCTCGAAACTTTTCAAAGAACTGTCATAAGGACCATTATCGTAACAAGCGGACTGTAATCGAAGACATCCGTGCATCTTTTTGTTAGGTATAGATTTTAAACGAGAAAAATATAACACCAATAATTCTAATAACTAATTCATTGATTTAATGTTACAAACGCTGCGTAAAGTTATGAGCCCCAAAATACGATGTCACGAAGATACCACATATGGTTTGGTTCTATATACAAACTCAGTCTAGTAGTTGGAAGCTTTTTGTAAAAAGGCCTAAATAGGCTTCAAGATTAAAAACCATCAATAAAATTTTACGTATAGATTAGTTGCGACTGAAAACTGCCGTAGCAAAAAAGATGAGCCTAATATTTACGATCAGGACCTGCGCAGCTATTATGAATCTTATTTGAATGCAGCTATGAATCTTATTTGATGGACGTTAAGTTTGGATAAGTTTGTTGTTGTTGGCTCTGTAACTCCCTCGCGACTTGACGTAGAGAACTTTATGTGTCTACGTGAATTAAATGTTAGCATAGATCTACTTTATAACACAGACTGCTTTAAGCAATATGAAATCTAAAAGCTTGAAGTATATCTGTAAACGCAAAATCACTCAACCATTACGTGTCATGCGTCAATGTAAACAAAATGGCGCCGGTAGCAATCTTAATGAGTGGCAGTCTACAAGGCGGCGCGTATTCAATTTGATACTTTTCTCATTCATATTCAAATAAGACATTACTTAAAACATTGAATAATTAAAATCGAATACTTGAGCCATTACCAAAATTATAAAAACCGAATATTCAAGTATCAAGATTAGTTGAGCCACTTAATTGTCACATGTTCAAAAGTTGATTTTGTAAAAAAGAACCTATTGCGTAGATATTTAAGATCTAGGATAATATCATTAAGTCGAGTCAACAATCTAGCGGGTTGACATAGAGCCTTCATTGTATTATTAGCACAATTAATTTTCTATTATTAAAATGTACTATTATTTTGTTATTATAATCGTCTTGTCATTATTTTAAGTTGTATAAATGTATTTTCTACTTAAGGCATAGCTAGGTAGTGGTAATTATATCTAGGGAAATACTTGATTATTAGCTTAGAACAGGCGGAAAGAAAGACATCTGAAATCGTTTCGGAGAATTTGGAATAAGTATTTTCATTGGTCAATCTGCTCTCAGATTTCCACCAATCGGAACTGTCTACTTCCTCTTAAATTTTTCGAAATGGCAACTTGTGGAGTTACTGTAGATTCTCACTAGATTAAATTTCGTTCCTTGGAAGGGCTTAAATAGTTTTTTTGGCCGCGAGAAGATTGTGAGTTTCGATGGTAACTCTTGTGTAATTTTGTAAAATACCAACTTTGTGTTTAGCGTTTCATTTGAATCTCAGTATCGAACGTGTAACTACAACTTGGTATACTTTCAAATGAAATAAATGTTTCATCACTAAAAAAACTTTTTATTATAGCTCCTCGCACATTCACATAACATATCATCAAAATCAGGAGAAAAACTTAAAATCGCAACAGAAACCCAAAAAATGTAAGCTTGGCCCATAAATAGAGATAGGGTTGTGAGATAGGGTCATTAACTTATTAAAAAAAAAATTTTGGAACATGAATAACGGACTTAATTTTTTTTATTTTCGTAAAATATCGATTTCCTTATGGCAGAATGGAACATAGTCATAGCCTTTAATATAATTAAAAATAAAAACTGTCACCTCTCTTAGTGACCTGACAGTTTTTAGGGTTCCGATACCAAAATGGTAAAAATAAGGAACCCTTATGGTGCCGCTCTGTCTGTCTGTCACACCTCCATAGAATAGTTTTGGAATATAGTTGTCCAATTTAATTGCACATGAAAGAATTTTGAAAAAAATATGATTATTAATGTAAAGGGGCCCAAATTTCAAATCGTCGCTACTAGGTCGAGTGGGGTATCATATGAAAGGGCTTTACTTGTACATTCTAAAAATATATTTTTGTATTTTTTTACGTCTCTTAGTTTTCACTTTATTGCTTCCAAAAATACATACATATACATACATAACATCACGCCTCTTTCCCGTCGGGGTAGGCAGAGACCACAATCCTCCACCTGCTACGATCTTGACATACTTCCCTTGCTTCCTGTACTTTCATCAATCCTTTCATACATGCTCGTCGGTTTAGGGTACTACAAAAAGTATATCGGAACCCTTGGCGCGCGAGTCCGACTCGCACTTGACCGGTTTATTTTAGGGTTCAGATACCAAAATGGTAAAAAAGAAACCCTTATAGTGCGGCTTTGTCTGTCTGTCTGTCACACCTGTATATCTCAGCAACCACTCATGCTATCGACTTGAAATTTGGAATAGTTAGAATATGGTTGCACATGAAAGAATAAAAAAAAAAATTGTAAAGTCCCCAAATAAATAAAGCAAAGGGGGGGGGGGGGGGGGCAAAATTTCAAATTGTCGTTACTACGAGTAGGTCGAGTGGGGTATCATGTGAAAGGGCTTTACTTATACATTCTTAAAGATATTTTTGTATCTTTTCACGACTAAGTTTTGATGAAAAATGACAAGAAATACCATTCCATTATCTCCGAAGTTTGTGAAAGGAAAAAAATCTGAATTAAATACAGTCGATGACGCAGTAAATGTGGCAACGTTCTGGGCTACAAAAATTTAAATATTTGTGATTGATCGACACGCTAAGAAGAGTCGATAGCAATTTATGTAAATATTACAGCAAAAATAAAACGATCTTTCTAAGTTGCAGTTTTTTAGAAATCTGCAAAAAACCTTTACAAACAAATTTAGTTTTGCAGTCCTAAAAATAGAATTTATTGCTTCCAAAAATACTAAAGGTATATCGGAACCCTGGGCGCGCGAGTCCGACTCGCACTTGGCCGGTTTTTTACTCTGTGATAGGCTACGACTAAATTCCATTCTGCCGCACGGGATTCGATATTTTACGAAAATTAAAAATATTTTAATATTAATATATTTAATATTAAGTTTTAAGGTTCCTTAGATTTGAGTTTCTGTAGCGAAATGCCGAAAAGTGGGTTAATTGGTTAAAGTTAAAAGGGATTAATTGGGATTTGTTGATTCAAATTGAAACAGATGAACAAAAATGTTATGTAGATTATCGCAGTCTTTTTGAAACCGAGTAAATGAGGGGTAAAACCTGCAACAGTACATAATAATTTGGTATTCGGTACAAAACATAATAGTTTGGACGAAGTGCGTCCGGAGGATCTGCGTTTTAGACGAAAAGCTTCCCTATTGGAACATCTGCTACCAGGTCAAAAATTTCTAGCAATATCTGTGGAAGATATTGCTAGAAATTAAGGAATAACATTGTATTGTATGCCTGTATGGCGAGACATAGTTGGACTTATTCTATTCTATTGTGCCATCTTACCTACCTGTGCTCCACACTAAATAACATTTCATTTAATTTCATTTCACTTCACAAAAGATCTGTTCTGACGATCAATAAAAAGTATAGCTTATTTGACTAGGATTGTACACAGTGTCAACATAAGAAACAAGAATCAACTTGGTTCTCATGTAAGCCGTGTTCATAAAATTAGTAAAACTTATAAAGGTCAATGTATGCGCTTCTATAGTAAGATGAGTACCCACTGATTTTGAAAGTTTACCGTTAGATAAATTCAAAAATTACATAAGAAATGTTAAAATATCAGATTATCTAGAAGAGAAAAATCCGTGAGATTAGGCTACGGTTCTAAGAGGCTAATTTAAAATTCAAATTGAATTACGTTTAGTGTATCAACCCTGTACATTGAAACTAAACATATTTAAAAGAGCGCGTGCGTTTTTATTGTCGCTTCTTTTTTCCCACCATGGCGCCACTTTGTTTGTGAAGCGATGTAGTTGAGCTGACGTCAATAAGAGATTTTAATATTCAACAATGAATAAAATATATTTGATTTGTAAACTCGCGGATTAGTTACACATCAGAATCTCAATTTAAATACATTACAACATTTCACAAAAAAAAACGTATCTTAAAATACTTATTTCTTATCTTAACTATGATGTACGCACTTCAGCAAGTAAGTGGAAACAAAACCAGTATAAGCTGAACCAGAGCTACGCTACAAACGCCCGAGACGAGCAGCCGTGTGTACTTCTGACGATTACAATTCGAAGTCGTAAATTTACTTGTACAGTCAAGGGCACATATAGCTCCAATGAAAAGCCGATTAACACTCTGTTATGCTTCCTTACTCCACGATATAGTTAACTCTAAGCAGCCGGAATATCTATACAATAAATTGTCATGGCGATACTCGAATCACAGGTACGCTCCTAGACCGGTTTCATTTGTTCTTAATCATCCTAGTCATCGCACTGCAGTGTTTTGTGGAGGTTTCAGATACCGCGCGTCTAAATGCTGGAATGACATTCCACCGCCTCTCCGTAATATTAAATCGAAATGGACCTTTAAGAAACGTTTACGTCAATATTTACTTGATTTACAAAAAGAAATTCCGTAAGATTTGGCGCCGGTTCGATTTCTCCTTTATAATATTTTCTTATTAATATTATCTCTGTTTTATATTTGGCACTCCTGATTTATTTGTTTTGTTTATTTGTTCTATTATTCTATTCTAAGTTTTCATCTCATTTGGCATCTCTGACCAAAAACTTATTTTATTGATTTGTTATTATATTTGAATTGTTGTTTTTCTAGGGCACTGACTGTACTATTATTATGTAAACTAATTTATGTTTGCGCGTAATCTCCTGGTGATGGCAGAATACCAGTGTCACAAGTTTCTACCTGGTAGGCTCTTACGACAAGATGCTGAGTCATCACCTATTCCGGCAGTGTACATAGTTGCCTCACATTAAGTGTATCGTTAGGTATAGTGTTATTTATTTGTTTGTTCCGTATGGTAGCTATGTATTCTGTAATGAATAAATTTTTCTTTCTTTCTTTCTTTATTTCTCCACACATTGGACTATATATCTAGAACTTATTCCAATATACATGAGATCAAGTCGCGCTGCGCTGTCAAGCTTTATCTGCTCTTGACTGTACCTTATCACTAAGTGGACGGAAACATGATCACATTTTAATCTTTAACTTTGTAGTCATCGTAATAGTAGATTAGTAGCCAAGGGCTGTAAGGCATCAATTGCAGCCCGAGATATTTAGGCGCACGAGCACAGCGAGGGCACCTATAGTTCGAGGGTGCAATTGATGCTTACACCCGAGCTAACTACTCTGCTTTACATCTCGATTGTGAGGTAAGTAGGTCCTTATTGCCACCAAATTGTAGGTGACCAATTAGCGCTCTAGGGTAATAATGTAGCTAGAAAAGCCCTAGGGCGGTAAGTAATTAAAAAAAAAACACCACTCTTTCAAAACTCAATTACTTACCGCCCTAGGGCTTTTCTAGCTACATTATTACCCTAGAGCGTTAATTGGTCACCTACAAGCCCCATTTGGGGGTAATAAGGACCTACTTACCAAATATGAGAGATGTAAAATTATTTTATTATTTAACTGCCGCACTCAGAGCCGACATTTAAAGTTAATCTTCTCCTTCGACGACCTTTTAACAATAATAAATTTTTTCTTTTATTCCAACGTTTACCAACACATTTAGCAGCCATGACACTTAAACTATAGTATATTTGACGGAAAGAATAATACTGTTTTAAAACTTGTTTTTCAATTGATTATTACCTTTCATAGTAGTCTGTCTCGCTCGATAACACATATGAACGTCATATAAAGCTCTTAAAAATGGCTGAGATAATGAAGACTACACAGTCAAAATAATATAAGTTGATTAAAATGACAACAGTGTGAGAGCAGGTTGGAGCGATGCGTAAGATATTAGCGCGACAAAGAGACGTATTGCTTTGTCCTGCTCTCACGCAAAGCCCTGTCCTGCTTGCTTTCATACATTATTTTGACTGTAAACTACCACGTTCGGGAGGCCGAAAAAAAAAAAATTGTACCAATTCCAGTCCCCACACAAGATTCAACCAGAAAGGACCAACCTATAGGGCTTAGCCCACCATGACCGCCGGGCCTAATGCCCGGTGAGATTCGGCTCGGGTCACGAGGGTTACCTCACACCCGCACCTGCGCCTGCGGCCGCCTCATGAGGCCGCAGACGTCCCGATGATGATGATGATGGCCGAAGCATATCATTTCTATGGGCTGAACGAGAGTAGTGACGTCGTCATCTCTCGGGTCACTCTTGAAGAAGCGTTCAAAACTACTCGTAGTCATAACTTCCGTAAAAGCAAAAACTAGTTTCATGTAGGGGAGACTAGGGATACTTGATCCATGCGGGACACGTGGTACACGAATATTGCGCAATATTTTGGGAAGTTTTTTAAAGTCGTAACTTTTATTAAAACTTCAGCTGTTATTTTTTATTGTTTACTACAAACAAATAATTGTAATTCTAAACATTCCATCTCGCAGCTTACTTATTTAACTATGAATAATTAACGAAGTGGCTATTTTAGTTAAGACACGTTTGCTCTTATGCCACATTTTATGACCTGAACATGAATGGGGAGACATGATACCAAAAATTAAGGGAGATTTGATCATTCCCGATCAAGTCTTAGACGGATTAAATGTTCAAAAAGTTGATGATTTAGTTTGAATGATTCTTATTTATTATTATTATTAGATATAGGACAGGCAGCAATTTTGCTGATGAGTCCTTCAGTTTTGGTTTTTTATTATTATTATAATTTAGTTCATTATGATATTCATTATTATTTCATTATTAATATTGTTCATAAAGCACAGTTCACACACAGTCTAAGTGATTAAGGACTTAAGAGTTCTTTTTAAACCAATTTGTTTGTATAATTGATTAAAATACCGATTAAAAATGGGAAAGTTACGTTAAGTCCAAAAATTACAAAATTGCAGTTTTAATTTACATAATAATTTTTTTTAGGTTTGTTATAGTAAGAGCGTTCAAAATATATATAATAAGTTTATGTTTCTGTAAAGTTGTCTATTGAGATGCAGAAACAAAGTGTTATGAAAATTAAATTTAATTTCATGATATTTTCGACTTTTGCCATAAAACCTAATATGTATGGCAAATGTATGAAAATATCAAGTCTCCCATATATAGGTTACTTGATTCCCCCCGGATCAAGTCATCCTTATGCGGTGAATCAAGTCATCCTACTATAGGGGACATATGGTACAAAACCCATTTTAGAATTTTACTAAAATAACTGGGAAAGTAAACATCTGGCTTATTAAACCTTTTTACATGTTATTTTAGGTTAATTTTTTTATCATCTGTTTTAATAATGATTCAAATCAGATTTATAGTTTTAAAACTAGGTCCGAAAAACAAAAGGGGTGACCAAGTGTCCCCAGTTTCCCCTACGTAAGACATAAGCTCTTTAAATATTTACTGGATGTAAGGGACAGGTTTACGAAAACTGAAAACTTTCAGGGAATAACACTCAGGAAATAAAACATAAATCCGCCTCTCCATACTCGTACAAACTGTCCAATCATGTTTGCAGTTTTGTATGGAGAGGCCGATTTGTTTTTTCGTTTCTTGAAAGTTTTATTTACTGAAAGTTATTGAGAGGCCTGGATCACTGCGACGCGGACGTCCGACGCAGATGTCCGCGACGGACCGTAAAATTTATGTAGCCTATACAGTCCGTTCAGTGCGTTGCGGAGCGGATCCGGAGTGGACAGCTTCGCATCGCACTGAACGGACTGTATTAGCCACAAAGTAAAGTAGAGTCGTCTGTGTGACGTTCTGAATAAAGGCCAGGTTAAAAGTACCCTAAACCGACGAGCATGTATGAAAGGATTGCTGAAAGTACAAGAAGCAAGGGAAGTATGTCAAGATCGTAGCAGGTGGAGAACTGTGGTCTCTGCCTACCCCGACGGGAACAAGGCGTGATATTATGTATGTATGTATGTCTGTGTGCAGTGTAAAACGTCTCGTAGTCTACTATGACTAGTCGGTCAAAAATCCCGATTAAGTTTTACAAAAATCAAGGAATCTTTAAAATTCTAATGTTTTAGCTAAACTTTGTTTGCGAAAGTGAAGATATATCTTTCTTTACTTGTGAATTGATCATTAATACTAAGAACGGAAGCGTTTATGATCCGTAATAGCCATTTTATACGTGATTTTCAACACCGTTGTTTTCCTAAATGGTAAGTTTATTCACCAGAAAAGCTGTGGTAATTACATTTATTAGTCTCAAGTAACATATTTCTCAGATTTGATAAAAATTCATATTTTTTAGAATGGAGTTCCTTTGCAAGAAATGGATACGCTTATTATTTTATTTATTTATTTTATTTTACTTTTTTAGGAAAACTTACAGCAAAAAATATACTTATGTTGATTCAAAAACAGTAGCTTGAAACTACGCCATTTACAAGTTTTCGCCTATAACATCCATCCATCCTAAGCAGAAAGTGCTGCTAATTAAACATCCTTAGTATTAATACATCTTACGGCCGCGGACCTCCACGTCGCACTAATCCAGGCCGTAACTTGACTGATCATGCCCTTTCAGTTTTTGGAAACCTCTGTCCCTAGCACCGTTTACTTTGATTTAATATTCTTACCCCCTGGTAAGGCTCATCATATGGATTGGTTTTCAGCTACACTATTAATTATAGTCTGACCGCAACCGCTGTACCGCTGTATAGTTATGCTCCCGGCGAGACGGGGGGCCATCGCTCGTCCCCGCTCCCGGCGGCAACTATTTCTCGCTCTTTCCTTCCCACTCCCCCACCTCCCCGCCACTACCTATACAGCGGTACAGCGGTTGCGGTCACACTATAAACATTCTTTAAAATAGAGACTTCACTTCACAATAAATTGCTCAAATGGACTCAGAAGAAGAATAACCGGTGGGAGTGATAGGGTGGCTAATATTTTTTCTTTCATTAATTTCCGTGCGATACCTACAATCATGATATCCGTCGTAAACAAACATGGTAATGGAACACAGTATTTGTTCTAAAGAAGCAAACGAATTTGAACCTTATTCAGATACGTTATAGTCCAAATAAGGCGCCACATCGTCAATTTTCACAAGTCTCCTGTAGTCTACATTTTCACTGCACATCGGACATTTTCCTTCTTCTTGAAGCATTCTGGAACAAGGCATAGTAAATTAGTATGCATTGTTCATATGATACGAATTATGAATACCACCACCATCATGTGGATTTTATAAAAGGCGACTAAGGGCTCTTCAACCGAAGAATGGGCAGCAGGGTCTTTCTACACAGAAATTACGAGTTATAGCACGCGAGTTCACTCAAAACTGACCTTCCATTCATATGAGTACACTTGCAATAGAAGCTCATCAAGCACTGGCTCGTTAAGTACACTTTGTTCTACCACTGGTCCCCATGGTCGTAACAAGATAAATATATACCAGTTATTAAGTCTTGCAACTGCTTCCGTAGTCTAAAATACGATGATTCCGTGCTTCGAAAGGAACGTTAAGCCCTTCAACAACTCTCACACCAGGGTATTAAAATCGGTCATCGATCTTACATCCTGCACGACATACAATCATAAAAATTTTAAGATATCATACAAAAATTGTTCGCGAAATCGGGCCAGTAGTTTTAGAATACTATCCGCACTCCAAAAAAAAGGTCAAGAAATCGGTAATTTGGATTTAGGGCTACAATATTTAATATTACCACAGAAATGTACACACGAAATTGCTTCATAATTTTTTTATTATAGAGTTTCCGAGCGAGGTTATAAATGCTAATGCCATAGATAATCCTATTTAAGCTTGCGCCGTTTGTCAAGGATTAACTCTGAGATTAGGACATACTTACTCAACAAATTCCGTCATGATAGCAGGAAAATCACATTCTGGACACGCGGTTAAGTCATCCTTGACGATATGAAGACCCTGAAAGGAGTAAATAAAATGAATCAAGGCTACCACACTGATAGAACCAAGGCGCAGATGATGAGATGAATTCGAAGTCTTTTGCAAAGCTTAGCAACGGCAAGCGCTACATTGGTGACCAGTGGAAACCAGGGGCCTGAATCAATCAGACCGTGTGGATTAGTCTTGTTTATGGAAGATTATATTGGTAAGTTTGGCAGGACTAAACCTATTTTCATACTTATGTGATTTTTGTAGGGTTTTAGTAGGGTTGGTAGTATTCATAGGTTAAGTAGCTTTGGTAGATATACCCATCGTGGTAGCCAAGAAGGATAATAGTAGATTGTTTCACAAGGCTGTAAAATAATATTTTTAAGGCGAGGGCGCTATTTTGAATCCAGAGCGAAGTGAAGGATTCTTGAGTAGAATCCCCAGCACGGCGAGGGATTCTAAAGTAGAATCCTGAACGTAGCGAGGGATTCAATAGGTCGCCCAAGGTAAAAATATTTTTGCAGGCGCGTAATACACTCTACTTTTTATCTGCCTCTATGAGAAAAGAATAAGACGCTCATTGAGACACACACTCGTAATAAGTTATTACAATATTATAGACAATGGCCTCCTAAACACCGGGCTCCGGTCTGGAACTTCTTATATGGTTTTTCGTGATCCTCTCATGGGGCCCATCTGCTGGCGCGTCTCTTGGTCGCCCTGATTGTCACGTGAAGGGTCCTTCTCGGCTCCTCTACCATAGCTGTAAATCTTGTGTTATGTAACTTGGAGGAGCGAGGCATTCCCACTACAAGTATCTCTGATTACTTACAGGGAAGCCCCGGTATATGTATGTGTTCAGATTTACCTTAATAAAAATATTTTTAAATTAAAAAAAAATATTACTTGATGAAACAATACTAAAAATCATATTACGTATTAATTGTAACAACTGAAAATGTTATTGACATTTTTGTATTAATTAGGAACAGAACCTCTTTGGTTGGTAGTCTTGTTTACATTTCTAGCATATTTCTTTTTTTTAATTCATAATAATTTTAGTAGTACAACCGGCCAGTATCATTTTTCATACAATATTTTGGTTCGATCTCTATGGTTGAACTAAAATATCCCTATGGTGGACCTAATTTCAAATTCTAATTTTAGATCCCATTTTTACCCGCTATGGAAGTCTCTTGGAGAAAACAGCTATTTTGTTCGCCTTTATTGAAGAACCGTTCAGCGATTTTCGAATAGATGGGATGAAAATTATATTATTATCCCCCTTGTACTGCATGTCGCGACAGAGTACGGACACTATACTACGGATACGGACTCGAGGGCTTCGGTGATGGCAGATTAACTGGGTTTGGTAGGTTTTCTAAGTGTGGTGGGTTTGCTAACTTTGACACATTTACTAGGTTTGGTTGCAAGCTTTGTTTGTAGAGTTTTGGTAGGGTTAGTACTTTTGGTAGGTTTTGTAAATTTGGTAGGTTGAACAATTTAATTTGGTACCAACACTGATGTATGGCAGTGAAAGCTGGGTATGGCAGAAGAAGCATGAAAGTAGAATTAATGCAGTGGAAATGAGAGCGCTAAGGAGTATGATTGGTGTTAAATTGAGTGACAGGATTAGAAATAGTGTGATAAGAGAACGGTGTGGCGTAAAAGAAGACGTAGTGACCAAAATCGAGAAAGGGATGCTGAGATGGTTTGGTCATGTAGAGAGGATGAATGAACGAAGATTGACGAAAGAGATCTACCAGGCGAGAATGAATGGAAACGTTGGAAGGGGAAGGCCTAGACGAACGTACCAGGACCAAATTCAGGACGTTCTGAATAAAGGCCAGGTTAAAAATACCCTAAATAAACCGACGAGCATGTATGAAAGGATTGATGAAAGTTCAGGAAGCAAGGGAAGTATGTTAAGATCGTAGCAGGTGGAGGACTGTAGTCTCTGCCTACCCCGACGGGAAAGAGGCGTGATGTTATGTAGGTATGTATGTATGTAGTAGTTTTGTTAGATATTTTGTTTTGGTAGATTTAGTAGCTTTGGTTGATTTTGGTAACCATTGTAGTTTTGATAGCTTTAGTAATTTTGGTAGGTTTAGTAGCTTTGGTGGATATTTTACTTTTGGTAGATTTAGCAGTTTTAGTAACTTTTGTAGCTTTAGTAGTATTATACACTTTTGGTACACCCACCCTTATTTTTTATCACCCCGGATATTTTGAGAGGTGGTTCTGTCTATGAAACTGAACAACTTTTCAACTATATCACTTTTAGGTAGTTACCGTGGCCAAGCAGAAGGGTATATCGGCCTCGCAGCGGGCGCACTGCAGGTCGGCTACGGGCAGCGCCCCCCCGCACTGCGGGCAGGGGGCAGAGGGCTCCGGCGGGGGGGGCCCGCGCGGCAGGTGACGCACTACTGACTCTATCTTCTTACTGTACTTTGGGTCGATCTGCGGACGCGACAGGCAACATACAAATATACAGTTGAAATAATGTAGCTTGAGAACAGATGTACACCTGGCAGAATATGACTGTCCGATTAAACACAATATTATAGGGCCCCAGAAAAATGGTCTGCCACCATAATAGCCATGCGTTGTAAAGTTATAGCGCTTCACAATGCAAAAAACCACTACTTCGTCCCGTGATAATGCAGAGCTCTCCATGTCTATCTCTTCGATTTTCTACATCTTCAGAAGTATTTTAAACAGCGTCTGCAAAGGCAGACAACAAAAAACATAATTTCTTTTTTGCTGTAACTCAAAAACGCAGCGACGCACAGAAAATCTTGTAAGGACCAAATCGATTCGTATTGAGCTGATCAATCAACTCTATTAATATGAATCATGAGCAAATCATATACCCAAATGGCAGCCAGCACCCTAACTAAGACCATCACTACCATCAGTCCTGATGACGTTCTAATCAAGCTACAGTATTTCGTAAGTCATAACATTTCTTAAAAAGTCCTATCCCTACTGGACACGGAGCTTCCCCCAGATTCATCATCATCATGGCATCCCATGACATGTCCACTGCAGGACAGGAAACACCCTCCAGAACTCGAGCAAAAACGCGTGGCGCTTTGGAGGGGATCTACCATAGCCACCACGATTGTAAGCGTTGCAGCTGGCGACCGCTGTTGTTGGTGACCGCAGTATGTAAGGTGCTACGATACATAGAAAGATGCTGCTGCCCATCCTCCGGTTTATAATCAAAGGTAAGAGGAACTAAGGTAAGGAGGACTAAGGAGTCCCCTCTTACGACACCCACGAGTTAGTACTATTCCACGTATGACTCAGATTAACATAGCTGAAATGCCTTTGTTTTTGGGATGGATGCATCATAGTAATCATGTTTGTTTTTAAATGTGTTTTAGCGAGTTCTTTGTCCATCTGTGGTTTTGGGGCTGTTATGATGAACATCATCATATCTTGTGGATTGCAAGATTACTACGACCTTACTATCTTGGTATCAGAGGTGTTGAGCCGCCAAAGGTTTCTGACGTGGCTGCTTTCGTAGATAATAGACGGGAACAACGACTTAGCGTACCTCCCGTAGCACGGAATTATCTTACTTTTCCGACAATCAGGTGACTCATCTGGGGAAACCTCACAACGTGATTTTTGTTTGACAGAAACGGGAATCGAAACCAGAACCTCCGGGTCGAGAGCCGAACTCTCTACAAAGCCGAGCCGGACCAAGAAGGATGTAATGATTGAAGTTATGTATAGTAAAGTTACCTGTGACCGGTACTGCGGCTGCATCAGTTCTCTGGCCCAGTTGTAAGCTTGATGCTTCAGCCCCGCGCGACTGCATTCGATCACGGTCGATGTTAGGATCGACACTTGATCTAAAACAAAAAGTTATCCATCAAGGTTAGCTAGCTATCGTTTAGGTACCGCTATCAAAACGATAACAAACCTGGGTACACTACAACAGCAGGCACATAACTCTGATATACAAAACTCAAAAAAGGTATATATAGGGTGTTATGGACACTTGGACAGCCTTCCGAACACTGAAAGGGCACGATTAGTCCAGGTAACTAAACAACTTTCAGAAAATGAAAAGAAAAATCTGCCTCTCCATACAAACTGTCCAATCAAGTTTGCAATTTTGCACAGAGGGTGCTATGCAATGTGCGGTCCCGGGAGCTATGTTAAAAATGACACACGTGTTGTCAGTCGATGGTTCTATATTGGACTGCGGAAGAGCTATGGCTACATAATAATATACTATCTATATGGATGTAGGAGAAGGCGCGTCACACACTACAGCTATGATATTGTCGAAAGCCGACTCTTAAGAGGATATGTGAAAATATAGTTATTTTATAGCGCGCGCAGTCTTTTCGCTAAAAAGAAAGGGATAAAGTGCGCAATCCGCAACGCATTAGATTGCGACAGATATACTATGCGTGTTACCAAAACTAAATGACGTAAGCGCCTGATATAAAATATCGACTTTTTATAAAAACTAAGAAATAAAATAAAATTTTAGGTTGGGCAAACCCTAGCAAGTACAAATACCTTTCTGTATACTTAATTTCACTACTTAAAACATCTCAGATTCCACAAAAAGAGGAATAAATGAAAATTGAAGAGGCAACTTTGAATTTTTATTTTGTCGAGTCGATTTTTACTAATCATGTTTTGGTGTTGGTGATTCTCTCACTTGCATGGTCAAGAAACACATACCTGAAAATCACGGCAAGATACTGAGTAAATAAAAAGATATTTGTCTTCAAAATACCCAAAAAAAATAACATATCGTCTTAAATGAGGACCTACTGCGGCCCTTCTTGCGTTTACAAAACGCTGCCAGAGCACAATTTCGAAACCGCGGTTGACTGGTTATATTCTGCATTTTAACTAGTTAAATAAAGAAATATTGGGGGATATTTCACACAAGGTCATCTGATCCTAAACTAGACAAACTCTATACTATGAGTATCAGGGACTTAAATATACAGGATGTACGGGACAGGTTGACAAAAACTGAAAGGCCATGATCAGTCAATAAAACTGAACAACTTTTACCATGAGACATATAACCGGAAACGTAATAAAAACTGCCTTTCCATACAAACTCTAAAGTTAGTAAATTTAGAAGGAGCGGCCGATTTTTTTTTTATTTCCGGTGATATATTTTTTGTACGAACTTGTTCAGTTTCATCCACTGGTCATGCCCTTTCAGTTTTTACAGTTTTTATACCTGTCTACAAAAAAAGTTATAAAAACTACTCTGAAAAGAATCAAAAGTAAGTAAAGAAATGCTTACGTTGTTGCGTCGGAAAGAAAGATACTTCAGCCGCGGTCCTCAATAACAACCGTGCGGCTAAATCGTGGCGGCCGCGTTTTACGTGCGTTCTCACCTGAGGAAAAGATATTCATTAGCAAGTACAAAGTTTGGGTGCAGCAAAAAGGTTTGTTATATTCTTTTTATTACACTATGTATATGTGAAAAAAAGCTTTGTTTTTAAAATTGCTGCTATTATAAGATGTTCTGCCTACTATAGTCTGACCGCAACCGCTGTAGGTACTGTACTGATCTGAAGTCCCTTCAAATAGGATCCTCAAGTCAGATACGTGATTGTTTTGGCCAAAGTTGATCGTCTAGAATAATATCCTTTAAGAATATTATTATTTTTTCTGAATCCTACGTCATACCGTTTAATTTCTTTATAGACCTAAATGGTCTGGCAACCCCAGGCTGAACAACAACTCAGCCCAAGATTTTATTTAATAAATTCAAAAAACAAGGTTTACCAAAGTCTGTGAGTGTTAAGTGTCGTTAGACAGAAGCTATTATTACCTTAAAATCACAGTGAAACAGCAAGTATACCATTTTGAAGCTAAAATTCAACAATAACACTGCCCAAGTTTTTGATAAACAAAAACCGAAATATAAGACTTACCAAAGTCAGCGAGTGTTAATGTTTCGACAGATAGTGGCCATTATCACCTCACCATCGTAGTGAAAACGGCAAGCATATCATTTTGAAGCTGGAATTTCGCAATTTTTCTGCCCGGATTCAGGAATTGGCAGTTTCAAATTTTAAAATCGGCACTCACACATACACAGTAGCCAAATCTTTTGGCCAATCACCACAGAAAACGAAGTAAACACGAATTATGGAATCTACCGGCCGGTTTGCGCCGGCGCCGCAGTGACAGACTGAGGTCTTCATCACCGACCGCTGTCAGTACGACAGTAACACAACGTTTCTTATTACGCATCAAGATCTCAAACGTCGACTACCTTCACACGAAAGTATCACTAACGTATGTTAGGTAGTTATTTAAGTAAGACAAAGTTGAAAGTTGTAAGTAAGTTGTAGTACAAAATCTCACAGCTCATTTACTCTGTGACTTATATCTGTATCCATAACTACTTAATAATTAAGTAAACGAACGTTATTGACTTTAGTTGAAATCTGTTTCTGTTTATTTTTTAAAATGACGTTGCAATAAAATCTAGTTATTCGTTGTTATATTGTAGCATTTTGTACCTACGTTGTTATAATTTTATTGTTGAATTTTGAGATTTTGTTTTATGAATTTCGGTTTTATCCAATTAATTTTTAATTCTATTGCATTTTTTTTTGTATTGACATAATTTATTTTTAATATTTTATATTACAATTTAAATTGTGATATTTTGCTAATCTTATTATTTAAGACAGATTGGTTAATTATAACTTTTATTAGTTTGTACGAAATTTTAAAAAATATGTCTTTCACGTCAATGTCGATTTGTCCCCACTGCCCTGGCTCCACTCGTCTATTTAAGCCTCGTGGTCTTAAAACACACATCGGGCGCATGCATAAGGGTATTGTACAGCCACCACACCCACCGCACGTACCTCAACGTGTGGCCATGGTGTCGCCTGGGCCCTCGCCTCAACAACCTCATCGTTACACTTTGGAGGATCTCGCGTCGCTCAGGAAAAGAACACCTATCCTGCGGCACATACCTAAGGGGGCGAGGAGTTCGGCGGCGGGTAAACTCTGCGAATTAATCACCAACTGCATTGCTACCAATGGTGTTGATGAGTGGTGTGCCCTTTTGACTTTTTCATATTGTGCCTTCAAAAGACCCAACAAGGAAGGTGCCGGTAATATGACGTCTAAAGTGAAGGCGAACATCAATTTCTTAGAATGTGGCACCCACGTTGATGTGACGGGGCCTGGACCTCGGTCACAATCCATTTTGAGGACCATCGAGAGCAAGGTTCATGAGGGTGACCTGAGGGGGGCTGTTCGGTTGTTGGTATCGGATGATACATTTACGCAGGGCCCTGAGGCGCTTGCCGCTTTACGCTTAAAACATCCGCCTCCCTCTCGCCCACTGTCTTTCCCGCCCGATCCGGATAGTTCCATTACGCCCCCTGTGGCGAAAGTAGAGGACGTTTCACTGGCCCTGGCGTCGTTTTATAGCGGCTCCGCCGCGGGCTTAGACGGGATAAGGCCGGGTCACTTAAAGGAGCTGACGTCTGGCTCAGCGGGTGACAATGGCCCGCGCCTTTTAGAATGTCTTACCCGTCTATGCAATTTTCTGCTCAGTGGACAGCTGAATAAGGAGGTCTGTCCTTATTTATATGGAGCCTCACTTTGTGCCCTATCTAAGAAGGACGGCGGGCTGCGGCCTATAGCCGTGGGTAGTACTTTTCGGCGGCTGACTGCCAAGGTTGCATGCCGGGCTGTAAGGGAGGAGTTGTCAGAACACCTGCAGCCGCACCAGCTGGGGTTCGGCACCCCCCTCGGATGCGAAGCAGCAATCCATGCTACACGTGCGTTTACAATGGGTGCTGAAAACTCCGGTTGTGTCATAGTTAAGCTGGATATTAAGAACGCGTTTAACACACTGGAGAGGGACGTTCTACTGCACCAGGTTCGAGAAAAGATACCCTATTTGTATCCCTTCCTGCATCAGGTTTACCTTGCTCCTTCCAACCTTTTCTTTGATGGCACTCAGATCTCGTCTCAAGTTGGGGTTCAACAGGGAGACCCACTTGGACCGCTTGTTTTCAGCCTCGCCATCCACGAGATGATTGTGGAATTAAAATCACCGCTCAACCTCTGGTACCTGGACGATGGTACTATTGGTGGTACACCAGAGCAAGTAAAGCAAGACATCGTTAATTTGGTGCCGCGTCTTAGAGAGGTGGGGCTGGAAATCAATGCGGCCAAGTGTGAGATTTTCCCTTGCAGTTCACAGGCCTCTTTAGAGTGCACTCATTTTCATTCTTTTCTTCCCGGCCTTAAGGAGTTATCTCCTGCATCTTTTTGCCTCTTGGGCTCGCCGATCTTCCCTGATGCAGTTCCGGAAGCTATATTGGATCGAAAGAGAACTCTCACCGCAGCGCGTGAACGTCTCCAACATCTACCAGCCCATGTTGCGCTTACACTCTTGCGCATGTGCTTCGCGGTGCCAAAAATAACTTATTTGTTGCGCACTGCACCAACTTGGCTGTATAGTCAAGAAGTCTCCTCCTTTGATGGCGAACTCAGATTGACGGTCGAGAGTATTCTTAATGTCGCCCTCAACTCCGATCAGTGGTGCCAAGCTGCTTTGCCCATCCGATATGGTGGTTTGGGAGTGAGGTGTGCACGGGATGTCGGCCTGCCAGCCTTCTTGGCGTCTGTGCATGGGGTAACGGGTTTGGTCACTTCTATTTTGTCTTCCAATGGTGATCAGGTCAGTATCCCTTTTGCCGCGGATGCCTTAACGGCTTGGTCGGCTTGCAATTCGGGCGCCGTTGCTCCCAAGATTCCGCGTGTGCAGCGTTCCTGGGATGATATCGGTGCCAAACTAATTCTCGACCGTCTTGCGGAGGGGGCCTCAGGTGCTGACTTGGCTAGAATCAAGGCGGTGTCACAGTCAGAATCCGGAGCGTGGTTGCAGGCGCTGCCATCACCTCACCTGGGCACGTTACTCGACGATAACTCTTTGCGGGTGGCCGTTGCTCTCCGCCTGGGCTGCGATGTTTGTGAGCCACATAAATGCATCTGCGGTTCCATGGTGGAGGCCAACGGTCACCATGCTATGAGTTGCTGTCGCTGCTCAGGGAGGTTTCCGCGTCACCACGCTCTCAATGACATCGTCAGGAGGGCACTGATTTCCGCGAGCGTCCCATGTGTCCTAGAACCTCCTGGCCTTAGTCGAACAGACGGTAAAAGGCCAGATGGGTTGACGTTGGTTCCTTGGGCGAAGGGGCGTTGCCTCCTTTGGGACGCTACGTGTGTCAGCACCTTCGCTCCTAGCCACTTAAGCCGTACGTCGTCGTCAGCTGGTGCAGCCGCCGAATTAGCCGCTCAAAAGAAAATGGAGAAATATGCAGCCCTCTTGCCGCAATATATATTTGTGCCGCTGGCAGTGGAGACGACAGGGTGTTGGGGCTCCGACGCAAAATGTTTTGTCGCTGAGATCGGCCGGCGACTTCGTGAAAAAGGGGGCGACTCCCGCTCAGGATCGTTCCTGATGCAAAGGTTAGCCGTCGCCATTCAGCGCGGCAATGCAGCTAGTGTAATGGGCACCTTTGCACCGGGAACGATCAGGGGCGGGTTATTCGATTAATTTTTGGACAATTATTTTTTATGCTATTTGTAATTTTTGCTGTTAATATTAAGGATATTCTATTAAAATGTAATTTGACTCGCAATAAATATATATTTCTTTATAATATTTTGTAATTTACAGATTCTGCTCGGTGGAGAGTGGTAATAGAAGAATGAAAAAAAAACACCTTTGTTATTTTATTACATTTATTTGAATATAATCCTATTCAGTACAAGTCTATATTGTGTTATTTAATTCTATATTGATTCACTTTTTATTTAAATTTAGTTTCATATAGATTGGAGTAGCTCATCTGAATTCACGTAGATTCATCAATTTAGGGAAGGTTTTATCTCATTTACTATGCAATATTATAGCCGTTAGGTTTCTGAAAAGAAACCTATGTTAATATAAATGAAGTAATAAAATAATGTGGGGACAATCCCCAGGTTTGGAGCACCACCTTCGCCCCAATCAGCTCGTCCTAGGCTTCCTCTACCCTAAGTCCTAGGTCCGAGGCATATCATCACCCAGTTCACGATGACATGACGCTAAACTACCCTAACAATCCAACTGGATCGTCAGGATTCTGGTCATCCTCGCGGAGCTGGAAATCCCATCGAAAACTTAAACTACAGTAAAGACTAGGGTTAATGTATGTGGAGAGTGGAACTAACTAACCACAGTACAACCCAGACGGTGATGATGTCTCCCCCCGGTATGTTCATGCCCCGCGTCAAAACTCGACTTCCACGTGGCCCACCTTTAAGGGACAATCACTGACTCATCCAGGGTTCACAGGGTATTTGACTATTTCTTTTAGTCACCCATACCAGAGCTGGTCACCGAGCCCGCCAGGCACACGAAGCATACAGTCTTCCTTTAGGAAAACAAGGCACTCCTACAAAATGAGCTCTTCCTGTAATCCCTCCGGGCAGACAATGATCGACATCATCGAATCCCTTAGTTTGTTTTGAAATAAGTTAAACTGAAAATAATTAGCCAGCTCCACACGTCCAAGTGTGAAGTCTGTACTAGATACGGGTATAGTATTATTGCTTGCATGGCCAGCCTAGATCAATAACGGTTTTATAACGAGAGATATAAAGAGTTTGAAGGGCAATTTCCCTCCCCCCAGTCACTGAGTGACTTTATTGCACCAACAAGGTCTCCGTATATCCTTCATAGCTCTCACTTGTGATGCGTAGCTAAATCTCTTTTCCGTTACCAACCCACGCAGGACAAGGATTATGTAGAGTAACCCCAGTCTAAACACTCATTTAAATAAAATGAATTGCATCTAAACTATAATGGGATTACCCAGCATATTTCGAAGAAGAACATATAAGAAGTAAGTATGACAAAAGATTACTGAAGGTAATCCTTAAATAAAAGTGAAGTATGATGACCAGAACCGAGAAGATACGGGATAGTAGTATCTAAGCTAGGTTGGGCCAAACATTTATGATTTAAGATCTTAAGGGAAAATCAAAAGCATCGAGTATTCAAAACCAAGAACTCTGGGAGAATTTAGCGTAAACAACACTAGCTAAAACTCGATGTTCTTTTAAAAGAGGACTCAAAAGAAGTATAAAAATGGGATTATTGTATATACTTAAATATTCGGAACATATCTACAATGAAAGAAACTAAACATTATAATTTCCGTTCCATTATTGTTTTCAAGAATATATTTAGTAATGTTAAAGGTGGTTTCACACTGAGTCAAAGTATAATTTTAAGTATGATAAATTATGACAAGTTTTATTAAGAAAAATAAAACATAGAATCTTATAAGGTTTAGATTCCTGTATGATTCAATGAAGATTAAATAGATTATTTAACTATTTTAGGATGACACACATAAAGTTCAGAGGTCCCCCAAGGTCGGAGTGTCGTACAACCGTCGCAGCCTTGCGGGCGAACGTCGTCAACACACTTTACAAGAAGCAACCCACGAACGAATGTAATGTCTCCATCAAGATTATTCTTCCCATTGATTCAGGACAATTCTAATTTATTCCTTATAAACAATTTAATGTCATTAGACTAAACTAGAATGTCCCTACACAAAAGAAGAAAGTTTTAGATTATCTAACTACTCTACATTTGGTAAACCAACGCTAAGATCAGGAGGTCCTCCCGTGGTATATGCCACTCAAACGACGCAACCAACAATGGGCGAGCGTTATCAGCACATAACACAAGAAACACCAATTCCAAAATCCAACGTTAAAACACCTTGCTAATATCCTTCCATTTGTACCGGAATAACACCAATTCATCCCACACATACAGATGGGAGAAATCAGGATGAATCATCGAAATCTCACACAAATAGAACGAGAAGAACTTTAGTATCAGACCCTTTTAGGCTTGAGGGCTCCGGCCCAAGGATGAATAAAATAAATAAATCCGAAGGTTGATATTATCAGTTAATCTTAGGCGGATACTCCAGTGACACGCGACATACATTTGCCACAACCAATATAGCGGACATCGGGGACACATGTCACGAGGGCATCCATCCATGCTTGGTCGAACTAAATAAACCTGAGAGCAAGTATTTCTTAATCTCAAAATCTGGGACCCCTAAAAAATATGATAGTTAAAGGAAAGATAAGCACCTCCTATGAGCTTGAGTACTGAGATGTAGTAATGCTCTCAGCATGTTCCAATTTTGGGAAATCGAGGCAAAAGATTCAAAATCACTTTCAAAACAATTTATTATTATTTGAAATAATATTATTTATTATTTTCAAACTATTTAAACTTACCCTTTTTATTTCACAATAAAATATCACAAATTATATCCAAGTTTCAGTTTGAAGATATTTTATTTTAAAATTTTGAATTGACGTTCTAATTCTTTTGATCTGACGGAATATTTATTTTTGATTTTATCAAACGAAGACACTAGCATATAAAATCTGGAATTTTGGTTTTGGGCCAAAGATTTTATATAATTTTCTAAAAAAGGTAATTATTTAATGTTTTAATATTTTCTTCCATTTTGATTTTGGGTTTTGATTTATTTTTTGTTAAAGAGATAAAAATTTGATAAAGATTTCAAAAATAGCGTCTAGCTTTGAGTAAAACTAAATCAAAAATGATTTATTTGTTGACTATTTGACAATAATGTCAAATGAGTCAATTCTACCTAAAAAGGAAAATATGAAAAATATACATCGTCTAAAGTCTCTTTGAAATGATGATAAAAATATACATCGTCTAAAGTCACTTTGAAATGATGACAAAATATACAACATCTAAAGCCACCTTGAAACGATGACAAAACATACATCAAAGTCCAGTTTCTATGATTTCACCAAGGACTATTTTAATCAATTTCTCTGTAAAGGAAAAAATTAATCACAATGAAATTTACATTACCTTTACAATCCAAGCAATACCTTTTTTAGCCTTCACGTTTTGTCATTTGTGGTTTGCTATTCCATGTCTATAGAGTTCTTTGTAATTCCTGTACCTGTTTAGAAATAGAACATTATCCTGCCTAGCTATACGCGAACAAAGACATTTGCAGAACTAGTTTATACTTAATTATGGGAAAAGGAAATCTTTATTACTATCTACAAATAACGACTCAGATTAGAAACACAGTATGTTATAATTCTCGCAGAGTTTATATTTATATTTATATTTATTTAATAAGTTTCAAGTGGTTTACAGATCATGTCCAAAACACCAACAAGTCAAAGAAAAAAAAACATAACTATCTTAAATAGTAAAACATCATAATAAAATTATAAAATATGTCAAAGATTATTAGTTAAAAATGTACACACTATGGTCAAAACAGTGCCCATATTATCGGCAAATATATCAAATTCTCTGTATTCAGCAGCTATCCTGTTGATAAGGGAGAGTGCACGTGTAGTGGGCGCATTGTCAGCACGGCGCGTGCGCGTGGAAGGGCAAACAAATAGCCTCGCTCGCCGGCGCGTACACATCATAGCACCATCCTGGCTACTCGTCCACTTGGAGGGTACAACTAACTCAATATGGTTCAATGCAGACAAGTTGTCGATTTTATTATGAAGAATAGAGTAGTAGTGGATAACCAGCAGTAGCTTCCGTCTCAGTGACAGTGTGTTCAAGGAAACCATTCCAGCAACAAATAGGGACGGATATAAATAGGGATAGTAGCCATAGGCCTTTTTATAAAGCCAACGAGCAAACTTACGCTGGATCTTTTCGATCATCAGGGAGTATTTGCTTTCATAAGGATCCCAGATGATGGCTCCAAATTCTAGCTTACTCCGGACATAGGCATTGTATAATATAAGAGCTACTTTTAGGTTTCCGAATTCGGAAGCAGTTCTCATAATAAATCCAAGCGTCTTATTAGCAGCCTTACAAATTGACATAATATGCGAGTGGAAGTCAAGTTTAGCATCTAGTTTCAATCCCAAGTCCCTCAATTCGATAACTCTTTCCAGTGGTTCATCAGATATACTGTACGTGGCTACAATCGGATGTCGAGAGCGTGTAAAAGTGATAACTTTGCATTTGTCGGTATTAAAGGGCAAATTATTTTCCTTGCTCCAATTACCAATTGCATCGACATCACTCTGCAACGCCCGAACATCAACCTCGCCACTTATTCCCATGCACAGCTTGAGATCATCTGCGAACATGAGGCATTTGGCACAACGAACAACTTTCGGGAGATCATTTATCATCAGCAAAAATAAACTCGGCCCCAAGGTGCTTCCTTGGCTTACCCCTGAACGAGTGTAATATGGATCCGACTCATAGCCAGCTACTCTTACAAACTGAGCTCGATGACTTAGGTAACTGGAGAAAAAGCCAAGAAGCGTTGGTGAAAAGCCAAACTTAGCCATCTTCACCAATAGTATATCATTGTCTACCAGATCGAACGCTTTCTTAAAGTCAAAGTATGTCGCGTCGACCTGGCGACCCGCATCCATTTCATCAGCTACATAGTCCACAAGGTTCACGTGATTGGTGTTAGTTGACCGAGCCCGACGAAATCCATGCTGGCTATCATCCAAAATCGTTCTAATTTGGTTACTAATATGACAATCCATTATAGACTCGAATACTTTTCCGAAAACTGACAGCACTGCGATTGGCCGATAATTAGTAACATCACAATCAGAGCCACCCTTGGAGATTGGTGTGACTCGAGAAGTCTTCCACGATTTAGGGTATGTTTCTTGCTTTAGTGAGAGGTTGAATATATGCAACAGTGGATCCTTCATAGCAGATACACAGTCTTTCACCAGAAAAGATGGGATACCGTCTGGCCCCACAGATGCCCGTGGTTTAAGCCGCTTTACAGCAGCTACAAGGTCAATTTCACCAACAGCTTCAATCGCAACACATGCTGCGTCAGGTGTACTTCTGCTCGCCGCGCTTACTGCCGCCTCAGGGTCAAGTCGTGGTTGATCCTCACGAAATACCGAGCTAAAATAAAGGGCAAAAGCATCAGCAGCATCTTGACCTGACACTTCAACACCTTCAAACATGAAATTATTGCATTTCTGTCTACTTTTCCGTTTGTCACTTACATACTGCCAAAACTTAGCAGGATCACGGATTATACTCTCCTGAATGACCTTAATGTGTTGTTGGTAGGCAGAATCTAGCAGTTTTTTTACGTGCCACCTGTAATACTTAAAGAGTTCTCTGTTAAACTCGCTATCATTGAATTTATACATGGAAAGATGGAAATATTTGTGTTTTATATTTAGAATAATTTCCGAAGTATACCATGATGGATATACGTATCTGTTTGCGCTTTGAGCTCTCTTTTTGAGGGGTACAAAAGCGTTGATACATTTATAGAGTTCCATATAAAAATTATTGACAGCTACATCAACATCAGATGCCGATAGAACGTTCTCCCAATCCAAACTGGCCAGAGCCTCATAAAGACCTATAAAATCTGCCTTGTGAAAATTCCAATCTGGACAGGCACCGGCTCGTAGCCTTGGTGGAGGCGGTGTCAGTAATGGCTGCGTGCAGCGTGGAACTAACACGCGGATGGTAATTGACGGATGGTACTTATCCTCCGGCACTAGCGGTTCCTCTCCCTTGGCTACCAATACACGCTCACTCTCCAGCCCACTAAGCACAAGATCAAGAATGCCACCATGATCATTCAAAATATTGTTATGTTGATTAAGATTACAGAAATTACAAAAAAAAGTAAATTGAGCCTCTACTGATTTTGACCATGAGTTGGGATTAAAATCACCTATAACGATTACATCTAAGTCAGAGTATTTACATATTGCATTCTCAATACAAGTCAATACATTAACAAATTGGTCGTCTTTATAATTTGGCGGCATGTAGACAACACAACACAAAAATTTTATATTTTTAAAACAAATTGTTGCAAATAACAATTCCATATCTGGCGTAACACCATCAATATCCGTAATCAAGCGCACAGAGTATGTGTCGCGTACGGCGAGCAGCACGCCACCCCAGCCAGCGTCACCGGCACGGTCACGTCGCAGCACTGTATACCCAGGAGGGAACAGCTCACCGTCGCACACTGAGCTTGTCAGAAAGGTTTCAGTTAGGGCTACCAGGTCAAAGCTGTACAACGTTACATTTTTATAAAAGGAGGATGTTTTTGATCTAAGGCCACGCACATTCTGATAACAAATATTGATGTTTTTAAATAATCTTCTATTTTTTCTCCTGTTTGCCACGAAAATTATGACGCCAAGGCTTGACAAGAATTCCCTCAGCCCAGTTACAAGGTGCCAACAAAGTTCCAACGAGCTTAGCTGGCACTCCAAGCTTGAACGATGCGTAGTTCCCACGGGATTTCAGCTCTTCTACAGTGTAGGATTCACTCGCGCAAGTAGTTTTTAAATGTTCTCGCACCTGATCTGCGGTAGTTCCTTTTTGCACATAGCATAGATGTAAGAAGTTTAATCTTTCAGCAGCACAGAGTACAGTTTGCCCAGGCGCTGCTGTTCCTCTCAGAACGGGTGGAAGAGACGCATGACCGCGCTTCGCTTTCACTTCTTTGTACGTATCGTCACGGACAGGTTTCGACGCAGTAGGTGATGCGGACCGGGTAGAGGTAGTATGACGAGTGTTAACTGCAGAGTTTATGGAAGACTGAGCAGCAAGGGATGCAAATGTATGTTGGGTGGGAAGCACAGCAGCAGCAGTGGAAGAAGCAAAAGCTTGAGCTGAAGCAGAATCCAAAGAACAAGCAGAAGAGCCAGGAGCTGGGGCAGCAAAAACCGGAACAGAGGCAGCAGAATCAAAAGCCACTATAGCTGGAGCAGTAGGATTAGATGAAGTTACCTTCTGTTGTCCTAAAACAGCCTTTGAGAAGGACTTCACTGGCACTTGCTGCAAAGGTAATGATAGTTGTGGTGCGTCTTCTTTCGCTTTATCATTATAACCTTCATATGCGGACTTTATAAGGATAGAATCTTTTAAAGAAGTAATTTGTGTCTCTAAGTTTTGGATCCGCTCCTCTTTATTTGCGAGCAGAGTTAACACTTCTCGTCGAAATGACAAAAGTTCATACAAAATTCTCTCATTCACGTCATTCCTATCTATATTCACCCTTGTTGGTGGTAAGGGTGATTTGTCAATAACGCCTTCATTATGAGGCAATTCACAAGGCTCTGTTCGAACATCAGCGGCAGTTGAGCAATTCAAATCCAAATTGAGATACTTCCTCCTATTAAGCCTTCTGTCGCCGACATTAACAAAATCATCATCATTTTTAGCGTCTTGATTAGATATATCAGTTTTCGGCGTTGTTATTGTAACCGTTGTATTTTTGATATCAGAATCACATTGGTTGACTTTGTCCAAAGTAGCAGACAGCCGCGAATCGTTTAACGTTATTGAGCCAACAGTACGTACAGGCGTATCGTCGTTTCGTGCTTGTCGCATGCTTATGGCACACTCGGGACATTTCCAGCCACGATCTAAATTGTGTATCTCTGTGATAAAATATTCTTTATTAATTATTAATGTTTACAAAAGAAATTTTAATGTTTACAAAAGAAAATCATTAAGAGTTATTAATGTTTACAAAAGAAAATCATTAAGAGGGAATAACAATTTACTTAAAGTATCACACAGTACAAGTCTCTTATGATCCCGCAGGTAGATCTGTAAAGCTGCAAATATTCTCCATTCAACTCTTCCTCTTTTGACATTGAAATCTGATTTTCTCAACGTTATTTAGCTCACACAACCTGGAAGAAACTATAAATTTCATTAAGTCACATTTCACCTTATCTCAAATACACACAACAACTTTGAACCGAAAATAAATAAAAAAATGGAAAACCACAAAATTGAGTACTTACACAACGTTAGATTCACACCACTTATTCTTTACACTTTGGGATCAAATTCTGAATGTTAGCGATTTGAATTTATTTGTAATTAAACCTTCCTATACTATATCCTACACGGAGCAATCCCTATCTTTAACTCAATTGAAGGAATCCACAATCAAGGATCATAGCCTCCTTCAAAAGATTCATCACATCAACTGTATGATGTCTATTTTTCGCGAGCTACAAAATAAAAGATTATAACTCACAGAAATCCAGTTTCCTACCGTCTTTATTCTCACAGACGTCTCAAAAATCCTTTCGAAATATATGGTTCGTTTCACGATTTTGCGTGTTAGGCTTTTGCCCAGCAGTGGACTTTTGTTTTTTGGGATCACCTGAAACTTTACAAACACGTTAAAATTCTATTTAGCAACTATTTATTTTATCACAATTTGACTCGCAACTAAATTTTTAGCTATTATTCCTTTTTATCCAGCAAAAAATGCTTTTTTTTCTTCATTCCCCTTTCCCGACTCTGTTCCCGACTCTCACTCGACTGTCACCCCTTGTCATATTTTTCTACTCCCCGTTTCTCGCTACACTTCTTGACAGTTCCTCTAAATAGTATTTTATGCATTAAAAATAAATTAGGGTTCCGCAAGTGCACAGTACCACTGTATAGGTATGCTCGCGGCGGCGACTAGTTCTTGCTCTTTCCTTCTGTTACGTATGCGAGTGGGGTTTGTCTTAGTGTGCGTGCGTGCGCGCCGCACTTCCTTTTACTAGAATTAAATAGTATGCAACCGGGGCCCTTGTGTTTGACTGTCGCGCCCAAGCTCCCGTCCGCAAGTACTTACCTATACAACACTGGCGACGAGCCGAACCTTGAAAAAATGACGTCCGGGGTGTCTTTTGGCATTATTTCGAATTTCGACCACCTTAAGCACCATTGGAGCAGCTACAAGTCGCGATTAGCCCAATGGTTTATCGCAAACGACATCGACGACAGCACGGACAAAGGAAAGGTCAAGCGGCGGGCGATTCTACTGAGCGCGCTTAGCGAATCTACCTACAAGTTAACTAGTGACTTAGCATTGCCGAAAAAACTTGAAGATTTGGAATTTGATCGTATAGAACAACTACTGGACGATCATTTCACGCCAAAACGGATCGGGTTTGCAGAAAAAGCAACTTTTTATTCGGCGACACAGAGGTCCGGTGAAAGTCATACACAATGGGCAGCCAGATTAAGAGGGTTGTCGGCGCACTGCAAATTCAAGTCCTTGGAAGAGGCCCTATTGGACAGGTTCCTGATGGGTATGCTGGCGGGACCCGAGCGGGACAAACTGTTCGCCCAGGATCAGAGCGAGCTGACCCTGGCGAAGGCGGTAGACATGGCGGAGAGCGTGCGCTGTGCACGTCAGGCCGCCGTGGCGGGGGCGGCTGACCGGGCCGCCGCCGCGGCCGCAGCTGCGTCCTTGGATCCGGTGTTTTCCGTAACCAAGAAGGATAAATGTACAGTGTGCGGTTATTCGAATCATAAAGCTTTTCAGTGTCGATTCAAAAATTATCGTTGTAAAAAGTGTAACCGGAAAGGTCATTTAGGCAAAATGTGCACGGCTGATAATGAAGTGAAATGCGTTGAGGAAAGTCAGTCGGATGCAGGTGACGATGGTGAGTTGATTTGTAATATCCTGTGTGTCAAGGGCAAGCCAATGACAGAGCGGGTTTTTATCCGTGGTCTATGTTTGGAGTTCCAAATAGATAGTGGGTCAGCTGTTAGTTTAATTCCAGAAAAAACTTACCTTTGTCATTTCAAAGACGAGCCGTTATCACCAACTAACAAAAGATTAGTAAGTTTTACCGGTGATAGTATTTGTACGTGTGGAGTGTTACAATTACCTGTTACGTACAAAAGAACAACAAAAAAATTGGATATTTTTGTGGTACGTAACAGCAACTTCTCCCTTTTAGGTCTCGATTTTATTAATATTTTCAATCTGGAACTCGTCCCTGCTATTAACACTATTAGGTCACAGGAAAAGTCCTTCATTGAAGACGTCATTGCGAAATTCCCAAAGGTTTTTTCAGGGGAATTAGGGGAATTCAATAAATATACAATTGATTTACGCTTAAAAGAAGAGTCGAGGCCAATTTTCTTTAAGGCAAGGCAGGTTCCTTTTGCTCTAAGAAATAAAATCGATGCAGAGCTAGACCGGTTAATCAAATTAGGTATCCTTTTACCCGTGGAACATTCGGAATACTCTTCTCCGGTTGTCCCGGCCTTAAAGAAGAATGGCGACTTGCGCTTGTGTGGGGATTATTCGGTGACAATAAATAAGCAGTTACTGGTAGAAAAATATCCACTCCCAACGGTAAATGAACTCTTTTCAAAATTGAATGGTGGCGTACAATTCAGTAAAATTTACCTTTCTATGGCGTACAACCAGCTTAAGTTGAATGAATCATCGCAAGCGCTTACTACTATTAATACCCACCGCGGTATTTAGGTATACGCGGCTAGTGTTTGGCCTATCTTCCGCACCGGCTATTTTCCAGCGCGCGATTGAGGGTGTTCTGGCGGGGTTGGACGGGGTAGTTTGCTTCCTCGACGATGTACTTGTGACAGGTAAAGACTTAAACGAACACAAACGGCGACTCTGTGCCGTTTTGCAGCGTTTGGAGGACTCGGGTTTAACGATTCAAAAAAGTAAGTGCGAGTTCTTAAAAGACGAGATTACTTATTTAGGTCACATCATCGATAGAAACGGCATTCGTAAATCGCCTGATAAGGTGCAGGCTATAATGAACGCCCCACCCCCGCAAAATGTTGCCCAATTGCAATCATTTTTAGGTCTTACCAACTACTATCGGAATTTTGTACCTAACGCTTCGTCGATTTTAAGCCCCTTGTACAATCTACTGCACAAAAATGTAAAGTGGCATTGGTCGCGTGAGCACGAGGAAAGTTTTAAAAAGATTAAGTCGATATTAGCTTCCGATAATGTACTCGCGCATTACGACGCAGACGCCACACTCATCCTAACTGTGGATGGTAGTCCCGTAGGTGTCGGGGCTATTCTCTCGCAAATAGGTAGCGATAATATAGAAAGGCCTGTGTCGTACGCATCGCGCACGCTTACGCCGGCCGAGAGGCAGTACGCCCAGATTCAACGCGAAGCGACGGCGATAATTTTCGGTGTTCGTAGATTCCACCAATATTTGTTTGGCCGCTCTGTACCTTTCATCCTCCGCACCGACCACAAACCGCTACTAACGATATTCGGTCCCCACCGGGGTATCCCAGAAGTGACAGCGAATAGGCTACAGCGATACGCTATTTTCCTATCTGCATACAATTATTCAATCGAGTATGTTCGTAGTAGTTGTAATAGCGCGGATTACTTGTCTCGTGCGCCCTTATCAGGTGATCAACTGTTGCGGGCAGCGCCGGGCGGAGTGGGGGGCACGGCTAGTAGTCGCTGCACCGACAATGTTGAGTTAGATAGCGCTTCGTACGTTAATTTCGTTATTGACGGTGACTGGCCGGTGACATCGGATGATCTGCGTCGGGAAATTAAACTTGACCCAATTTTAGAAAGAGTTAAAAATCATGTGATAAACGGTTGGCCAAGGAAAGTAACTGATCCAGAGTTGAGGCCCTATTTCAATTGCCGTTATCAGTTATCGTATGAAAACGGGTTTTTAATGCGGGGTCACAAGGTTGTCGTTCCGACCGCCCTTCAAGAAATAATTTGTAAGGAGTTACATAGTTCGCATTTCGGCATAATTAAAATGAAAAGTGAGGCTAGGAAAAGGTTGTGGTTTCCCGGCGTGGATGCTGCACTAGAGCGGCTAGCGGCGGAATGCACGGTGTGCGCCGCCCTCCGCCCGGCCCCGCCACACGCGCCGCTGGCCCCCTGGCCACACCCACCCGAACCTTTTTATCGCATCCACGTAGATTTCCTAGGGCCATTTAATTCTCAAATGTATTTGATTATAGTGGATGCGTATAGCAAATGGATTGAGTGTTATTGTATGTCCAATTCTTACGGTTCTAAGGCAGTTATTAGTAAGCTTTGTGATTTTATGTCTAGAACAGGAATTCCACATACTTTAGTAAGTGATAACGGCACATCTTTTACTTCTGAGGAATTTAATAATTTCTGTAAATTAAATGGTATAATTCATTTATATTCGCCGGCTTATCATCCATCTAGCAACGGACAAGCGGAAAGCATGGTGAAAGTGGTTAAGAAAGGTCTGAAAACTATAATTTTAAACAACTTGAACAAAAAAATCCTTCAGGAGCAAATAGCAAAATTTTTGTTCGATTATAGAAACTCCACAAATAGCACCACGGGTAAATCACCCGCAGAAATAGTGTTTGGTAAGCCATTGCGCTCTCGGTTAGATTTATTACGACAAAAAGAATCGTCACCTCAGTCCGATGACTTATCTGAAACGGTAGGGAAAAATCAGTACTTACAGGCTAGACACTACAAGGGAAAAGTCAGGCCGGACTTTGTCCAAAATGAACAAGTTTGGATAACGAAAAACTTCACTAATCAAAAAATAATTTGGATAGAAGGACTGATTAGGAAAAAAATCGGAAAGTGCTATATTTAGTTTTTGTACCAAGTTTGAACTCTGAACTCACTAGGCACGTGGATCAAATCAGAAGAAGACCAAGCACATACAGGACTACAAGGTCCTGGGATCCCGATGTCATCCCGGACATAGCATCGGCCGTGGCGATCGACTCCACCGCCAGCACCGCCAGGCAGCAGGAGCCACCGGGGACGCCCTCCATGAACACGGGGGGAGAAGGAGAGGCAGCAACCGCCGCCGCGGGCGGGCACAGCCGCCGCCGCGAGGTGACGCCGGTGCGCAGCCCCACGCCGCCGCCGAGCGAGACCGAGGCCAGCAGTATGGACGACTCAGCGGATCTCCGCGACTCGCCGTCACCACTGCCGGTCACAGAACCGACAGATGATTACTCTCGGGCACTTTTTAGTTTTAGGAATATCTTTTAGGTTAAGTCTTAACTATAAGGGTGAGGGGTGTTACGTATGCGAGTGGGGTTTGTCTTAGTGTGCGTGCGTGCGCGCCGCACTTCCTTTTACTAGAATTAAATAGTATGCAACCGGCCCTTGTGTTTGACTGTCGCGCCCAAGCTCCCGTCCGCAAGTACTTACCTATACAACACCTTCCCACTCCCCCAGCATACCTAGGGCGCGGTACAGCGGATGCGGTTAGATTATAAAAGAACTAGATTTCAACATAGTCAGGCTAACTTTTCAGTTGGCCTGATTATTTTCAACCAAACTGTTGGAAGGAATCTGTCATTTAAGGACACCACGCAAAATCACTAATACTTGACCTGATGTCTTCTAAAAATACAAAGTGTTTTTATAAAAAGAAAATAGAAAATGGTCAAGACAAGGTTAAAGTTTTATGAGCGATTTTTTCCACAAAAAACACATTGAATCAAGATCCTTTGGCCTATTTTTGTGAGCTAGAGTTCTGCACAATTCCTCTACTACAACCCTTTTACTATAATAGTAGTACCGCGGGCAAGTGCGGGGGGGGATGCGCGTAGAGAATGAGAATGCCCCCCCCCCCCGCCGCCCGCACCTCACCCGTTCCCCCGCCTGTCGTCTTACCCCCGCGCCCCTATACCCCGCGGGCGAGGACTCATTTTAGCGGTTTATCTATAAAAGAATGGTCCTCGCTGGAGTGTGACGCCTTCCACTTACGACGAATTCCAATTATCAAATCTAACACAGCATACCTAGAGTTTCCACAAACATTTGTTAAAGTTACATAAATGTTTCATAACGATGCTTTTGTGCGCACCGTACCCATGCGTCGCAGTGATGTTATCGCTTTCCATTCTTTTAGTAAGAGGGTTATAACTCACCAGTATATAAGAGTGTAACGTGGCGATAGTGTGTCTCATGTCTCGTGGTACAGGCATTCTCTTCGACCGCAGAGAGACGCACATGGAACGCACCACGTCTCGCGCTTCGCGGTATTTGCCCGCACGGCATTCTGCGCCCGCTATTATTACCTGTAAGAATATACGCACGTAATAAGAGTACCTGAAAAACGATTTTTTTTTAGCTTAGCAGTTCTAGGTCACATTAATTTTCATTGAGACTTTGAGACCAAAATTTTTGCAGTACCGTTGGCTCAAGCGTCGGCCAAGAATGTGGTCTACCAATTTTGACAAAACTTCCCGTATAACCAAAATTAAGCAAGGATTGAGTATTTGTAACAGTCCAGTCAGAAGGGAAAATCAACCTTCTTTTTTTATGAAGTGCAAATGAACCTTGGGGCTAAAAAAACCACCACTTGCAAACCAAACGCCAGAAACATCGTGGTCCTCGAAAGAGATAGTGAGACGAGCTAAATGAACATGCTCGACAATGGCAAACGCTAGCTCAAAGAATGGACGGGCGGGAGGTTTTTGCCCTGCAGTGGGGCATGACCGGCTCCAAAATAATGAATAAATGAACTTTAACCTAAAGGTGGTAATACTAAATCTTTAGGCGACTGTAACAGAAATTTCATAAAATTTACAAAGTGGACATTCTAGTTTTCTAGTCTAGAGACTGTACAACCCAAAGATTTCGGACCTCCTTGCTTCGCTCGGAATAGATACCTTGCTAATTTATTTTACTATGGGATGACATCTGCCAACATGTCCCAATATTTTATGTCAAACTATCAGTGATCACTAGGAAATATTCAAAATAACCCGTCAAATCCATAGAACGACGCCTTCACTACCTTGTGACGAATTATTTCTTTAATCCTCCTTCTAAGTACCCTTATTTTTCTGTGGTACAACCTCACAAATAATATTTAGGGTGCAGCTCTAGTAAATTGCAAGGGTGCTAAGTCTTCAAAGCAATTAGCCTACTTGGCAAAGGCATCCCCCGGTACTGATGTGAAATAATCCCACCTAAACGGTCAAGGCATATCAAACAAAACCATTTCTTACCGCAGTTTTAGCCGCCTCAGAGAACTGTCGCTTCGCCATATAAAGTCGGAACAAATATCGAGGCTCACGTGGTGTCCCATCTGCTTCTCCCAGTAAGAACTCTATCAACCTGAAAGGGTTAGGATTTATTTTGGCGAAACCTAATAAAAACTATAAATTAGATTGTCTAATTTTAGGAATTGTGCTTAACTAAGCTGGTACCTGAGGTATCAGAGCGGTAATGTTGGTTTTAGAGTGATAGTGACATACGCATTGCTTACTTCAATGACGCAAAATCACGTAATACATTGTATCCTTATATGAACAAAGAAATTTGTATTTGATCCCTGCCGATATTTATCCCCGAACTAAATAATCTAGATCATTTCAAGGCCATAGCGTACAGGCATTATCTAGGTAAATATGCTTCATTTTCGATTCCATCGTCACTTACCAGGGATTGGGGTCATATTCTAAATCGCTCTACTTTAGGAAGTCCCTGTCGCTGCTTTTCACCGCTTTGCTAAATAAGGTACTCACTCTGATATATCTGATACTGAACTAAGATCTGTGCTTAAATTATTTCATACCTTCTAGTCAGTCTTTCATCGTCACTAGCCGCAGCTGCATCAATAGCAATCCCAATCGCTTCATTCTCTTCCTCCTCAGAACCTCCAGCCTTCAACAAATGTCCCATAGCTTTACTATACTCCCCGGCGTGAAAATAAAACTTTCCAGCCAGCAAATGATTTTTCTCCCCTTCAAAGTGAAGAGCCATACTTTTGAAATCCTCCGGCCGAGCTTGGGAAGTCTGTATCAAAATCTCTCCATACAAGTGCAGTTTGCCATTCTTTCGAGCGAGTTGGAAAGCTTCTTCATAACATAAGGATATGACTAAAAACTTTATAGCAGAAGTGGGATCATCGCTGTTTTGAAAGTAATTTGCGACCATTTTCGCTCCTTGCACAGATTTGGTCTCTTGGACTAAATTGACAGCTTCATCAATATCGTCTAGTTTATCAAGGTTCAATCTTATAGCTGCTTCGTAATCTTGTGCTTTTAAGTATGATTTTAGAGCGTCAGAATATCGCCCTTCAGCTTCTTTTGCTTTGGCATATTGTATGTGAATACTAGGTGAGTTGATCTTGGGTAGTAACGCTTCAACTTTAAGCCAGGACTTTAGCTTTATGTATAAAGACGCTGCTTTTTCAGTGTTGCCAGCATGATCGTACAAAGCAGCGGCATGGCTATACTGTTTTTCCTCTTCAAGTAACTGAGCGCAATCTTTTAAAAGCGAGGTGTCCACAGCATGTTTCAAAGCCATGGTTACCCCTCTCATGACGTCTCCGCAACGAATGGACATACGAGCGATACCGGCTTCGCACTTACAGTTGTGGTCTTTTACTTTTATGTCGTCTAAGTTTTCCGTTATGAGGCTCTTTTCGTAGTTGGTTAAGGCTTCGTGGTAATCTGCCCTGTGGGGTTAAAATAACAAACACTTACAATATTTTTAAAAACAAGTAGTATAGTAGTCCAACAGTGGTCGTTTTTATTGGATGCAGGTTACTGATTATGATAAAAACTGTATGGGAAAACAAAATAAAAAAATATGTTTTCAGTCAAACTATAAAGGGGGATAAAAATCCCAACATAACAAAGAATGTTGCACTGAAATTTCAATCAAACCCCCAGTTGTTTCTTGCTGCTAGAAATTCATGATTAAAATTGACTCTCCTCTAACTTTGGGGATAAAGAAAGACGGTTCTATGTAAACTATTAGCAGCTTTGCTAGGGCAGGAAACTGCAGCGATTTCAGCCGCTTTGCCCCATTCACCTCTACCCTGTTCTTTCTTTAGACTTCTTATTACTCACGTAAGTTCCAAATGCTGTGCCCTATGTAAAGTAATAGCAGGAGCTTTGCTAGGGCAGGACACTGCAGCGATTTCAGCCGCTTTGCCCCATTAACCTTTACCCTGTTCTTTCTTTAGACTTCTTATTACTCACGTAAGTTCCGAATGCTGCGCCCTATGTAAAGTAATAGCAGGAGCTTTGCTAGGGCAGGACACTGCAGCGATTTCAGCCGCTTTGCCCCATTAACCTCTACCCTGTTCTTTCTTTAGACTTCTTATTACTCACGTAAGTTCCAAATGCTGCGCCCTATGTAAAGTAATAGCAGGAGCTTTGCTAGGGCAGGACACTGCAGCGATTTCAGCCGCTTTGCCCCATTAACCTCTACCCTGTTCTTTCTTTAGACTTCTTATTACTCACGTAAGTTCCAAATGCTGCGCCCTATGTAAAGTAATAGCAGGAGCTTTGCTAGGGCAGGACACTGCAGCGATTTCAGCCGCTTTGCCCCATTAACCTCTACCCTGTTCTTTCTTTAGACTTCTTATTACTCACGTAAGTTCCAAATGCTGCGCCCTATGTAAAGTAATAGCAGGAGCTTTGCTAGGGCAGGACACTGCAGCGATTTCAGCCGCATTGCCCCATTAACCTCTACCCTGTTCTTTCTTTAGACTTCTTATTACTCACGTAAGTTCCAAATGCTGCGCCCTATGTAAAGTAATAGCAGGAGCTTTGCTAGGGCAGGACACTGCAGCGATTTCAGCCGCTTTGCCCCATTAACCTCTACCCTGTTCTTTCTTTAGACTTCTTATTACTCACGTAAGTTCCAAATGCTGCGCCCTATGTAAAGTAATAGCAGGAGCTTTGCTAGGGCAGGACACTGCAGCGATTTCAGCCGCTTTGCCCCATTAACCTCTACCCTGTTCTTTCTTTAGACTTCTTATTACTCACGTAAGTTCCAAATGCTGCGCCCTATGTAAAGTAATAGCAGGAGCTTTGCTAGGGCAGGACACTGCAGCGATTTCAGCCGCTTTGCCCCATTAACCTCTACCCTGTTCTTTCTTTAGACTTCTTATTACTCACGTAAGTTCCAAATGCTGCGCCCTATGTAAAGTAATAGCAGGAGCTTTGCTAGGGCAGGACACTGCAGCGATTTCAGCCGCTTTGCCCCATTAACCTCTACCCTGTTCTTTCTTTAGACTTCTTATTACTCACGTAAGTTCCAAATGCTGCGCCCTATGTAAAGTAATAGCAGGAGCTTTGCTAGGGCAGGACACTGCAGCGATTTCAGCCGCTTTGCCCCAGTCGCCCCTGGCTGCGTGGAGCTCTAAGGCATACAGAGCACCATTCGGAGCACCCTCGAGCCATCGGGCGGCCGCGTCGCCTTTGCCGAGGCAGGCGCAGAGCATGCCACTGGAAATAAAGGCACCAATAATAATTCCTTATCGAGAGCAATAGAGTAGAGACCAGTGGAAAGAATAGAGGGCCTTTGCCCAGCAGTGGGACAGGAATGGCTAATAAATAAGAAAGATAGAAGAAGAGAGCAATAGGTTTTCTTGCGTATGTTTGACCTTGAAACTATTTCTTATATTAAGTGCACAATTTGCACACAATTTTCAAGAGCTTTCTTTTTTGAGAACCTATCTACACCTAGAGCTCGTAGAACCTAAAATGTCACACCCTACCACCACCGATCCGCCCGTTCTAGCTATATTAGCGTCGCTGTGGTGGGCCGCATTATTTATGTTTGGAAAGCTCTACTAAGATGTTACAGGTATACGTCGCAGTACGTGTCTTCAACAGTAATAGTAGATTAGTAGCCAAAGGCTGTAAGGCATCAATTGCATTCCGAGATATTTAGGCGCACGAGCGCAGCGAGGGCGCCTGTAGTTCGAGGGTGCAATTGATGCTTACACCCGAGCTAACTACTCTGCTTTACATCTCGATTGTGAGGTAAGTAGGTCCTTATTACCACCAAATTGTAGGTGACCAATTAGCGCTATAGGGTAATAATGTAGCTAGAAAAGCCCTAGGGCGGTAAGTAATTAAAACGCCCGCCGCCCCGCTGCTGGAGGCAGCCATCAAGGCGGAGCCGCGCGTGGAGGTGGAGGTGCTGCCGGGCGGGGGCGTTACAATTACTTACCGCCCTAGGGCTTTTCTAGCTACATTGTTACCCTAGAGCGCTAATTGGTCACCTACTCGTACAAGCCCCATTTGGGGGTAATAAGGACCTACTTACCGAATATGAGAGATGTAAAAGTTATTTGGGCCGCACATTAGTGGTAACATTTAGACCTTGAGCAGGTCTCAGGATTCGGGCGTTTGTAGCGTAGCGCTGGTTTAGCTTATACTGGTTTTGTTTGCCGTTTGTTTTTTTTTTAGTTGCTGCCTCAAGTACTTTGCGCGATGTATGACGATTCTCGTACGCCTGTTCTGAGCACTAACCCGTCACTGTTGGACTTACGCGCCTCTTGATTAACCTGTCAGTAAACTACCAATAAGAAAACTGTTATTTATTTCTAGGTCTGAGTGCGTTAGTGCTCATGTTTGAGTTGATAGGTGTGATCGTTGTCTTTCAATAGTTTATTATTTCCAATGTCAATCCAGACTCCTTTTTCACTTCTGCTCTTTTAACCCGATTTCATAATTATTAATCTGAAATAAATTTTGTCTTACTTCTAAAACAGGAAACCAAATCTTTTGAAGGTGAACTTACCAAAGAATAGACAGGTCTTCTATATGCAGCGCGTCTTCTAACGCCCAGACCATAGCAACATCGCTTAGTCGCGTGTACACACGAATAGCTGTAAAAACAGAAAGCACGTTTGACCTTGACCTTGAAATAAAAACTGCCTAATTTAAAAATATATCAACATTGTGATTGCATATATTTAATCAAAATGATCTTGAATTGTATTAAGCTGAATACTAAAGAAATACTCGCTGACTTTTTAAAACCAACCTTGATTAATGACACAAATCTATACCATTTCATTGACTGATGGTTAACCTTGACTGAAATAACCTTGTTTGAAATAACGTTGATTTAAGTAAATTTGACTGGAATGACTTTGACTAGAATGCCTTGACTAGCAAAAATCTACATTGAAACCAGAAACCGCCCTTCACATCTTGACCTCATCCACAGTGTCCAAGAAATCTTCTCATTAAGATAATTTTTTTCTTGAAAAATTACTAAAGGCGTCAAGCCTTCATCTCCGCCATGTCCAAAAATTTCTAAACGATTGTTTTTTGAACCGACATCGAGACGACTTTTGAACTCTAGGCACTAAGCTAGTTTCCTGCAGTGCGGTGCGACCTTACCTTAGCCTATGGAACCAGTGCAGTTGCCAGCACATAAGATATTCCATTTTAATTCTCAGGGAAGGCAATGCGCTTTAGCTGTCTAGTGTCAAAATACGTCACAAACAAGACAGGTGTTATACGCTGTGGTAACCGTTTAGTATCAGGTAGCCCAGTTATTTATTTGCCACTTAAGACGTAAAAAACCTTGAGTTAAAATAACCTTGAGATGAAATAACCTTAACAGGAATGACCTTAACTGAAATAACCTTGACAGTGAAATACCCTTGACAGATATGACCTTCACAAAATTAACCTTGACTTACCAAACTCCACATTTAAATCAGCAACGGCAGCTTCACCCAAAGCCCTCCACATCTCGATCTCATCCACAGCGTCACAGAATAGCCAAGCTTCACTGAATCTTCGCAGTAGGATCAGTTTTTCAATGTGCTTCTTCTGGTTAGCTATACGTTTGTCGTTGTCTGAGTCTGCCAAGCCACTGGTGTTGTGAGATTCGAGAGATACCCTCATTACTCTGTAATGCAAGGAAACGTTGATTCATTTTATGTTTTCTCACAAAAGATGAGGCAGTAAAATGTTATACAGGGTATTAGGTCTAGATGAGCGTTTTGCCATCAACCAAATTTTTGTCCTCAGTGCTAGATTGAGCTCAAGAGCAAAGCATAACGATTATTTAAAAAAAAAAACATTTTGCAGAAACAAGACACACAGGGTGGGTAGCTACGAGTATATAGTTATTAGCTAGCTTTATGAATTGGCTAACTTTACTGATGATAGCTACTCAAAGCACTCTACGAACTGTCCCAAATGCATTGTCGATGTATGTCCGCGATTTCCAATTTTTTTCTGCACCTTTGGGATGTAAATCTAATTTACTTCGCGCATTTGGAGTCGTACCAACTTTCAGAGCATGTGTGATGAAAGACTTTTTGAAAAATCAAATTAGTCATTTCTATTTAACAGCCTAAAGCCCGCGTCACACAGAGGCGGTAGCGGAAGCGTTCCGGGGCCGGTATTTTTTGTAAAGTTCTTATGCACCCTGTCACATTGAAAAGCGGTCGCGGCGCGGTATTTTGTTCCCGCCAAACCGCCCCGAACCGCTTTCGCAATCATACCGCCTCTGTGTGACTTGAGCTTAATAGCAGTAGTATTGTATAGCTTTCAGAATACGCCAAAGATTCCGGATTCATATTCCAGCAGGGTAGAAGTTCGAATATTGAATTTTGGATGCGTGTTTGTGCGCATATTTGTGTGTTTTCGATACCCATGATACCAGATCTTTGTAATATGAGGCTATAAGTGTGACCTTTCCTTTTTTTGTTGTAAGAGTTTAGTTATTTACTACTTACGTGCCAGCATTACCATAACAGAACACGTCTTTGGAGAACAGTATCATCGGTATGTGACTGGGCTGGATGCTGGTCGAAGCGATGAAGTCAACATGCGATCCATTGATACTGTTCGCGGCGTAGTAATACGTCTCTACTGCTTCTTCAGTGTAAATTACGAACACGTTGCGGTCTGACAGACTGATATCCCATATTACGCCTCTGAAAAATAAAAAAAAAGAATAAAATTATACTACACACAGAGCTGTGTGTAGTATAATTTTATGTGTGCTGGATAAAGACTAAAATCAAAGAACAACATAAAACATACAATTAAGCTTTTGACGATGCAGCTGATACGCAGTATAATGTTGCTGCTCATCTTTTTTTTTTTACTATGTATGGGCTTACTCTTGACCTCGATCTAGCCTTGAGGACAGAGATGAGGTCGACGATGGAACGAGCTTGCCCAGAAGAAGCCTATTCACTCGCGACTTAAATAGATTCGGGTTATAAGAGCTCGGGAACACAGACGTAGGCAGAGAATTCCACTCCTTAGCTGTCTTCCAGTTCAAAATCTCTTAGTCGCCTTTTATAACATCTACTGACGTAACCATTACTTGTATGTAGCATAGAATTTCTGTTTCCTTCACTTGATATCTGTGGGCTGTTGTTCCCTTTCCAAGGCGCACAGATCGTCGGACATCAATCTATCCATCCATACATTAGTCAATCTATTAATCTTTGTTTGATATCAATCAGTATATCATCAGTTTGCTGCGCATGATTGCATGTCTTCTTCTTCTTTTCGTATCAATGGCAAATGATTTTATAGTAACTTAGCCCAAAATGTGGCTACAGCAATAGCTCTTTGGTTGCCTTCAAAAAGGTCCTCCCTGGTGCAAGAAACTGAGGAAGTAGGGCACGAAAGCAAGTGTGTCATGGATTGCAAAATGCCGCATTCACACTCGTCGCACCTCTTCTTCAGTTCTCCGCACCTGCCTGAGCCCGATCGCAGTCTATTAAGTGACTTCCATATGGGCCAGGGAAGATCATGTCCTGGTGGAAGATTTTCGGCAATGGGGATATATGGGCTATCAGGGGGGTACCTTTTTGACCACAGTTCTATCCTAGCCTTTGATGGATCTGATTCGAGGGGTACGGTGTTTCTTATAAAACTGTGGCGGCTTTTGAGGCGTACGGGAGGTGGAGTATGTCCGTGTAGTGGGTGTCTGCTATCTAGTTCCTGTTTATGTTTTTCAATGGAGCATGTAATGCACGCAGAATAGCCACTAACCTAGTTTTCTAGTTCCACCCATCCCTTAATCCATTCATTTGTCAATGCACCATTAATTCGACCATCTATCAATCCAGCCATCTATCAATCTTTTTAGCTATTCATCAATCTTTCAGTCTTTATTATTTTTTTTTATTTAATTTTTTTTATTTTTTTATATTAATATTTATTAACAATGAGTTACATAAAGTTTGACACTAAAACCCTTATGGGGTTTAAGACGTGCCGCATCTGACGTTGCTTGTTAGTTCAATTACATCGCTAACTTATAGCTATACATGAAATATTGGTTTTCATTAAATCAATTAAACACAAAACACAATCAAGTACACATAAAACTACGTTATTGCAAGAATTAAAGAAGAGAGAGAAGCCGTAATGAAGCAGGCGAGAATGAGACACAACTATTTCACGTAGTCGCGCTCATAGTCACCAGTACACAATAATGAGAACTGGTTAACGGATTAAGGTACAGGCTGATCCGAGTTACGTATTTTCTTATAGTAAATTTTTATTTTATTATTGAAGGTCTTGCTATCAAAAAATTGTCTTAGATCCGTTGGTAGGCCATTTAGCAGTTTAGGCACAAGAACATTGGCAGTTCTGTTTCCGTAGTAGTTGTTTACTATCGCAACAGAGTACTTTTGGGAAATAAGTGAGCGGGTGAAAACTGTATGAGATATTTTTTCCAGTTTTAGATCTCGAATGGGGTTTTCATTGTATTCTTTTAATATCGTTAATGCAAATTGCTGAGTTACTGGTAAGGTATTATAGTGGTAGAAGAGATCGATTGGGTTAAGAGTGTATTTTGTTTTTACATTAGTAGGTGATATGGTTTTTAAAATGCGAAGCTGGATCTTGTATATGTCATTAAGATAGGAGGGAAATGTCCTTCCGTAAGTACTAAGGCCATATGTCACTAAAGAATCTACCATTGTTTTATACATCAAAATAAGTGTAGAAGTCGGAAGCCTCCGTGGACGAGTGGTTAGAGCGGTTTTCGATCCGGAGGTCCTAAGGTTCGATTCCCGTTAGCGACACCGACCTCCCTAATTTGGTTAGGATATTGCAGGATGAATCACCTGATTGAACGAAAAGTTTGATGCTTCGGAAGGCACGTTAAGTCATGTCAGAGGCCTTCGGCGGTTGAACAACTCTGTCACCAGGGTTTGTGAGGTCGGTCATCGAGTTTGCTACCCATAGGATGTGATGATGATGAATCTATACATCTATCAATATTTCATTTCATTGATAAAACCCTCGACCAATTGACCTCTTAATTCACCTACTAGGTATCTATCCACAAAAGTGACACACCACACAAGTCAGTATTTTGGTTCCTCCTCAAAGCGCACAGGTCATCCGGCGCAGGCGCACAAATATGTGCCCTGTGCCACGCGACGCCATGCATTGAGGATGCGTGCTTGTAACCACAGCAGCGTAGCCGTTAACGTAGTTCTATCCACCAATCATCTATCTATTAATCTTTCCACCAATTATCTACTCGTATCCATTAATCGATTCATTCATCCATTCCAACCAACCATCCTCCTTCTATCCAACCATCCATCCATTTATCAATCCATGCATCTATCCATCTATCTAACCACCCATCTATCCATCCATTCATTTATTTAACCATCCATCCATTTACCCATCTGTCCAAACACAATAATGAAGTCGCCCCTCACTTGACGTCAGTGTGCTGGTCCCGCCTGACGGCGCACAGGTCGTCCGGCGCGGGCGCGTACACGTGCGCCCGGCGGCGCGCGTCCACCACGCAGGCGCGCGCGCCGCTGATGTCGGCGTGCACGCCGCGCACCGCGCACGCGTGTTTGTAACGCACGCAGCTGCGCCACTCCTCCACGCCGAAGTATTCTATGTGGCCTTGCTGTTAAGAAGAATGATATCCAGTTAGGAGTAGCTTTTCATCAATAGTTGCCAATGCCAATAGTAAAGCTATAGGCACACCCCAGAAATTACATTCATTTGAAATTGGAAGGTCACGTAGACCCGAATATTCAGTACAAAAGACCCTCAGAAAGATCACGAGAATCGCACGGGCGGGTGCGCGCGGGGGTGCGAGGTAGATTGCAAGAGGGGCGGAGAGTGTCCGTTCTGTATGATAATACTATTACTTTATTCCGTACTATAAGTGCCTAAGGGGGAGGCCTTTGCCCAGCAGTGGGACACAATAGGCTAGGAATAATAATAATAATAAGTGCTAGTCACCTGCCGGTGTGATTGATGTGATCATGCGGTTAAAAGCGATAAAGGGCAATACACACCAAAGTCGCCGACCCGCCGACACAAGTCGGTGGCCTGTAAAAAAGAAACGTGCGCCCGCGCGTGTTGGCGACATATCGGCGACTTGCGTAGCGCTCAGATGCCCGGCGACACCCAAAGTACTGAATAAGATAACTGTATACGGACACTCTCCGCCCCACTTGGCATCCCCCCCTCACCCCCCGCGGCCCCGGCCTGTGGAACGCGCGGGTCCTTCGACGGGTCACTTGTACCGCACGTAGCCACGTGCGCTTCTGTCAATTCAAAATTTTGACAGATAGTGGTTTCGCTCTCTTTGTATGAATGTTCGTTGGTCCGGGTTGTGCTCTAGGTGTAGTGTAGTGGTGTAGTGACGTTCCTCATGTCGAGCCGCAGACATGTCGCCGACAAAGTTTTCTGAATGAGTGAAGTCGAAAACATAGCCCGCCGACAAAAAGATACCAACATGTGTCCGTAGGTCAGCGCCTATGGTGTGTGGTGCCTTTAAGCTTTCTACGCTCGAAAAAACCGGCCCAATACACTACCTGGAAAGTTTACATAGGTACTTACATCAGTAACAAATATGAAGAAATCACTGGCGAGATAAATATCGAGTATCGTGACACCTTGCATGTGCGGCTCGGGGAACAACATTGCATCTTTTTCTGGACTAGAAACATCCGGTGGGTCAATCTGAAAACAAGAAGAATTTTCAAATTGTTTAAGTGAACAATGCTTTTTTTGATGTCACAAGTGAATGGCCACCAGCGCTCAATGCCCATATAATCTTATTTGTGGCATACTTTGATGACACTAATAAGACAGCAAAACGCGTTGCCTACCCTCAAAACTAAGATGGAATGTCTCATGTGGTGATGAAGTCCTTTCGGTCTATTAGGTCCAGTTCCGCGAACGTCCATTTCCGTGAACGTCCATTTCCGCGAAAGTCCATTTCTGTGAAAGTCCATTTTTTGAATTTTTGAACTTAAACTTAACCTAACCCCCACCCCTCTTCTACCAACATGAAGAAGGGTAACGAAACTTCGTTAATTTTGAAGATGGAGACTTAAAGATTGGTGTTTAGACCTACTAATGTAAAAAAATTATGATTAAGCAATTTTTGAAATTCTCCCCTTCGACGGGTTAAGAAACACGGACTTGAAAAAATAAGTTGAAAAATCTTTCACAGAAATGGACTTCCGCGGAAATGGACGTTCACGGAAATGGACGTTCGCCAAAATGGACGTTCGCGGAACTGGACCTAATAGACCGAAAGGGGTGAAATGTCTCGTTATTGGTTCTTTACCCTGCGAAACGAAACCCTGCACGGCACTGCAAAGCACTGCTGTTTTAAAGTGGTACTTCCCCAGCCGAAACTTGCACAAAAGCCCCAGGCTTCAGAATTTCGAAGATCGACACAAATTTTAAAATAGTTAACGAAAACAAAACACCTAACTTTTACCATTTTCCCGAATAAGTAATTTTCCAGCGATAAAACCTATGTTACGTGGTGACTAGAAAACTATCTACGTACACACGAAAATATATCTGAATCTATCCAGCTACAATTAAATAATGCACATAAAGTCAAGGCTACTTACCGAATGCAACATGGCGCGTCCCTGATATAAAGCGGCCGCATACTGGCCGGCCAGTCTCATCGCGTCCACTGGCGCAGGGTACTGTCTTCTTACAGCTGATCCTCCACTTAAAGGATAGAACCACGCCTGCACCCCGCTCACGCAACATACATGTGACCCGCCCAGGGCTATGAGCGTCGGTTCTGTTGGTAAAGTGTATGTTGCTAGGGCTGTTGGTTCGGCTGGAGAGTGGAAAATTTTGTTTGTTATTAAGGTCAGTTCTTGCATGGCCGTTTTTAAGACTAAAATTTAACCATGTAAAAGAGTTGCTGTCTTCGCAGTTTCATCGGTTGACGACTAGAAGAAGCTTTGTATTACAAATCATTATGGAATAAAACAAGAATTTAATAAATGATTTACGTGTACATGTCAACGATAGTAATCGAGACTAAAGATTCAAAAAATTATCGTGGCTGGATGTGGGCATCGCAGGACCGAACGTCTTTGGCCTTAACCTTAGATTATTATAATACTAACCTTAACTTAATGTCATGACAGTGGAAAATTTTGACAGTTGAACCCGATCGCAATTATTCACAGGGTTCTCAGAAATTGGAAAATATATGGAATTAGTTGAAAATTTTGCCTAACAAGGCAACGCCTACGCATTGCGTAAAAAACTAGATACGGTTTTCTATTTCTCTAATTTTGCACCCCCAACCCCAAGTAGCAGTGGTTAATTTAGGACACATAGTTTAAAAAATAAGATGGAGATGAAGGAAGAAAAGTTTATAAGAGTGAGGACTACTACCCAGAAGACATAGCGTGGGCAGACCCTCCATAAGGTTGACTGGTCTCGTTAGCGGGAATGCTGGATGCGGGCAATGCAGGACCGAACATATTTTCCAATACTCACATTTATTTACAGGTTACTCATACTCTACAGCAATGCACTGATACACAGTCGCCTCCACAGTCGCCTCTGATACACGGGCGAATGTAGCTGAGGCAATACAGTCAAATACAGTTGTTTTCGTTATATATATATATATATAAATACGAATATGAATTCTACACTTATTATATATGTATATTCACTTTTTTATTTGTATAATATTAGTTAGTTATTATTTTATTTTTAAGGTAGGTATAAAAACGTGTTAGAGCGTGGTCTCGCCATCAAACGTAATAGTGTGCCGAGTAGACTAAGTATTGTCAAAATGTACTTACCTTTGTAATAAATAAATTAAAAAAAAATTAAGTTACGAACACGTTACGGTAAGCTCACATGGAATAGACTAACACTACTCATATTTAGACATCCACAGAAGGAATAAAGTAACTTCATCCGGTCTTAGCACCCCCAAACTAAAGTGGCACTTGTTAAGACACATCGCTCGAAAAATCTGATGGAGAAGTGGAGATGGTATGGAGGCAAAAAGGTTTATAAGAGTGATGCCTAGAATCCGGAAGACGCAGCGTGGGCAGGCCCTCCATAAGGTTGACTGATGATCTTGTTAGGGTCACGGGAATACTGAATACTGGACAATACATGACCAAACGTCTTCAGGGCAGTTATATCGCCTGATATGATTAATACTTACATTTATTCATAGGTTCCTCATCCTCGACAGCAATGCACTGATAGACAGTCGCCTCAGTGAGACTAGTCAAGGTTATAACCCTGGTCCCGTAAGCCGAATGTAGCTGAGGCAATGCAGTCACGAACACGTTAAGGTAAGCTCTCCCCGCCGTGGCGAGTAGCCTCCCGTCCGAACTCCACGCGCAACGTTCCGCGCCTCCTGGCGGCATCACTGAGCCAGATACTTCGCCGTTGTTCCATACCGATATTATTTTTAATCTACAATCGTACACATAAATTTTAGCAACGGTCACACCTCGGACCTCCTTGTGCATAATGTCACGTTAGCAGAACGTCATGTTCGTAAAATGTCACGTTTCAAAAAGTCATGTTCTCCAGACAGTACCAGAACAGTACGAGTAGGTACTTGTAAGTACAAATACAAGTACCTGCAAGTGCAAGTACCTACAACAACAAGTATCAACAAGTACCAAATGCAAATACCTACGTGTAAGGGTGCCTGTCCATTGAAACGGAGCGAGCTGGCGGAGCGGAGAAACGAGGAAATATTAACCAATATGATTACGGAGCGATTGCGGAGCGGAGTTTTTATGCAATGCTATTGGTTAATATTTCGATCTGCCAGCTCGCTCCGCGTCAATGGACAGGCACCCTTAGTCCAAAGTTTTCTGTATTATTTAAAACTTAAGGTTGTACCGTAGAAATGTCCTTCGGCTGAATGACACGTTCGCAAAAAAGTCGCGCTCGAGAAAAGAAAATCACGTTCACACCATTGTGTGACAATAAAGGTGTGACATTCTGCGAACATGACATTGTGCTATGGTAAAGCCTTAGATAAAAGACTAAAGCACCGAGGATAAAGGACCGAGCGGAGTTAGGTTTAAAACTCCTTGGGTGAAGCCTTAATTGTGTGAAGCCTTGTGTGACATTTTGTGAACGTCACATTATGCGCCGGGAGGGTGACTATAGTACATCCCCCTCTAAATATACCACCCATTTTTACTGTGAGATTCTTATGAGAATGTAATAACAGCTATTGTCCAGAATCTATTGCTCAGAGGTTGCGTAATTCTCAATGGAACAAGCAAATTTAGTTCACGAAAATTCGGGTATATTAGCACGTAAATAGGACACAATTAAGAGCAAAAAATTTAGCACGACTACGATATTTTTTGTGCTTTTAGAACGACGAATCTGGGCGAAGGCGGGGGCGACTGGGGCCTCCCGGTCACGCCGATATGAAGAAAGCAGCATAAGCATTTTAGTAAGTACATGTGTCCCTACAAGAAGTTATTCAGTTTTATGATATCTGAGTCGAATATCAAAACTTTCGAAGTGACGAAAATCTGTGTGATACAAAAAGATATTGTTATTTTATATAACTTACTGTCCATCACCACAAGAGGCCGCTTCACCGTTACAGACAGCCACATCTGTCAAATTCTCCTTGTGATTTTTCACTTGAAACAATTCCTCTCCAACCTCCTTTATATGGGTTGATATAGCTATTATATACCCAGCACTGAATCCTATTAAGATATACCCATCTCCGTACCTGGAAATGTTATTATTTATGACGAGTTAAAGCATTTTATATTTACGTATAATTTTAGGTCATTCCTAATTAACTGCGAGTATTTAAGTATATGGCCCGTGTGGTGCCGGCAAAGAATAGTACCATCCCATACGTAGGTGTCGTAAGAGGCGGTTAAGGGGCATAAACTGGAAGATGGGCAGCAGTATCCTCCTGTGTATCATACCATTTTACTTACTGCGGTTACCTACAACCGCGGTCCATGGTGCCAGTAGTAACGCTGACAAGCGAGGTGACTGTGGTACTTCCCCTCCACATTTTTTCCAGCAAAAGCTAGGCTAGATTTCTGGAGGGAGCTGCCTGTCCTGTAGTGGACATTTCATGGGATGTTATGATGATGATTTAAGTATGTGTCCCTCGTAACAAAAAACTTAACTGTGTTTTTATGTCAAAACAGACAAACGAGCAGACAGTTCACCTGATGGAAAGTGTCACTGCCGCCCATGGACACTTGCAACACCAGAAGAGGCGATGCTAGTATGTGTTGCCGACCTTTTAAGAATTTGTTAACTTAACTCTTTTTGAAATCCCCCAAATCGTACCTACTGAGGAAAATCGCAGAGGGAAGTCCGTATCGTAAGTAACATAGTTCGAAAAACAATGACTTATTTATATTTACAGACAAACTTCGCGCCACTAAGAGACGACCAAAAACTTTTCTTTTCCAAGTAACGTAGGTACTCAATTATGAAGCACTGAGGTGCCTACATTACACGTAAAAAGCACAAAAGGCACGTGCGAGGATCGGATACGGCAAGGACGCGGATTAAGAAAAAAGACGACCCAAACTGCCCAAACTAAGAGGAGCAGATGTGGTCGCAACAGATCTCAGCGCAAGCAAAGTTTTTCGAAAACGTCACGTCCTGTAGAGCGAAGTGGAAGCAGAAGACAAAGAAGGCAGACCCTACCATCAGAAGGGAATGCCCTGGAGAAACAGGGAGAGAGAGCGAAAGGCGCGGCGCTGGCGGCGAAGCGGTGTGCCTGCGCCACATCGCTTGTGTATAATTTACGACTCGTTAGTTTAACACATTTTGTATGAATAAGTTTTGAAGTGGCACCGCGGCATCTCCTCGCCTGATCCTCACCCCTCGCCATACGCCTTAAAGTGTAATTCAGGCCTAAAGAAATTAAAAAATCACAGTATCCATACCATTTGTAAGCCACAATAGATCCGTAGCGTTGTTGAAATGCTAGCTCGATTGGATTCTCGGGGTTCAATAAGTTGTATAAATATAGGGTTCGTTTACCGACAACCAGACTTATCTGAAAATAAAGTAAGTTTTTTTGTATATGTGGACTATAATGTTTGGCAGTACAATCAGTCGCACGTAAAACCTCGCACTACGTTATATCGCAGCCACGCCCGCTTGACCACCACAAAGCAAATTTTTGCTTGAATTTAAAAATAGAGGCGCTCTCTAGCCTTCCCCCCTTGAAAAGACCAAAAAGTATATCGCTGGACAGGTATGAAATATTGTTCAATCAAACATGCAAATGCTTATTACCGGCGTGGGACCAGGTGTACAGTCCGCGCGATGAGTTAAGGCCTCTGGGCGGGAGTGGAGGGGGTATGTGCAGTACTATTTTTCTTGCAAATATTGTTACTGCGCATACCCCCTCCACTCTGCCCAGAGTGCTTAACTCGTCGCGCGGCCTATACCTATACCAACCTACTTTTTACACGTGCAAGAACCCATATTAAAGGTGGTTTAAAATCTCAATATCTTTTGTTTTTCCGTATTTTACGTGACACTCATACGCAACAATATTTTCTTGTCTTTTTCTTTCTATCCAACGTTAAAATGTTGCAAAAAAAAATATTCGATGATTTTTCTCTCAAACCGTGCCGTCCGTGTAGCGCGTGATATGCGTGACAATCGACCGTCTTTACTAAGAGACATTCGAGCGACGCGGGTCATACCTACAGTGCGGAGAAACAGGCCTGATTTGGCTACATTATTTCGACAGTATACAGATGTTTCCAAAATCTTGGTCCAGAACACAAAACGCAACGCAAAATTGAGTCCAAAACATTTACTTTGGCGTTGCGCCATATGTTGAGGGTCTTACAGTATTCTCCCCAGCCGCTCTTTCATCTGTCTTCATCTCTGAGTACTGAAGATCATTGGGAGCATGTCTCAAAGAGATAACCTTGCTTGACAAATATACAATTTTGAAATTGCAAAAGTATATTCAGAAAAGAGTTTCCTCAACAAAAGTCTCCCGATCAGCACTATCGATTGAAACGGTCCCGATGTTAGAACGACAATTAACTAACTAAAACTTACAGTATTCTCCGGAGCCGCTCTTTCATCAGTCTTTATCACTAAGAACTGTTACTGGGAGAACCTCTCAAAGAGATAGCACCACAGAATATATAATAGTAAACAAGAGACGAGACCGGGCTAAAGTTAGATTACGTCATGATCCATCCGATGGTAATCGGGATACCTACATTGCTTTGCGTAATCTTTGCAATAAATCTATTAGGACTGCTCGTAGAAAATATATCCACACTACCATTGACAGCTGTCCCCCGGATAAGCTGTGGAAATTTTTAAGATCACTCGGTGTTAGCAAGTCTAAATCGCACACGCCAAGCAAGACTTAAACTTACTAAATAAGCATTTTAGCTCCTCTCCAGTCCTCTTGGATGCAACAATCAAGCGGGAGACACCGAAACTCTTGGAAAAATCTCCTCCTTCATCCGCGATCCCCATGGAATTCGGGAGGATATCGGCGGCGGAGATTGTCAAGATTTTGAACAACATCAAGACGAAAGCTGTTGGTGACGACGGCATTAGTCTAGAGATGATTTCACCTGTTAAAGTCATTCTTGCCCCCATTCTCGCTGAAATCTTGAATTTTTCGCTTTCCGCCGGTACCTTCCCTTCGCCATGGAAAGTTGCCCATGTTATTCCTCTCCCCAAAAATCCTAATCCCAACACTTTTTCCGAGTACAGACCCATCTCCATATTACCTATCCTGTCCAAAATCCTTGAACACTTTGTGCACCGTCGCCTGTACTCTCATCTACTCCGCTCCAACTCTTTAAATCCCTTCCAATCCGGTTTCCGCCCAGGTCATAGCACCACCACTGCCCTCGTCAAGGTCACAGACGACATTCGCTGGAACATTGAGAACAGGAAATTAACCATTCTTGTCCTTCTTGATTTCAGCAGTGCGTTCAATACCGTAGACCACGACATTCTGTTGGCGGTGCTTAATTCCCTTAACCTCTCCCCTATGGTGTTATCTTGGTTTAAATCATACCTCTTCGATCGTAAGCAGCTTGTGCGAGTGGATGATCATAGATCCGATTTTTGCCCCTTGAACGCAGGAGTGCCTGGTGGAATACTTTCTCCGCTACTCTTCTCAATTTTCATCAACGGGATTACATCCTCCCTTTCCTGGTCTTACCATCTCTATGCAGATGATCTTCAAATTTATTCAGCCGATGATTTTGATAACCTTTCTCGTGCCGTTGAAACCATTAATTCCGACTTAAATCTATCGCCTCCTGGGCCAACAAATATGGTCTGCTTATCAATGCAGCAAAATCCCAAGCAATTATCATCGGTGGTCACCACTATATCTCCAAGCTTGCAGGCTTTTCGGCGCCTAGCGTTGTTTTCAATAACGTTGTGATTCCTTTCTCCTCCACGGTCAAAAACCTAGGCGTCGTCATGGACAGAACTCTGTCCTGGTCTGCTCATATTGGTGAGGTAAGCCGTAAACTCTTTGCGTCCCTCCACTCCCTCAAGCGTTTACAAAATCTTCTCCCACTTCAAACCAAGATAATGCTCTCCCATTCCCTCCTTCTACCTCTCCTAGATTACGCCGATGTAGCCTATCTCGATGCTAACGAGGATTTGTTAGACAAACTCGATCGACTCCAAAACGTCTGCATCAGATACATTTTGGCCTCCGAAAATTCGACCATGTTTCCGAGTTTAGAATTAAATTAAATTGGCTCCCCATCAGACTTCGCAGAAACATCCACATCCTATCCCTTCTCCACTCCGTTCTTTTCAATCCTGCAACTCCTCACTACCTAAAAGAAAGTTTCCAGTTCTGCACTGACTCCGACAGCCGGCTCCGATCCAGCGTGAACCTCTCTCTTGCTTTTCCAAGCCACTCCTCTCGCATTGTTTCTAATTCCTTCTCTGTCCGAGCGGTGAGACTCTGGAACCAGCTTCCCGAGCATGTAAGGAAGTCACCCAGCATAAATTCATTTAAATCTGCGCTAAAGAAACTCTGGGGTTACAATTCTGACACTTGAGCTTTACTTAGTTATATGTAGGTATATTTTATATTTAAAATGAATTATTATGTATCCATATATATATATATATTGTTCAGTTATACTATATATTTAATAGATATTTGTATGTAGTTTTTATGTAGGTATGTATGGAATAGCATAGTAATTAATATACTTATTTTTCTTTTATTATTATTATTATTAAGTTAGGTACGTATTTATAGTCTCTTTCTATTAGTCTTATAAATTTATCTTATTTTCTTTCATGTTTTGCTCTGTTTGCACGCTTGCATCCTGCATCATTATACTTGCTCCTTTAGTCACTCTAAGGTTGACTGGTAGAGATCTCACCTAGGGATAAGTCCGCCTTTGCTTGTAATCTTTCAGACAATAGCCACTTTGTAATAAAGAATAAGCAATAAAGATTTTACAACAACAACAAGTTTACAGAAGTCAAGTCAAGTCAAGTTGGGTATCCTCAATAAGGTTAAGCGGTATTTCTCTCCTGGACAGTTGCTAGTTTTGTACAAAGCACAAGTCCGATCTTGCATGGAGAATTGCTGCCACCTTTGGGATGGCTCAGCCAAATATCAACTAGCCGCTCTAGACTCGATCGATCGCAGAGCCAAGACGCTTGTTGGTGATGAGATGCTAGTGAAAACCAAGTTTCACAGCCTAGCCCACCGGCGCAAAATTGCATGTCTGTCGGTCTTTTACAGATTGTGCTTCGGAGAGTGTGCCCAAGAGCTCCATGAGCTTATTCCGCCATCCCCCTTCTACCATCGGGAATCCAGACGCACCGCAGGATATCACCCATATCTGGTTGATATTCCACACATTCGCACAAAGCGCTTTGAAACATCCTTTATAATGCGCACAGCTAAGGAGTGGAATTCTCTGCCTGCGTCTGTGTTCCCGAGCTCTTATAACCCGAATCTATTTAAGTCGCGAGTGAATAGGCTTCTTCTAGGCAAGCTCGTTCCATCGTCGACCTCATCTCTGTCCTCAAGGCTAGATCGAGGTCAAGAGTAAGCCCATACATAGTAAAAAAGAAAAAAAAGTCACACTCCTTTGATCTTGGAAAAAGCCGCCTTTTTATATACCTAAACATAGTGTTTCAATGCTAAATTGCACCTTAACTTCACGCGTCAGGGCCCTGTTTGCAATGCAGCTTGATATACCGAGTCGACGCTGTCGATTGTCAGGGTTGACTTCAGTGTCGGCTACAATTGCTGTAATATCAATTTTATTTCATTTATTCGTCAAACTAAAATTAATTAAATGTTGCTGGACTTGTACAGTCAAAAGCACGCCAAGCTTGACACTATATCAACAAATAATCTCATATTTTCTGAGTGCCGACTTATCTAAGTAAGTATGTTGTATAAACGATACCTAATAATAAAAACACTTATTACAATCAGTTGATATCTTAAAAAAGATAAAATTTTACTTTTTCTTATGCATCCAATACACAAAACTTACTTCTGTTCCTCATTATAATTATCTAAAAACATCCTAGACTTGGAACTAAAATAAATAATAATTGTTTCATGGATGTACGTTGACACAAAGTGCGCAAAACGTATCGAACATGTCAACACCAAAAACGTGATAGCCCGAAAAACATTGCGCCCGTAGGGCGCGCCGCGCGGTAGGTACTTAATTCATGCCTAGACGCGGAGTGAGACAGGCCTGATAGCACGTAAAGCATCGCCGTCAGCATTATTGATGTAAAAACTTGTTTTCTGAAGCCAGATTGATAACTATCAAAACTTACAGTATTTTCCCCAGCCGCTCTTTCATCTGTCTTCATCTCTGAGAACTGAAGGTCATTGGGAGCATCTCTCAAAGAGATCACACGTAAAGTGTCACCGTCCGCATTGTTGATGGAAAGAGACTTGTCTTCTGACGCTAGAACTAATATACTGTCCTTGTTCCATGCTGCACTTGTGATTTTTTTTGTATGCTTGCCTATTATTGGTATTCTCCTGTAAAATAAAAATGATAAGGCTAGTCTATAATCAATTTAATCTACTAACAGTCTGAGCTTATACAGGTTGTTAGGAAAAGCACCGATTTGCTTTAAACCACTTGTTCTATAACAAGAATAAAGAACAATAAGCATATTTAAAAAATAAAAAAATACCAGACAAAAAACTAATATTAAAATTGAAATGTTTCAACCCTAACCAGACTCAAGACCAGAGGCACTACCACCGAACTTAATCGTTATCGAATCTCACTTTTCTTCTTGTATAGGAGAAAACCGGCCAAGTGCGAGTCGAACTCGCGCACCGAGGGTTCCGTACCACCACATAATCATAATTGTATTAGTTGAAATTTCAGTAAGTTAATGTGCTAGATCTATTGAGTCCTTGGTCCGCTTGACCAAATTTTATTATTTGTTGTTATTTTATAGCTTATGCACTATAAACATACCAATTTTCAAGTATGTAAGTGTTCCCGTTTTTAAAATAGAACTAAAACAAAAATCGCCTCTGCGACCATTCAACTTGACCCCTCTCTTATATGAATGTTCTTGAAACGGGAGCTCACCTCAATTGGTTACCATTAGTTGTGAGAAAAGTTGTAATATTTATGTAATATTTATGTATGTAATATGTTCAATCGATGGCGTCAGAGTCAATAACATTAGCTACGCGGACGATATGGTGCTGTTGGCCCCGTCGATTAGCGCGCTTAGGGAGCTGTTGCACGAGTGTGAAACTTACGCGAAAAGTCATGGGTTGAAATACAATACCAAGAAAAGTGAGCTCCTGGTTTTCACTGCGGGCAACAGCTCTCCTAAGGAAGTGCCCCCCGTCAAACTATACGGGACCCCCTTGACGTGAGTCAAGCAATTTAAATACCTGGGTCATGTTGTTACGGAAGATCTGAAAGATGACCAAGATATAGAGCGGGAACGTAGAGCTTTGGCGGTCAAAAGCAATATGCTTGCCCGAAGGTTTGCTCGCTGCTCAAATGAAGTCAAGATCACTCTCTTTAAGGCATTCTGCCAATCCTTTTATACGAGCAGCCTTTGGGTGAAATATACGCAGAAGACCTACAACGCTTTACGCGTCCAATATAATAACGCCTTCAGGATGCTATTGGGGCTGCCGTGGCGCTGTAGCGCCTCCGGCATGTTTGCTGAGGCGCGCACTGACGGCTTTCACGCGATTATTCGCAAAAAAGTGGCCTCCTTTATGAACAGAGTAGGCGGCAGCCCTAATATACCATCCTGAGGGCAGTGGGGGGTAGGTGCGGGTGTCCTATAGCCCACCACTGGACGATGTTGCTAATAAAATAGGTTTTAACTCTGTGTGACACTGTGTATTAATTTACACTACACTACTTTTATGACATTTTATAATATTATTTGTAATTATTAATGAATTAGTTATGGAACAATTAGTTCTGAAATAAATTATTCATTCATTCATTCATTTAATGATTTCAGACTTTTCCCTTTATTTGTACTGTGAAACCTAGCTTACTGCCAAATTTCATAATTTTAGATCAACAGGAAGTACCTACCCTATAGGTTTTGCTTTAGTGCATAATTAATGTATGGAGATGAGGACATAAAATGCCATATCTTTTGATTGCATCGTTGTAAAAAATTTAAATTTTCAGATCTTGTGTGGTTCATGGACCCTAATCACGGTCCTAATATATGTTATTAATTTCAACCTGATACCTCTACGCGTTCGTGAGATAAAGGGTCTTGACAGACAGACGGACAACAAAGTGACCCTATAAGGATTCCGTTTTTTTCTTTTGAGGTACGGAACCCTAAAAAAGGGAGAATCGATAACGATTGAGTTCGGCGGTAGGGCCTCAGATCGCACCGATAAGCTGATTTGCATACTCGTTACGAACAGACAATTGATAAATTCACTAAAGATTCAGGTGTTTTGCAACGAACATTATAACCTCAAATTAAAACCTTAGTTATTTCTGGCTTTTTGTATTGTTTACAAAACACCTGACTCTTTCGTGAACTCTACTATACATGTTCGCACAAAGCGTTTTGCTGCATTTTTCATAATGTGTAGGTACATCCGTGTACTAGTTATGACAGCATTTTTTAACTAATAAATTTTCATGTAATTCGAAGGAAAATCGAATTTCATGATCCCCCAAAATAAAAAGAAAACTATATAAAAAAAGATTTTTTTTTTAAATATGTTTTTTACAATCTATTAGTGATGTAGAATCACCCCCTGTAAGAATCATTATAAGTAAGTACTTTCTTTTAACACCCTGTATTTTCCATGATAAATTTTTTGAAACAACACACAGGTTTTTCTGAAGATTTTAGGTGTGTACAATGTTTCAGATTTGTTGCCAAGGTATCTAAAGATCTGACTAATCAGATTCGTAGTTTTATTCGATTTGGGTAAGTTACTGATGATTACTTTAAGCTCATCGTTGTATGAAAATGTTCAGCGGAAAAGAAAGAAAGAAGAAGGTAATGACCCATTTTCTTTGCTCTTCAGAGTATTCTTAGTGGAATAGGATTAAAGTTCTATACTATAACAATAGACTATTTAATTTATACTGTTTAAAAATATAAACTTATTTTGCAAGATTGAAGACTATCCAAATATTAGAATAAAGTAGAGTAATGATTTTTATTTATCTAAGACTTACTTCGAAGTATGATGATGATACAATGCCAAATTCCCTTTCTGAGTCCCAACAGCCAGTAAGGGTTCCCCGTAAGCCCAGGCGAGGCAAGATGGAGGTTCTCTGAGACCAGTATCTATGTTCAACTTCTTTTGAGCATGACACTCCCATATAAGGACTGAGTTGCTATTTGGAGTGATTATTGCTAAGTAATCACCATCATTATCCCATTCCATGCCAGCGCAGAGACTGAAATAATAAAATTACATGCATAAGTCAGTTGAATAAACTTAATGTTTTGGCTTTTCTAATTAGTTCCCCTCGCCACCAGCCTGTTTGAGTTTATTATAAATCATACAATACAATACTCTTTTATAGCACACAGATAACAAACAGTACAAAAAACATATGTGGACATAAAATTGGAGCACAATAATGCTAAAAAGCAATTTCTTCCAGGCAACCTTCGGGTGCATGGAAAAATAAAGTTACAATAATGTGGTGGCAGTGCACAAAGATGAACCAAGTGAATACATACTTCAGAATATAGGGTTATTTTTGGACCCCTAGTCAAATTTTAGTATGTTGCTCAGAACATGAAGCTGAACAACTTTCCCAAAGAAACATGAGTCGAAAAACAAGAAAAAATTTTGGTTGTCCCATACAAATTTCATTGTTGCTGGTGCAAGGTTTGTATATGGGAGACCCAAAAACAAAATTCGCCTTTCGACCCATGTTTCTTTAGGAAAGTTGTTCAGATTTATGTTCTGAGTCACATACAAAAATTTGGCTAGGAGTCCAAAAATAATCCTGTATAGCTTTTCTTTTTACCTATGACAACAGGAGGGAGTGATGCATAAGACATAGGAGTGATGTGACAGAGAGCATGCAGTGTTCCATCTTGCGGTCAAGCCATATTTTACGAACTGAGATAATATGTCTATGTACGATATTTTTACTGGCTACTTTTATACTGTTATTAAAAAAAAGAGCTCTTACCCCTGAAGTTTGATTCTTTCCTGTAGTTGTCCTGAACGATCATGGATACAAACTGTGGCATCAGTCCCTGTAGTGGCAAGTAGGGAATGTGACTCGCCCTTCTGCCATAGGAAATACAGCTCTCCAAGCCCATGGGGCTGTTCTAGAGTATACAATAACTGGAATAAGGCGAAAAATAAAAACAGTTTATTTGAGAGTAAAAACGCATCAATAAAGAAATAGGTTTACCTTAGGGGTTGTCATTCTTTATATTTCCAAGTTTATTAGGAGAACATTTTATTAATAACCCAGTCAAAAACCTCTGAAAACACTGACAAACACACGTTCCGAACAAAACGTTTTGTTTACTTGCGCACTCGTTTGTTGCTTAGCAACAGGAGTATCGTTTCGTTTGAAGCAGTAAAAAAAGTGGGTAAGGTCAGCAGCAGCCACATCTTGGAAGTCAAGTAGACAATTTTGCCAAAAATTATGTAAAAATAGGATAACATAAATAAAAAAGATCCATATGATACAAGTAAAAGTAGTAGAAAGGGAAGTAAAACCAATTAATTTGCAATAAAAAAAAATCTCTTTTCCAAGACCATTACTTACATAGTAGAATTACGCCCTCATATTGTACCGGTAGTGTATCCGAACATCAGTGAATTGTCAAAACTTTGTTTACCAATGCCGTAATAAATTGAAAAAAAAAAAAAAAAAAAAAAAACTTTGACATTTGACAGCCTGTTTTTCTGTGCACATCAATTCCACCAAGGATATTGGTCTATCTGTGCGTTCCAATATGCACTAACAGACTGCTTTAGAGCACTGTGAGCGCGCTTAAGTCGGTCCAAATTGACCTAAAGCGTGCTCTAAAGCACTCGCTCTTTCACCGCCTTACGTCATTGATGACGTCATCGTTTCTGCTATCAGTGCTTTAGTCAAATAGGTGGAGCAGTGAAAGCGCTAATGTCAAAATCGATTTGACACATATAAAATCCCACACGTTTGCAGCCAGCTGATGTTTCTCAAGTTTTGATTTTAATGAGTTTGTCTCTAATGGAAATGAGAGTGGATTTGGCGCACATTTTTCAGGGATTAGCTTAGGCTTTGTTAAAGAAAATAAAAACAAAACTGACATTTTGACAGATGAACACGTGAGCGCGCTTAAATCCATTCCAAATTGACTAGAGCCATTAAAGCAGTGATAGCTTTGTGAGCGTGCTAAATCAATTTGGACCGTCCGTGAGTACTGTATACGCTTTTAGCAGCGTTTGTACAATTTGGAACACAGCGTATACAAACTCCTATATTGCATCTCTGTCTTGTAATGTTGTTATTGTAACTTGCACATTTCTATTCGTTTCTAAAATTGGTAAATAACTTAAATTATTGAAGTGAATATTGGATATTTTGTGAGATTTTATATTAAGTACAGTTTGTTGAACGTGTCAAAACCCATTACCAGCCATTAAAATGAGCCGTAATGTTAAAACAATGTTATTGAACAAGGTGGGTTATGTTCTGTTTTATTCCTTAAATTTTAGATTTTATGTACTTATTTTTTAACTTAGACCATTTGATTCAACTTTACAGGTGATTCCTCATCATGCAGGTACAGAATCTATAATGCGTAATCTTACAAATGTTCACATCTCATACAAACACAATGAGAAAAACTTTGTTCTAAACTTGTCAAGTAATTTGAGTAACAACCTAAACAATGAAAATGCAGGTCCAGAAACTCCAATGACAAAGAATCCTCAAAATATCCAAGTCAATGTTGATAGACAATCATTTATTGAAAATGTTATTTCATACATAATATCAAAAAATGATCACAAATTGAATACCAAACCAAAGAAAATTGTTATAGATTTCAGCTCACCTAATATTGCAAAACCATTCCATGTTGGACATTTAAGATCTACAATAATTGGCAATTTTATTGCAAATATAAATAAACATTTCGAAAATAATGTCACAAAAATAAATTACTTGGGAGATTGGGGCACACAATTTGGACTATTACAATATGGTTTGCAAGCAAAAAATATAGATTTAACTGCATTGAAAAATAATCCAATCAAGACATTATATGAGACCTATGTATATGCTAATAAGTTATCTTTATCAGATGAAACAGTTCAAGAGCAAGCCAGAAAATATTTTTCAGAAATAGAACAAGGAAGAACTTCATTAGATAATTGGAAGAAAATTCGAGAAGTTACTATTGCAGAGTTAGAAAATGTCTACAGAAGGCTAGGGATACAATTTGATGAATACCATTGGGAATCAGATTATAATGGTAAAAATATTAAGGATATCATGGATTTATTAGAAGCGCATGGGGCAATACGAAGAGACATTTCGGGAAAGAAAATTGCCAAAGTTAATGACAGAGATGTGACAGTCTTAAAAAGTGATAACTCTACTTTATACCTATCAAGAGACGTAGCAGCATTACTTGATAGATATAAGAAGTACAGCTTTGACAAAATGCTGTATGTAGTTGACAATGCTCAAACAGATCATTTTGCAGCAGTGTTTAGTATTGTCAGTCAGATAAACAAAGAATGTACTCAAGGTTGCCAGCATATAAAATTTGGAAGAATCAAAGGCATGAGCACAAGAAGTGGTAATGTTGTATTTCTAAACAACATACTTGATGAAGCAAAGCACAAGATGCATGAAAAGCAAATGCAATCAAAAAGTAATAATTTCAGATTTATTGTTAGTTCTAACACAAAAATTGTTAACAATTTCTCTTATAGTTTATAAATTTTACAGATACTAGAAAGTCGGCAACAAATGAAGAAACATGTGACATCCTAGGCACAACAGCCGTCATTATTAATGACCTCAAACAGCGAAGGCAAAAAGACTACTCATTCAGCTGGGAAAGAGCTTTACAAAGTGAAGGGGATAGTGGTATCAAACTACAGTATCTTCACTGCCGTCTGTGGAGCTTAGAGAAGACCTCTGGAGTGACTGTACCTGAAGTCTGTGAGCCTGGTTACATCCCTGAAGAAATTGTAGGAGAAGTCATTGCTGAATTAGCTAGATTTGAAGACATTCTGCAGAGATCTTTGGTAGAAAATGAAGCATGCATCATAGTTAACTATTTATTCAAACTGGCACGACATGTAAATAGAATGTTCAATGAATTAAAGGTAAAAGATGCCAGCCCAGATGTTGCAGCACAAAGACTCTTAGTATTTTATGCTGCTAGAAAGGTCCTTAAAACCAGCTTAGAAATATTAGGGGTAAAGCCTTTGTATGAAATGTAAATTAAAATGGTACAAAAAAATGTGTGTTTTCCTAAGTATTGCTGAGTTCGTCTTCATCAGAAGGGATTCCATTGATCATTTACAGATGGCGTTACTTCATCGATCTTGTAATTTTCAAAGGAGATGTTTCATATTACTATGGGACCCGGACCATGTCTCTGTACAGGTCTCATTTGACTCAAATAAATTACTAGAACGTCTTTATGTTATGATTTATGTTTCATTTGTCGAATATTACCTACTTGTAATAATATCCTGAATTTTTTATTTGCTGCGCTGGCAATACGACCACTGAAACATGGTTAATGCAGCGCCATGCGCTATACCGGCATGACCGTATTCTTACCCGACTGCAGCGAAGCCTAAAAGGAGGGTTATGTGTTTGACCTGTATGTATGTACCTATGTCCCGTCGTAAATATTACACAGCTCAACCAATTTTGATTAATTGTACCGGTGTCTTAATATCGCAAGTGACACTGGGTATATTCAGAAAAAAGGAAAACAAGCTCTAGGATCTTATTAAACTTGAATTTTATAAGATATTGCAGCCGAGGACGCTAATAAAATTATAGGTTACCTACCTACCTGTGAACCACCCTGAAAAACATTTGGGATCTTTTCAAGGCAAGAGTGAACAGGCATATTCTAGGTAGGCATGCTACATCTTCGACTCCATCGTCACTTACCATCAGGTGAGATAGGAGTCAAATGCTTAGGTACCTATCCGACATAAAAAATAATAAAAAAAAACACCGAATGCGTATTTTTGTCCCTGCCTGCAATATCTGATATAATTCAAGTTTACAAAGATCCTAGAGCTTGTTTTCTGTTACGCAGTCGGGTTTTTGTTTTTTGATATTTTTTATATTTGATATACAAAAATTATCTTTAACAGTCAAACAAAGAGAGGAAACTACTCTATTTTCAAGGAACGTAATACCACCATTCTTGTTATTTATTCTCACAGTTGTAAAATTCTAATCCTTGTTATTATTTGTGCGATTGCGATTTTGTCTGTATCATTGATACGGCCGCAAGTTTTATGCAAATCGTCTATGTATTTAGGTACAGTCGATAGAACGTGGAGCTTCCATCCAAAGACGATATAACCATTCTTCCATCCACGTCCGCTCCAGCGATCCAGAGAGGTTCAAATCCCTTTGGTCCGCTCATCCTCAATAATCCTCCTCCTTACCTCCCTCTACTCTACCCCTCCTCCCACCCCTTATCCTCCCTCCACCCTCACCCTGACTCATCCAAAGCTCGATGTAGTACCAGTTATTGCCGCCAGAAGGCCTATAATCCACTTTGCACGAAATGAAAGCATAGACGTATCCACGGCAAAATTCATTCAAATCGTAGTGTATTATTTTCTCGGAACAATAACCCTTTCTATGATTCAAATATTTTTGTTTTTATTTTTTTAACTTTAGGCTGCAGAAACGTAATGCTGTAGCACACAGTAAAAATCGGGCATAAAAATTAAAGATAGTCTATGTTATTCTAAAGACAATAGAGTTACCACGTCATATTGATGGCGACCCCGCCTTATTTGGCGGAAAAATTTAAATTGTCAAAGTTTTATTCCACTTTCGCCACACCTAAACATATTTTATGACTTTTATCTATTACAAAAAGTAAAAAATTCATTCAAAAGTTCTTTTCAATTTATTTTTATAGTAATCCATACAGAAATTTTGCGTAAAATACGATAACATGAATACGATATCTTCGGTATTCTTCGTAAATGTTCGGATGCGAACGCGTTGACGTCAGTAAAATCGGACCGATCCTGCGTCAAATCGCTACTTCCGGCAGTCACGTGGTATGCGCGGACCAATCAGAACGCGTCTTGTCTTTGTAGGCCGACATTTTCTGACAAGCGTAGAAAAAGTTTTCATCAACAGCCGCCATTTTGCGCTGGAGACACTAAGAAGAATTTCGGAATTTGTCGTGTAAATTTTCTGTTTTTTCTTACATCATTTTATCATAAACTGTACCATTCCGTGTATTTTAAAGTGTTAAGTGAAATCGTGTTGTTCGATCGGTAAAATAAGTTCCATAAAGTCGCGAAATCTGGTGATATTGTTTTCATTTATTGTGCTAGTTCCGTCGGAAGATGGTGAGAGGGTCTGTGTAGCTCTTCGTTCGATTCGGAGCTTTGTAATGGCGAATACTTGAGTGAGAAATTCTAATATGTGCCTTCAACGGTGTGAAGGACATCGAACGATCGGGATGTGGGTGAATTTCGTTATGATGGATGACAAATCGCAGTAAAATGTTATTTCTTGAAGATATAAGACATAAAAGTGTTATTTGAATCGGCGGGCCGAAATATTCACGACGGCTTGTACGTTTAGTAAACAGAGCCATGGCCGATCATCATGTGGACGAGCCGCCCAACAAGCGGGCAAAAATGATCAGGGACCCTTTCCAGGGTCCCTCGGACTCCGCAGGTGAGTATTTTGGCGATTTACACAAGTTTGGCCCGCTCCTCCTTCAATATCTTGGTACAAATTTTGACATTTTGTCTTCGCTCTTGTTAGCGCCTTGCAAGATTTGCGTCGTATTTATTGTGGTAGTACAGAATATGAGGAAAATAATTACTTCGCAATGAATCCTACAGTATTTTTTATTCAAGACGGAAGGATTTCGTTGGTCAGTTTCACTACTTTGGCTAAAGTTGTATGTCGTATTTTAGAATCAACCCCTATCTTAGAAGTAATAAAATTTGAGTTAAGAACATACTTTTAAATTATTTCTTTAATTTCACAATTTGTCCAGGGAATTGGACAAAATCATTGTTTATATACAACCCAAAATGCTTTTGGGTTTTTGGGTCAAGCTCATCATACACATGTTTTCTGTGTATTTACAGGTTGAGTTCAAGTAATAGTAAAATTTTGGAGCTCTGGATAAATATTGTAAGGTTACAATTCATGAAATTGTGCCAGCAAATGTTTTTTATTCAGAAATATTGCTAAACTTGTTAGGTACATTATGTGACCTACATTTTTTATATTATAATATCCCTCTGTTAGCTTCATAATATTGATTATTTTTTCCAAAAATTCTGACTTTGAAGACTATAAACAAATCTGTTCATTGAAAGCATTGTTTTATAACCTCTTAGTGCATGCTTGAGACTTGCAATTCACAGATAAACGTTTCAATGCCAAGTCACAGTATTGCACAAAGTTATGTACTAATTTTGAGACTGATTGACTTTTATATTTTTTATATAGCTACAATTTACATATTTTATAGTAATTTCTGTATTAATCCAATTGCATGTTATTAACTGTTTACTTGAACTACTTGTTGCTATTCTTTAAATTGGTTTTCATGTTTTTGTAAGCATTGTAGTTTTTTAAATACATTCACATACCTCATCTATTTAGTTTAGCTAGTAATATTTCCTGAGGATGATTGTTGACACAATCTTTTTTATATTTAATGTAAATGGTGTTGTGTTCCAACTTTTTTTACACTTTGAACATCCCACACAAGGTTTATCGCATCAGATCCCATACTAGGCTATGCCTGTGGGTATCAGAGACAAACATAAATGGATAAGTAACATCAAGATACTAAACAACCACCTATGCTTACTAGATGTGAGCAGTGATCAAGCAACCTACAGCTTGGAAGGTTGGGTCACTTCCAACCCAACGGCCAGTCTATTTGAATTCATATTGAAATTATTGAGTTTTGGTAATATTTTTTGTATAACCTGTAAAAAAATTAGACTATCTGATACAAGTTATTTATTTAACATTAATTTTAAGGCAATAATTTTTTGGCAGTCCTTTTAGATGGACTAAACCTAAAAAATTTTAAATTATTTCTAATTCATTTTTCAATCTGCTTGATTCCATTCATCATGATTTTATTGCTTTGTCTTGTGGTGCAGATGAGTCAAATCAATTAGAGATTGAATTAATTTGTGATAATTCACATATGTAACAGATCCTGTTATTTTTTGGCTGTGTATTATATGGGATATAAAAAAAATTAATGAACACTACTCTAGCCCATTACTTACTTAGACCATGAAACTGAACAACTTTCTCTAAGAAATGGGTCAAATTATGAAAAATAAACCTCCCATACAAAATGTGCAATCAGCGTGTGCACTTTCTGTGAGAAGTTATTTTTTTTTTCATATTTCAACCTACATTCTTTTGGATAACTTGTTCATTTTCACAGTCTGAGTAATACTCTGAAATAATGCTTACAAATTTTTGACATCTTGTGTTGTCAGAGCCGTGATGTTATAATTTCACAGCTCACGCGTAGACCTTAACGATGCCACCGATAATGCTGTTTGTGTGGCGGAGTTTTGGTCCAATACAATATAAATCACACCAGACTCGACTCAAAAGAAGAAAATTCTAACATAACCTAACATAGTATATACAAAGAATTATAAAAATAGGTTCCTTGAAATAACAATAACACTAGCTAAATTGTAGGAAACACAATACAATACAATTGACTGTAAAATAACGATATCATGGCTCTGATAATATACCGGTGACATATATACATATAAGTTTGCATGAAGGAAAGAAAAAAAAACAGTAAGGAAGAAGCGGCTCAATAATTTGTGAAATTTTTTCCTATATAATGTCAAAAAATATTTTGTTTGAATTGTGAGTATCGACAAGTGTGAAAATTTTTATTGTGGTATTTTGGACCCCTTTTGGCAAAATTATTGCATGTTACTCAGGGTGAATCTAATCAACTTCCAAATTGATACAACGGTTAAAAAATTAGTAAACCTTTTAACTTCATACATGATCCAATGTTAGAAGAGATTCAAAATTTTCAATTTTTTTTTAACTATATTTCTTTGGAAAAGTGGTTTAGATTTATGTTTTTACTAAAATGGGGGTCCTAAAATTATCCTAGTTATAAATTCCATTGACAAATTAACAGAGAATGTTGCAATGCATAATCATTGCAAATGATAATTTTGAACCTATAACTGGTCCATACGTCAAGGTGAAACCTAAAATATTTATAGTCTAAGCAATTTGTTTAAAAAAAGAAATGTATCCGCAAACAACTTAAGCAATAATTGCATAGTAGTTGGTAACTGTTACAAATTAGGCCCATGGCAGCTTAATTTTTTTTTTAATTAAGCTTGATTCTATTTCCATATCAGTTGTATGTTGTGAAGGTGTGCAGCCAAAAATAAATGTCAGGTTGAGCAAAAATTTCAAATGCAAGCAAAAAAGATGGCAAATGAGCCAGCTTAAAAATTACATTTAACTGCATATATTATTATAAGCTATGGGCCATTACAAACCTATAATGCAAGGTGGGCCGATAAATATCTCTAGGAGTATTATCTAAAAATTATTAAAAATAATAATTAAAATTTCAATGAATCACATATAGTATATAATTTTTCATAGCTATCATGCGTGTAATATTAATCATGTTGAAAAAAAGGATTACGCTCTTCAACTTGCATGTAAAATCAAATTCTTGCCTGTTCAAAGACATTGTTTATGTAGTTAGCAAAAATTTCTTCTGGAAAATGGGTTTTCTGCTTTTTACTATATATATACTATGCCAGCAGCACAGTCTCTGTTAATTTGGTAGATCAGAGTAAATTATTAACATCAATATTTTTAAAAGACTGGCCTTTGCTGAGAGGCACTGTTCGAGGCATAGAGCAGGGAATAAATATATCGTCGCTGTGAAAGGCGTGACGCGCGGCAATATTCTTCGCACTGTGGTTAGAGTGTATAAGATTTATACAAGCCTGTTGGTGTGGTTGGTAGTGAGCCTGCCTCTCACGCCGTGGGCCGCGGGTTCTATCTCCGTCCAGGGCAAACATTTGTGTGATGAACACAAGTATTTGTTCTGTGTCTGGGTGTTATTTATCTATTTATGTATGTTATTTATCAATCAGTCTCTGGTACCCTTAGTGCAGGCTTTGCCTAGTTTGGGATGACCTTGTGTGAAATGTCCCCCAATACTTAAATTTTTTAGGGTTCCGATACCAAAATGGTAAAAAAAGGAACCCTTATGGTGCGACTGTCTGTTTGTCTGTCTGTCTGTCTGTCACACCTATATATCTCGGCAACCACTTAGCTATCGACCTGAAATTCGGAATAGTTTTAGAATATAGTTGCCCAATTTAATTGCACATAAAAGAATTAAAAAAAATTATGATTATTAATGTAAAGGGGGCCAAAATAGGGGGGGCCAAATTTCAAATTGTCGCTACTAGGTCGAGTGGGTTATCAAATAAAAGGGCTTTACTTGTACATACTGAAAAATATTTTTCTATTTTTTTACGTCTCTTAGATTTCAAGTTATGATGGAAAATGACAAAAAAAATACCATTCCCCAAAAAAAATCCCCCCCTTATCTCCGAAGTTTGTTAAAGGAAAAATCTGAATTAATTACAGTTGACATATGTTTATGTAAACATTACAGCAAAAATTAAACGATCTTTCTAAGTTGCACAGTTTTTTAGAAATCTGCAAATAACCTTTACAAACAAATTTAGTTGTGCTGTCCTAAAAATGGACTTTGTTCCTTCCAAAAATACAAAAAGTATGTCGGAACCCTCGGCCCGCGAGTCCGACTCGCACTTGACCGGTTTTTTTTTTCTTTAGCCTGGACTGTCCCACTGCAGGGCAAAGACCTCCCCTTTTTCTTTCCAATTGTCACGGTCATGAGCCATGCCCTGCATGAGCTATTTATTTATGTAAATTTTATTTAATTGATGTAGTAGTGTTTAGCCTTCCTTGAAAAGTTTGTTACTGAATAAAAAACTGGTCATGTACTGACCAACATTGTAATTAGATTTATAAATTATTTCATGTGACTGACCTAGTATATTCAAAAGCTCATTCAAGAGTTGTTTACCCTACAATTTATCTTTTGTGCACATTGAAATAAAAATTAAACTAAAAAAAAATAAGATTATGCACCTTAATTTACATTCAACATTGTTACAAGATTTGCACCAATAGTTACACATTTATCTGAATTGGAACATCTGGATGTTAATTAAAAATTTTGCCTCAGCGTGTACTCCAGTATGCCAGTATGCACTAGACTTTAGCAAATGACCTTTTAAGTAATATGCAAGTTTGCAAGTTTTTATGAAATTAAATTAACATTTAATTTAATAAATATTGAGGTACAATTCACACTAAGTCATTTGACCCAAGCTAGATAAAGTAATATGCTTCTTTGGGTGCCAGAGAATGATATACATACATAAATGTTTGTCCTGACCAGGGATCGAACCCGCGGGCCACGGCATAGAAAGCAGGATCAATACCATCCACACCAATGGGACAGTCAATTATTAATATGATAAAATCTTAAAATATATAACAGTCATATTGTACTGGTTTTGCTTCCTTTTTTCTGTGGCTATGTGTACGCCAAATCTTGCAGGTTCCTGTCCAATTTGTACCTTAACTTTACAATTTGCCTTGAATTATAATTCCTGATAAAAATTTAACTTTTACAGCAGATGGGTTCTCAAACCTTGACATGTTCGACCTCGAGAAGGACCTCCCAGATGAGCTGATGGGAGGTGCTTGGGGCGAACAGCTCGGAGTGGCGGGACCCAAACCCCCCGCGCAGGGCCCCGGCCCCGGGGGACAGATGGGTCCCCAGCAGCAGCTCAATGGAGACGATCCGACAGCTGCTATGCAGAGGCAGATTAACAATCACCTTATACAGCAAGTGAGTATCTGGGACTGATGCAACTTAATTTATACTAGTGTATTCTGGGTGTACATCAGATTATCATGATAATATCCTGCTAAAAGTTAATTTCTGGATAGGGCAACCCTTACAGCAACATGTAGTATATTTTGGGAGAGATATAACACAGTCACCACGCTTGTTAGCGTTGCCGCTGGCGAAATGGACTGTAGTGTGGTGGTACGATCAGAGAAGAACGCTGTTGCCCATCCTCTGATTTAAGATCCCTTATTTGCCTTTTATCCCACAGGAAGAAATGGGGTGGTACGGTCAACCGCTTGTCGGTAGAAACTTTTTCAACTCTATTACCACGCCATAAGGTCCAAAAGTGTTTCTACTGATGTGCGGCCGTGTGTACGATACTTAGTCGGCATCAGGAATGTAACTTAATTTTCTTAGTACAGTGCAATATATAGACTCCAATATAGTCCAATAAAGACTGTACTAAGGTATGTGATCCACGAGGTTGAGCGAAAATTACTTCTCATTCTAAGTGCCTGCAGAAAGAAAAGGTGGTGCAACAAGCTTGCTGTCAGTAACGGCGGGAGCTGGCACGAACCCGGGAAGTATTGAGGGAGTGAACTGAGGGCTTTGCCCTGCAGATTGAGTGAAAAGTCATAGAAATATCTGCGAGTACAGGCTTCAGTTTCGGCGTTAAAGTACTCCTTTCTGCGACATCCGACATTGTTGATGTAACTTAAGTGTTCTACAAAGTAGAAAATCGCAAAATTTCACAACCACAGGCAGGATTCGAACCTGCGTCTTCTGCGTAAGTAGTCTGCGGTACTTACGCAGAAGACGCAGGTTCGAATCCTGCCTGTGGTTGTGAAATTTTGCGATTTTCTACTTTGTAGATTTATCCGAACACAGGAAGTGTTAAAATAAAAATCATTTTCAACTTAAGTGTTATTATTTACTTGTACCCAGACTGTTAACATATCAAATGTGTATAGTATAACTTATCTTGCTTTGAACTCTTTATACTAATAAATTATGTCGTATGCTGGTCTTTTCACAGGGCAAACAGGGCTTAGTGAGCCACAACAATCCCTTAGGATTGGGTAGTTTAGGAAGTAAGAGTCCCCTACAGTCACCTCCTAACGTGTCTGTGTCAAAGGACCTCATGGGTGGCATGCACCCACAACTAATGCCAAATACAAGTCATCCAAATCAACTACATCCGACAATGCCTATGAGTTCTATACAAGGTAAGTAAACTTGTTTTTTAAAGTATATGGTGCTAGAGAAGGGTTGCTGGAGTAACTGGGATTTTTTGTTGAATTAATATCATAATACAGTTTTTTAATAATACAGTTTAATGTGTATGGTAGTTTAGAAAAAAATAAAACATAGAACATTAACTATTCCTGGCACCATGTAACCACCCATCCTTGAAAAAAAAATAGTAAAATTAATTTACTGTCTGTTTGATTCTCACATGAACCTACACATAGTAATGGAAGCTAGTCAAACTACAATTTCTAGATTCTCGAAAGGACAAATTTACTCATTAGAGAAAAATGTTACCTATGTAGAGCATTTACTATCAGATTTGACATTTAAAATGTACAGAGTGGCAATTTGTAGAATCTGAAGTCAAAGCGAATATCATTTCTTTGTTTCAACTTGTAAGTCCAACCAATCTAAAATCCACAATTTATTCCAATAGGAGGGATGAATGTAGCAAACGTCGGCGGAAATATGATAGTGACGAATAGCAATATGGCGGGCGCGAATATGCTTGGCGGAGGAATTATCAACAACGTCAACAAACAACTACCCACACTGATGGGCAACAACCACCATGGCGCGCCGCCGCATCATCCCCACGCACAGGTAAGTTGATGGGTGACCGGTTTCGAACAGTAGAAAACCTTGGAAATAAATTTCGCCACCATCGTCTGTACTTTGTTTTTTTATTATATAAAAAAACGAGTTCCATCTTTAATAGTAGTTTAAGATAGTGGGGTTATTACAAACGAGTTGACGTTCTGTAAACCCGAGACGACGTCGAGGGTTTACCATTGGCACGAGTTTGTCATAACCACCCTTACGGCCGTGTATCTTACGACGTTTTTCAATACATTTGTGAGAAATCAAGTATAAGTATTACACTAATTGTTAAAATCAAGAAAAATCAGGCTTGTGTAAAATGTTGTCAGAAGGTTATATCACTTTATCTACTCCCGTACCGGAATATTCCGAATTCGAAACCAATGACAGATTCGAAATTGAGGTCATTGTCCGCTATCATTTTCATTTCCACACTGTTCCATACTACGAGCAGTACGGAAATGGAGTATGGATTTTCATTCCGCAACTGTTATAATACATAATTTTCAATCCGCATAGGCTAAGGCAATACTACCACAGTACTACATACAGCCTATTTTAAAGTAATTTTGTAAAAATACTTTTTACTGGGGTGACGACTGCCTACCTATATTAAAGAAAACGGAGAGTACCAGGCGTGACTAGGAGTACATAAATCGACAAGAAGCTGACAGTTGGCTCGCTTCTATATAAAGTGACATTGGCAACAAAAGAAGTGATTTGAACAAAATGGAAAGTATGTACCAGGAGAACATGATTCTACAAGAGGCTGTCAGTAACTATATACATGAAATCAATGTTAAAGCAACTCCATCCACAAGCTCTGGATCTGGAATAACTTCGGGAATAACTTTAATTAACTGTACTTACTAACTGTCTTCTTAGTTCAATAAATTGATCACTACTCTTTAAAATTTTATTTTATTTTGTCGGTCGTAGATAAAGTTTTGTATGCAACTATACGTAATTAGTAATTTTAACACTCGATCTATACTATTTTGATACTCGGCTGCGCCTCGTATCAAAAACCAGATCTCGTGTTAAAATTACTCTCATTACGCAACAGTTGCATAAATAACTATAGTAGCCTTTAATCACATATTGTTAGATTAAGACGCTTAGTCGCCTTTTAGCACCTAATGGAAGGCTAAGTCACTTAGTCGCCTCTTAATCGCCTTTTATGACACTAGGGCAGATGAAGATACTTAGTGGAAGATTAGGGCACTTAGTCGCCTTTTATCGCACAAGGACAGATTAAGACACTTAGTCGCCTTTTATCGCACAAGGACAGACACTTTGTCGCCTTTTATCACACCCGGAAAGGGTAAGTCTCTAAGTCGCCTTTTATCGCAAAACAGCACTTAACCGCCATTTATCACACAAGGGCAGGGCAGAAGTATAATAATTTTATGATCATAGTGTAAAACTCCTTGGTAGTATACTTTTTTTACTTACCGCACTAGTTCGATAAGTAATTACTTACGAGCAATGTTTACGTCCTTGTAAGTACGTTTTTCGATCAAATGTATGTATGTAGTCAAAATGCCCGGTTGTTAATGCAGGGGTTTATGTGGCCGAAAAATTGATCAGAGTCACAGTTCTGAGCAAATTCGTTCTGTGCTTTTAAATCTGCCCAGAGTTCGGTCGCCCACCTACGGAACGGAACTCGCAACACGTCCACTCGCAAGGAGTGGTCGAGCGTGAATCCCTCATTTGGTTTTATTTCAGTACGAAAAAATTTGCGAACACCTATTCCTTTTATTTTTCGCTTGGAAGCTTGCACAGTTCATTAACAAATGGAGTAATTAGCCAGTTAAGTTTATTTGATGATGTGTACAGTATAAATCTGTTCTTTTGTATTCAAAATAGACCAATTCCTATAAAAAAAATATATGGCACACAAACTTGCTTGCTGGCACAACATTAACAAAAGTAAACAAAAATGTGTACCGTGATATAATTATGGCAACTTGATCACATTTGAATTAATAGGTCTTTACCTATGAAATTGTCGAAATTTTCTTACAGATTAACGAGATCATAATTCCTATAATTCTAATGCTATTTTTTTTATTTGTTTTTATTTGAAAGTTGAATTCAAGGTTATCAATTTACGCACAAAATAAAGTTTTTATTTTTAGTTTGATATAAATTTAAAGGTTCGAAAATTGTTCGTCTTAAATGTCGTCCGATTTCATCATTAGATTTGTTATATTTTTTTACTGATAATATTTTTCGAAATTAATTTTAAGCTTCTGTTAGCTTAATGTCTTCCCAATAATGCAAAAAAAAAAAGAAAATTGGATTTATAATTCCTAAGAAAAATGCAAAAATGTTAGAACTGAAAATTGAGTTTACCTAAAATTCGCCATACAAAACGGCAATTTCATAGGTAAAGACCTATTATATTTTTTTATTATTTTTGTTTCTGATACTATTTTATAACATGTACTCAAAAAATTAAATAACTCTAAGCAAGATAGACATTTTCCTCATTTTATGATTTTTTATTGACAACAATGATTTAAAGATTCACTTTCACTAGTTATTTTTTTAAATTCATTTAAACTGGAGTACTAAAAAAAACAGAAGTCAAGTTACACAATCGTGGCATCCTGACCTGCTTACTCTGTAGTTTTAATAGGTTTGTGCATCTTTTTTTAAAAGTTTAGGATTTTTAGGTTTTAAACAGCTTACTAGTAGGTACCCAGAATATGTAGAAAACAAAATAACTGGTTTCGATCTTCAAATATAGACATTTTGAGGGAATCAATGTTTAAATAAAAAAAAAATCGTAGTCTTAATAACCGGAAAAGATACCACACCGAATTTTTTTATTCTAGGCAATTGAGTTTACCTACATCAAGCTTTTTTAATGTTCTATTAGCATTAGAGATTTAAATTTGTCTGCAAAACTTGATAAATAAATAATTTAATTGGGTATTAATCGGGACAAACTACTTAAACAATGACCTTGGCATCGCAGAGTCGATTTTTACATTAAAACTGACGTGCGCACTTTTCCCCCGTCACACAATTATTGTTCGAGTGGTTTTCCCAAAGAAATTTGACCTCATATAGAAGTAATATATAAGAAATAATTCGTCACAAGTAGGGATGTGGGCATGCTTTCATCTATCGATAGTCGATAAGTTACACAAGGACAAATCGATGTCGAAACTTTGACCAAAAAGTTGAAGTACTAAACTTTAATAAAAGGCAAATCTGTTAAAAGCAGTGATTAAATTCATTAAAAAAAAATACTTTTTGCATTTTTTACTACGAGTGATTTCTTACGTAGGTGTTTTAATATTAAAGATACCAAATTTCTTACTTACTTACTTACTAAAAGTAATGGACGGTAGCGGTGGAGGCAAGAGGGGTAGGAGGTGTAAAGGTACTTTTTTTTATTTTCATGAATATCTCTAGCTTACATACAAATTATGTAGGATTTTAAAACAAACTTTTATCCCTCAATTCAATCCATTTGGGATGGTTTTGCAAAAATGCTGAAATACGGGTTTGTGTTTTTCTTCTAAGTAGCTCAAATAAATTTTCAAGCGAAATTTCGTGTATCTTATCTTGCCTTATAACGTGGAGCTGAGTTCCTTATTGGACCTTAGAGCACAAGGAACCTGTAGTCTTCTGGTTTCGGATAAGCTTGACCCAGAATCTTCATACGCTTGTGAGCCAAAGCGTTGCATGAGCACAAGAATTGCTTGTCAGTATTGTTTGTAGCGAAAAACTTTCAAACCTTTTTTGTAGAGAATTTTATGTAGATTAATTTAGTATTTTTATTAATTTTCTTACAATTTGTTGATTCAGGATGATTCATGCTGATTGAGACATTTCAATTTGGCGAAGACACACAAAGTTATATTTGTTTGACAGTGTCCCCATCGGGAATCGAACCCAGAATGAAAACAAAACGCGTTGAATGTTGTAAAATATAATAAATGGTACAGCAGCACTGCACTTACTTTCTCGCGATATGCAATTAGAACTGTCAACCGCGAACTTAAATTTGTAATACCATACCTACACATAGTATGGAATTACAAACGTTTATTAAGGTTTTTCTGAAAAATGTTCTACCACATGAATTCGGAACTCGAATTGTAAAATATTAAAACAAACCAACCGTAAACGATTTCGAACAAATCACATGTTCAAATTTTGGTAGTACTGGAACACCTTTTATATGAATTTTCACAAGATTTTTAAATTTCAAAACTCTGTTTCTTATGAATAGTTGTTCAGTTTTGTCGACTGTAAAGCTCTTTCAGTTTTTGGTACATCCTGTGTACTAAATTTTCACAAAATCCAATCAAATTGAATATCCATTCAGGTAGATAACCAAAACAAAATTAAAATTATAGAAAATAATACAAACTTAATGTAGTCAATTAGGGTCAATGTAGGTACCACTAGTTGACCATTTAAGCGGTTTTATGACGAAATTCATAAAAAAACTAAATTATTAGTTCTACTTTCAGAGTCACTTCTAAAAGTTCGACTATTAATTAGTTAGGCTTGTGATATAATAAGTGTTAAGGACTTTACAAAATATGCTCTTAAAGTTTTTTTTTTCAAATGTTACATTGCATGACCACTTCGAATAAACATACTAAAGTACTAGCTAGACAAACCCATAACTTTATTGTAAGACGCCAACAGTTAAATTCTATATAAAATCGCGGTATTTTTAAATTTTCTTACTTTCAGTTCAAATTTAAGTTTTGGTCAGCTATTGGTGCTTGGTCATCTAGTGGTGCACTGACCCTATGAGTAAATCACAAGTTTACGTTTTGGTAGTACAGGAACACCCCTTATATGGAATCAGACAGACAAACTGATGATGGCGCAAGATACCTTGCATAGAGATGCTTAGTCAAGCAAAGTTTCATAAAAATAATTTGAACCGTTTTTAAAAAAAATTCAATTCTTCATTTTTGTTGAATGACAGCTACCCTCAAAATGAGAGCCAGCAAAAAACCATTCGGAAATAAAAGTCTTAAATTAAAAATATGGTGTTAATAGGACCATTCGTTTAGCCGCTAGGCCAAAGCGTGACGGACAGACCGACCGACCGACCGACGACGGACGGACATTTTTAGGGGACTTGCTTATTTTGGTATATAAGTGATATAGAGCACATTTTTGAGAAAATTTGTGCAACTTTTTTCACCATTACAATACCTTTCTCGCTCCGCTCGAAAGTAAAAGCACCACTATCGATAGAAAATACATCACTCATGACCTTCAACATGATCTCACAAAAAACGATAAATTACAATAAAATACGTTACAATTTCCATATTTCTGACTGTAAGAATGATAAGTTGACATTTTTTAAGCAATATTTGTGATAATAATCCACAAACATGAAAAATACTGAATAAAACTTACAGATGAAGACATAAAATTTCTTTGCAGTTTTCGTTTTGTTGTTTTGAAGATGTACAGCCATCAACTACACACGTTATTATTAAAAAGAACAATCACTAATATGGAGAGCAACTTACGAATAAATTCACGATATTTTTATCGTGTTCACTACATGTTTTTTATAATTTACACAATGTTTACAACATATAATTTAGGAAATATTTTCAACCGTTAAAATCTTAACAAGTTACAATAATCCTATAAACTTTGTAAATGCAATGAACGCGTCGTTCATCTAATTTGGTAGGATGTGATCACTGACGACTTGACATGGCATGAGACATGCTAGCAGTTGTCATCCCATACTGAAAAAAAATAGCATGGTTTCTTCTCCGAGCGAAGCAAGGAGGTTTTTGTTCTGAGGGTTTTCCCAACAATATACTTAATCTGTAATTAAAATAGACCGCACAAATTTATTCTAACACTCGTACTCGAAATACAGAAAGTAAAAAAATGTGAGCACTATTTTGGCCTGTCACTTATACCATGAAACTGAACAACTTTCTCAATGGAAAATACGTTGAAATACGAAAGGAAAAATTTTACTTCCATATAAAATGCGCAATCAGCAGGTGTAGTCTCTATGGGAAGTTAAATTATTTCGTATTTCTACCTACGATCCTTGGGAAAAAATGTTCAGTTTCGTTTACGTTATGCAGCAGAGGTACGATATTTGTTGGCTTGCAACACGCAGGCGATATAGCTCAAGCTTACCGAGCGTCCATACAACGTGAATATGCATTGGTTTCACTCCCGAAGACCAGTGATTCTTAAAACAATATGTAAATTTTTTTGGGTATTTTGAAGACAAATTTTATTTACTCAGTATCTTGCCCTGATTTGCAGGTATATGTTTCTTCCATTCAAGTGAGAGAATCACCAAGACCAGAACATGATTAGTGAAAATTGACTCGACAAAATAAAAATCCAAAGTTGTCTCTTCAATTTTCATTTATTCCTCTTTTTGTGGAATCTGAGGTGTTTTAAGTAGTGAAATTAAGTATACAGAAAGGTATTTGTAGTTGCTAGGGTTTGCCAACCTAAAATTTTATTACTTAGTTTTTACAAAAAGTCGATATATTATCAGACGCTTACGTCATTTATTTTTGGTAACACGCACAGTAGGTATCTGTCGTAATCTAAAATGCGTTACGGATTGCGCACTTTATCCCTTTCTTTCAAACGAAAAGACTGCGCCCATTCACATATCCTCTTAATGAAAACAAAACAAGAAACTTAAGAAACAAAAATTATATTAAAAAAGAATCGACTACACATTAAAATGGTCACGTGATCTACCTATTTTGTATGGGAAGCCGGAAACATTTTTTCATCGGGAAAATTGATTTTTTTCATGAGTCACTGGGCTTTGGGAGCGAAACCAATGAAAATTCACTTTTAATGGGTGCTTTCTGATTGGCGCGATAGCGTGTGGCAAGCCAACCAATATCTTATCGCTTCACTGCTGCATCGCGTCGCGCCAGTGATAAGGCGCACTTACTGAGATGATGACAGCGGACTTATTTTCAGCCAATGCAAAACGGCCCTTTAGCGGGTCGAGTGGGCGGGGTGGGGATGCAAGCGCCGCCAATGCGGAGTACGCTGCAGCACCACCCTCGGATGCAGGCGCCGGGCGGCGGCGGGCACCCGCTCACGCCCTACCACCCGCCCTACGGACAGTCCCCCCAAGGGCCCGGCGTGCCCCCCGCGCAACGACCGCCCGGAGTACGGTTTGGTAAGATAAATTCATTGATATGAACTATACTCTGAATCGGTGCTTATAAAGTTGTATTCGACGTTCCTATAACATCGATGCCATTTTAGCGCTGTATACCTGGGTGTATACGGTATGTATGGGTGTCTCGAAATAGTGTCCATGAAACTAAAATTCAAGAGGATACTAACTACTACGCTTCAAATTAGCACACTCTAGCTGTTATTTGTTCAAAACAACAGATCAAGAGCTAGCAGTCTTCTGTCTCTCACAAATACAAGTTTTCTTTTTTAGTGCGCCATTTGAGTAGTTGGCTATAAATTGCTCATATCTGTCTCGTTACGGTGTCTCGGGAGTTTCAATAACTGTTTTCTTATACATGATTCACACATTTTTGTTAGAGAAAGATAAAATGGTTTGTTTGGTAAAGGTCCGCCCGGTGACGCGACGGGTGCGTCAGCTCCTCAAGCGGTCCCCCCGGCGCCCTCCCCGCAGACCCCCGGAACCCCCGCGGGAGGACAGTCACAACCACAGGCCGCCACGCAGCAACCAACACCCAACCCCCCCACGCAGGTAAACGACAAGTCCCAAACACACATTCAAAGATCTCTTAACATGTGTTGATTCTAGGTTATTATTAATGAATCCCTCTCAAGTGTGAGATTGATCTCAAGATCTACCTTACACGTGCATATTATCATCATCTTGAGTGCAATCTCAAACTTAAGAGGAATTTTCAAAACTACTCCAAGAGTGCACTAATTATTGCCATCAGAGAAAACACAATCGGAAGAAACATAACTTTATCTAGACCAAATACCTAACAAACTGGACAAGTTGATCAAGTTCTGTGAAGAGTTAGACTGGATAAACTGACAGCCATTTTGACCCACGCACAATGGTCCAGAATCAACGATCCACAATTGATTAAGTGCGGAAACCATAAACTTTAGACTTATATTCCAACATGTGGTTCTGGAGTGCAGAGTAACTTTAGACTAAATACCAAACAGGACAAGTTGATGAATAAAACAAGCCACAAAGCATAATACATAATAAATCTTATTAATACAATAGTGTCAAATAAATAACCCACCCCTCAACACTCCCAGTGCCAAGGTGGCGATGGCACTTGCCGCGTTACCACGCTGAATAGCCACAGACAGCTTTTTCACCAGGAATGCCCCGGAGCGAGAGTCACAGCCCTTGTCTCGCATCCTACACCTGATGTCCTGCACAAAGCACTTGGCTTCAGACCCCCAGTGTCCCATAGGAGACATCTACCCATCTCCCAGGACACCAGCGTTAGGCCGTCTGGACTCTTCCCGTCTGTCCTAATGAGGCCCGGGGGTTCGAGCATGCATGGGATGTTGGCTGATACGAGAGACCGGCGTATAATGTCATTCAGAGTGTGGTGACGTGGGAACCTACCTGAGCACCTACAGCAACTTAACGTATGATGACTATCACTCTCCACTCTAGAGCCGCAATGCAATTCGCAGCGAATCGCTGTCAAGAAGGGTGCCCAGGTTCGGTGATGGTACTGCGTGCAACCGCCTTCCAGACTCCGGCTTAGAGGCCGCTCTTAGCCTTGTCAAATCAGCCCCCGTCGCCTCCCCTACAAGTCTATCTAGGGTAGACTTGGACGCGATATCGTCCCAGAAGCGTTGTCTTTGGGGGGTATCCAGATTATCCAGGCAGAGAGACGTCCAAGCACTCATGGCGTCGGGAATAAAAGGAAAGAAGCTCATCACCATTTACAGAAAGAATGCGAGCGACGATTTCCGCAGACCCATGCACCTACGCCACCCACATCCTGAATACGCCGAATACACAGCCCCCCCATGTCTTATACCAGATTTACATCCAGCCCATGCCGCTGCTCCTCGCGCTGCAGGAAATAATTCCTTAAAATTTGTGGCAGCTCGATTGAGAGAAGTGTGTATTCACATACTGCCCTAGCGCTCACTTCACTTCTGACCACCGGCAATGGCAGACGTCGAAATAATTGCATTTGTTAATTGTCACCTCCGGGCGCTCTGCGAGAACTGAGCGACGAAAGAAATGGGAGAAAGAGCGAAATGGGAGACCCCAACAGCTCAAAATCAGCCTCGCGTAAAAGTTTGAAACCAGGAATAAGGAGATCAAATTGAGGGAAATGACACTCAGCTGCCACACCACACGAAAAAACCTCGCACTTTGTGGTATTAACTTCCAGCCCTGCAAACGGGGAATCAAAGTTTGGAGATCTTGTGCTACCACTTCCGAAAGGCCTCCGATGGTACCGTCGTCCAATTACCAGATGTTCAGAGGTGACTTAAGCTCAGATATAATGCCTTGGATAGCAAGGCTAAAAGTAAGTGGACACAAGCGGTCGCCCTGTTGGGCCCCGACCTGCGAAGAAATTAAAGATTCGCCATACAAACGAATTACTGGGCGCGTGATAAACCTGGAAGAGGAAAGGATAAAGTGATGGGATTTTATCACTAACCTCTGCAAGCAAGGTGGGATACCTTTCGATAGAAATGAATGCATTTTTTATGTCAAGCTTGACAACGACACAACCAGTTCTTTTTGTTCGCATTATGAGGGTCCAAACAAGAAGTTCGCTTCGCATGGATTGTCGCTTCACACCCTAAGCGAGTGCCGAATCCTAGCTGATGAGGTTGTAAATATGCCGTCATGCCTATCCTGACCGCCTGGCATCCAAGCTTAGCTGTCAAGCGACGAAAAGTGTTCCCAACAGCTATAGGTCGAATGCCCCCGTCTTTTTTGGTAAGAGCGCAAAGGGTGCCTCCATACATATAAGGACACATTTCCACATTAAGCTGTCCCCTCAAAAGGAAATTGTAGAGCTTACTGAGACTCACGAAGTCGCGAACCCCGAACTCCAGCAGTGCACAACAACATTATGGTGAGCTGGCCGTAACCCTTCAACCCGAGGCTGACTCGTTATAAAAAGAATTAAGGGCTTCCAAAACCTCTCCCGGTTTCACTGACAAGACGGGAGGCGCTGGAAAAGATAAAGGACGAGTGGGTTACGGGTGCTTAGATTGCAGCGCTGACAGTGTTTCGGGACTTATTTGCGCAAAAACATCTTCCGACATTAGCGATAAATAATAATATATATGGACAAGTTGATCGAGTTCTGGTTAGAGTTAGGGTAGCTAAACTGAAGGCGACTGCCCACGCATAATAATGCCCAAATGAATTAAGTGCGAAAGCCATAATCCTAACAATAGGGTTTTGAGCATAGTGCGTCTGGGGAATTACCAGCTTTTTTCTATTTCTACTGTTAAGCAGACGTATATAGAAAAATAAGGAAGCCAATGAAATTATCGTCGAATGACACATTTCATCAGGTGACATGGTACGCGACGCGCTGTTGTTGATAAAATACGTCACAAATACCGTTGGTTGGTGACCACTTAACATCAAATAGCCGATCTGCTTGTTTGCTTTCTTGTGGCAATAAAATTTATTACAGATTATTTATTCAACGTCATAAAATGCAGAATATATTCCAAATAGAGCGTATTTCCTAACGTTTCGGAGTCTTGGCATTTCAGTGTAAAAGAAACAACGCAAGAAACCACTGCAGTACTGGCTATTTTATTTAGAGTCGACTTTGTACAAACGGTTTCTTGTGTTGCGCTAGAATATCAGAATACCATACCTCTGCATGATTCAAATCAGAACACCAATACCTCTTCATGATTAAATGTTTGTTAGACTTAGCTGCAAAATATGCTAATAAAAAATATTACATACCCAGCCGTCTGCGTCCGGCTCCATCGCGGACCCTGAGAAGCGGAAACTCATCCAACAGCAACTGGTGTTACTACTCCACGCGCACAAGTGTCAGCGCCGGGAGTCGCAGTCCAACGGGGAGACGTGGCAATGCACGCTGCCACACTGCAAGACTATGAAGGGGGTTCTCAACCACATGATGTCCTGTCAAGTGAGTAGGAAACTGATGTAGTAGTCCAGTCAGTATCAAACGTAGCTAAGCGTTTCAGGTGCCACAGATTCAAAGTGACCCAACAAAAGTTTTCTGATTGTTGTGGGTACCCAGTGTTACAATTATATCTGAGCACATTTATGTTGTACAAAACAACTGGCTATGACCGTTAATGCGCACAACAAAAACTGAATCGCGGGGGTGAGCGCGCTGGGGAGGGGAGCTAATCGTTCATCGGCTCTCCGCCTGTCATATGCGCAGAAAATAACCGTCAGAGCCAAACTTATCCTTTGCACACTAACTTGTCAAATATTTAGTAGTAAACTGAATGCCGTTATTATATAAAGTCGTTAGTTTGCTGCGAAAGACTATGAAGGGGGTTCTCAACCACATGGATGACCTACATACATACATACATAACATCACGCCTCTTTCCCGTTGGGGTAGGCAGAGACCACAGTCCTCCACCTGCTACGATCTTGACATACTTCCCTTGCTTCCTGTACTATGGATGACCTGTCAAGACATAAAGTTTTTTTTTACAAGAAGTTACACTTGAAATACCAGGATCATCCTGATCGTGACGCTCAAGAAACCTCAACCGCATACCAAGATGAAAAAATGCAGGAAGAAGAAAACTTGACTTGATGTCGCGCCAAAAGATGTGATTCGAATGATGCCTTTTTGTCAGTGTGACGTGACAGTTTGCTAGTGTAGAAAAGGCAACTCGATGCTTTGCTCAAAAAGACAATATTATTTATTGAACAACCGTTGAACATTTGGGACACAATTTTAACTCTAATTTCAAGTTTATTATATGTCTACTTACATTAGAACCTCTTTTCAGGCGGGCAAAAACTGTGGCGTCCCACACTGTTCATCATCAAGACAAATCATAAATCATTGGAAACATTGCAATAAGAATGACTGTCCCGTCTGCTTACCTCTCAAACAAGCCGACAGGACTAGAACTAATAATATGAATGGTAAGTTTTTTATTTTATTATTTTTTGTAGATAGACTTTATGTAAGTATCAGTCCGCGTTAGTTATGGCGACCAAAAGATATCTGATATGTCCGGGATAGAGAAATAAAATATCGCTCTTGGCAGGGTCGCCAAATAAGGTGGTGACGGAGCGGCAAGAACCAAACGACTACCTCGATTAATATTCATTTATTGACTAACAACAGAGTTTGTTATCTCTAACGATTTCGCCGAGCGATTTTTAGTATTGTTGTTCTGTCAGGCAGTCACAAATCTATTGTTGTTACTTTCTGTTTTGATGACAAAGAAATCAAATATCGTTTATTCATTGTTGGATATTAAAATCTCTAAATGACTTCAGCTAAATTACTTCGCTTTACAAACAAAGTGGCGCTATGGTGGAAAAAAAAGAAGCGACAATAAAAACCCACGCGCTCTTTTAAATATGTTTGAATGTACAGGGTTGATAAAACATAAGGCAATTTGAATTAGCCTGTTAGAACCGTAGCCTAATCCCATAGATTTTTCTCTTCTAGGTATTGTGATAATATTTGCTTGATACCAGTTTTGAATTTACCTGACGAATAAATGGACTAAACATTTGAATGTCAGTATGTATCTTATTATAAAGTATATACGCTAATATAAGCATATAAACTAATTTTGTAAACATGGCTAACATAAGAAGCAAGTCGATTCTTGTTTCTTATGTTGACACTGTGTCTTTCACTATTTTTCTCGAAAATATGTATATTCCGTTTATACATACGTCTTTTTCTTTCTTTCCTTCTGGACTGATCTGCTTTTCCACCAGTGCTGTGCGAGGGAGCTAAGCTGTGAGCTGGGAAAATCTAACCAATAGGATTCCGCCATTTTTCTAGCTTGTCAAATGGAGCAATCCTAATAGTTAGAATTTTCCAGCTCAAAGCTAAGCTCCCTCCTCGCACAGCATTGGTGGATAAGCTGCCTAAACGTGTAACCTTTGTTGTTTGACTGAAACCCTTTGATCGTTTAGTACAGTCAGTGCAACGAGTTAAGAGCGCTGGGCGAATAGCGTATACGCTGTTGCAATTCAAAGCAAAGATTCACTACCCATACCACCTCCAATTTCGCCCAGCGCCATGACTAATTGCGCGGACTGTAACAGAATATGGAAGCTATGGATCGTTTAGTGACCTTATGGTGTTTTCAGCGGCGGGGGCAGTGACGCACGGAGCGGGCTCCGTGGGGGGCGGGGTGGGGGGCGGCATGGGGGGCGTCAACCCGCTCGCGCCCCCGCAGCCCGTCTCGCAGCCGCAGAGCACGCAGGGCGCCGACATGAAGGTGGGTGTTTGTTTACACTCCGAATATCATAACATCCCAAGAAAAGTGCACTACAAGACAGGGAGCTCCCTCCAAAACTCCAGCTAAAACGCGAGGTACTTAGGAGGGGATTTGCCATAGTCACCACGCTTGTAAGCGTTACGGTTGTTGGTGAACGCAGTATGTAAGATGGTACGATACACAGAAAGATGCTACTGCCTATTCTCCGGTTCATAAGCCTTTAGTCGCCTCGTGCTTCACCCACGGGTAGAAAAGGGTTGGTACTATTCTTTGCCGGCACCACACAGACATATACGCACGAAATTTTCAGCATTACGTGTCCAACATCTGTCTCGGGTATAACTTACGCACATCATGAGTAAAATCAAACTTAAAGTAAAAACATTTCTTTTCTTATCCAGAGGCGATTGCCGATCGACTTTCTGTACGATCATTGACTTTGTTCAAAACTTTGATGGCATTTGTGTAACAACTATAGAGTGCAAGTCATCCTTCGCAAGGCTGGGCCTCGGCTATAGACGGTCGTTAATCCGTATGTCTGCTAATTAATACCAGTTAATGCCCTCATGATGCTTACTCTATAATTAACCGTTCTTTCCTTTCGTATAAAAAGATTATAAGGGTAGATGACACAGTAGGAGGACAAGTAGATACAGCCTACTTTGACTATCACAAGGCATTTGACCTAGTCGATCATAATGTTTTGCTCTCGAAATTCGCAACGATAGGGATTCTCTGAAAATTTACTTGACTTCTTTTCAGTACACTTACGAAATCGTTGTCAATATGTGAAATACGCAACATTTGTGTTTGAGTCGTATCATGCAAATTCTGGAGTTAGCCAGGGAAGTAATCTGGGGCCCCTTAGTTTCAACATCATTCATTATAAATGATTTACAGGAAGTAGTCAAGGAAGCTAAATGACTGCTATTCGCCGATGACTTAAATTAATTTCTCAAAATTAATCACGAAGAGGACTGTAATAGGCTTCAGGAAGACATACAAATAGAGGTAGAGGGTAGTAGTAAAAAATTATTACTGTTTAATAACGATAAATGCAGAATTTAATTAAGATGCGATCTGAAGTTTGCTGAGCAAATAACATACTCAATACATTTATTGCATCCCATGAGATTTACAAGGTGTTCTATAAATAAATAGGTACATCATGGACCCTGTCGGGCACAGCAAAAAAGGCAGACTGACAATAAATACTACGGCTGTTAAAGCATTATACAATGCTTTGGTGAAAAGCTGTAGAGTCCGCATAGGGTCAAATACACCTCAGTGCTAGAAAGAATTCAGAACAAATTTCTGTGTTACCTATACTTGCGAAAATATGGTATCTATCCGTTCTATCCAATCATGTATCCAACTCTTTTCGTAATGGGAATGGTAGGATACAAGAAGGAACCTTGCGCCGGCTAAGTACTTCTTTAAGCTGCTTAGGGGCAAGATAGGTAATAATATAATAGTGAGCCCGTGAAGGCTATAAGAATCTTCAATGATGTGGCGAAAAAGACTTGTCATACATTTGTTCCTTGACGGAATTTACAAAAACACTTAAATATTTTGACTGGTGTTAGTATTTATTCATTGTGATAGATACTAATGTATTTGCTAGCCGATTTGGTCTAGACTGTTAGGGCTTGCATTTTATTGTAAAAAAATAAATTTTACAAAATGTTCTGCTTCTTATAAAATAAATGTTTTTTTGTTTCCTTACACGCATACGAAGTCCTCGGCATTACTTGACCGACCTCAGTGTCCAGAATAGGCATTTTCCGCACGCGTAAAGCAGCGGGGTGGGAGTGTTGACCTGAAAGCGTTGTAGCAAAGTGAACAAAATTACTTTTCTCAATGATCATGGCAGTTGAGCAACGTTGGCTATGGTTAAAACTAGGATAGGTGACCGCTAGTGGTATCACAACTACAGCAGGCATCCCCTGCTTCTGATGGTCGTTAGCTATAGTTGGACTAGCTACTGCTGTGATGACCTATTAGAATTAGAAGACTAATTAACCATTTTGTTTGTCTCGTTTGTCGTAGCGCGCGTACGAAGCCCTCGGCATCGCGTGCCCGACGTCCGTGTCCGGTATGGGAGTGGGAGTGGGGGTGGGGGGCGGGTTCCCGCGCGCGCAGCTCTCGCGCATGGTGGGGGGCGTGGGGGGCGCGCGCCCGCCCGGCCTCAGCGACGTGGCGCCCGCCGCCTCCGCCATGCCGCAGCTGTTCGCCCCCCACCAGGAGCTGCAGGGCCAGCAGCAGCTCGTGAGTATACCACCACCACCACCATCACCCCTCAGCACGTGGCGCCCGCCGCCTCCGCCATGCCGCAGCTGTTCGCCCCCCACCAGGAGCTGCAGGGCCAGCAGCAGCTCGTGAGTATACCACCACCACCACCATCACCCCTCAGCACGTGGCGCCCGCCGCCTCCGCCATGCCGCAGCTGTTCGCCCCCCACCAGGAGCTGCAGGGCCAGCAGCAGCTCGTGAGTATACCACCACCACCACCATCACCCCTCAGCACGTGGCGCCCGCCGCCTCCGCCATGCCGCAGCTGTTCGCCCCCCACCAGGAGCTGCAGGGCCAGCAGCAGCTCGTGAGTATACCACCACCACCACCATCACCCCTCAGCACGTGGCGCCCGCCGCCTCCGCCATGCCGCAGCTGTTCGCCCCCCACCAGGAGCTGCAGGGCCAGCAGCAGCTCGTGAGTATACCACCACCACCACCATCACCCCTCAGCACGTGGCGCCCGCCGCCTCCGCCATGCCGCAGCTGTTCGCCCCCCACCAGGAGCTGCAGGGCCAGCAGCAGCTCGTGAGTATACCACCACCACCACCATCACCCCTCAGCACGTGGCGCCCGCCGTCTCCGCCATGCCGCAGCTGTTCGCCCCCCACCAGGAGCTGCAGGGCCAGCAGCAGCTCGTGAGTATACCACCACCACCACCATCACCCCTCAGCACGTGGCGCCCGCCGTCTCCGCCATGCCGCAGCTGTTCGCCCCCCACCAGGAGCTGCAGGGCCAGCAGCAGCTCGTGAGTATACCACCACCACCACCACCACCACCATCACCCCTCAGCACGTGGCGCCCGCCGCCTCCGCCATGCCGCAGCTGTTCGCCCCCCACCAGGAGCTGCAGGGCCAGCAGCAGCTCGTGAGTATACCACCACCACCACCATCACCCCTCAGCACGTGGCGCCCGCCGTCTCCGCCATGCCGCAGCTGTTCGCCCCCCACCAGGAGCTGCAGGGCCAGCAGCAGCTCGTGAGTATACCACCACCACCACCACCATCACCCCTCAGCACGTGGCGCCCGCCGCCTCCGCCATGCCGCAGCTGTTCGCCCCCCACCAGGAGCTGCAGGGCCAGCAGCAGCTCGTGAGTATACCACCACCACCACCACCATCACCCCTCAGCACGTGGCGCCCGCCGCCTCCGCCATGCCGCAGCTGTTCGCCCCCCACCAGGAGCTGCAGGGCCAGCAGCAGCTCGTGAGTATACCACCACCACCGACACCACCCCTCAGCACGTGGCGCCCGCCTCCTCGCCGCGATACGTGTCTCTGTCACTCCAACGTGTAGCGCATCGATCCGACCTGCTCTCTCACTGCTGTCATTCTAATCAGATTTTGATTAAAAATATATTTCTACAGGATACTTATTGAATGCCATAACATAAATGAGACAATTCAAATAGAGGGGTTCTACTACCGTTTTTGATCGCGTATCGGCGTAAAAGAATCAGCAACCACTGCAGCAAAGCTTACTTTTCGTTTCTTGTGTTTTGCTGGAATATCAACACCATACCTCCTTATCATCGATGTAGTAGTCATCTATCAAACTACATTACTTACTGACTGCAAAACTTGAACGACTGCAGTTCGGTGAGTGACTACTTACGAGCAATGTTTACGTCTTTACAAGTACATTTTTCGAGCAAATGTAATGAAAAATATCTTCACGTTTTTTTAGTCCAGAAGACAATTTTGATTATGCACCAAGAATTACCTATGCAATACGGAAATCAAAAATCTGTTCCAACACTTAAGTAATATATGTTTTTAGATGGGCTCGGGCACATTGCAGTTAGCGGGCGGAGGCGTCACAGCGAATCCCGCGTCGGGGACGAAGGAGTGGCATCAGTCTATAACAGCCGATCTCAGAAACCACCTTGTTCATAAACTGTGAGTATATTTTCCTTTAGTTGGCAACCGTCTACCCATTTTTGGAGACATTCCTGCCGGTATCGTGTGTTCTATTACTTTAACTTCTATTACCTGTAACTTCTTCTTAAAATTATGGAGATCAGCAGAGTCAAGTGAAAGATTTATAAAGTGCTCCCCTCCTAAAGCGATATGGACTTCACGAAAGAAAATATCCGTGACTTTTTGAGACAACACAAATGGGGATTAAACACAAAATCGATTAAAATCTTCATCAGCTCCGTGGTAAATTTACTGCATAACACACACTGTTTATTATCCACTAAATCTAAATACACTAATAAAATTTCAATCGAGCCTTCCCGATTTCCCGCAAAAAAATATCCTGTGGGTTAATGTCCATTCAAATGTGTCAAAAACAGGTAAATAACTCATTACGAATGGGTTTTTAAACTTTCAAAAATCGCAGACAATTATCGACGGCAAATCGTATAATTTCACCGTTTACAAACGGCCGGTAAATTGTAAAACGGCGTGGGCAGATTGTAAACGGGTTTATATCACTGGTGCATTTTAGGTTCGTTAGTCAAGATAAGTTTGTTTGGTTTGGGTTATCTTGCAACCACAACGATTGCAGAGTATCAAATACGAATTGGGCGCCGTTTTGTTAGATTTCAAGACATTATGTGAAACGGCGAATTATACAATTTGTCTGCGACATAAATTTTTACTTATTACAAAAGCCAATGTACCGTACTTATTTGTAGTATCCTTCGGTGCTACAAATTATAACAGTGTATTATTTTAAGATGACAAGCTATTATGCATTATGTTACAATTTTTTGTATATTTCAAAGTTACAAAACTTTGAAAACATAAATTGTGAAAAATTTAAACCAATAGTTTTCTCTAAGGCTTTCTATAAAAATGTAGGACATACATAGTTTTTTATCCCGTATAGGACTGTTTCGATGTAGAAGTCTGTTGATTTAAAAATATGAATTTGTTGTACAGGGTGCAAGCTATCTTCCCAACCCCGGACCCAACCGCAATGCTAGACAAACGCATGCACAACCTAGTAGCCTACGCGCGGAAAGTAGAAGGAGACATGTACGAGATGGCCAGCACACGGTCAGAATACTACCACCTCCTCGCAGAGAAGATATACAAGATTCAGAAGGAGCTGGAGGAGAAGCGGCAGAAGAGAAAGGAGCAGCAGCAACTGCAGGCGCAGCAGCAACAGCAGCAGCAAAATCAAATACAGGTAAAGAAAATTTTCAGGATTCAAAATGTCAGTCCTTCTCTCTGGATTTGCTAGTTGGGTTGCGAATCCGTGCGCATTTCGTTTTCTTGGGAGTTCTTAAAAAAAGTTTACCAAAAATCTCTTTCTCGTGATAAAATCTAACACATCATCCGAATTATCTACAAAGCTTTCAAATACTGTTTCGTTCTTGTGATGTTATCTCGTAGAAATAGGTAGTCGGAGCCATTTTTTAATGTACTAGGTCTCTCGTGGTGACTTAGAGCTAGTGAAAATTTACAAATATTTGTTGAATATTTCATTTTATTTCCTCGTTGATTGTACAATCATTGAAACGCCAGTATTTATTACTAAGGTATAAACACCAGTAGGACATCTAGTAAATGCTCCATTGTCCTAGCTTGTCAAATGGAGCAATTTTATTGCTTTGAATCTTCCAGCTTATAGCTAAGCTACCTCGCATAGCTCTGGAACTAGAATCTAAACAAGGCTTAGCCAGGATCCTAGATCTTAGTTTCTCTTCCACACAGATAAGGTACTTAGGACGCACACATCCGTTGCTAAAGTTGTAGTCAAGAGCGCGTCCTTGACACTTTGGTTATTGTACCTTGCTGTAGCGTGATATGTGAGTGTTTGTGTGTGTACAGGGCCAGCAGACGGTGAACGTGGTGGGCGGCGGAGTGATGGGCGGTCCGCGAGCGCCGCGGCCGCCGCTGCAGCAGCTGCCGGCCATGCGCATCCCGTCGCCCGGCATGGGGCTGCCCGGCGCGCGCCACTACCAGCCCACCCTGGTGCCGCCGCCCGTCCCCTCGCCCAGCCAGACCGTAAGATAATCCTTTCCCCAAAAACAAATAAAACTAGAGGGCGAAAAAATAATCTGAAAAGTTATTGCAGTCTATCGAGTATTTTGTAAAAAATACTTCTAAATTTTTAACGAAAAGTCCCTTCTTGCTGTAACTTTGTTGAGCTTTTTAATGTTTATTTAGCAGGATACTTTATAGACAATAATTTATTTCCAGATTATTTAATTTTGACAGTTCCATCTAGTTTCAATGAGTTTTATGTTTTCCAGGTTACGTTTTTTAGAATAGGAATTGGCAGACCTTATTATTCGTGCATGATTTTCAGTAAACACAGGATAATATTTTTGGGCACAATTATGGTAAATCTCTTCTAAAGTACCACCCGTTTTTGCTGCAGTTCTAGAGGGAGCTTCCTGCAATGGACATTTCGTGGGTTGTTGTGATGGGAAGCATCCAGATTAACCTCTTGTATCCTGATATTCTTGCGAACAAATGGTCACTACCCATTCATACGTCGACGATTCGGTGTTCGCGCGCACTTTTTTTTTTTATCGCTATAATAAGTCAGCATTTTAGGTTGCACTATAAACAATGCCATTCTCGAGTATGGTTCGTTTATTTATTTAGTTTTATTTTAACCTTGTAGACCACGACCTAAACTTTTTTTTATTTTGCCTTATATGTTAGTTTATTACCACTGAAAAAGTTGTTTTTTAACATAAGCTAACCGGTTTGTTCTCCCCCCGCAGACGCCGCACACCCCTAACGGCGGCCCGCTCAGCCAGCCGGGCATGTCCCCGTTCGCGCCCATGACGTCCCCCGCGCCCACGCCCGCCTACCCGCCCGCGCACCCCGCACCGCCCGCTACCTCCGCCTCCGCCTCGCCCTCGCAGGAACACAAGGTATGTACACTACACCGTCACAAGCCTGGTTACAACGCTGCCGGCCGACATAGTGCGGTCAGTTAGTTGTTTCACGTAGATACGCCTTACAATTTCACCAAATTTTTTCAAGGTGCTAGTTCTCAATACACATACACTACATAGCTCTCAATTTTTGATAGGAGCCAATTCTTGAATTTCAAAAAAAATTCCATAGAAAATTCAAGAATTGGCTCCTATCAAAAATTGAGAGATATGTACCTAACTAGTACCTGGAAAGAATTTGGTGCAATTTGGTGAATTTGGCGATATAAAACTATAAAGGGACCGGACTAACAGTTTCTATTATGTATCGTTACAACCACCCCCTAAAGTTTTCGCCCTTGTCATGCAATGGAAATAAAAAGCTTTTTAATATTTGTTCGTTTGCAGATATAGCTACCAATTATTTTAGTGTTTGGGGATATTTAAATTAACGCTTATTAAGTCGGATTAGCTAGGATGTGTATAAAAATGAGTAACCAATGTATGTTTGTTTGTCAGGCGCGGCTGTCGGGCGCGGCGGCCAGTCCCTTCATGAACCACTCGCAGTTCCGGCCGGAGCAAGCCGCCGCCTCGCCCTCCGCGCGCCCCGCCACCCCCGCCACGCCTCAGGTACACATACATACACTACACTACACACCCATACACACTCCCATACATACATACTGACACACAATACAAGATTGCTTTGCTTATGAAACTGAACAAAAATTTTACAATTTTTTATAACGGTCAATATTTTTTTTATACTTATTTTTGTTCTGTAGAAAGGAAAAAGTTTTAGCATTAGTTTGCTGAGGAGAAGTCTTTGGTTTTAATCCTGTTCGTTTCCTATATTAATGATAACACCTGTACAGGGTGTAAAGGACAATTTTCCGAAAGTTGAAAGGGTGTGATCGGTCAACGATACTAAATAACTTTCAGTGAATTAAACTTTCTGAGAAAATAAGTAAGCATCTCCGTCCAAGTTTGAGGATTGCTTGGAGTGACCATTTTTTATTATTTCCTAAAAATTTCATTTACTAAAAGTTTGATTATACCCTCTGTACGGTATTCAACCGCACTCGACAAAAGGTATATCTAATTACTAGTACATAAGTAACTGTCATTGTGCTTGCACGTGTGTCGGGAAATAAATATTTTTACAAGTTTTTCGTGTTTTTCCTGCGACGCCACCAACAAGTAAACTGTACTAGCAGACAAGTGCTTGTACACCCTCTTAAGTTTTCGGAAAGCTATCCCTTTCACATGTTATAATGTGTGATGTTGCCCCCCGCGCAGGTGGGCGTGGTGCAGATGTCCCCCGCGCCGCGCGCCCCCAGCCTGGCGGTGTCGCCCCCCGCGCCCCCCGCCCCCCTCGCCCCGTCCGCCCCCCTCCCGCCGGACGAGCCGCGCCTCAAGCAGGAGCCCGCCGACGACCCAGACGACCCCGACGACGTCGAGTGCGGCGGAAAGGTAACCTAAATATTACTTGAAAACTTCACCCGTAGCCTTCAATCATATTGATTACCCCATTGGCACAGAATAAAGTAATAGTACTATCATACAGAACAGTCACTCTCCGCCCCCCGCCCGCAATCCACCCCGCAACCCCGCGCTTACGCCCGCCCGCTCCGCACCCGCTGCTCGGGTCTTTTGTACTGAATATGCGGGCTTACGCGACCCTCCAATTGCAAATTTTAAATTCGTGCTCGTACATAGTCATAGTAAAGAAAATATGTGTCACAAGGTATGCTTCGTATGTATTCATCATTGTAAATAAGGCATAGGCGTCGTTCTGTAAATTTTGTATGAGGATGTCAAATTTAGGTTCATGAATTGACATTTCAACACAATGGCAGATGTCATTCCATAGTAAAATAAATTGGTACTTCTTCTATTCCGAGCGGAGTAAGGAATCTGAATTCTTTGTATGTAGTGTCCGGAATGTGCCATTGGTGTGGATGTTAGAGAGCCTTCCTTTGTAAAAAAAAAAATTGGGTAAAACTTCCTGTGATGATGTCGCGATTTGAATAACGGGATGACACCAAAAATCAACAAATCCTTTGCATTTTAGTAAAAACGCAAACGACACTTTAGAAGCTCCCTAGTAAGTGACCTACCTACATTAGGTGTTCTGCAAAATGAACCATGTTTTTATTTTCTAGGGGCACCAAGACGCCAAGCCTTCCGATAAGATGACAGATTTCAGTATAAAAACCGAAATCAAAACGGAAATCAAAGAAGAGCCCAAGGAAGAGCCGGGCTCGAGTCCACACGTGGGCGGTTCCGATAAGGGGCCGAAGAAAGCGTTTGCGTTCAAACCGGAGGAATTGCGAGCGGCGCTAATGCCGACGTTAGAAAAATTGTTTAGACAAGACCCCGAGTCAATACCATTCCGACAACCCGTAGATGCACAGGCGCTCGGTAATTATTGTTTCTTCTATTTCAAATTACATATGTACAACGTGTTGACTGAATAACTGAAACCAAGAACATGATTTTGCCGCTTCTAAATTACAATACGGCTGCTCTCTACGTGAAAGCTGCCTTAAATGGAAGCTGCCGAGCATGAAATTTACCAGAGTAATAAAGAAACCTGAAAATACTAAGACGTCTTCAATATAAATTACTTGAATTTTTGGTTTTGGTTATTCCGTTATTACGTTTTATGTATTTAAAATTAAGTGCCCTTGTAAAATCGGAGGTTAGGGCAAGGCATGCATTGTAAGTAAACAGCTTTCCCGCGACTATATTTTGCATGGAATGAAGAAAAGTAGCTTTTGTGCTTCACCACGGTTTCGACTATACCATGAAAACGTAGACCATTTTCTTGACCGACTGTACCAGACGGTTGCAGAAATATCCAAAGCCTTGTGCTATCTTTTTCTGGTTTACGCGCATAGCTTAATTATATTTAATGAGAGATTATCTTGTATGAGGCTTTTTACAACTCGCCAAGCCGGACCGAGTTGCTTGCTTTATCAAATGTAAAAAAATAATGAAATACATATGACAGGTATCCCAGACTACTTCGACATTGTGACGAAGCCTATCGACCTATCAACGATCAAGGGAAAGCTGGACCGCGGCGAGTACAAAGACCCTTGGGAGTATGTCGACGACGTCTGGCTCATGTTTGAGAACGCGTGGCTTTACAATCGGAAGAACTCCAGGGTCTACAGATATTGTACTAAGGTGAGTCTAGGCAGCAAACTTCTCGCAGTATTTTCGCAATACCAACTTCCTTCGTTCATTACTGATCGATGGTATCTAGCTCGTCGCGACAAGTTTTTCAATGTCCATGTTTTTACAGTACATCTGGCATACTAGTCCCGCCCATTCTTCAGTTAGACTTGCGGCAGTTTTGGTTACTTAACCTTGAGTCAGTGCTTTATCAATCAAAATCAAGACTAGATCGAGGTCTAGAGTAAGCCCATTGATAATTTAAAAAAACATCTAATCCGGTTCTCTACTCTCAATTATCGATATTAGAAACATGCAAATTCAAAACTTCGCTCCTTGACGATAGAGTAGGGAATTTGGTTGGATGCTAATCTCTGCCAATTGTGACAATTCTTCCAAATAATATTCTACTCTATTGTAAGTGAACGAAGTTATGAATTCGACTGTATCGAAGTAATATCGTATCGATATATCGAAAATTGGGAGTGGGATTCTCTGTTGTTATCCATAAAACTGGCAAATGGGCCTTTGTTGTCCACCTTTTGGGATTTTAGTGCTTACACTCACCATCTGATATTGACGTGTCGAATAATCTTGTATTCTCGCACGACCCCATCAAGAGGCCGTTCCGTTTTGGGTAATAATTACCCTTTCACAGCAGTCTGTCTCGACCACACGTATGGATGTCATATATAAGCTATTCTGCTGGCAGGGTAATACCTAATTCGAAACGCGCCCCAATTAAAGCCAAGCGTATTTATCGAATTATAAATTTGTCCTGCAGTTATCAGAAGTGTTCGAGCAAGAGATAGACCCGGTGATGCAGAGCCTGGGCTACTGCTGCGGCCGCAAATACACATTCAACCCGCAAGTGCTCTGCTGCTACGGGAAACAACTCTGCACCATTCCGAGGGACGCCAAATACTTCTCCTATCAGAACAGGTTAGTCGCCACGCAACTTATGAAACGTACTCCTTACGTTCAGAAGCAAAATATCCTCTTCTGAAAATGTAACATGTCCTTATCACAGCATTCATTTATAGTATTTTCGAAATATGTTTTTATTGGTTTTTGTTTCGACCTACAGCTTGTGAAAATGTGAACACCTCTCCAATAGTTAGCCGACTTTCCATTCTCGGGAATAGAAAACTTAGGCGAAACTTAGTGTTGCGACAGGTAGTCATTTTCAGAAAAGGACTGTTTGGACTTCCTTACGGCTGTCAACTGAATCGACTACTGATCTAAAAACATTGTTCTCTCTATCGATTATATTGTACCGGATGTTTTTTATAGAAAAAACAAATGCATTTGCGTTAAAAAGTAAGTCGGTTTGGTTTACGACGATTTTTTTAAAACGTAATGTTAGATAAAAAAAAACGTAGCTGCAAACGACTGTACCTCCATTATTCAAAGTTTCGAAGTCATTACAAGTCGGTTAACGATAAGGACTTGTATAATATTGCTCAATATTATGAATGGAGGAACTGATTACAACTGTTTTGTTTTTCTTATTTAATACAAGTCGTTCAATAATAGGCCTTTGTCCAATAGTGAGTGAACTTAGCATTATGTAGATATAAGGTTTAAAAATGTTTCCCATAAAAATGCACTGATCGATTTGAAACAAGTACAAAAGTATAGGGATAGTCAAGTTACGAGAAATACTTTATACGTAAACACTACCATAAAATTTTTCTCAGGTGTTTAACTCAACCGCCCGCTTACCTATTTAATTAAACAATAAATAATTAGTATGAATTTTAAAAATATGTAAAAAAAAATTGTTTATCTGATGTACTACCGACATCCACCACAGATATTGTTTAAACTTTCAATGCATTTTTATGAAATATTGGTGTTGTCATACCATTTTAAATGTTCCATGTTTCCACATTCATCTTTCATTAGTTTTCTGTGTGCTAATTCTTTGCACTAGCCCTCTTCTGTACAGGCAGCGTAAGGTAACGACAAACATAATGTACAAAAAAACATTGAGTCTTTAATTTTTTAGGGTTCCGTAACCAAGTGGTAAAAACGAGCTAAGTGCGAGTCGATCTTAATATAATTTCAATGGTTTTGTTCCCTAGAAACCTACCATTGAAATTTTGCAGATAGATACAAGCTGTGCCCACGACTTCGTTCGCTTAGAGTTTGGACTTTTAAAGTATTCACAAAAAACTGCTATTATTCATTCGGGGTTATACGTTGTACAAAATAAAAGCTTATATGGTGCACGAAAATAAGTCAAATACTTTATTAAAAAGCACGTTTGAATCGGTTCAGTAGTCTCGTGAGTGAATCGCGGACAGCAGTTTGAAATTTTGCATTAAAATATCTTGTGTTTGAGTGAAGCGATTACAATGAAACTACGCCTATATGTTACAGAAAAATAAAACTAACCCTTGAAAACCCCATTTAAATAGGTTTTTTTTAGTTTTTGCGTTTATCGCGGACATAGAAACAGGCAAACGGACAAACAGACAAAAAAATCAAAAATGATTTGAATGTGTTCTATTTATCACTATATTATATGTACAGATAGATCATAAGAAAAGCAAAGATGCCAAAATAAAGGTTTCCTATAGCACACTTAGTGATAATGTACTTGAAATTTGAGTGTTGCGAGGCAAATAAGCAGACAATGCTAAACTTGAGTCTGTAAAATAACACCTCGACTGTCTGGCGCCGTCGCTTTACTTTAAACGCTTCTTTTTTAGTCAATAGTAAAAACATACGAAAATAAGAGCTGATATAAAATATCTGTTAAGCAAGTAGAATTGCGTTTTCCACAAAAGACATTTTGTAATAAAAAAAGGCCAAGTGCGAGTCGGACTCGCGCCCTATGGATTCCGTACCTATCTACCATATGATATACTAAAAGCTTTTGCTCTTTGATTTTAAAAACTCCGCGACCATCCAACTTGATATAGAAAAGTTTCTGAAACGGGAGCTCACCTTAATTGGTTACTATTAGTTGTGAGAAAAATTGAAATAGTTTAATTTATTTATTTCTTAAGATAAGGTAACATCAGATTTTACACAATGTAAAAAAGGGCTACCTGACATAAGGTCGTCAACATAATCTAAAAGGTACAATTCAAAATAAACTATTAAAAATGACATGTCAAAAAGGTAAATTGTAACATGTCAAAAATTTAGAAAAATATTCTTAATTATTGTAAAACACGTATAAATTCATTTATAGAATAAAGTTCTTTATCCAACAAAAAGTTTTTTAGTCGATGACTAAACGTTTCGTCATTTATTTTTCATTTCTAAGTTCAGCGGGTAGGTGCTCGTAATAAGTGGGACCGATAATGCGTGGATTTTTTGACGCGAGCGTGGTGCGACGTGGGACTGCACGCAGCCTGCCGGTGTTCCGCAGCGCTCGGCCTTACGCATCGCCACAACGTTCGTAGGTGGCTATGTTCTGCCTTACATACATTATTATTTCATTTTATAATATTTAATGATTTTAGACTTTTCCCTTTCTTTGTACTGTGAGACCTAGCTTCTTGACAAATTTAATAATTTTAGGTCAACGGGAAGCACCCTGTAGGTCTTGCTTTTTTGCATAAATGTTTGGAAATGAGGACATAAAAAGCCATATCTTTTGATTGCGTCGTTGTAAAAAATTTAAATTTTCAGATCTTGTGTGGTTCATGGACCTTAATATTCGTTATCAATTTCAACCTAATACCTCTTCTCGTTCGTGAGAAAAAGGGTCTGGACAGACAGACAGACAGACGGACAACAAAGTGATCCTATAAATAATAAAATAAAAAAAAATAAAAATGTGTTTATTGAATACAAATAACAACGATGGTCATTAATTCATTACAGCCAATTATAGTCCCACAAACCGAAAGAGTTTGTGGCATTATACAATGTTGAATAGGCCATCACAAACAGGTTGTGAGACCCACTGAACTAGTTTGCACTGTATCTCAGTGGACCTCTCTTCCCGTTGGCATGACAAAGGCAGAGGTGACATGTTTTTGACATCATTATTATGCAATAACTAAAGTTAATTAACTTACCATAAAGTTAATTAAATTACATAAAAACAAAAAGGTATATCAAAGTGGCCATGCGTTTAACTAAGATGAAAGAGAAACAACATGCACTAAGTGAAACATAAAAGTGTTGCTTCCCGCCTTAGATTAATTTGAGAAGCGTTGGTAGGCGATTTAACTGCTACAATTTTCTAGCGTGTTGTGTTTGTAGATTGGTATGTTTGTGTATGAGTTTAATGTTTGTTAGAGTATATGTGACATGAGTGTATGTAAAAGAGTGAATTTGAAGTTTGTAGATGTTACTGGTTCAAATAAAATGGTCAACTTGAGATCTTAAGAAGCATTTCGGTATCATTATAGTTAAGACCATTAAGGTATTTTCGGAGGACCAATTTACAATTATGCGCTGTTTGAACTCTGAGGTTGAGGTGATCATTAAATTTGTTATAAAGAAAGGGTGCCAGAAAAGGTAAGAACTTTTGTGCAAATGATGTTCGACATGACGGCTTTTTGTATACTTTGTTTTGTCTTCTTAGAGTAGAGTCAAAGTCGGGTACGTTTTTATGTTGATATAATATTGCATTCAGAATATATAGTTGTCTTATTGTCAGAACTTCTGTAAGTTTGTACAATTCAGTAGTAGAGAATCTAAATCTTTTAAATGTAATTATTTTGAGAATTGCTCGTTGAGCTCTTTCCAACGATAGGATTGTAGTTTTAGGGCATCCGCCCCAAGAAAGTATGCCATATGTACATACAGATTGACATAGAGCATAATATACACTTTTGAGTAATGTAAAGTCACAGATATATCGTAAGTTTCGGAAAATATAGAAGAGTTTCCGTATACGACCAGAGAGCATGATAATATGTTCCGTCCAATTAATGTGCCGGTCAATAATGATACCCAGATACCGGATAGAAGAGACGGTAGTTAATTGGTAGCAGTTACACGCAGGAGTATCTACGCAGGTATGAGCCTTGATATTGAGGACACCAGCACTTGGTTGAGTATTCGACCGTATGCTATAAGGAATAATTTTGGTTTTGTCCGTATTCAGTGTAAGTAAGTTGTTGTGTAGCCATTCAGTTATAATTTTAAAACCTTCTTCAGCTAGTCTGTTAACCTCATGCCAGTTTTTACCAGTAAAAGAAATAACAGTATCATCGGCATATGTTATTGTGTTCGCGCCAGGTATTACTAAGTTGGAGATATCGTCAATATATATCAAAAAAAGAGTAGGTCCAAGTGTGCTTCCTTGCGGTACTCCAAAATCGATATTTTCTTCTGCACTTATAATATTTCCCACTTTGACCATTTGAGATCTACGAGTCAGATAGTTTTTAAAGAGCTGGAGAGGAGTGCCACGGATACCTTTGAGTTCTAATTTCTTTAGGAGTATGGGGACAGAGACAGTATCAAAGGCTTTCGCGAGATCTAAAAATATACTTAAGCATTTTTTGTTATTGTCAATGTTTGATGTTATGTATGAAATTAGTTTTACAATTGCGTCATTAGTAGATTTATTTTTTCTGAAGCCAAACTGATTTTGTGAAAGCAAATTATTTAGTTCAAGATACTGTAAGAGACGTGAGTTAATTAATTTTTCTATTATTTTAGATACTACTGGGAGTAAAGATATGGGCCTGTAATTAGAAGGGCTGTCTCTGTCCCCAGACTTATGAACAGGAATTACAATTGACTTCTTAAATACGTCTGGGAATATTCCAGACTCAAAGCAAGCATTACAAATTATGGCTATAGGTATGCATAAAATATGGGCAAATTGTTTTAGGAAAAATGATGTAATTCCATCCCAACCGCAAGAACGTGTGTTTTTTAGAGCCATAATAGTAGTAAGAATTTCCTGTTCATCCGTTGGTAGTAAAACGAAGGAGTTTAGTGGTGATTCTGATGTGTCAATGTTGTTTGCTAATTTTTCTTCGGTTGAGTGCATTTTACTAAGAATGTTATGAGCAAGATTTCTACCAACGCCAACAAAATACCTGTTTACCTCGTTCAATGACTCTACTGGATTCGATTTTAAATTGATGAGTTCAGTTGTTTGGTTTTTATTTGTAGGAATATTGCTTATGTCTTTGATAATTCTCCACTGTCTTTTTAAATCGTTATTGTGTTTAGCCATTTCTGCCCTGTAATATGTCCTTTTAAGTTTCTTTAGTAAATTATTACATGTATTCCTATATCTTTTGTATGTTATTTGTAGAATTATATTAGCTTTATCTTTTTTTAGTTTGCTATTCAGTCTGTCTCTGTTTTTCATACAACGTATTAAGCCTGAAGTGATCCAGGGTTTCACGTTTCTTTTTCTACGAGGAATATTAACTTGAGTTGTATATTTATTAATGCCATTGTTCAAAAGTTGTAAAAAAAGTTCAGTTGCATCATTAGGATCTTTACCCTTCAAAATTTCGTTCCAATTTAATGATAATAGATATATGAATATAGCTTCATAATCAATTTTAGCATATGTCTTAATTTTTGGGTTTTTATTACAATTTGTTTTATTTTTGTTTATTGACACTATAATGGATGAGTGGTCTGTGACACCTGTAAGGGTACCGTTTTTTATTTTGAGGTACGTTACCCTAAAAATACATCTTCATTAGCAAATATAATTAAATTAAAGTTTTTACCGCTGCTAGAAGATTTTGACAGAGTATACCATCTACTTACGCTGCCTAGGGATTCATAATTGTGTGTTTTCGTTATGTGGTTTCAACGTTGTTGCAAATCCATTATTTCTGAACTAACACAAATATTTAGATGTTAAACAAAGCTACTCCAATACAAAATTTTGTTCTAAACTTCATAATATGTGTTGGATTACCTTTGACTATAAATATGTAAAGGAGCGTCCGAACGGACCGAACAACTTCGCAAGGTGATGACTTAAGGTGTGTACGGCCTTACCACACTCGGCTAGCGGCTTCGTTACAACAATTTAAACAAACTTGAGGCAATTGAGCATAGTCAAAAAACTGACTCGGGCTTGGGGTGAAACACGCCTCTGTCATGGAGGCGTACAGGGGCAATGTTAAGAGCCGTGCTTGCCTCAACTCAGGCTGTCTCTAATCCGTACACCCCTTTTCCTCGTCAAAACGCAGCATGTATGGTTGCCTCGGGCAACACACGTGCACAGAGTCAAGTTTGGCAACTGCACCTCGAAGCTGCTCGGTCTGTAAGGACGGTCCTTATAACATATTTTTGTAAACATTAGACCATAACACATGGACATCACAGCCTATCCCCCTCCTATAACAAAGCTTCCTGTCGCTTTTCCCAAAGCATACGTGATTCTCATTTGTACGCTTCCCTTTCCGTGCAATCCTTAGTGTGTTTTATTGTTTTCGTATCCTTGGGATTATTACAGAACTGAGAATTAGGGAAATAAAAAAGTAATTTAATGTTCAAAATATACAAGGAGCAGTCAATAACGCATTGTTAAGGGACTCAAAAAAATACAACTATTAATAAAAGCCAAGTTCTCTATAAATCCTTCCTAGCCTAGCAACCTTCAGTCATAGACTTAGGGGTCTAGAAATAAGTTATTTGCCTAGAGAATTTTCTGTGCGAACTTCGACGGGAAAGAGACGTGATGCTATGTACATGTATTTACATCTAGCTTTGTGGGACTCTTTTAGTGGAGATGTTGTAAAATCCGATCAGTAGTTTCAGAGATTGCCCTCCAGTGCGTTTTAGGCTTATAACCTATAAGCCAATTATATTCATTGAATCCTCAATTCTACTCTACAGTTGATATAATGTACGTTAATTAGAATGACAACAGGATGGAGAGATAAATGTTTCTGTCGCTTCAATATCTTACGCATTGCTCTGTCCTGCCGGCACACTGGTCATTCTAATCAATTATTTCACCTGTAGTGTAGAAAATAGGCTAGATATCAACGTATTCACATCCACCACTATTGAATGTCAAAACGAAAATATAAAATGGTTAGATTATCAACAATTTTGTAGGTATCTGTTTTAGATTAAAATAGTTTTCGACCCACGAATCATCCCTATTGATTCCCAATCCCAGGGCTAAGAGCACACCTAAGATTGCACCCTTTCACCCTTCCCTCGAGCTCGTGTCATTGTGTTCTGGCTCTAAAACTAACCCTTTTATGTTGTCATTGCTTACTAATTTGTTTTCGCCCGTACGCACATCCTTCCCGCTTGGCACTGGTCACTTGTGAACTCAGTCTAAAAGCGTTTGGGGTTGCGTCCGATAGATACACCTTCTGCCAGAAGTGCTTCAACGACATCCAGGGAGACACCGTCACGCTCGGAGATGATCCGCTGCAGCCGCAGACGTGAGTGTTTACCTGTTTTATTTATTTATGTTTTTAAGAAATTTGTTAAAGTGTACAGTCAAGTTAATGAATTGTTGTGCAGGTTGAAGATTTTCAAATAATTTTTTATGCTGTTTTTTCATGAATCTTATACGATGTCTATGATGACGAAAATTTAGATTTTCTGATTGACAGATGTTTTAAAATTAAAATTTAGATCACCATTATGATTCTTTCTTCATTTTTTGTTCCACTATTTGTCTTTTCCACCTAGCAATTTTATTGTAAGTGGTTAAGACCTTGTGTTATTTAATTTAATACAAAATGTATTGCTCGCAAAATAAAAATAAAAAATACGAATCATAAGAATTTGGCTTTTGTTGAATCTCTTAAAAAGAAGAAATATTTCAATGGAGTAAAATTTGTATTGGGTGGTATTAGACACAAGCATATCTAATTTTTAACCATTTTCAGAGCGATAAAGAAAGACCAATTCAAAGAAATGAAGAACGATCACTTAGAACAAGAACCTTTCGTTTTATGCATGGACTGCGGGCGAAAACAACATCAAATATGTGTACTACACCACGACCAAATATGGCCTCAAGGCTTCTGCTGCGATAACTGCCTCAAAAAGAAAGCTGCCAAGAGGAAAGAGAACAAATTCTGCGCCAAAAGGCTTCCCACTTCAAAACTCGGCATTTATATAGAAACTAGAGTTAATAATTTCTTGAAGAAGAAGGAGGCGGGCGCGGGAGAAGTGCATATCAGGGTGGTAGCGTCTTCGGATAAGGTAATTATTTCTTCTACTGATAGATTGTTTTTGGAGGTGGTAGGGCTTTGTGAAAAGTCCGTCTGGGGAAGTACCACCCTCTTGCTTTTTTCTACCGTGAAGCAGCAGTGTTTTCACTGCTGTGTTTCGGTTTGAAGGGCAAGGGAGCCAGGGAAATTACTGGCACATTTCATTTCATTTATTTATTACTAAATTTACAACAGTACACGTCATCACAGTTAAAACCAAATCGACAATGTAGATTTCATAGATAAAATTATACATTAATTCACAAGTAAAAATTACAAGATATAACAATTCGATGAGACATACCATCCTATTTCTCAGGGTGGGTAACGCGCTTTGCTGTCTTATTAGTGCCAAATTATTTCACTAATAAGACAGTGGGTGTCATGGGCGGTGGTGACCACTTACCATCAGGTGGCCCACCTGGGCCCTGAGTCAAGTGGCTTTCTACAATCGCAAACGCTATAGAATAGAATAAAAATGTATGGGATTGACATTAGATGTCACGCAACATTTCGATCGCTAATGTCATTCCCGTACATTTTCATTCTATTCTACTAGCGTTTGCGATTGTAGAAAGCATCTTGACTCAGGGCCGTGCTCGTTTAGCCACTTTTGACATTAAAAAAAAACTAAGGATGTTAAAAACTTCATAGCATGTTAGGAAATGAGATGAAAATGGAGTAATCCTATTGGTTGAAAATCATCCAGCTTACGTCTTAGCTATCTGGCACAGCTCCTTATTGATGACCGATCATAGTGCTCTCAGCCTCGTTGCGACTGCGTTATCTATTTTGGCCCAAGGCTAAATTTCTCAGAACATGTTCTGAGTAATCTGGACGACTTTCCCAAAAAAAAAATACGTCGAAAAATTTGTTTTTTTGTTGTCGACAAATACAAATTCCTCTATTGTCGGAGCGAAGTTCACGTTCGATTTTAAAGTGTTTCTGTTAAATACGACCACTTACAGAGTATTAGAGATTGTAATAAATTAATATTTGTATATTGTTTAGATGGTGGAAGTGAAGCCGGGCATGCGAGCGCGGTTTGTAGAGGCGGGCGAGTTACACGCGGAATTCCCCTACCGAGCCAAGGCGCTGTTTGCGTTTGAGGAGGTAGACGGATCCGACATCTGCTTCTTCGGGATGCATGTGCAGGTAAAGTGGACAAAACACTGTACTCTTCTATTCATATAACGAGCGAGAAAAACATTTTTCATGCCATTATCACATTACACAACGGTCGCTCCATAAAAGACGCGTGAATCTTCTAGAGAACTTTACATCTTCAATTTATACCACATTTTCATACAAAGCCTAAACACATTTGACAACTGATGAAGGATGTGATCTCTGCCTACCTCTAAGTATGTATGAACTAACAATATTGTTATTGTTTATAACAGGAATACGGCAGCGAGAGTCCATCTCCAAACACGCGGCGGGTGTACATAGCGTACCTAGACTCAGTACACTTCTTCCAGCCGCGACAGTATCGGACCGCCGTCTACCACGAGATCCTGCTCGGCTACCTCGACTACGCCAAGCAGTTAGGCTACACCATGGCTCACATCTGGGCCTGCCCGCCGTCAGAAGGCGACGACTACATATTCCACTGCCACCCGCCCGAACAGAAGATCCCTAAACCGAAACGCCTCCAAGAGTGGTACAAGAAGATGCTAGATAAAGGAATCATAGAAAGAATTATTCTCGATTATAAGGATATTTTAAAGCAAGCGATGGAGGATAATATCTCTTCGGCGGCGGAGTTGCCTTACTTTGAAGGGGACTTCTGGCCGAATGTTCTAGAAGAATCTATTAAAGAGCTCGATCAAGAGGAAGAGGAGAAGAGAAAGCAGGCTGAAGCCGCCGAAGCAGTGGTGGGTATTGGTCTTTATTTTTAGCTCCGTTCACATGTAACATTATACCATTACCATCACCTATTATAAATCACCCTCATGATATCGTAATTATATAATCCAATAAGCTCATCTCGCCTTTTAAATTTTAATTTAGATGTGAACGGTGCTTTGCAAACTGCTTTTGCTTTTGTCGAATCACAGTCAAGCAAATATAGTACGCGATAGCTTAGCTTAGCAGATATAAGGTAAATTATGCAGGTAAAACTTAGATATCCAAAAAAAAACAAGACCGAACTTAAATTCCATTCCAACATCGCTAACCGCTACTAACAAACTTACTAACAAAACCCCGTATGCAAGAATAATTTAAATAAATTTTAGATATTCCAGTCTTCGGAGGAGAACGAAGGTGGTGCGGATGGGAAGAAAAAGGGGCAGAAGAAGGCGAAGAAATCAAATAAGTCAAAAGCTGCCCAAAGGAAGAATAGTAAGAAGCAGTCCGACCACCACACGGGGTCAGATCTCTCAGCGAAGATCTTCGCTACTATGGAGAAGCATAAAGAAGTGTTCTTTGTTATTCGATTGCATTCCGCCCAGTCCGCCGCTAGTTTAGCTGTGAGTACCTGTTTTTATGTTATTCTTAAAATATTAATCAAATTATTTATTAGTAACCCGTTGGTGTGGTTGGTAGCCTGACTTTCACGCCGTGGGCCGCGGGTTCGATCCCGATCTATTTGTGTAACGAACATATTATTATGTGTTTGTCCTGTTTCTAGGTGTTATTTATCTGTTTATGAACGTATCAACTATCTGGCAACCGCCAAGTAACAGACGGCGTCGAGGCCGACCACGGCGCAGATGGCGCGATGAACTCGACGCTTTCTGTAAAGACTGGCAACAAGAGGCTCAGAGTAGAGACCAGTGGAAGGAACGGAGGGAGGCCTTTGCCCAGCAGTGGGACACAAATGGCTAATAAGATAAGATAAGAACGTATATATATCAGTCTCTGATACCCACAGTACAGGCTTTGCCAAGTTATTTGGGATCAAATGACCTAGTGTGAAATTTTCACCAATATTTATTTTATAATGTCTTATCATTTAAATGTTTTCATTCGACTGTTACATTTCTAATTGAATGGCCAAGAATTCCCTAAATCCATTTTCTCTTTGTTCTATATTCAAGCATATAACGCATATTTCAATATTCAATGCTAAACTAAAAGAAAATAGACTAGGGACTCCTTGAACTTAGCCATTCAATTCATGTATAGTCATGGTCAGCCGACTATCAAAGCAATAAAATAAATAGTAATTTGTATTTTGATGAGATTTTTATTAATGCTCATATCGAATTTTCGGTCTAAGTTCCAAAGAAAACATGAGTATTTTTTAGGCTTTCCTCGTCGTCGATCTTCGAGGTGTGGATTCCTGTGTAAATCAATCTTTCACTGGACATTGGCGTGTCGCCATAATTTTGCAACAATTCCTTTACTTTGACACTGGCGAAATATGTTTTGTAATGAGATGTGATGCCATAGGAACTTGTTATATTGATTTGTTTATTTTCACCTACAGCCAATTCAAGACCCCGACCCCCTAGTAAATTGCGACCTGATGGACGGGCGCGACGCGTTCCTGACGATGGCGCGCGACCGGCACTACGAGTTCTCCTCGCCTCGGAGGGCACGGTTCAGCACGCTGTGCATGCTGTACGAGCTGCACAACCAGGGCACCGACAAGTTCGTGTACACCTGCAACAGCTGCAAGGCGCACGTCGAGACCCGCTACCACTGCACCGTGTGCGACGACTTCGACCTGTGCTGTCCGTGCTATGATAAGGTAACTTTTCTTTGAGTTAGTACTAAATTATTTTTATTTATTTTATGATGTGTTCTCTACCACAGATCACAATACTAGTAAACTAGTACAACGTGTTAACGAAATAAGCGAAACCTGAAAAAGTAATTTGTTCAGAATCGAGAGTAGAATTAATTTCACGGGTTTTTGATGGGGATAATTTTTTCCTATTTTTATTATGTAAATTTTTGCCGCTTCTAAATATTTTTATGTCTGCGAATGCGGGTGGCGCGCGGTTCATGAGCGGCGAGGAGGGGGGGGAGTGGGCGTGGCGTGCACCTGTGGCGTACGCGGACGAGCCATGATAAAGTAGCGCCCTGAAAGCGTCTATTCTGTAGTATCTTTATCAAACTTCAAGATTATTAAAATGTCCTTTACTTTCTTACCAGGAGGGGCATCCGCACAAAATGGAGAAACTCGGCCTCGATTTAGACGTAGGCGCGTCTCCTGCAGACATGAAGCAAGCGAACCCTCAGGAAGCGCGCAAACTGTCCATCCAGCGCTGCATCCAGTCCCTAGTCCACGCCTGCCAGTGTCGAGACGCCAACTGCCGGCTTCCTTCCTGCCAGAAGATGAAGCGAGTCGTTCAACACACCAAGATCTGCAAGAGGAAGACCAAGGGAGACTGTCCTATATGCAAGCAGCTAATAGCGCTATGTTGTTACCACGCGAAACACTGCCAGGAGACCAAGTGCTCCGTACCTTTCTGTTCGTCGATCAAGCAGAAGTTAAAACAACAACAGGTTAGCAAATTTATCTTATTTCTTCTTCAATTTAGTCATCAAGTAACTATGTAGTTAGACAATGAAATTATGGAAAAGGAAGACCAAAGGAGACCGTCCTATATGCAAGCAGTGGATTGCTGTATGTTGTTACCACGCAATGCTCCGTACCTTTCTGTTTGTTTATCTATCTTATTTCTTCTTCAATGTAGTCTGCAAGAGGCATAGTTAACTCGTAAATACCTAAATACCGGTGGCTCAAGCACACATGGAAACCAGCGCATTTAGATCCGAAACAAATTGAACTTTCGCATATTCAAAAACTGAATTTGTACCTTGTCTGGCCAAAAATTTTGTCCCTATTTAGGGTTCTGTACCTAAATTTTGTCCCTATTTAGGGTTCTGTACCTCAAAAGAAAAAAACGGAACCCTTATAGGATCACTTTGTTGTCCGTCTGTCTGTCTGTCTGTCTGTCTGTCTGTCAAGACCCTTTATCTCACGAACGGGTAAAGGTATCAGGTTGAAATTAATACCATATATTGGGATCCATGGACCACACAAGATCTGAAAATTTCAATTTTTTACAACGACGCAATCAAAAGATATGGCATTTTATGTCCTCATCTCCATACATTTATTCAAAAATGCAAAACCTACAGGTTACTTCCCGTTGACCTACAATTATGAAATTTGGCAAGAAGCTAGGTTTCACAGTACAAATAATGGGAAAACTCTGAAATCATTAAATATTACAACTTTTCTCACAACTAAAGGTAACCAATTGTGGTGAGCTCCCGTTTCAAGAACATTCATATAAGAGAGGGGTCAAGTTGGATGGTCGTTGAGGCGATTTTTGTTTTAGTTCTATTTAAAAACGGGATCACTTACAAACTTGAAAATTGGTATGTTTATAGTGCATAAGCTATAAAATAACAACAAATAATAAAATTTGGTGAAGCGCGTGTCGGACTCAAAAAATCTAGCACATTAACTTACTGAAATTTCAACGAATACAATTATGTTTATGTGGTGGTACGGAACCCTCAGTGCGCGAGTCCGACTCGCACTTGGCCGGTTTTTTTATGTAACAAGTAAGCAAGCGAGCTTGTGGTTCACCTGATGGTAAGTGGACACCACCGCGGTACCGCCCTATAGGGTGTCTGATGTGCCAGTAATTTCACTGGCTGCCTTGCTCTTCAAACCGATACACAGCAGTGACACAGCTGCTTAATAAGCAAGGGGTGGTACTTCCCCAGACGAACTTTGCACAAAAGCCCCACCACCTTTAAATTTGAATTTGAAAACGTAGTGACATTTGATGGTTTGTTCTTTCTGTATGAAATAAATAAGCCTCGGTATTCTAGAAAAATATCACTTGATGTTAACGATCCAAGCTGAAGATATGGAGTGGGATATGAAAAAAAATCGTGTCGTGGTTATAGCTCTACACAAGTGCAAAGAAGCCGGTCGAGATATTCAATCAGTTGCGATTGCTAGGAATTACTAAAAATTTGTATACATATCAAACCTAGACCTGGGCTCCCGCAGGTTTCCAGGACGGCAGCGGCGATTAAAGCTGTTGCTGAGCGAATTGGAAGGAATCCTCTCCGTAAGCAGAAAATGTTGAGAGATGAAGATTCCACCTAGGACCATGTCTCGCATCTTTAAACAATACTTACCGACGAAGTACAGGACATCGCTTAACAGCAGCTGTACGCAACATAGGAGCGACCAAAGCGAAACAACACTAAGAGCGGGTACCGAAGAATCCTGTTTACCGACGAGAAAATAGAAGAGAAATACAACCGTCAAAATATTAGACGCTCACAGCTCTCAAGAAGCTTCACAGAAGGTTGCTTAGGTGGAAAGAGGCCATCACCCGGCTTCTGTCGTGGTTTGGTGGGGCGTGTCATACGAGGGAATCACCGAGCTCCATTTTTGCCCGTGAGGCGTAAAAACTAAGGCTGCAAATTACCAGAATGACATTTTGGAGCCTGTTGTTAAAGCCACTCACTCAAACATGGTTTTCCGATGAGCATTGGATATTCCAACAAAACTCCGCTCCAGCACACAAATCACGAACCGCTGAACAGTGGTTAAAGGACAATTTACCGGAGCTTTTTCGCGTGCGAAGATTGGCCCTCTGGAAATCCCGACCTCAACCCCTTGGATTACCGGCTCTGGACAGGAGAAGGCCTGATCGAAACCTTACCGTAATATCGAGTCGTTAAAGCGTGATTTGGTGGCAGCAGCGGCTTCGATACCTCTAGAAACGGTGCGTGCGGGGATAGACGAGTGGCCGGATCGATTAAATATGTGTTTGAAGGCAAGGCCATAATTTTTGCCAAGACGCAATGCTCGTAAGAGCATGGGATGTTAGTCGAGAATCTACTTTCAAGTATTTGTTGTGTTTGATTTAAATTATTAGATAATACAATTCTGTGACATCAAGAACTACCCTAAGGCTGTCCGCTGTCGTGGCCTCTTTCGGCATACACTGTGTATTTATTACACTGCATCGTGTTTTATTAATCTCTTTCATCATCATAATTTCACGCCTCGTGATTGAGCGTTTCACACGCAGCAGACGAACATCTTTAGATTACGGTCGTTAGCGGCTTGAAAACTGAAAAGGAAGATAGATCTAGCCTCATCGAAAGGCCTCATGACTAATTAGTATGACACTTTCCAGGTGCAACAACGAGTGCAACAGCAGCAGCTGCTGCGGCGGCGCATGGCGGCCATGAACACGCGCGGCATGCCCTCCGCCTCCTCGCCCCCCGCCGCGCCCGCGCTCGCCTCCCCGCCGCCCAGCAAGCCGGCCAGCGCCTCGCACGCGCACCAGGGCCCGCTGCCACACAACGTGCAGAAAGCGCTGCAGCAGGTGAGTACCCGCCAGCCTCCCACAGCCCTCCGGCGGCGGGGGAGTAGGGTGGCATGCACTGCCCGCCAGCGCCTCGCATGCGCACCAGGGCCCGCTGCCACACAACGTGCAGAAGGCGCTGCAGCAGGTGAGTACCCGCCAGCCTCCCACAGCCCTCCGGCGGCGGGGGAGTAGGGTGGCATGCACTGCCGGCCAGCGCCTCGCATGCGCACCAGGGCCCGCTGCCACACAACGTGCAGAAGGCGCTGCAGCAGGTGAGTACCCGCCAGCCTCCCACAGCCCTCCGGCGGCGGGGGAGTAGGGTGGCATGCACTGCCGGCCAGCGCCTCGCATGCGCACCAGGGCCCGCTGCCACACAACGTGCAGAAGGCGCTGCAGCAGGTGAGTACCCGCCAGCCTCCCACAGCCCTCCGGCAGCGGGGGAGTAGTAGGGTGGCATGCAAGACATTATTTAATGAACGATGACTATCGAAACAGATTTACAAAGCGAGAGAGATTTATAATATTGGAAGGAAAGCCTCGGTAAACGTTACAAAAAAATTACAAAATCTATTGAGAATCTAGGAGTTTGAGCCTCTCTTTATTGAAGAAATTTCAATAAAGAGAGGCTCAAACTCCTAGATTGCAAAACAAGAACATGAGCTTAGCTTCTTTTGGTTCTATTTCACGATGGCTATACAATAAGTCATATTTATGGAACGCAACTTATTTGTGCAGGTACAAGAAGAAGCGGCGCGGCAACAAGCACCGTCATACGGCAAGCAAGGCGCAATGGGAGCCGTGACGGGCGCGCGAGGCGTGGGCGTGGGCGTCACAGGCGTGGGTGTGGGCGTGGGCCCGGGCGGCGTGGGCGCGGAGTGGGCGGCGCGCTACCGGACGCCGCCGCCGCTGCACCACCAGCAGGTGCCGCACCGCCTGCCGCACCACCACCAGCAGCTGCCGCACCAGCCGCAGCATCCGCCCGCTCAGATGCAGGTAACTAGCTAGTCTAGTCTAGAGCGGCAATCGTGGTTAGCGAACACCAATTCTGGGTTTGATAACTGCAACCAAATCCAGTCTGATTTAGACAAATGAAGCCGTGAAGTTACATGAGGCATTTCAAAGATTTTTGGTGGCTTAGTAACACCAGGGTTCCTCGACTTAACTACACATTTGATATGATGATGACAATATGAATCGTATCAACAGCGTAAGTTAGGAAGCGGCTTAGCAAAAAATTGGCAACATTTACACTTTTCAACGCGGACAGCATTTTGCCTGGTTTCGATAAGATTCTTTTAGATACCTCTCGTCATTTAGTTACCTCCTTCTATTGCTGGGTTTCATTTCGCTGGGCTGCGACAAGGCAAAAAAGTTATTGATCGTAAAATGTATTCGAATGCCTATAAAGTGGTCGAAATTCTTTTTGTTCGAAGTGCCACTGCCGATAACTTTACTCCATTTACTGCTATAAATACTGTATTAACTACTATATTTACTGCTATAAATACTGTAGATATCTCTCAAAGCCGAGTGGAATATGCACTAGAACGATTGGATCTTAATAAATCCGCGGGTCCAGTACATTACCGGCCATATTCCTAGTGAAGATGCGCTAATCATTTATTTGCACTACGCTATGCTGCTACTTTATCAACGATTATATGGAATTATGGAAGTCTGTTTTTATAACCCCTATTCATAAAAAAGGTGTCAAAACTAAGATTGAAAATAACAGATCTATTTCTAAACTTGGTTTGCTCGCAAAAAAAATCAAATGTTTTTTTATTTTTTATTTTATTTTTATTTATACAGGAATCAAACAGTCATTTACAGATTTTTCTTATGTACAAACATGAATACTACTAGACCTATAGTTCCCTATATTCTTATCAACCTAAGTATTTAATTAAATGTTTAATTTTTATTAGTTATATTAAGTTTTTTATTAGTTGTATTAAACACGTTTTTTTTCAACTCAGCAGCGCGGTTTGTTTTGGGGTAGGTCTACAGTTTCTACACTTTGCTATTCTTACTGATTTTTTTTAAAATATCGAAGCGGCGCGTATTTTCCCGTGGTTAAAGGGAACCAAATCGACGCAATCTATAGCGATTTTAGCAAGGCGTTTCATCGCATTGATCCACGGTATTTCATTAAACTTATTTAGATGGTTAGTAAATAAAGGCGACCTATTTAGATGGTTAGTAAATAATAGATCGCTAGTCGGGGTACTAAATGGATACTCCTTGGGTTAACATCTCGTCGGGTCGCCCTTGTGGGTTTATACAATAAACATAAGCCAATTTGAATTTTGAATTAGACTGTTAGAACTGTAGCCTAATCCCATGGATGTGGAGAAAACTAAGTAATATAATCATTCGTTCCAGCAGCAAAGAGCGGGCGCGCCGGGTGTCGGTCCAGGCGTGGGCTTGGGCCCGGGCGGCGTGGGTCCCGGCGGGGGCGGTCCGGGCGGCGGGGGAGTGGGCGGGGGTGTGGGGGTGGGGGGCAACGCGCCCGCCATGCACCAGCGCGCGCTGCAGCAGCTGATGGCCACGCTGCGCTCGCCCACCTCGCACAACCAGCAGCAGGAGATCCTGCAGATCCTCAAGTCCAACCCGCCGCTCATGGCCGCCTTCATCAAGCAGAGACAGGTACGACCAAACTGAACTCACTACAAAACCATGATTACACTCACAACAAGACAATTAATACACTCCCAATAAAACCATGATTACACTCACAACAAGACAAAGAATACACACACTACAGAGAAATGATTACACTCACAACAAAACAATGATTACACTCACATCAAGACAATGATTACACTCACAACAAGACAATTATTTCACTCATAACAAGACAATGAATACACTCATAACAAAACAATGATTACACTCACAACAAGACAAAGAATACACTCACAACAAAGCAATGATTACACTCATAACAAAACAATGATTACACTCACATCAAGACAATGATTTCACTCATAACAAGACAATGAATACACTCACAGCAAAACAATAATTACACTCACAACCAAACAATAAATACACTCACAACAAGACAATGATTACACTCATAACAAGACAATTAATATACTCACAACAAGACGACGATTACACCCACGAAAGACGCTGAGGTTTTTCAAACTAAATAATAACCTCAAATTTATAAAAAAGTTATAAAAATGTGGATTTTTCTGACTAGCTGTACGTAAAACGATAAGTCTAAACGTTTATCTGTATGTGTTGTGGTAACTTCGTGTTATTGAACATAATTTTTTTTTTACTGCAAAAAGTTTGTTTATAAAACCCAGCGTCTTTTATGAGTCTGGTATTATACTATTTAACCCCTTATAAATCGCGTAATCGTTTATCGATTAAAAATGTTGAGCACATTTGGCTTATCAATGAAAGGTTTTTCACTTAGGATTTTGTTTTATTTTCTTGGGTAGTCCTAATACTTTGTTTAAACTTATAGATTGACGATGACGTTTTAGTACGGTGTTTTCACCCATCTTTTGTAGTGTCCTGGATGGCGCTACAAATACCAGCACGAGGAATAACCATCATAATTCCAGTATGAAAATAAAAAGTTGCTTTGATTGCTTCTGTCAAATGACTAACATTTTTTCCTGTAAAAAGATTTATATTTTATTATGTCTAATAATAGTAGATTGTGTCACAAGGCTGTAAAATAATATTTTTAAGGCGAGGGCGCTATTTTGAATCCAGAGCAAAGTGAAGGATTCTTGAGTAGAATCCCGAACGTAGCGTGGGATTCAATAGTTCGCCCAAGGTAAAAATATTTTTGCAGCCGCGTAATACACTCTACTTTTCATCTCCCTCTATGAGAAAAGAATAAGAGGCTCATTGAGACACACACTCGTCATTAATTTTAAATATAAAATACCACTACAATATTATTACCTACTTGATGAAACAATACTAAAAATCAAATTAAGTATTATTTGTAACAACTGAAAATGTTATTGACATTTTTGTATCAATTAGGAACAGAACCTCTTTGGTTAGTAGACTTGTTTACATTTCAAGCATATTTCTTTTTTTATATTCATAATAATTTTAATAGTACAACCGGCCAGTATAATTTTTCATACAATATTTTGGTTTGACCTCTATGGTTGACCTAAAATATCCCTATGGTGGACCTAAATTCAAATTTTAAATCCCATTTTTACCCGCTACGAAAGTCTCTTGGAGAAAATAGCTATTTTGTTCGCCTTTATTGACGAACCGTTCAGCGATTTTCAAATAGATGAGATGAAAAATAAATTACCAACAGTGATTAGCGTACCACCCTTCAACGAAAACTATTAATTTTGACTCGGTGACCCAAACTTATGTATGTATTTGCAGAACGCCCAGAACCAGCAGAATGCCGGCGGCGTGGGCGGCCCGGGCGTGGGCGGTCCGGGCGCAGTGGGCGGCCCCGGCGTGGGCGTGGGCATGGCGGGCGTGGGCCCGGGCGGCGTCCAGCTGGGCGTGGGGGGCGTGGCGCCGCAGCAGCAGCAGCACATGATGCAGCCGCAGCAGCGACTGCAACAGATGCAGCACATGCACACGCAGCAGGGCCAGGTAAATGTTACACCCAAACGACCAAACGAAGCTAAAAAAATAGGAGAATTTCACAGTAGGTAGGTTGTTGATGTCCGGATGTTCAAAAAGTACTGTGAGTCAACAACATTTTGGTTGTAAAGTTTTTCATGTTTATAAATACTAATAGTGTAAGAAGACTAAAAAATCTTGTACCGCAATATTTAAGTTCAAAACAACCTGAAAATTGAGGAAAACTAAAGTATCGATAGATGCTTTTCAAAAAGCTGAGTTCAAACAGGTCAACCACTAGTTACTTACCTACTACATTTGACTTACAGTCATCTCGTCGTAGTATAGCGCGTTCAGGATAAGTCTGTCTATGACGGTTATTTTCTGCGCATGGGTGACAGGCGGAGAGCCAACGAACGAATCGCTCGCCTCTCCCCACATGCCGCGCTCACCCCCGCGACTCATTTTTCGACTTCTGCGCATTAACGGTCACAGTCAGAGTTATTTTGTACCCCATATAACTTATATCTGTTAGCCAAATTACAATAACACCTAAGTAAAAACAGATATGGAAGCAAAATCAAAGTCATGTATCCCATACAGAAATCTTTTGCAGGACCAAATAAAATAGCAGGATTTAACTCTATGATTTAACTCTCTTGATTTTGACTCTACATATAAAAGTGCGTTATTAATTTAACAATAGTCGTTTACTTTTTGAATAATTCTCACTACTTATTGAACGCCGTAGTGGTTTAGTACGCATACTGTTCAGCAGTGGTACAATAAAATTCAGCTAAAAGTATTATACAGGAAAACATATTATACAGGGTGGATATTTGAGATGTGACAGCAAGGGCAGGTATCACAAAACCGTTACAGCTACACGAAATCTTGGAATACTTGACAAATTTTCTGTGAAATTTTGATCTATCATTTAACGCAAAAAAAAATTTATGCCAATCAATCCCGTGTGTAAACGACAAAAACTTCAATAGAACTAACCCAGGTTGAAGTACTCAAAAGTCAGACAACAAAAAGTCATAAAGTGCCAAATACATTCTGTATGAAAATTTTAAACTATTTTTTTAATGTCAATCGGTCCTGTTTCTAATACCGATCAAAAACTCCAACCGTCATAGGAGTACTAAAAAAGTCAGAATTTGCAAAAATGTATGGGAAAACTTTTTGCAATTACTGACTTTTTAGTACTAAAACCTGGGTTGGTCCTGTAGGTTTTAGACAGTATTTTTTTTTTCAACAAGACTGATTGAAGTCAAAAAATTTTTTGAGTTTATACAAAATATATATGAAAAGATTTTTACAATTTCTGAGTTTTCTAGTATTTCATTTCAACCTGGGTTGGTCCCATAGAAGCTTTTGAATCAGCATTATTAAAAAGAGGATCTTTTAAAATGTTTTGAAAATCTGTGAATGGGGATCAAAATTTCACAAAAATTATGGATAGTATGAACACTGTCTCCCAAGACACAGAATTTTTCTAGTTTGGGAGACAGGGTTTCTTTTTATGAAATAAACTAATTGCTCCGTAATATGTTAATTTAGTTTGTAAAATGTTAATTTTGGTGAAATAAAGTACTTTTATTTATTTTTATTTATTTATTTATAGTCTCCTGAGACCAATTTTGTGTAGCAGTAACGGTTAAGGTACCTGCCCTTAACGGTTAAGGTACATACATACATAACATCACATCACGCCTCTTTCCCGTCGGGGTAGGCAGAGACCACAGTCCTCCACCTGCTACGATCTTGACATACTTCCCTTGCTTTCTAAGGTACCTGCCCTTAACAGTTAAGGTTAACCCTTACTGTCTCATCTGAAAAAATCCACCCATTATATAGTATTGTTTTAAAGTAGGTTTTACTTTTTACTTTGTAAACCGATTTCTATTCTCGATTTCCTAGGAAATTTTGCCGTACTTTCCGGGGTCTAAAAAGGCAAAAATCCCGGGGTCTAAAAAGGCAAAAATTCCGGGAACGAGAAAGGCAAAAATCCCGGGAACGAGAAAGGCAAAAATCCCGGGAACGAGAAAGGCAAAAATCCCGAAAACGAAACCGTAGTTACAGGTTATAGGGTTTTTTTTTTTGGTAAATACAGGGTGGATGTTTGAGATAGGACAGCAAGAGCAGCTACTTTAATTGTTACAGTTATACGAAAATGGTCTTAGGAGACTTAGCACAACTTTTTGTAAAACTTTGATTCTTATTCACTGATTTAAAAAAAAAATACTGTTAGCAAGAAAATTGCCATATTACACACCAGTCGATCTTGTTTCTAATACTGATAAAAAAGATCTATAGGACCAAATCAGGTTAGGGTACTAGAAAAGTCAGAAACAGCAATAGTAGATTAGTAGCCAAGGGCTGTAAGGCCTCAATTGCAGCCCGAGATATTTAGGCGCACGAGCGCAGCGAGGGCGCCTATAGTTCGAGGGTGCAATTGATGCTTACACCCGAGCTAACTACTCTGCTTTACATCTCGATTGTGAGGTAAGTAGGTCCTTATTACCACCAAATTGTAGGTGACCAATTAGCGCTCTTGGGTAATAATGTAGCTAGAAAAGCCCTAGGGCGGTAAGTAATAAAAAAATACACTTCACTCTTTCAAAACTTAATTACTTACCGCCCTAGGGCCTACAAGCCCCATTTGGGGGTATTAACGACCTACTTACTGAATATGAGAGATGTAAAAATATTTTATTTATTTTGTACGAAAAATTTTATCGAAAAATGGAACAAATTTACCCATCTGGTGTAGAAATTTATATAATTAAACGTGATATGTTTATCCAGCAGGTGGGAGGAGTAGGCGTGGGCGGAGTGGGCATGGGCGGCATGTCGCAGGGCGCGGGCGCGGGCGGCGGGGGCGCGGCGGGCGGCTGGTTCAAGCAGGCGGCGGGCGCGCCGGGCTCGCTGCTGGGCATGCGCGCGCCCTACGCGGCGGGGGGGGTGGGGGTGGGCGTGGGGGGCGGCCGGCTGGGCCCGCGCTACTTCCCCCCGCTGCAGCGCTCGCCGCCCGCCACCCCCTCGCCGCGCCCGCCCACCCCCTCCGAGCTGCTGCTGCTGCGCCAGTCGCCCGCGCCCCCCCCCGCCCCCCAACCCCGGCGCGCCCCACGAGGAGCAGCTCCCCCCGATGACGCCGCAAGACCAACTCACCAAATTCGTCGAGCAGTTGTAGTGTACATACGAACGCGGCGCGTCGCCCTGTAATATATAACGTAAGCGCGACCGCCGCACGTTTATTTATTGATGAACTTAGAGCCGTTAGTTAAGTTTTAAGACCGAATCGAGCGCTCAATGTACAAAATGTAAATATGAGAGGAGTGCGTCCTGTCCGCTTCTGCCTAGTGTAAGTTGTTCGTAGTGTAGGTACATTATGATACTTATTCTGTTTATTGTAATTAAATCATTTTATAATATAATTATGTGATCATTATAAAGCTGTCGTTTCTGTTCAAAACCCGCACCTCAACTAACTTCCAGCACATCCTTACAAGTGCTGGTCAGTAATGCAATTTTCCGAAGAGTAGCCAATAAATAACTATTTAAACCATAACTTTCGGAATCGGAATTAAGGATGAATTTCGACCAGCAGTAAAGCAGCAGCTGTGTGAGCTAAGCTGTGACCTGGGAAAATTACAACCAATAGGATTGCGGCATTTCCTGGCTTGTCAAATGGTGCAATCCTATTGGCTGGAACTTTTCAGCTCACAGCTTAGCTGCCTCGCATAGCACTGGAGGAAATTCACCCTAATGGTTTTAGAAAAAAAATATGACGATATAGCTGGAAAATGGACCACCCGACTCTAAAACACTTCTTAGAACACCTGCTAAACATTAGCCTTAGCATTAGCGAAGGTGTAACTTACAGTGATTCCTCTAAGAGTAGTTTCCTTACCATATTCGTTTGGTCTTGAACTTTCTCCTGTATGGCTCCCTGCTTCCAAGCTGACGCGCATGACTTGATTCTCATTCCTGTAGGAGAAATCCCACATCAACTAAGTGCCATAAACACTATCAGCTCACGAGATATAGTATTTTAGAGGCTTACATATTATTGTCATTTCTTAAAAGTATCTATCTGGTGATTTTGTAATGTCGGTGCACCGTCTTTACCCCAGACTATTAATGAATATTACCATTAAAAACATATCATCTTTTATTGTAATTATGCCTCTAATCTCGTGAATTGAAATAAGTTAAACAGCTGTATACACTTAGCTGCAAGAAGGTCCAAGCGACGAGATGCTGCAGCCCCCCGGCAGCCATGGAAAAACGCCATTTCATACACTAACTCACTACTTAACAAACTGTCAGTCCGCGGCTTAGCTCGGAGATCCTGAGTACTAGAAAGCTGAAATTTTGTATGGATATATATTTCATCTACACCGACAAGGTGGTAGAATAAAATTTTTAAAAATAAAAATTGGGTACCTACCTCCCCTACAAGTAAAGTGGGGATGAAATTATTTTTTCATCCCATCTATTCGAAAATCGCTAAACGGTTCGTCAATAAAGGCGAACAAAATAGCTGTTTTCTCCAAGAGACTTTCGTAGCGGGTAAAAATGGGATTTAAAATTAGAATTTGAATTTAGGTCCACCATAGGGATACTTTAGGTCAACCATAGAACTCGAACCAAAATATTGTATGAAAAATGATACTGGCCGGTTGCAAAAATTATTATGAATATAAAAAAAGAAATATGCTTGAAATGTGAACAAGACTACCAACCAAAGAGGTTCTGTTCCTAGTTGATACAAAAATGTCAATAACATTTTATGATTTTGAGTATTGTTTTATCAAGTAAATAATATTGTAATGGTATTTAAAATTAATGACGAGTGTGTCTCAATGAGCCTCTTATTCTTTTCTCATAGAGGGAGATGAAAAGTAGAGTGTATTACTCGGCTGCAAAAATATTTTTACCTTGGGCGACCTATTTAATCCCTCGCTACGTTCAGGATTCTACTTGAGAATCCCTCGCCATGCTCGGGATTCTACTCAAGAATCCTTCACTGCGCTCTGGATTCAAAATAGCGCCCTCGCCTTAAAAATATTATTTTACAGCCTTTGATACAATCTACTATTTCTTGTCTCTATCCCATAGTGTAGGGTATTGTTGGATAGGTAGGTAAGTCTACTCAGATCAGAAATATTAAGGGCTCCCGCACACGACCGAGAATCGGTGGGCGATTATCGGCCGGGACAAGGACGGAAGATTCAGGTGATAACACGTCAGAGCGGGATGCCGACAAAAAATCGGCCACCGATTCTCGGTCGTGTGCGGGAGCCCTAAGTTTGAAAGCGCAATTTTTTGTTGAAGTCGAATGCCTGCTGGCTAAACGGTTGTTATTGGAAATGTGAAAAAATTCACAGGTAGTAGCATATATACGATGAAATTAAAAGGAAAACTATCACAGTTAAGTAGGCTTCGCAGGTAAATGAGCTATAGCTGAAAAACTAAAATAATAAAAATAGCATTTAGGTGCTAGGACCTCGCTGAGCATTAGGAGGTAGAAAGTTTATGTTTTAATCGTTATGAAATACTTACTCGAAACCCGCTCTGCAATAAAAACTGCGCGTGGCCCGACACGTACTTGGCCGGTTTATTTTTCTTGAAAACTTTTTAAAAAATCTGGTTCTCGTCTATGCGCGAGCAGCCCGGCGCGCGGCGACAGTTTCTCAGGGTTGCCATGCCATGTTACTAATTTGTACCGATAATTTAACACTGGGACGTGCGTGCGTGAATGTTAAACAGAATTATCGATAAATTAAAACATAAAAATATCTGAATCTAAAGAATCTACATTGAATAAAATTATCTGATGAAGGCAACACGACAGGAGAGTTATATTTTTGGAGAAATTCTCTAAGCTTTTCTAATAATTACCATTCAAGAATTTTTATAATTTTTTGTAATACGAAAAAGAAATTAAAACTACGAAAAATTTCAATTGCGAATATGAATTTACTAAAAAACTGTGATTCGGTTTTAAAAATTTACAAAATACTCCGTTTCATAGGTTTCGTGTTAATTACAAATTGTAAAAAATGCAATATTTAGCCCTAAATTCTTCAAGCAGGCAACACTGCGACCTTGCGTCCGCGCGAATAGCCGCGAGTAGTTTTAATGCCTCTTAGGCAATTTTGCATTTTATTTTTGTTGAAGATAAAGTTCATTTTGCATTGTTATCAAAAACTGCTCTCGGCTGCTGCCTTTTGCACTGTTTAGGGCTCCCGCACACGACCGAGAATCGGTGACCGATTTTATATCGGCATCCCGCTCTGACGTGTTAGCACCTGAATCTTCCGTCCTTGTCCCGGCCGATAATCGCCCACCGATTCTCGGTCGTGTGCGGGAGCCCTTACCCGTAGTCCCGGTGGATCGAGTATGGTGTGCGCGGAGCCATATCGCTCTATACAGGCATTATCCAGGGGAATACATTTGTATAAATTCGTATGGAATAAAGAAATACAGCAAGGATATAATAAGAAATATTTAATCTTAGGGGTCAAGAAAGAAAACCAGAAATAATTTATGTAAAACACGTTTTATTTTATTATAGTCATGTGACAATGTTAAAATAATTATTTTATACAATAGGCATTGGATTAGTAAACTTTTTCTGTGCTGAACATTTCATCATCATAATTTTCAAAATGTAGTTCAATTTTTTACAAATTACATAGTTCATGATCTGAATAAAAAATAGGATCTGCCACTTATACATCTGGAACATAGCTCTAAAAAATCAACTTTGGACAATTGTCCTTTCAAAATAGTGCACATTATTTTAGAACGGTCAACCCCACGTCAGTGAAACTTTTCTATTACCATGCCATAAAGTCCAGTGTGTTGATTGTACAATGTAAATAAACCATAAAACTGCCCACTAAGAGGCGATTCTGCCCATGGAACTGAACAACCTTTCCCCAAGGAACATAGGTCGAAATACGAAAAATAATTTTGATCTCCCTTACAAAATGCGCTATCAGCTGATTCAGTTTCTATGGGAGGTAAATTTTTTTTTCATATTTCGATCTGTTTCTTAGGAAAAGTTGTTCAGTTTAATGGGCAGAACCACATTTAAAAAAAAAAGTTGTGCGCTAAAATGCATTTTTTATGTATTCCAATGTGTTCCTTGTTAAAATTGTTTAGTACTATGGTGTCATGCTAAAATTAGGTGCAATATTTCAGAAAGACCTTGAAATATTTGCAAAATAAATAAGCATAATTTAACTCGAATTAGTAAAATTTTATTCATGAGTGTTTTCAAAATAAAAGTTGCCCGCAGCTATACGAAAGAAAGAGACAGCTATATAGGACCATGGACTAGGTGTATAAGACTATTTCTTTCCTTCCTATAGCATCATCTCTCTCGTGTGCACCCAAAGACGTCTCTGCACGATCAATCTCGCATCAAATATGTAGTTGATTTTTCCAGCATAAGGTAGACTTTTAATGGAAACAGCGTAATAATAAGTAAAATATAAAGACTAGGTCACGAAAATTTTTATTTCATGCGAGATTGACCGAAAAGTAATCGCCCGTTATTTAGAATTTAGGTTCCCTTCAAAATGTAACCATAAAAGTAGTACACCAAACAGCAAGTAGGTGGAAACATTTTGGACTTCATGGCTTGGTAATACAGTTTACAAATGTAAATTTTCCACTGACGTGCAGTTGACTGTATTAGCGTATAAATCTAGACAAACTACTTGAACAATGTCCTCGACTGCGCAGTCATTCCATATAAGTTGACCTGCGCAAGCCACGCAATGATTGTCCAAGTTGTTCGGCGATAAGCATAACAAGAAGAGTATAACCGGTACAACATATGGCAAGTACTCATTGGGTACAGTCTGTGCCAGTCAGATAGCAAGTGCAGTGGTAGAGCTAATTGGTCTCTTTTGTAACAAAAAGAAAATACCAACCCTGAAGCATGTGTGTCCATAAAACTGAACAACTTTCTCTAACGAACATAGGTCGAAATATGAAAAAAAAATTGACCTCCCAGAGAAACTGAATCAGCTGATAGCGCATTTTGTAAGGGAGATCAAAATTATTTTTCGTATTTCGACCTATGTTCCTTGGGGAAAGTTGTTCAGTTTTAAAGGCAGATTCACATCCTTCGAGGTCGATATAACCTTTCTGTTACACCTTGTATATTAAACCTTGTTTTTTACTTCTTTAGGGAAGTGGTTCACTTTTGTTATATGAGCAAGCCCTTTATTAAGCAAGATATCTTTAAGTATAGTTATACCTTTTTTGTTACACGGTGTACACCAGAGTTCATGGAAGACGCTGAGGTCTTCTAAACAAAAATAACAACCTCAAATTCATGTCAAAAGTAGTAAAAATGTGGATATTTCCGACTAGCTGCAGGTAAAACTATAGTCTAAGCGTCTGTATGTGTATTATGGTTACAAACGTATAAGGTGTTTTTTTAATTAGACCCAAATATTTCTAGGGGTGGTGTAACATAAAGAAAAAGGTTTATCAAAGTTTTAGAAAAATCCTCCCACTAGTTTTTTTAAATAATTTTCATACAAAAAGTTAATTATTATTCGCAATCATCCTGTAGTAATGATTTCGACCGTACTAAGAGCCCGAAATCGAGCCGGAACCGCGCACTCGGATTGCGCGTGATTGGCTCACGACTCCGCGCTGCCGCCTGTGCTGCTACGGAGTGTTCATTTTACGATATTTAGCGGTATTGTTTTTAGGATTTTTCTCGAAAACTAGTGAATTAAAATGTAAAAAAAATAACACTAATAGTATTCATTTAGGTGCTTGAAGTAACCCTAACAATATTTGGGTCTAATTAAAAAACACCTTATAGTGGACGGTAATTGGAGAAAAATCTTTTCTTAACTGCCATACATTTATTTTACACTCAAAAGGGCAAATTATATTTATATTTCGAGTTTCGAAAAGAAGGGTAAATTTCAAAAAGTTGCGATATCGGTTGCTCCTATCCTCATATAGTAACGGAAATGTGTGATAATACTGAAGGGGATCTGCTTACTAAACTGAACAACTTTTCCCAAGGAACATAGGTCGAAATACGAAAAACCAAATTTGACCTCCAATACAAAATGCGCTATCAGCTGATGCAGTTTCTATGGGAGGTCAAAAATTGATTTTGTTCTATGACTTATGTTCCTTGGGAAAAGTTGTTCAGTTTCATGGGCAGATTCACACCCTTTGGTATTATCACGCCTTTCCGTTACTCGCTGCATAAAGTTTAAACTCTTACTCGAATATTGCTTCAAATAGGAGTATAGACCTTATAAGTAAGGGGATAATCGACCGATTTTGCAATTTGACCAATAAAGGGTTAAAAAACCCCAGCGTCTTACGTAAACTCTAATATACACGATATACTCAAATAAATCGCCAAATATTTTGTAATGCACGCACGTATGTCACATTTGATGACATTTGCAAGGTATTTCTACCATATTCCCACACTAAAAAAAACATAATTCATTCACCAGAAATCTTAAAACTAACAACCTAAATAAAAATTAATGAACAAGTATGATTACAACGAGTAAACAAAACCATCGAAGGAAATGATATTTTAGACAAAGTACTGATGTTCTTTTTATACTTTTTTAAAGGCTTTTTTATTTCACCATCAACAGACGAAAAATTAGAGCGCGTTCGCACTGGCAACTTTTGTCTCTAGCCATACAAGACAGAGTGAGACATCCGTCTATCGCCGGCAACGAAAGTTTAGTCTCCGTCGCGTTACAGTCGTCGGCAACGAAAGTTTAGTCTCCGTCGCGTTATAGTCGTCGGCAACGTTGCCTGCAACAATTTTTTGAAACACTTGTATCGCGTTGCATTTTGCAACATTTTTCGTAAAAACGACAGAACATTTGTTGCGGAGACACATCGATGCTAGTGCGCGCAAGCCCTAGTTGCCAAAATATTGCCTAAAATATCAAAATCTTACGACTAACAAAAATAATAAAAAATTACATACCACGGCACATTAGATTATCTTTTATTAGATCCATAATAGTCCTTAATGTAAACATTATGCACATTACCTTATTATTTTTTATGTTTTTTCATTTACTTATTTGCAAAACATTTACAGACATTCGTTTACGTTTAAGTACCAAAGTCATGTACGGATCCAAGTCGATTAGTCTTCATTATCGAGTTGCATATCGACTGACACGAAAAACATCGAAAACGCCAAACGCCTAATAAGAAACAATACTTATGTTGTCAAATAATGTGTTTTTAAAAATATAATCTGGAAAAAAAAAATCATTAACGTTACAAAAAACGTTAACGTTACAAAAGCAATTAGTATTCAAGGAATGATAATATTCATAGATAGTTTTGATTCAGATTGATTAGATTTTTCTTACGACTTTTTGATCAGTAGTATTAAATACAGGATTGTATCACAAAAAAATCGTCAATTCGACTTTTCGCCTCTTACGAATATGGAGACTGACAACCTTGACAAACTTTTCTACGGTTGGCAACACTGGACCTGTTGGACGGCTAAGTGCTGCACTCTTGTTAATCCGTAGTGTAAACAGTGTCACGGTAATTTCAGGAATAAAATCTCGCTGCAGACATGGCTATAAAATGTGTAAATACGTGAAGTATAATATCAGCTGAATATACAGGGCGCAAAATATCTCTAGTCCTGACCATCAATGCGCAGAACTCAAAAAAATTGTCCCAGGGGTGAGCGCAGCAGGTGGGGGAGAGGCGTGCGAATCGTTCATTGGCTCTCCGCCTGTCACCCATGTGCAGAAAATAACCGTCAGGGCTAGCGTTAGTTTGTGCAACGTACAGGTTGTAAAAAAAAATACACTATTACACAAAAATATTATATAATTTTTCTTAGAGCATGAAACTGAACAACTGTTGCCAAGGTCAATGCAAAAAAAACTTCCCTTAGAAACTGCACTGTTTCTGAGGGGTATTTCTTTTTCAAAATTTGATCTACGTTCTTTGGAAAGAAATGTTCAGATTAATTGTCTAAGTAACGTCCTAAAATGGTGCTTACCAATATTTGTTGCAAATTGTATAAAGTCCTAAGTCGATTTTGTCATTACTTGCTTAAAATAACTGACCATGCACACGACTCTAGAGTCGCAATGCAAAGTATTTTTAATCACTCCTGATAGGAAGACCATCAACTTCGTATCGTGTAGGTTGTGAACCCCGCGGGTATACCACGGGCATTACCCGGTTAATTACTAGGTAATCTAGATGGCCCTTGACTTTCTGAGTTTGTCTTGTGTCATTGACTGCTTATGTCATTATTTAGATTTCTTGGTCTTCCTAAGATACCTACCATGTTTGTTAGCGATTGGATTCTTGTGATTGGCCCTATCGATTGGTGCTGTAAAATTACAGTGTTATTTTCTTGCACTAATATCGGTACGATTCTCGGGTATGGCAAGCGTATTTTGAAAAATGTTTGCATGCAGCTTTACTTATTTTTTAAATAAAGGCATGTTTCCTTCGAGTAAAATTTGTTACATTTAGTAGTTAGAGTTCTTTCCTACCAGGAGACATTAAAAATTCCACTCTGTTCCACGTTTTATAGCCAATGTTTTTAATAAAGATTTGAGGGTATTTCTCTTAAAAATATCGACCAACACATTAACGAAAGCGTGTAAAAAGCAGTAAGTAATAAATGCCCAGTTTCGCATCATGAAAAGTATTAGGAATGTGCAGTTGTAATTCCGTTATTTGTTACATCCTTCGATATAACTGGTCTAGCGCTTAACGAAGCAGGTTGCTACGGTAATAGAGGTGCGGGAGAGGTAGTGACGGTATTCTAGTAAACATAGTAGTTTAAGATACAAGTGCCGTAAGTAGGGTTATTACAAACGAGTTGACGTTTTGTAAACCCGAGACGAAGTCGAGGGTTTACCATCGGTACGAGTTTGTCATAACCCTTACGGCCGTGTATCTTACGACGTTTTTCAATACATTTGTGAGAAAACAGGTATAAGTAATACAATTGTTAAAGAAACCAACCATGGGTACTGTCAGCCTCTTGTTGATTTATGTTGTCCTGGTACTCTCCATTTTATTTTAAATATAGTTAGGCAGTCGTCACCCAAATAAAAAGTCACCACTGTAGTATTTTTACAAATTAATTTTATGGTCAGAGTGTAAAAACTCCTTGGTAGTATACTTTTTTTACTTACCGCACTAGTTCGGTAAGTAACTACTTACGAGCAATGTTTACGTCCTTGTAAGTACGTTTTTCGAGCAAATGTATTGAAAATATTTTTTTTAGTTTTGGAAAGATGGACTATTCGGCTAGTATAGCAAATGTTTGCCAGGTGGCAGCACAAACGCAACGTGGATGCATACACAAAAGGCCCAATGAACGCGTGGCCGGAGAATGTTGTCGATTGAATACAACCTCTTCAGTCTTCTCATAGTTAGAAAATAATTTTCGTTTTGACATTGATTATTGATTTGTGTTGGTTTCGAAAAATGTGAAAAATATAAGATTAATTTGGTAAATATTTGTTTTTATCCAACTTGAGAACAAATGGTCCTTCAACCCCGAAGGATCATACCTTGTAGATGTTGAATTTCGAAACATCAGGCAGGACCATGATAGCCTTGTTAGAACGTTTCCAGTATCTTCTTCGTCTTTTCTCATTTAAATTACTAACAAAAAGTGTGAAAATCTTTTATATATTTCCTTTTAATGTGTTACTGTCTCTAAGCTTCCTTCACCGGTCGACTATCGCAAGAACCGTGTAAGCGTTGCCGCAGTTCTGTTAAGCGTTAGATCAGTATCAACATAATATGCCATCACTCAGTCTTACAATTGATGAAACTGTATATATAATACATTACATCCAAAAATCTGCAATAAGCAACAGTTAAATAGATTTAATTTGTGTACAACAAACATTCGCTGATAATTTGCTCTTAGTAAATATGTTTGTGAAATTTGCTTAATGAGGCTTGCTTATGTAGAGTCTAGCTAGACGCTCTGTCAGAACTCTACACAGAATATACTCTAGACAGAATTATCATTACAGTATTTTAATCATTACAGTCGAGGTAATGTAGCTTGATTATACTGACAGCAGTGTGAGAGCAGGACGGAGCGATGCGCTACACATTAGAGCGATAGAGACACGTATCGATCCGACCTACCTGCTCTCTCGCATTGTTCTGCTGTCATTCTAATTCAGTTATATTATTTCGACCACCGTAAGGTTACGCCCTTACAAAAACGAACGTTCATAAATACTCGGACCTTACTGTATTGCTGCTTCGCTGTACCGCGCCTTAGGTGTGCGAGCGGCGAGAGGGGGGGGGATCGTCGTCGCTCACGGCGGCAACTATAGATAAACCGCCTAAATGAGTCCTCGCCCGCGGGGTACAGGGGCGCGGGGGTAAGACGACAGGCGGGGGAACGAAAGAGGTGCGGGCGGGGGGGGGGGGGGGGCATTCTCATTCTCTACGCGCATCCGCCCCCCGTACCTGCCCGCACGTACCCCGCGGGTGAGGACTCATTTAGGCGGTACTACTATAGTCCTTACTCTTTCCTTCTCACTCCCCCTCCTCCCCGCGAGAACCTAAGGCGCGGTGTAGCGGTTGCAAACTATAGTTGCCTAGTCATCACTCTAGGCGCTAAGCAAATCACCCACAGTTCCGATCTCAGCCTCACCATTCTTTACAAGATAAAAAGAAGAGTACTTGAGAGCCTGAAGAATATGACTCTGCCCAAGAAACTGAACAACTATGCCTACGGAATATACATTGTGAATTTTTATGGGTTTTGCTCTCGAAGCGAGCGATTGCCATCCTGACCTTTGAAAAAAAAATTTTGTAAAGTTGGTGATGACATAAACGTATGTGAACCAGTTTACAAAATTGTGTTTCTTTTTTTTTGTAGTCCATTCTAAAATTCTGTTTTATATTACGTTACAAATTGGGTTATCACATCATTCACTATACTCGCCACCACGGTTTGACAGCTAAATAATGAACAACCTTCTTTAGCAGCGCAAACATAATCCGACTAAGAGCAATTACCAAGCGATCACAGTTGCGGCTTACTGTTCCTTCTTGTCTGCCTGTGAGGCGTCCGTCTCTTCTTGTTCCTCGTCCGAGTAATTCGTGGGCTCCTCGCCTGGCTTCAAAAGTCGGCCTACTAGGTCGTATTTCTCTGAAAAAAGAAAAGGTTATCATTATCGCACACTGGACTTTTCTGCAGTTTCGTACTCTAATTGTTTTTTAATAAATTCATTCATTTAAGTAATTAATTATTAGTATAAATAATAGGTCTTTACCTATGCAATTGCCGAAATTTTCTTACAGATTAATGAGATCATAATTCTAATACTATTTTTTTCATTTGTCTTATATTTGAAAGTTGACTTCAAGGTTATCAATCTACGCATAAAATAAAGTTTTTATTTTTAGTTTGATATATAAAATTAAAGGTTCAAAAATGGTTGGTCTTAAATGTCGTTCGATTTTTACAGATAATATTTTTCGAAAATTAAATTTAAGCTTCAAAAATAAAAATGTAAAAATATTAGTACTGAAAATTGAGTTTACCTAAAATTCGCCATACAAAACGGCAATTTCATAGGTAAAGACCTATTATCAAATATAAACTTGAAGTCAGTTTAAGCTTACGAGAAAAACAGATGACTACGTATTTTGGAAGTCAAGCCTTTCTTTGTTTGTACCGGCTATTGTCTACGGAGTAGTTAGTAAAATGAGCCATGTCAGAGGCCTTTAGGTATCAATAAAGCCGCGATTACACCTGCTTGAATTTGACGACTGAATAAGAAATCTACCTAGGAGGCTACGTTGAAAAAGACGTTTGTGAATTCAGAGTTCTAGCTAGGAAGCTAAGTATAAAAAGTGCCTACTAATACAGTTGCTGAATAGTGATGTTCCGATAGCGATAGTTTCGCTGTCGGTAGTTAATCTTGAAATACAGTAACTCTGTTGAATAGACTTATCGAAAATAATTATTGTACAATAAAATGCTATCGATTGTTAAAAAATGGCTGATACAACCTCAAGACAAATACAACCGATAATTGAAAGAAGAAAAATTACAGACAAACTTATTTGCGGTCTTAAAGATGGGCTTTTATTGCTTTTAAAAATACTACAGGAATATCAAATCCCTCGAAGCGAGAGTCTGCCTCGCACTTGACCGTTTTTTTTAATATAAGTATATTTTTGTTCGATATGTTGAATTAATCATTCGCACTTGGACATCACTAAACATGCTAAGTCCTTTCAAGTAAAGGAGTTAGAAGGTTTAGTGATGTGAAAATTTTGCGAATGATTAATTCGAATCGAACAACTTGTCCATGCAAAATAAAAATAAAGCATTATCTTGGTTTAATATTAAGTACTAATAATAAACTTAAAAAAATCACTATAAAAAAATTGTATACGACTGTTCGGTTGAGTCAAGGAGTGATCACAGCTAGCTGGATTCAAAGACTAATTCGGCATACATTGCTCGTTGAAGTAAGGATAATGCAATAACATAACCAAGCCTCCCAGCAATGTATGCCGAATTAGTCTTTGAATCCAGCTAGATGTGATCGTGGCTTTAATAGGCTGACAATACATTTCCGTGATGTTTTTATTTTTATTTACCTTAAATGGACAAATGAGACCTGAACATTGCCGTGCCAAATCTTATGAATGAGAGTATTTATGATCAAACAAAAACAATGGCTGTGGTAAATGAAGTGGATGCATTTTTTCTCTTTTTCTAGTCTTGCAGGTGCACATAGTCATTCACCGTAACTGAACAACTTTCAGTAAATAAAACTATCAGCCTCTTCAATACTCTTCATATAAAATTGCAAATGGACAGTTTAGCCACGATCACATCTAGCTGGATACAAAGACTAATTCGGCATACATTGCTTGGGAGGCTTGGTTGTGTTATTGCAATATCCTTACTTCAACGAGCAATGTATCCCGAATTAGTATTTGAATTCTGCTAGGTGTGATCGTGGCTTTTTTGTGGAAAAGAAGATTATTTTAATATTTTCTGAAAGTTTTATTTACTGAAAATTATTCAGTTACCTTGACTGACCACGCCCTTTCAGTTTTCGGAAACCAGTCCCTTAGACCATGTATTGGTCAATTTAATTTCGATGCGAACACGGAATTAAATTAAAATTAATCATTCGCACTCGGACATCACTAAACCTCCTTACTCCCTTCATGTAAAGAACTTAGGAAGTTTAGTGATGGGTAAATTTTGCGAATGATGATGAACAACTTGTCGATAAAAAATAATTATTATTCATGGTGTAATAAAAAGTACTAAAAAAAATTAAAAAATTCACTATAGATTACCATCGATACTTGAAAGGTTCAGATATTTTCTATACGACTGTTCAGTAAAGTTAATAAACCTGCTTTGCGACAAAAAAAATCGCAAAAAGAACTAGGTAAAGAAGTGATCACACCTAGCTGAATTCAAAGACTAATTCGGCATACATTGCTGGGAGGCTTGGTTATGTTAATTGAAATATCCTTACTTCAACGAGCAATGTATGCCGAATTATTCTTTGAATTCAGCTAGGTGTGATCACTCCTTTACTCTACACTGCGCGTGGCTTGACACGAAGTACGAACTTGGTCGGTTATTTAGTATCGATTATTACCGGTACTTTTAAGAATTCGATATTCTCGATATTTTCTATAGGAATATTCGGTAGAGTTACTGTATTTACAAATATATGAATTGAATTGAATTGAATTGAATTTTTAAAATTCAACCATCGATCTCGTTATCGCAGCAACACTGATTCAATAATTTTCAAAATTTACGGTTTGGTTAGGTACTCAATCAATCGCCAGTTAAAGCGCGACGGAGTCAGATGTGTCCGTGTAGAATACTTGACTAGTGCAACACTGTTAGTTTTGAATATAGCGGTCTTTAATTGTTTTTCTAGTAGGAGCGCTTGTTTTAAGTAAAAAAGTATACCATCAGTTAGGCCATTATTTTTTGTTCGACAAGTTGTTCGATTCGAGTCAATCATTCGCATTTGCCCATCACTAAACCTCCTAACTAAGTGGCTTACTATATTCCGATGTCATTTTTTGGTGGTCATTTCCTCCGAGGCGAGTTCGCCCGGTTAGTCATTTCGCCCGAAAGTATTCATTGTTAGTCGAGGTCTTTTAAAACCATATCCAAAAGATAATGAGAAACTATGGCAAACAATAAATAAACTTACATACAGAAAAAAAAAATCCAAATAAGATCAATAAACTTCTAGATAAAAAGAATTGACTTCAGCATTTTGTTACTGTAAAAATATCGTTGGCCGAAAATATTTTACTTAACCTGTAGAGCCCCGGTGTATCCCGAAGGATACAGAAGAGGATCGAGTTCCCGCGCTTTATATTCTGCCTTATTGCGTCGAAACTATGGTTTATTTTGGTTTGGTGTGTATAGGGCGTAACGACCTATTGAAATCACCTTTCGAATGACGTATAAACCATAGACTAAAGTTGGCGGGAATCGGACGGATGACGCGCCAAAGCTCAAAATTTTTGAAAATCTTGGTCACGTGGCATTATCCGACCGATTTGAGTCGGTCAATGGCGGCCGGGGTTCAAGGCCATATTATACGACCGTAAAAATTCGCAACCCTCTTTTTAATTGCATAGATTATTGCGAATTTTTTGTATGATAGGGTCAGTGAGGTTAAGACTGCACCACGTAAAAACTACCAAAACGGCAATCACGGTTTAATATTGCTTACATATTTAATATGATTTTTTTTAAAACCATTACGATTACGCCATACATTTTTAGTATGACCGCGCGAAGTCTAATAAATAGCTCTGACAAGCGGCCGATACCCACAAGAGCTCGAAGTGAGACCACGTCAGTTTGCACCGCGACGCGCCAAAATTATGGATCGCGTTTCAACGTATACACATTCTCTGCTTTCATAGTGTAACAAGGTAACTTTGTTTTTTACTATTTTCTAAAGTAAGATATTTCTTTCCTTGTATTTATACTCGTAAAGTGTTTGTTTTAGAGAAATGGGGAAGCGCAAAGATAAATATTATGTATCCCGTCAAAAATTCAAAAAATATCTATTCCTTTAACCAAGTAAGTACCTACTTATATACCATACCTAGGTAGTTTTGTTTTGTGATGGTTGACTGGTGATGAAGGGTAGGCGGAGGAAGATAGGTAGATGATGGGTCAGAAGGGTTATCAGAGTAATAGATTTTCGGTACGTGATTGATGTCCGGACGAAGATGGGTGACCGGTGGATGATATTGATGGGTGACCGGCGGAAGACGAGTCAATGGTAGATGATGGGTGACCGGTAGATGATGGGTAATCGGCAGTGGTCGGAATTGGTAGAGCTGTTTAGGGTCGATGATCGGAAACTTGAACGTGCTGCTTGCTACATTATTTCGTCAGATCTGTTAGACTTTCCTCTTGAGACGGATTTCCATGGCATGGATTTTCGAAATAAGACTACCTTTTGATCGTTAGTATGTGTCCTTTGATCTTTCGATCACAAAAACAACGAAATGTACAACGATGGCACGGATTTAAATGGATTACTTTTTTAAAAGAAGCAAACGGCACCAAACTTAGGCAGGAAACAGGCTACATTATTTCGTCAGGTCTGTTAGATTTTCCTCTTGAGACGGATTTCCATGGCATGGCTTTCCGAAATAAGACTGCCTTTTGATCGTTAGTATGTATCCTTTGATCTTTTGATCACAAAAACAATGAAATGTACAACAATGGCACAGATTTAAATGGATTACTTTTTTAAAAGAAGCAAACGGCGCCAAACTTATGCAGGAAACAGGCTACATTATTTCGTCAGGTCTGTTAGATTTTCCTCTTGAGACGGATTTCCATGGCATGGCTTTCCGAAATAAGACTGCCTTTTGATCGTTAGTATGTGTCCTTCGATCTTTCGATCACAAAATCAACGAAATGTGCAGCGATGGCACGGATTTAAATGGATTATTTTTTTTAAAGCAAACGGCTCCAAACTTAGGCAGAATGATAGTTGATGACTGGATGAATGATGATGATGAAATGATGATGAGTGACACGCGGATTATAGTTGATGAGTGGATCAATGATGATGAGTGATGCGTGGATGATAGTTGATCAGTGGATAAATGATGATAAGTGGATGATGAGTGATGCGCGGATGATAGTTAATGAGTGGATGAACGATGATGAGCGGATGATGAGTGATGCGTGAAAGAGTGGATGACTGATGATGATGAGCGGATGATGAGTGATTTTTGGATGATAAGTGATGCGTGGATGATAGTTGAACAGTGGATGAATGATGATGAGCGGATGATGAGTGATGCGCGGATGATAGTTGATGAGTGGATCAATGATGATGAGTGATGCGCGGATGATAGTTAATGAGTGGATGAATGATGATCATGAGCGGATGATTAGTGATGCGCGTATGATGGTTGATCAGTGGATGATGAGTGATGTGTGGTTGAGTGGATGAATTATGATGATGAGCGGATGATGAGTGATTTTCGGATGATAAGTGATGCGCGGATGATAGTTGATCAGTGGATGAATGATGATGAGCGGATGATAAGTGATGCGCGGATGATAGTTGATGAGTGGATCAATGATAATGAGTGATGCGCGGATGATAGTTGATCAGTGAATGAATGATGCGTGGATGATGAGTGATGCGTGGATGAGTGGATGAATGATGATGAGCGGATGATGAGTGATTTACGGATAATAAGTGATGTGCGGATGATAGTTTCTACCACCATGTCATTACGAGTAAGTCTAAAGTGTTTCTACTGACGTGCTGTTGAGTATACAAACTTGAAGAGCTGTTCCCTGTCGCCCCTCGCTTCCCCTCGAGTAACCCTCCGTTATACAATCGTTGCGCTGAGCTATATTAGTAGAGTTCATTAAAAATACCTTGAGAGAAAAAAGTTCCATTCAAAACACAGTTTTTTAAAAGGTGTCGTTTCCTCCGAGCGGGCGAGAACGCGTCTCGGGTGAAATGACGCACTACGACTCCGCGTGGACTGCGCGCATGTGTGTGTTCGATCATACGCACACTACTGTTGCTTCCGACTCGACGCGAAAACTAAACAGTTTTGATCCTATACATTTTTTTATGAAAGGGACAACTGATTTAGACATGAATTGAAAATTTTGTCAGGATTACAAAGTATCTCTTTTAAGGAAGTCTAACAAAATTACGGACAAGTACAAGGTGTCAAACAATCTCCTGAAAACTTCATCAACGGACTCATACCATGAAAAATTAACGATTTTCACCATACATACATCTATACACAACAAAAAAAAAATGTTAAAGTGCGAGTCGGATTCGCGCATCGAGGGTTCCGATATTCCTACCTATAGTATTTTTAGAAGCAATAAGGTCCATTGTAAGGACTGCAAAACTAAATTTGTTTGTAAAGATTTGTTGCAAATTTCCAAAAAACTGTGCTACTTAGAGAGATTTTTTTTTCTGAATTATTCACATAAACCTCTATGGACTTTAATTAATTCAGATTTTTTCTTCGGAAAACTTCGGGGATAAGGAAGGGATAATTTTTTAAAACTTTTTTCATCATAACTTGAAAACTAAGAGTCGTTAAAAATATAAAGAACTATTTTGGAATGTACAAGTGAAGCACTTTCATATGATACCTAACTTGACTTAGTACTGACAATTAAAAACTTTGACCGACCCATTTGGGCCCCCTTTACAATAATAATAATATTATAATTATTTCAATTGCAATAAAGTAAGACAATCGTATTCTAAAACTACTTCTACTACTAAATATAAAAGTATAAACGAGTTTTTAGCTTGCTTTTCAATTTATTTTAAGGTCATTAAAAATACTCATAGAAGCCTTTATACAAAGTATCTGAACATATCAGTCGCGCTATAAAGTGTACCAGCACAGAAAATATAGAGGTATACTAACGTATAGCACAACTAGTGAACTGACTATGATCCCTACTATGTTGATGTTCCTTAATAGTGATGTACAATTATTTCAAGAAGCAACAATCGAAATATTCGAATGTACTACTTAGTACTATCCAAATAATCTTTTATCATTCAATTGTTATTTTTCATTGGAATCATTATTCGCTTTTCGTACGATTTTGAATGAAAAATTTATTCTAACTAAAAGAATGAATAAAGCACTCAAATTCTTTGTGTTTACTTGACTGGTGCAACCTAATTTTAATTCTTTGTTTGTTTTTTAGTATACCGGTAATTCTGTGGTTTTTTTTGTAGTTATTCTAGTGTTTTTCTATACAACATAAATTAGCCCTTATTAATATTTTCCGTACGATGAGGTGTTCTATTCGTATTGGCCCTTCACTAAAGTTCCTTTCTGCGTTGCTTACTATGCGGCTTACTCAGTTAGTGACTTACTAAGTTCCATCTTTCTACCTTCCTTTCCTACGTAGGAGACTAACTGACTTAGTGTGTGAATTCAGTCAGGTGTGATCGGCCCTTAACTCTGACACTAAGGTTTGCTTCGGTTATCTACATTACAACCTACACGATATGATGATGAACAAAAAATATACATTTGTTAAAACTTTGGTCAATTAACAGTTTAAATATCTTGGACACGTTTTGACTCCTGATCTCAAAGACAATGATGACATTGAAAGGGAGCGAAGGGCACTGTCAGTGAGAGCTAATATGATAGCCCGCAGGTTTGTACGTTGCTCAAGGGAAGTAAAAATTACCTTATTCAGAGCCTATTGCACGACTTTCTACACGTGAAGCCTGTGGGCTAACTACACTCAAAAATCTTACAGTGCCCTTCGTGTCCAGTACACTAATGCCTACAGAATGCTGTTGGGGCTGTCTCGTTGCTGCAGTGCCTCCGGTATGTTTGCAGAAGCACGAGTGGATTGTTTCTTTACAATAATGCGTAAAAGACGCGCTTCCATGGTGCACCGCGTGCGGGCCAGCTCCAACAGTATTCTGCAGATGATGGCGGAAAGGTTAGATCTTTCATACGTGAGGCACTGTTGCTTGGTTTCCCATGGGCTACTAAGTAGCAATGTTTCACGTAGAATCTAAGAAAGATAATGACAATCATAACTGCATATTTTGACATTTAATTTGCAAATTATTACTTTTTAAATGATTTATTGTGTATTCTTATTTTATTTTAATTCGATTTTTAATTTAATTTCTTCTGATTGATTTAATTTTAGTTATGTTATATTTTAATGTAATTGTAATGAGTCATGGTTACTTGAAATAAATAATGATAATAATAATAATTTCACGCAGGTCTCCTATTTCTAGGCGTGAGGGCAACAAACACCTTTTCTCAAACACGCTTAGAAATTCGATCATTACAACCTTCTTCGAGTTAAATCAAAATAGCTGTACTGGTCAAATACTGACGAGCAGCTGCCGGCAATGTCAGTATGAAAATCCATTTCTATCGAATTTTGCGATCGAGTAAATTACTATGAAAACTCATATTTGTCATACTCATAATTACTATGAAAACTAATCAAAGATTTTGTTTAAATTTCGAACTGGGTTGCAAAAAAAAAACGACAGTATGAAAATGAAAAACTACGATGTAAACAAAGGAATATATTAGTAAGTAGAAAGTGTTATTTTATTTGAATGTTTGTTTTGATTTATTTTGAATGATTGTATGGATTTAACTTAGTTTGAATTTCAAGCAAGCCTTGGTCGCAACCAGGTATTAAAAGACCTACCGCCTTGGCTTCGCTTCTGCCTACATTATCACGTTCGTCCTTCAATACCTTTTTTGTCGGCCATGGCAGTAATGTACACACGGCCGCACAACAGTAGAAACACTTTTGGACCTTATGGCGTGGTAATAGAGTTGAAAAAGTTTCTACCGACAAGCGGTTGACCGTACTATAACTTAAGCTAGCGAACCTATTTCTATCAATTTGGATTAGTTTCTTATGACCAAGGGCCCCATTTGGTGCCGGCAAAGAATAGTACCAACCCTTACATACCCGTGGGTGTCGTAAGAGGCGACTAAGGGTTATAAACTGGAGGATGGGCAGCAGCATCCTCCTTTGTATCTAACATCTTACTTACTTACTGCGGTCACCTATTTACCGCGCGGTCCATGGTGCCAGCCGTAACGCTAACAAGCGAGGTGACTATGGTACTTCCCATTTACAGTTTTCCAGCAAAAGCTAGAATTCTAGAGGGAGCACCCTGTCCTGTAGTGGACGTTTCATGGGCTGTTATGATGACCAAGGGCGCAATGCAATAGGATCCTGCCTGTAAGTAGGTATAGCTGCTTAGTCTAGGCCAAACGATTGTCTAAAATCGGGTTTTCCGGCAACACATACAAGGTTTTATGTATCAAACAAGCGTGACTTAACGGCTGTCTTTACAAATTGGTCCACAGACCAAAACACAAAACAACAGGTAAGTTCGTCTTTTGTTCTGTTTTACGTACCTATAATTATATCATTTTTGTGAATTTTCACAAATAGGGCATTTACAAAATTACATAAATTCTGAAATTTTTAAATCTAACTAAATGTTTTGTTTATTTTAACAATTGCCACCAAAGATTTCGGACCTCCTTGCTTCGCTCAGAATAGATACCTTGCAAATTTATTTTAGTAGGGGATGACATCTGCCAACATGTCACAACCCAATCATCGATGATCCATAGAAAATATTCAAAATAACCTGTCAAATCCATAGAAAAACGCCGACACCACCTAGTGACGAATTATTTCTTTAATCCTCCTTCTAAGTACCTTTATTTTTCTGTGATTGCCACTTAATTTACGCTAGTTGGTTAGATAGGAGAATGGAGGAAAAATCCTGGATATCACTTAATAGACTACAATTTGTCGGTTCGTATGGATATAGTGATATTAACGAAACATAATTTGTGGTGCTTATTTCAAGGAGATCAATATTTGTGGTTTATAAAACGCGTCGATCAAAATATGATCAGCATTAATCAAATGTGGGTGGGATTTCCTTGGAGTTACTCCTCCAAAGGGATTCCCAACTGAAGCCGGTTGATCGATTGGTCGAGATGCGATTTCACGTTCAATTGTTTAGCCGTGCAAGTGATCAAATTGTTAACGATTAAGCAATGTACGACAAGACGCGGCAAACTCGCGCGCACATCTGAACAGGGTCTAAGTTGATCAACGACCGATGAATCTCATGAATCTGCCTACATTACAATCTGATCTAACGTTGATCTAGTTATTCTTCGTACACTCAACAGCACGTCAGTAGAAACACTTTTGGACCTTATGGCGTGGTAATAGAGTTAAAAAAGTTTCTACCGACGTGCGGTTGACCGTACTAAATAACCGCTATGACCGTTAATGGGCAGAATTCGAAAAATTCGCGCGGCAGGTGGGCGGAGGCGAGCGAATCGTTCATTGGCTCTCCGCCTGTCACCCATGCGCAGATAATAACTGTCAGAGCCAAAATTATTCTGCGCACACTATACATTACAATCAACACCACTGATCGTGCAAGAGTATTCAAACAATCACTATGAATCTTTAGTCACAATTTTATTTTACATTTGTTTAGCTGAAGTCCTACGGCCGGGAGAACCAGCAGTCAGCCATCTAATTGAATATTAAAACGAATCGACGGACATGCATCGTCGCAACTAAGTTTTAGGGGGTGCATAGATGCGTGAAGAAATCCCTTAGTTGTTTACGGCACTTCGCTTTGCTAAATAAACTACTGTACTGATAATAATAACAATGACTCAATTGTTGCATATTATCGAGTAAGCATCATCAGACTCAGACAAAGACAGAGATTTAATCAGTACATACATATGCGAACAGAAATAAATATTAATAAACAGACGAAAAGGCCAGGCCGGAGGAAAGCTTACTAATATCACAGCTAATATGAGCCAGATCCAACAGCGTAACGTGCCCACCAAAGCATGGTGACGCTCAGTTTTAAGTTGAACACTTGAGCAATGACTTGAGCTAATAGTTAGACCGTAAGTTTGTTCAGAAGAACGAACGTTTAAGCACAATGAACGCCGAGCGAAAACAGTAGTAGAGTTAGATATTCATCTAATTTCATGTCGATGACCGGCCCAGTAGAGGTCAGCATTTTCTAAAACCGTTGAAAAATTAACTAACTAGGGTCAGATCGAAACGGAAAAAATATTTCTGCATTGCGCATGCTTCTTTATTCTATAACATGCATGCTTCTATATTCAATGACTGTTCTTTAATCAGTGACACCAAAAATGTGCCCGCGCATTTTTCCATTCTGACTGAGCCGGCTAAAGAGATTTTACGTACTGTATGTACAAAACAACTCTGGCTGTGACAATTAATGCGCAGAAGTAAAAAATTGTCGCGGGGGTAAGCGCGTCCGGTGGGGCGAGGCGTGCGACTCGTTCATGGGCTCTCCGCCTGCCACCCATGCGCAGAAAATAAACGTCAAGAGCCAAACGTATCTGCGCACGCTAAATATTTTTACATACAACTAGAGAGGCTCACGTGAAGGTAAGCACGACAGCAAGCAAGTGAAAACAAAACCAGTATAAGCTGTACCAGCGCTACGCTACAAACACCCAAAATCAAAAACCCGCTCAAGGCCAGCACGTGTTTTCACGACGTGCGGCCGTGTGTACATTTTCGTCCATGAAAAAAACAAACTTAAGTTGCCACTGTGCTCCATTTAGACTGCGACACACCCCAGACACAACATACATCATCATGACATCCCATGAAACGTCCACTACAGGACAGGGAGCTCTCTCCAGAATTCTAGCTTTTGCTGGAAATATGTAGAGGGTAAGTATCATAGTCACCTCGCTTGTTAGCGTTACGGCTGGCACCATGGACCGCGGTTGTAGGTTACCGCAGTAAGTAAGGTGTTAGATACAAAGGAGGATGCTGCTGCCCATCCTCCAGTATATAACCCTTAGTCGCCTCTTACGACACCCACGGGTATGTAAGGGTTGGTACTATTCTTTGCCGGCACCACACGGGGCTATTATGAGGTCAAATTTCTTTGCAACATACATTGAGCGCGAGTTTGAATTTGGAAGGTCGAGTAGGCCCGCATATACAGTACAAAGGACCATGAATATGTCGCGGGCGGGTGCGCGCGGGTGTGCGGGGTAGATTGCAAGGGGGGCGGAGAGTGTCCGTTCTGTATGATAGTATGTTACTTTACATCTCTCATATTCGGTAAGTAAGTCCTTATTACCCCCAAATGGGGCTTGTAGGTGACCAATTAGCGCTCTAGGGTAATAATGTAGCTAGAAAAGCCCTAGGGCGGTAAGTAAGCAGCACCTCCACCTCCACGCGCGGCTCCGCCTTGATGGCCGCCTCTAGCAGCGGGGCGGCGGGCGTTTTAATTACTTACCGCCTGGTCACCTACAATTTGGTGGTAATAAGGACCTACTTACCTCACAATCGAGATGTAAAGCAGAGTAGTTAGCTCGGGTGTAAGCATCAATTGCACCCTCAAACTATAGGCGCCCTCGCTGCGGTCGTGCGCCTAAATATCTCGGGCTGCAATTGATGCCTTACAGCCCTTGGCTACTAATCTACTATTATTATGTGACTAACAGTGAGCAAAACACAAGGTGGACCGGTAATTTAGCTAATAGTCCTGTAGCCCGTGGGCATTCAAATTACGGAAAAGGTTACCGTTTGTCTTTGTGAAATTGTTATAGATTTCACCATTTCACATACTAAAAGCGAAGTCTTAGACATCGTAACCCGCCGTAACCATATATAGTGACAAAACTATATACTCCATATATGTTAGTTATATATACATTTCTAGGTCACCGCATTGTTTCTTTATTGTCATGTTGTACAGCTTTATTGAATTACCATACGTAATAGTAAGACTAGATGGAAATTTGCCAAAAACAAATTTAAGACCAAATGAGAACCGGCCACATAAACAGTCTTAAAATAGGTATATGGTTTGTTCAGAGGGTCTATTAACAGATGTATAAATTTGAAACGGTAACTCAAAAATGTAAATTATTGTCAATATGGCCGGACTCATCACTTGTCACTATATATGGTTACGGCGGGTTACGATCTTTAAGACTTCGCTATTAGTATGTAAAATGGTGAAATCTATAACAATTTCACAAAGACAAACGGTAACCTTTTTCGTAATTTGAATGTCCACAGGCTACAGGACTATAAGGTTGAGAAAATCCCTTTGAAGACAATGTAGGTCTAGTTGTTTCAGGAAGGCCAGTAGTACTTATTCTGTGACTGCGAGTGCCTATAGTGGCTATAGTACGAGCGGCGACCGTCATTTGACCTACGTAATTTGATACAAAGATAAGCCCCATGTTAAATGTTCATAAAAGTGATGCTAAGCTTAGAAACATTTGAAAAAAAAAATTGAATTGGCCGAAAGTTCAAAATAAAGTACCACTTCAGGTGAAAATAAATAAATGGCACTTACGTCATTTGATACCGAGATAGAAATTGTGGCATCAAGTAACAATTTATTTGTAGTGATAGAAACACTTAGTCTGCCAGTTCCTGTATGGCCGTAAGTGCTCGACAGACAGTTTCAAAGACAACGATCCGGACCCCTCTAGATGTTAGGTAGTAATCCTATATTCAAGTATATACTAGTCTGCCGAAGCTATTCTGGCCGAAACCCTCCGTGACAGACCTAATATGATACCTAGGAACCCTTGTGGCATTGTGTGTATGGGTCCTCAAATTGCTTCCTTGGCAGCTTAAATCGCTAGACTGCCATTGGCGCGACACACACATGTTCGATTCGGCATGTTCGATTCGGCTTTTTCTTAGAACTTGAGTAGTCCTTTGTATGAGAAAAGCCGAACCGAACATGCCGGCCCGCTTAACTGCGTTGCAATCCGGACCCCTCTACCTACATCTTCTGATGCAAAGATGAATTACATTTCAGATGTTATGTAATCTAAATATATAAAATTGCTTGTCCTGACTGACTGATTCATCAACGCCGAGCGGTAACCGCTATAGTTGCAGATCTAAAATTTTGTACACAGCAGAGGCGGCTCGTCCTAAAGAGCACTGGTGCAGTGCACTCCCTCTTTCACAAAACTCAAACTTAGGATGTATTACCTACCTAGTTAAGTTACATACGATTACATACCTATTTTCATAACCCTATACGTTGTATACATTTATAATAGCCTAAGAAATAATTACGCAACAAATAAGTAGTCAAGTTGTACCAAGTGGCGCGCCAGCGATTCCGCTCCTATGAAGAAATCTTCAGTACAGTTCCTTATACAGAATTCAATGAGTGTGAAAGAGAAACATCAACACGCTCGAGCGCGTGAAACAAAAGATTTTCTATGAGAAATTAGCCTAATCAGGAGCGCTGCTCAGTGCTACGTTGCCAGGTCGCGCGCGATGCGCATGCAGTTCGGTGACAAGGCACTGTTGCCGATCATACGTAAACAAACTTTTCGTATACAGCTTTCAGTTACTGTTCGCAATTTTGCTTGAAAATTTAGAAATAATTGTTTGTAATAGTGTACGTGCTTAATTACTGTAAAAATGGACGAATGTCGTTTACATTAAAAAATGCGAAAATGACTTTACAAAATACGACTTGAACTCAATGAAAAGGGGCCGCCACAACCTGAAATCGCGCTAGTTCAAAAATGTAGTACATAAATTCACTTTTAATCGTGTTTTCAAACCAGAACAATATTTAAAAACACCTTGGATATGCGGTTATAAGTAAATTGTTTTGTTTCCCGTGTCTGGTATTTGGAGCTGGCGCTGGCGCGCATATATGTAGATAACAGTAAAGCCATAAAAAATATTTCATCAATAAATGGTAGGTAAGTAAATTTATTTAAGTATTTAATTTTTTTGTGCACACCCATTAAAAAATGTCACGAGCCGCCTCTGGTACACAGGTTACTTGTACTTCAAAACCACCCACTAAGGAAGGATTTTCCAAAAGTAATCCCCTAAGGGGGTGAAATAAGGGATGAAAGTTTGTATGAAAGTCCTTTGTTTCTTAAGTTAGAATCACACAAATTTGAATTTAAGCTTTTAGCAAAAAATAAAGAATTAGAAGATTAAGCATTTTCTAAAAATTACTCTTCAAAGTGGTGAAAAAGGGGATGAATTTTTTCCGTATGTTGGTCTATAAGACTCATTTTTAAAGCTAGAATTATACAAATTTGGTTTTGAGCTCTACGTAAAAAATAAAAAAGTATTTGTTTTAGCATTTTTAGAACTTCATCTCCTAACGCGATGAAATGAGGGATGAAAGTTTATATGGAAATCCTACAGTTTTGTCATGAGGTACTTGAAAATTAGGATTTAAGCTAATAATAAGAAATTAAGAAACACGTGTTTCAGCAATTTTGAGATATCATCACCCAAGGGGGTAAAATAAGGGATGAAAGTTTTTAAAAATCCAACTCAACAAATCCTTTAATTTGGATTTTTTCTAAAAGAAACAAGTCTTGGGTTCTGAAAGATTTTGGCTGGGACAGCTTACACTCCATTTTGTAAGTATTTTTTTGTGATTAGTACTTTAATAAAAATCCCTCAGTTTTTAATTAATCAGGTTTATTATAAATTATGACAATTCTATCAAAGTACACTTAAAAGCCTCAACCTAATTATGACACAGGGAACAATATACACACTTCGTTCGTACAGTACATAGATAAACAAAAAAATGCTCCGAGCAGTTGTACACAGAATACGTCTTGTCGCCAAGGCGGTGGTAGGTAGACTGCGGTGCCTGGAGGGCGCGGGGCTGGTTTTTGCACCACCGCGCGCCGACTGCGTAGGTATTTCTTATCTATAATAGTTCTTTTGTTATTGACTATTGTTATATGACCGCCTCAGGTGAAAGCCGATAATCCCATTTGAAAATAACAAAAATTTTGAACAGTTGTAATATGTTAGAGTAAAGGTTGCTACGTAAATAAGCGGGCCAGCATGTTCGGTTCGGCTTTTCTTATACAACGGACTACTCAAGTTCTAAGAAAAAGCCGAACCAAACTTGCCAAATCGAACATGTGTGTGTCGCGCCAATGGCAGTCTAGCGATTTAAGCTGCCAAGGAAGCAATTTGAGGACACATATACACAATGCCACAAGGGTTCCTTGGTATCATATTAGGTCTGCCATGGAGGGTTTCGGCCAGAATAGCTTCGGCAGACTAGTATATACCTGAATATAAGGATTACTACCTAACATCTGATATGTAATTCATCTTTGTATCAGATAACGTAGGTAGAGGGGACCGGATCGTTGTCTTTGAAACTGTCTGTCGAGCACTTACGGCCATACAGGAACTGGCAGACTAGGTGTTTTTGTCACTACAAATAAATTGTTACTTGATGCCACAATTTCTATCTCGGTATCAAATGACGTAAGTGCCATTTATTTATTTTCACCGGAAGTGGTACTTTATTTTGAACTTTCGGCCAATTCAATTTTTTTTTTTCAAATGTTTCTAATCTTAGCATCACTTTTATGAAAATTTAACATGGGGCTTATCTTTGTATCAAATAACGTAGGTCAAATGACGGTCGCCGCTCGAACTACTAGGAAAAGTTAAGGATTGTTTGCCTTTCGTGTGCATTTTCTGGTTGTCTATGTATTATACTTGGAATGTCTTCGCTTGACCTTAAGTTGTTGCCTTATTTATTGCAGGCATAGAGTAATATAATAAATACACTCACCGGCAGAAATATCCGGCCGGTCTGTTTTATTTCATATATTTTCATACAAATATGGGGGCAAACGAAGCGTCATTATCTTACCTAAATTGAATAAAAATACAAATCTGATTGATGAAGTCGTCGAACAATATTGTCAAAGATTATGTATATCTAAGATGTTGAAGAAAACCCGTGCGACTCTTAAAACATTTTAATTCGCTAAATGTAAGAGATTTCTGACAAAATGACGTATATTTTTTTCTGAACGATGCACGGAATTTCCTGGATATCGTGCACAGGTCTAATCTTCAAGAATCGGTAGTCAGACACCTTATTTAATGATCTCACTGTTTATTCACGGATATTTATTTCGTTTAGGAAATATATTGACGCTTCATTTGATCCCTTACTTGTATGAAAATGTACGACAGAAAATAGACCGGCCGGTTATTTCTGCCGGTGAGTGTATTTATTATATTACTCTATGCCTGCAATAAATAAGGCAACAACTTAAGGTCAAGCGAAGTATTTAGATTGTTCCGTTTAGATTTAGTCGAACCAGGGCCTAGAGACAGGAGGCTTTCTACTATTCTATTCTATAGCGTTTTCTATAATAGAAAGCCACTTGTCTCAGGGCCCTGTACTTCTAAAAGTTCTACAGGCGATTGAAAGAAAAGAACTTCATTCCTTGACTTCTACACTTTGGGCTTACTTGTCTATTACCTACGTCATGCGAAGTATCTAAAAGATAATGCGTTTCTAATGTCTTTTAAAACTTCTTTTAAACTTCAACATTAATGGAATTTTATATGATAAGCGCATAGGCAGGGTAAGTATAACAGAGGAAAAAAATACAGTTCAAAAACACCAAGTTAGGCTAAAGGACGAAAAATTTAAAATGCCTAAATCTAGAGCAAGCCCATTGGCAATAAAAAACAGATATTAAATATAGAGCAGGTACGCAACAGTTTAGGAATGCGGGCGAAATGTATGGCGTGTACGGTCAACCGCTCGTCGGTAGAAACTTTTTCAACTCTATTACCACGCCATAAGGTCCAAAAGTGTTTCTACTGACGTGCGGTTGAGTGTACGTACATCAGCAAATTTTACAGTTTTGGAGTAAACTCAAGAAAATTTGGATTTTATCTTCTAGTATAAAAAATAGAACCGTTTTTCCCCCGAAGGGTAAAAAACGGATATTTAGTTTCTGCCGAAGCTTGAACCATATTTGAGATTACACTCCCGTATCTTAGCCCGTTTCACTCAGATTTCATATCTTGCAGCGCCCTCTGGCGACTATTTTGGTTACTAAGGTCCCCCCCCACGCCCGTCACTAGCGCCCGTCTGTTCTTTGATCAGTACCTTTAAATTAAGCCGGCAAGGCTCAAGCTTCGGCAGAAACCTAAATATCCGTTTTTTACCCTTCGGGGGAAAAACGGTTCTATTTAGGTGTTCGTGCCTTCGCTTGAACCATATTTAAGACGTGTTAAACTTCTGACGGCGCTTTGGCGGGCGTACTGTGACCTGTCTCATTTAGTAAAATTTGTCTTTAATGCGTAATTTATAACAGAGTTAATTTAAGAATTTTAAATTAGTATTTTTAAATTTAATCAAACAGTCTTGTCGAAACTTTCTTCATAATAAATAGGACTTACGAAACAAAATAAGTAAAAGAAAATCTAAATATTTCATTTTCTTGTCTAGATTTTCTAGCGTTGCACACGGTTGCAATACTTTATTTTTAATTTTTAATACTGATGATAATAAATTGTATGATAATTTCGAATAATTGTAAGATTACAAACAGCAAATATTGAAAAACTGCAGGCAATTTGAGATGATGCTAACAAATAAATCTGTTGACCTGTCAAATCTTTCTTGGAAGTAGTTGAAACTCTCATCAATGCTCAAAGTTTTTCCTGCGTTCAGTAATCAGTCACTACACCAGACGCTTTGCGACGATGAGTAGGGCTCGTTTATCTTATTACCTACAATGAGTGATTGAAAAATAGTATATTACAGTTTAGTATGTAAATATGCAGTATATGTAATTTTTCTTACGACAGCTCTTTGATTGTTTATTTTATGGAAAATTAAACTTTTGGACTCACAACTTGTAAAAGTTACTTAGGTATCGCCAGCGGATTACAACCAGTCTGAGCATCCGACTTGTTTGCGGTGGTTAGTGCTCTAGACGGTATTCGTTAGATTATTCGCGCCCAGCGCTAATGGCTAGAACACCTCATTGAATTCGTGAAATGACTACAATACGAGTTATTTCTCAGGGACATCTGGTAAGGTAAATATATAAATTAAGCAACGACAGTTATAGGAAATGCCCAAAGTATAACAAATACAAAATTCTTAGGTAAATCTATAAACTCCAAATAACAGTGACAGGAAATTCCAAGCGTATAACAATGGATACGAAAAGCCTTCAAGGTGAGAAAATAAAAATTTGGGTCTATATCCATAAATTGAAGTAGTCTGCAGTGGGAGCCGTGTGAATATTCTAATTGTTGAATGACGCTCTTCTAGGTACTCAGCAAATACTGAGTATAAACAAGGTGAGGTCCACTTACAAAATTAATGAAAATCGCAAGTGATTTCGTGTTGATCTCATGAGAAGGAACAAAACGGCTGAACAAAATGATCGATCGATCAATTCGATTTATTTTAATTATTTGGATTTTGAATTTTTATTTTGTAATGTCCAACCAACCAACCAATTCCAAAGATAAAATCCAATACTGTGGCGAGGCAACCAGGTGTTATAGCGATGTTGAAAACTGGCTGGTCTAGTCCATATGCAGAATATAACAACAAATTTTTTTTTTCAATTTACCGAGGTGACTTCTTGTTTTAATAGTCTTATCATGCTAAAAGAGCAAAGAAGATTCGTCGAGAGTTGAGATAGTTAGGGGTCAAAAACTACTACTTTACTATGTCATTTTACTTACAAAAGTATTCTAGAATGCTTAAAGGTAACAAGGATTTTTGTAAAAACCATCAAACCACGATAAAAATATAGTGAAAAGTTATTTATGTTAAACTATTATTGTAGGTTTTTTAAATTTACAACAAAGGCCTTAATGCAAATGGTGTCGAAGTCTTCATTGTTGGTGCATACAAGTTGGAACTAGAGTATTGGGATTTTTGGGATACCAACAAAATACGGGTATCCTTGATCTTACCACAAGTTCATCAGAACAAGCTGTTGCTGTTATAAGAAAGCAAACTATAGCAAACCGACCAAAAATTGTTTTTCAAAACTAACTGTAGCGAAAAAAGAATTTTTTGGACTGTTCAAGAAATCTTTTTACTTTACAGCGGAAAACAATCAAACTGAAAAAGTGCATTTATGACAATGCAAAAAGGCTACTGAACTACAAAAATACAGAACAACTAAACTCCAGAGCAACCGAAGCAAAGTTTAAATTAAATATGAACATTATTGCAGATTTAACAATAATTTGTCAATTCTAACAGGCCGAATTCAAATACTTTTAGCGGGTCGTGATAGCTATCAGACAGACCTGATATTATTATTAGCATGGGTGTTTCCCCTTTGTACGGTTGCACTTAGGATGTGAGCATCATCTGGGAAATATAGCTATTGATTAATGTTAGCAAATACATAAGTCTGGGTAAGGTTGACTGAGGCATCTGCAAGAGATCCACGATCTACGACATCATCTTTTGGATCTGAAAACTCATACAAGCAAGAAGTAACCAAGTTACTGCTGCCTACTTGATTGCATCTGCTTACTCAATAACAATGGTTTGACGCTTAGCTTACTATAGGTAATATGCAATTAAGGGTATCACAAATCCAGCTGTAAACATGTTGGTTACCTATCTTAAGACCCATGTAATAAATTGTTATACCTTTTTTATACCTATAGTTATACAATAAAATATTTGATTTGATTTGATAAGCATGTAGCTTAGTTAATAGGGTCCAAAAGGTCTATATTGGTGAAAGTTACTTACTTTTTCTTACACGATGACCTTTACAATACCACCGATGTGCTAGCTGCCTGTCATGTGTGGTGGAGTATTTTGTTTGCTCAATAAAGTATGCATAAACGTACCACGCCAGAATCGGCTCGAAAGAACAACACATTTTAGTTGTATGTTCATTATTTACTTGCTGGTAAAAGCCTTCGTCAAATGCCCAAAATTTTGTGAAGAAAGTACCTACTAGATCCTGGCATCGGATAATTTAATACTGTTTTTGTAAGCACAAAACGATGGTTAAGAAGCTTTTTGACAAGAGAAGCTAAAGTTGCGTGTACTTGTCTTAGTCTTTAAGTGCAATATTATTTAATCTTGCGACTCGTGAATAATAGCATCATATTCACAGAAACGGTTATAGCTTAGATTAATTTTCCTTACAAATAAAGAAAGTTACGCAACATAAGTTCTGGGTATGGTTAACTGCGGCGGCTATAGCGTTTTTTGTGCTTCGGAAGGTCGCAGTTGTCTTCTTGGTTAGTGGAGACTTAATCATCTCAGAGGCCAAAATCTTTTGATGTCAGGGTTGTCCTGCTTTGACTAGAAAGTGTTGATACGCTTACTGGCTATCACGCAACAAGCAAGCTTAGGAAAGCTGGCAGGAACTCAGATTTATTAGCTAAACTCGTCTTTGTATACTGCGTGCAAAATAACTCCGTCTGTGACTGTTAATGCGCAGAAGTCAAGAGTCGCGGGGGTGAGCGCGGCTCCCCCCAGGGGCGAGCGGATCGTTCATTGGCTCTCCGCCTGTCACCCATGCGCAGAAAATAACCGTCATAGACAGACTTTTCCTGAACGCGCTGTAATAACCACTTACTCTGTGTTTGTATGTAAGCGTTTGTGGACAATAAAGAAAGAAACGTTTAGAAGTAGTTTTAAAATAAATTTCACGTGAATAATGAATAAGTATTTTGTGTAGCTATTGTCATCAGGCTGCAGCTGTGAATAAAATTGTAAGTTTCACTTTACAGAAATTCACTTAGACGGGGAGCAGATAGGTGAAACCGTTTCTTCCCCTCGCTGAAAGTGAGGCTGTCCTTCCTTGTTGGACTGGTAGTTTTTATTGCCCCCCCCCCCCCCTCTCATTCTATCTACCAAAAGAAAGTAGGAACGTACTTCCCAAGGTAGGTGTGCTGTGTTATTATTATTCACAAACTATTAACATCAATCGTTATGGCCATGCAAGCAAAGATATAATTTTGTGGGGGGATAAGGAAATTCATATTTTCTTATTAGTACTTATGTCCCAACTTGTCGAGGAATCGTTCTGTAAGCCACGTATAAGACTTTAAATTTTCGCTTGTCTATAAGAACAAAGGAATGAAGGGAGGATACGTAACAATTACCTCGGCGCAAGTGGCTAAGAATATTTTGTTTTTCGTCTGTCATACGGATAAACAGTGTGTGGTTTAAGTATGAACCGTGTCGGCTTTGAAGCGCCACACTGTGCTACTCTGGATACAACGTCCTTTGAGGCAACAAAATATCTTCTTAATTTTGAGGTTACGAAGTGACTTTTTAATAATTTTGATTACCTTCCTTGTCGTGTTGTTGTTTGTTTGTTGCCTACACATTTATTTGCGGACAAGCAAGCGGCAAAAAGTGAGTGCATGGCATCTATTTTGGAGGTTGCTACATATTTTCCATAAATTGTTATAATGGCATTTCGCAAGGTAACGTCTGATGCTATTAACTACATAAAGTTCTCTCAATTTTAAGAACACCGGGTAATCTGACCTCTCACAAGTCCAAGTCATCAAAACAAATGATTTTGTTTGAAGAGAGAATAGCTTAGCGACCTGGTCTCTTTTGATTATAAATCTCAAAATGAAAGGATGACCATTAGCTGACAACAAGTTTTTGTGTTAGGCGACAAAGATCATTGATTGAGGCAACATGCATAGGCCACTTAGACTGCAGACCGTCCATAATTACTGTGGAAGTACTTGACATGTTCTGTAACTAACATGTAAGAGAAGCGCTCGTGGTCGAGTGGTAGTTACTCTTTCTTTCTGATCAAGAAAGTTAAGCAATGTGGGCCGTGGTCAGAACCCGGACGGGAGATCGCTATAGCTAGACTATAGTGGCACAACGACTAGAGTGTTTCCGTGCTTTGGGTGGCGCGTTAAGCCGTTCATCCTGGCCTGTCAATGATAGTAATTAAGCCAAGTCAGAGGCCATTTGACGGCTTGGGGCTCTGACATCCAGGCTGGTCACTAGCCTTATAAAACCTTGTCTAGGTTTTGATTTGGTTTACCTTCCCTCTGGGTTGCAGAGGTCTGATAGCAGTCGCTCTTTGACAATACCAGTGCTATTGTCAAATCCCCTAGGATAGGTCGCCTAGAACAAAGCTAGGGCAATGATGATGATCGGCTTGTAAGATTAGTTTCAAAACTGGCTACTGTTAGTTGTCGTGTCATGAGCCGACACGCGTCGTCTCGTGAGACGACGCCGGACCCGCGTCGTCACGTGAAACGACGCAGGCCAATGCAGCGACACGCGTCGTCTCGTGAGACGACGTCGATGAGTGAGGCGACGTCGATGAGTGAGGCGACATACGACGTCTCGTGAGGCGACACGTCATCTCGTGAAGCGACACCCGTCGTATCACGAAAGCATGGCATTTACAATAACGGTGCTTAAGGGAGGCAGCCGTATGTGGCAACATACGTTTGTCAATGAGACGACGGTTATGACGGTGCCTAGAGAGGCAGCTGCGTCTCGTCACTGGAACCAAAAGTCCGAGCGGAATTTACAGTATTGCACGAAAAATCATTTTACAATGACTTCGGTAATGACGGTGCCTAATAGAGGCAGCTGCGTCTCGTCGCTGGGCTAAAGTTCGAGCGGAATTCACAACAGAACGAGAAAACTTAAAAAAAAAAAAAAAAATTCACTAGGCACGTGTTACTCGGCTGAGATACAAAAGCGTACTGATCAAAGAACAGACGGGCGCTAGTGACTGGCGTGGGGGGGGGGGACCTTAGTAACCAAAATAGTCGCCAGAGGGCGCTGCAAGATATGAAATCTGAGTGAAACGGGCTGAGATACGGGAGTGTAATCTCAAATATGGTTCAAGCGAAGGCACGAACACCTAAATAAACAATTTTTTCTTTAATTTATTTAAATGAAGACACTTTCTATTACGAAATCTACGCGAGCAAAGCCGTGGGTAACAACTAGTTACTACGTTATGACCAGGCCTAACGCTTCGCTCTTATTTACTATAAAACTTACAGTGAATAATTGACCATGAGTGAAAGGCCTAAAAGGCTACTTACTACTACTTTGTAGATTGTACAAAAGCAATGACCTGTTCTTACAAAACTGACCATAAAATTGTACGTAATTATTATTTTGTTTTTAATTCAGACTGAATTGGTTTTTATTAGGGTTCCGTAGTCAAAAAGGAACCCTTAGTTTCGACATGTTCAGAGAGTCTTAGAACTAGAGAAAGCAGACATTTTGTACGGATATACATTTCATCCACGCCGACAAAGATGTAAAATAAAATCACAAAAAAAAAATTAGGGGTGAATTTTTTTTCTTGTCTACCCCATAGTGTGGGGTGTTGTTGGATAGGTCTTTAAAAATAACGTGAGTGCAAATATAATTTTTCGATTTTAGGATTCGTTTGCGAAATATTAACCTTGAAAGCGCATTTTTTTTGGAGTCGAGTGAAGTCACAGTAGAATACAATTTTTAGGGTTCCGTACCTCAAAACGGTACCCTAAAAATTGTTCATACCGTTTGACCGGTTTTTAGTCACACGTACTCAAATTTTCCAAACTGCTCTTGATTTCTTATCACTATGTCATAAAGTAATCGGATTATTTAACACTGAACGTACAAACATTCGTAATAGGATTATCAATGTTTTTATCTTTATCATACTTTTTATTTGGAAAAAAATATATTTTATCAGTGCAAATATCTTTGTTAATGACTTTGGCCTCATTTCTCATTTCACTTGTGGAATAACTATCTAATTGCGCGTAGTTCGTTTAGATTTTTTTTTTCTGAGGGCATAAAACATTTTCCCGCACTAAAAATTTGCCTATATTTCGCAACATCATCCAAACTTACAAACCTACAAGTACTCTTTAAAATATTAGTGTAGATGTCGATTAGTCCAGATTTAATCCAGTACCCCCTGATGAGGTTGTCTAAATGTTGCAGGATAATCGTCGTATAATCTTATTTTGGTTTCTATTAATACAAAGGCCGGCAAACTGTCGGCAGGTTGTAAATAACTTAAGATCACTGTTGCATCGGCTTCGTAGGTTCGTTAGGTTGGGTTACGTTATCTTGCGATCACACAACGAACGTCAGTTACGAATTATGTACCGTTTTGCAAAATGCCTAAAAAATTCTTTATTTCTCGGCATCTTGCAAAATGCCTAGGCATTATGTAATCTTGCGATATGAACACAAATTAGTGATACGATGCGAATTCGCCTTAAAGGCAAACAATGCTTGTTATTCGATTTTAGTCGTCGTAGCATCGTGCCAGCTTGTAGATTTAGGTGTATTCATCGCATTTTTCAGATTTAGCTCTTTAAGATAAAATACCATATCAGGCATTACATATTCATGAAAACCATTGGGAGGAGGAAAATAGAATGTAATGACAATAACCCAACTGTAGTGTGTAGTCCATAATTTGGTCTCAACTACATTGTATCAGTTCATTAGATCTCATTTAAGAAAAACCGTCCTGATATATGAATCACTCTTAGATTTTTAGAGTTCATTCTAATTATACCATACACTTAAGTTTAGGAACCACTGGTCTAGTGTAAGTTTTATTATAGCTACTAAACAGAATGGGCTTATACGAAAACTCATACTGCAGATTTTGTGCATAGGATGATAAAACACCTATACATCTAATCTACCACTGTGACGCACTACCTCACAGCAGAAGTCGGGAAACAGGAGGACTTATACTACACCCGGGGGATGCCCGAACTCTCAATCCTAGGCAGATCGTCAGCTTTTTAAAGGCTGTCGGAGCCCGGCCCCTTTACCCTCCAAACATAAACATAAGTTTTATTATAAAATTGAAATAGTCACCTCTGAACTGTGCCTCCCACTCTTTGACAGACTCCATTTCCATTGAATTGAGATCACTGAGGTCATCATACTCTTTATCTGATGACGTCACTGAGAATGTGGCTAGTCCTCTTGAAGCATCCTTCCCTCCAAAAGCTGCATATGGACCACCTGAAAAATAAATATAAAGACATGATTTTAAATTCCAAAAAATAACCAAAAGAAATAACACACAGAATCAAACTGAACATTTTTTACAACCACAAAACTTATAAAACCTTTATTCAGAATTTTATAGGAGCTTGCTGCCTCAGATTATCTTGTAGCAAATTTATAATCTTTTATTTAAATATCAAAATTTAGACTTTTTTTAAACCTTTTATTAGAAATATTCAATGTAGACATCAAGTTTGCATTGTCTAAATAACTTGTCAAACTAGCACAAAATGTAATTATAGTTACCCACACAACATCTTTGACCATGAGTCATTAAAACAATTTTGAAATCCAACTAAACAATCTGTAAATCTAAACTACAGCAAACACTAAGAACATAAAAATATATCCTAATTGAGAAACACAAAAATTCTGACAATGGTCAAACATGTACAAGATTATTGCATAAGGGCTTGGAACACTAAAGGCATGAAATTGGTTTCAGAAATCACACATATATAAGAAAAAATAAAACCTGTTTATTTTTAAACAACATTAGTCAGACTTCCTTTTCAATCTTGGTGGACATAGTTTGCACTTACTTGATTCTCATTTCTAAAAGTAAATTATACCTTTTATTTAGAAACATAGGATCATGAATCCGCAATATTTTACTCGCAAGCTGAGGCACTAGTTAGTGGTTAGTTTAGAAGCAGCAGTAGCTGATTTATTTAATTTTTAGATTTTGGAACAAAATTAAATATAATGATCAAAAATGCTGTAGAACACCTTCGAACAGAAATTGTGGATGTGCAGTCTCACAGACCGCAGATTTTTTTTAATGTAAATTAAATCTTCATCAGTCGTTTCATAACCAAATCCGAAGCTACTGAGCATAGAGACACAGGAGCATGGCCTGCAGGGAAGGAGGTAAATTTGCATATTGAATTTGCAAACTGCGAGCGGTCTGTGAGATCGCGAGTCCATAGTTAAAGGTTAAAAGATACACACCTACATTCTAAGTTATTTCATAATCTAAGTATGAATCAATGTAATTCAAATTAAGTAGATGTTGCTTGACAGAGTAGGTAGTAATCAAATGCTTATTGCTACATTAGTTAACAATCTGAAGGTGAGACCGCACTGCAAGTGCATACATAATTACAAACACGAATTGATAGTGAGTCACAGAATGCGTCGGCGCTATTTTTAACTGGGTCGGCCTCGCAGGGCGGTGATCTTTGATGTGATGCACTTACCGGGCCCGTAGAAGCGCCGGCCTCGAGTCACGTCGAAGATCCACCCGTTCACAGCCACCAGAACCCGACCGTCCGGCTGCGTCCCGTCGTATTGTCGCAACTCTGCCACTGTCATATCCTTGCGAATTTTCGGTAACTCCGGCATAGGCTTCTCGACGGCCACCTTTCCAAACTTGCTCTTGATGATTTTGTACACCAACACACCAATAATAGAAACCAAAATCAGATTCATTGGGCTGTAAATAATCTCCGTCACCCAACTCCCTTCGCCGGGACTCTCGGGTGGCGTCTCCGGCTCCATTCGTTTCGTCTCTGGCGAGGATGCCATGGCTTTAAGATGAAATTGTGAGTTCGAAGAAAGTATTTAAATTGTAGAAGATAATTTCTGTAAACCGTAATCCACGAATTACCTATTTGGAAAATATAAAAATCACTGACTGACGTGACGTCAGCGTACGTTACCGCAAGCAATCAGTGTGACCTGGTTTAAATTAATCATTTTTCATAAAAATCTGCTAAATAATTGTGATAACCGATTTTGAAATTCTGCTAAAGTCACAGATTAGATTAAATAATAGCTAACAAATAGATTTTTAATCTTAAAATACAAAATAAAACGTTTTGCGACAAAATCTGCTAGATACTGAGAAATTAGTCATCAAGACAAAAAAATAATTTTGTTTGTTCTTATTCATTCGTTTTATTATAGGGCGGCAAATCTTATTCACCCGGGGCGCCAAAATTTTTGGATACGTCTATGCTTTCGTTCGGGGCATCATTTCGAGCAGAGTGGATGCAGGCCCTCTGGGGGCAATAATCGGTACTACATTGAGCTTTAATGGATGAGTCAGAGCGTGAGGGGAGAGTGGCGAGGTGGCGAGAGAGGAGGGAGGTGAGGTAGGGAGTTGAGTACGCTTACTTAACATGATCTCTTATTACAGAAAGAAGACATGAAAATAATTGCATATTACACTCTTTACAAAAAGCAGCATTGGTGTCATTTTTTGCTTTTGATAGTCAGGACTAAAACAGTAATTCTCACTCAGAATAATAGTTATGATCATATGCATTTTCTTTTAGTTTAGCGTGTATACACACAACAAACACACTGTCTAGCTGACTACTAACCAACTACCCAATCCAACATGTTTTTTAAAATATAATTTAATTATTCTTGCGCCACTATCAAAATGAAACGCAGTTAACTTATAAATGACGAAATAAGTAAAATTCTGTTACGTTTGTTAGATTCTGCTAAAAACTGCTAACTTTTTTGAATCTGCGACATAATATGCTAAGGCCGGCCGCACACATCCGGAATCTAAATCTGATATTCAGAACAGGAATTCCGGGCACCTAGCGCAGACATCAGGTTTTTTCTATCCGGAATTTTCGAGACCAGTACGTTTGCAGACGCCAAATTAAGATGGACGACATAGATGATGAATGATTATTTTCAATTACAGCATTACTGGCACTCGAGAAGAAGAGGGAACGGCGTAATTGGGTGCACCCGTTGAATACTCATACTTTTCCACCACCTAATAAAATTTTCAGTCTCAGATAATTTTTATTTCGTAGTCAGAAAAAGCGAGTCGGATTTCCACTTGGCTCAGCGCTAGCGAGATTCTGAATGAAAAGTTCCCGATGTGTGCGCTGGTCGGTACATTTTGTTCGCTAGCGCTGCTCTGAAAGGTTTTTTTCCGTGCTGAAAATCCGAGGCCCGGAAAAATTTAGAACAGAACTTCAGGGTTTTTTCCGTTCTGAAACCGTTAAGAAAGTGTGCGCCAGGTAAAACATTTTGTATGAAAAGCAGGGCGTTCTGAGTTCAGAATCTTCCTGATCTTAATTCCTGTTCTGATTCCGGATGTGTGCGACCGGCCTAATCCCCAAAATATGGGATCATGTTCTACTAAAATCACAGAATTCTGCTAAACCTGGTCACACTTCAAGAGGCCGTTCCGTTTTGGATATATTATTCCCTTTGACAGCAGTCTTCGACCAAAGTGGGAAATCGGGATGTACGATCACAGATTGTACGACCGCGGAATACGAAGACAAGTAATGACCGGCCCGCGGAATCCGTGTACACTGTAATCCGTGGCCGTGTAGCATTATTATCCGAACTTGGAAAGCCACAGACCTATAAAACCGAATGGATGGGAAATACCTACAGAAAAAACGTGCATACCTAAAAAAATGTGTAAAGCAAAATGGCGGATTGTGAATGGGTTGTAAACAACAACCCAGACCAATCGATATCGATAGTCATCTGAAATACGAAAAAAAAAACTACTTTCCATAGAAACTGCATCCGTCTAAAGCACATTTTATATGAGAGGTAGATTTTTTGTTCGTTTTCGACCTATGTTTCATGGGAAAAGTTGCTGAGTTTCATGGACGGAACGACCTCTTAAAATATCCGGAGTGATAAAAAATACCCCTTATAAGATAAAAGGTGACTAAGTAACATAAGCTGTCTTTATGTGACAAAAGGGCGGCTAAATGACCTACATTAAATCAATCAGCCGTATTTTACTACTAAGCAACCCTTCATGGCATAGGGCAATTTTAAGTTACACAAGAAAGAGGGACAAATTAAATTCAAATCGTAATGTATAAGTTTTTATTACAATTACAATGTTTTATAACTATTCATTACGTTTTGCATTCGTGAAATATACAGTACCAAGTGTTTGCAAGATACACTAGTGGTGTTGTAGTATTAATAATATCTGTTCCAATAATGTCCAGCCATTTATTTTTCTTATCTTCATTTTTAGACATATTTATAAACACATTTATAAACCACCAAAAATATTTTTATGAAAAATGGTGCCAAGACGAGACCATATAGCTCGCATTTCCAAATAAATATCAGATCTCATATAGAGCCAAGCTTCTAACTGTACACGCCTTAACTCTACAAGCCCTAACTTCACAAAATCTACACCATAGTTAAAAAATGTAGCTAGGCCGTTTCGTTAGTACAAGAACTATGGTATAACAGAAAAGCAATGAACAGTGAATAAATTTTTCACCTTACGCCCACGTGACGGTAGCGAAACGGCCAAGCCACATATTTTGACTTAGGTGTAGATTTCGTGAAGTTAGGGCTTGTAGAGTTAAGGCGTGTAGAGTTAGAAGCTTGGATCTATATGAGATCTGATAACTTTTTGAAAATGCGAGCTATATCGTCTCGTCTTGGCAAAATTTTACATGAAAATGTTTTTGATGGGATTTCACTTCTTTTGGAATGTCCTGAAATACGTGTTTTTTATTTGTATTTATAAACAAGGAGTCTATTATAAAATTTGCGGAAGTCCCTTACAAACTTTCATCCCCTGGGGGGTTGGGGGATAAAAGTTCCAAGTTTTAGGATTTTTTTGTTGTTAATGTAATACAAGCATACATACCAAATTTCAGCTTTCTAGGACTTCAGGAAGTACCCTAAGAATTTTGATGACCATCAGTGAGTGAGTGAGTTAGTGACAAAATCGGGGTTTTGTAGATATCAATGAAATCTAAAGTATAAGAGCTATGCCACTGAATTTTTATGGCTCTTACTTACTACACTTATTTTGTGCGCATTTGATTAAAAAATCGTACCAAATAACTCTGTCTATGTCATTGATGCGCAGAAGTCAAAAATCACTATGACTTGACTTCTGCGCATCAACTGACATAGCCAGTTATTTTGTGCGCATTTTTTAAATCTCGTGTTCAACAGATGTCTAGCTGCCAGCGAGTGCCGGCAGCGATCTTCTGTGACAGAATACTCTGCTATCTGCTAGACTTTGCATAGTTTTCATCGAAATCGTTAGAACCGTTTTCGAGAAACCGATTACAAATATATATACAAATATTGCTCGTTTAATAGTATAGGATGTCACACTAGTACGGGTCGTGCAATCCACAACCGGACATTATTTGTCCGAGCTCGTAATGCTCAGCCATTCCGCGGTCGTACAATACGTGGACTTACATTCCGGGCACTCATTTTAGGGGCCGTTCCGTTACAGTCATCTTCGGCACACACAAGGAGGTTGAAGTGCAGCACTTTCTGCTAAGGAGAAAGCCATAAGCGTATCCATTTCTTGCAGGGGAACTCCATACCAAAATGTATGGATTTTTATCAAATCCCAAAACGTATAAAAAGATATATTTATCTTTCTTAAGCTAAAAAATTGGATAGGTAGATTTTTAAAGATTTCTTTATTTTTGTTAAACTTTACCGGATTTTTTGACCGACTAGTAATAGACGACTAGGAAACGTTTTACATACGTTATAGTATTATTATTTGATTATTATAATATCTCATACAGACTTTGTATGTGACGGACCTCATAGTAAAAAACTATAGAGTCCGTCATATACATATTCTGTATGAACTAGTGAAGTGTGAAGCGTCTCACTGTCGCCTATACTAGTCGGTCAAAAAACTTAGTCAAGTTTTACGAAAATCAAGAAATCTTTAAAAATATAATGTTTTAGTATAAACTTTGTTTGCGAAAGTGAAAAAATATCTTTTTTACTTGTGAATTGATCATTATTACTAAGAATGGAAGCGTAAAATATCCGTAATAGCCATTATATGCGTGATTTTTTAACCGTTTTTTTCCTGAATGGTAAGTGTGAAAAGTTTTACAAAAATCAAGAAATCTTCAAAAATATGTTTTAGTAGAAACTTTGTTTGCGAAGTGAAAATATATCTTTTTTTACTTGTGAATTGATCATTAATACTAAGAACGGAAGCGTAAATAATCCGTAATAGCCATTTTATGCGTGATTTTTAACACCGTTTTTTTCCTGAATCGTAAGTGTTTTCACCAGAAAAAACTGTGGTAGTAGCATTTATTGGTCCCATGTCACATATTTCTCAGACAGAAAGATAAAAATTTTACGTTTTTAGGATTTGAAAAAATTCCATACATTTTAGTATGGAGGTCCCTCGCAAGAAAGTGGTACGCTTAGCAGAAAGAGCTGCTACTTAAACCTCCTTGACTCATGACTCTACTTTACTGTCTGTGCGTTCCATTTTGCCCTAACAGACTGCTTTAGAGCACTGTGAGCGCGCTTAAGTCGGTCCAAATTGACCAAAAGCGTGCTCTAAAGCACTCGCTTGTTCACCGCCTTACGTCATTGATGACGTCATCGTTTCTGCTATCAGTGCTTTACACTACGGATTGTTTCTTGAAATCAACGCACACATCACATTCACTGAATATAGTCGGTTTATATCTATATGCGTGCATTCGTCGAATATCATCGAATACAGTTTTAAACCAGACTAGAGCGCGCTTATGTCAATGTCACTGAGAAAAATTAAAAGTTTGATTTTGTTTTGCGTTTTAAGAAATTATTGAGAGATAATGATTATTCGATAAGATAATTTAATCTAAAACCCCAAAAAAAGTTGAAAAATATCTCTCGAAAACGAGATTGATGACAAATGTCTTATGAGTTTGACGTTTCGCACACGCTGCACTACCTCATTTTCGTATGCAATGATAGCGCGCTAAAGTGACGTCACTGATGACGTCACGTCGCTTAAACGAATGAATACGAGCAAGTTTTGAACCGACTATTAGCGCGCTAAAACCGCACACAAAGCTCATGAGCAGGTTTTAATCCGTACTGTTAGTCAAATACTTAGACTATATAATACTAACGTATAAAAGACAGATTGTATTGAGCATTAGTTCATAACCACGTTTTATCTCACTTCAACTAGAAGTGATTCATCGTAATAGAAAGAGCTAGAAATATATCGTCTGGTTATACTCGATTCTCCCCCGCCACAGGCATTTTTTGGTCGGATAATAAATGATAAGCATAATCCGACTAAAAATGCAGGATCCATAAACATAGGACAAAACCCCTCCTGTAAGGTGTCACTTAATTTGGAAGGTTTATGCCTCCATTTTTCTGTCAGACTGTGAAAGTTGTTGTTTATTTGCTTACTGGGTGTTTTTGCAAAATTTTAGTATAAAAGTGTGTTTCAGCCAATGTTTTGAGCTCAGAAATTGCTCAGAAAGTTAGTGAAAAATGTTTTGTTGCGTATTAGGCTGCAATGCCGTGAAAATTACAAAGAAAACAGTGCCGAAGTCATATCGTATCATGCGTAAGTATTTCTTAGTTTATTTTTGATATTACGCAATATTTTGCATCACGAAATATTGTGTAGTACTCAATACATTGTGGTATATTAGGTGTATGCTCAATATCGCATTTGATTTGTAAATTTTACATAAAAATATGATGATAAACATTGATATCAAAACATGATATAGTGATGGGATTTCTTACATCGATATATTTTTATCCAACTGAGGCGAAGCACAAATCTCGTACCTACCAAATGGCTTGATATATTTTAATTTTATGAGGTGTCATAAGGCTGTTCAGCTAGGTTTTAGTTAAATTTTAAACACTGATGCCATATTTTCAACCGATGGTATTGTACATAAAATACGTTTTGTTAAAGGCTATTATGATTGTTTATCTATATTGAAAAAGGCAACTGTTGGTTGTAACAATATCGTAGCCTGGGAGACCAACAAACTGAGATACACCCTTAACCCTTTGATAGCATAGTTTATAACTTCTGACTTTGTACATAAAAATACATTATGTTACAGGTTAATCATTGTTAATCAATAAGTACATAGTGAAAAAGACAACTGATGGTGGAATCAATATTGGAGCCTGAGAGGACAATAAAGTGAGTTATGTTTTAATAGTTTTTAACGGCAACAAATTAAATGATTCCCAAAATATTTTTTTTATACCCCAATACACTTCAGACAAAATGGATGAATGTACACCGAATTGGCTGAACGTACACCAAATTTGGGTACGGTTCGGTTAAGTTGTGTTAGGTTATCTTGCGACCACAACGAATGAACCGAGCGAGCGGAGCTAGCGTGCCGCGGCCGCTGCCGGCGAAGTGCCAGAAGCAAATTTGGTGTACATTCATCCATTTTGGTAGACAAAATTTGGTGGATATTATTTGGTAAAAATTTACTCAAATTTGGTGGCACGTTAATACACCCGTTTTTAACTTATGATATTGTACATTAAAATGTATTTTGTTACAGGTGTTTATGTTTGTACATTTTAAATAAGGAGAGAAAAAGACAACTGTTGGTGGTATTAATATCGGAGCCTGGAAGGCCAATAAACTGAGTTTTGTTCTAAACCCTTTAATAGAATCGTTTTCAACTTATGATGATGTACAAAGTAGAAAATTGCAAAAATTTTACAACCAAAGGAAGGATTTGAACCTGCGTCTTCTCCGTCAGTACCGGAGACGCTTTACCAACTAGGCTACTGTGATCCTGCCTGATGTTGTGAAATCTGCGACCTCTATACGCATTTCAACGTTGTGTTGGTGCTGCCACCTAGTAAGCATTAGCTGTACTAGACTACTAGCTGAAGTAGTCTATTATTGCAAAAAGAATTCAAGTCGAAAATTGGTAACACTACGTATGATTGAAAATGATTTTATTTTAACATTTTCTGTGTTCGGATAAATCTGCTAAGTAGAAAATTGCAAAATTCAATCATTTTGAATTATACGTAGTGTTACCATTTTTGACTTGAATTATATTTACAAAAATAGGACTTGTTGAGCTAGTATAGCTAATGCTTATTGGTGGAAGCACAAATGCAACGTTGAAATACGTATAGAGATCGCAAATTTTACAACATCATGCGGGACCCTGAGCCTAGTTGGTAAAGCGTCTCCGGTACTGACGGAGAAGATGCAGGTTCGAATCCTACCTGTGGTTGTGAAATTTTGCAATTGTCTACTTTGTAGATCTATCCGAACACAGGAAGTGTTAAAATAAAATATTCTTGTGATATTGTACTTAAAAATGCGTTTTGTTAGAGATTATTATGATTGTTAATCTTGAGTACGTAGTGAAAAAGACAACTGCTGGTCATGAAGAATCATGAGTGAAACCTGTACTAATAATAGCTTTTTGTACATTTTATTTAAGTATTAGTAGTATTATTAAGTATAAAATACACTGCCTAATGGAAAATAATAAAATGATTATCCATTGTCATAATGATAGTTATTGTTAAGGATACCTATTTAAGGATCTTTTTTCTTTAAGCTAAAAATAAAATTATAAACTTAAATTAGCCTTTTTGTTTACATAATACAAGTTTAAAAATAAGTAATCCATAATAAAAAAAAAAATCTGATAGTATTTGTTTTTTTTTTTCACAAATTTCATCGATATAAAAATCGACAATACCTCATCACTACTTGATTATGACAGTTAAACAGTGTGACGTCACAAATGTCAGGCGCTGAAAGCATTTGAGACGGCTTACACGGGGGGTTTGGTCAAATAGGTGGAGCAGTGAAAGCGCTAATGTCAAAATCGATTTGACACATATAAAATCCCACACATTTGCAGCCAGCTGACGTTTCTCAAGTTTTAATTTTAATGAGTTTGTCTCTAATGGAAATGAGAGTGGATTTAGCGCACTTTTTTGAGGGATTAGCTTAGGCTTTGTTAAAGAAAATAAAAGCAAAACTGACATTTTGACAGATGAACACGTGAGCGCGCTTAAATCCATTCCAAATTGACTAGAGCCATTAAAGCAGTGATAGCTTTGTGAGCGTGCAAAATCAATTTGGACCGTTTGTCAGTACTGTATACGCTTTTAGCAGCGTTTGTACAATTTGGAACACAGCCTGTGACTGTGATGTCATGTATTCGCTTTCAGTTTCAGGGATTATGTTATTTCACTATTTTGGAACGCGACCTTATTGTTTTGGAGTCGTGTGTGGTCGGTCAATTCTGGTTTCCTTTTTAATGTTGAATATAATAAACTAATTTTCACTTCATTTAATTATAAAATGAAGGAACGATCAGAGTTGTGTTCACGTTACATCAAAATTTTTATAGTAGTTTGCTGTTACTGGTAAGTCTCTTAATTTTTAACGTTTCGCAGGTCAAGTTGGTTTTCGAGCTTCCAACTCATTTATTCTTTACTCATTTTACCGAAGAAAGGTAAATATACCTTCTAATATAATGTCACTAAAGTCCTGCACGGAGTTCAGCAAAGAGAGATGCAGCTATAGAAAGAAAAGAATAGGTTTATCAGATTTCTCTTTTTTTTACACTACTGCTTTTATTATATTATCCTCTTCACTAATGCAAAACCTCTGGTATTAGTTCACTCATGCAACTTTTGTTTTACAACTTTTGGAAAATCAAAGGCCACTTAAGTAAGTAGAATGGGAGCCGCAAAAGATTTTTCATGTGAGGATCACAAAAAACTATGTAAGAAGTTCCAGACCAGAGCCCGGTGTTCAGGAGGACAATGTCTGGTAACGAAAAAAACAAACACATTGATTTTCAGCAAAAACAATTCTCATGCCAATAGATGGGGATTGATGAGTATTGATATAAAAAACTGACCGGACAAGAAAACCGGGGGCTTTAGTCAACCGGATAAGCCTGAAAATCTGAATTTTTTTTATGTGATATTCAGGGCGAACAAAAGTGATTGCTCATAAAAGAGTAGCTTATACTCATACATGGACGCCAACCCGTCTGCCAAGCATGGCGACTATGGTAAAACCCCCTAAAAATCCTATGAATCACGTCAATAAGCACCGGCCCCTAGTCCCCGGCGGCCCCGCTATTCCTGGCTCTGGTAGCGGTCATGGTAACGGTGGGGCAGGGGGTGCGAAGAATCCCCGGCAGATGCCAGGCTACCAACAACGACGACCTCTGGCCCTGGCAACGTACAACACGCGCACATTGCGGACCGACGAGAAGGTTGCTGAACTCGAGGAAGAATTGAGCAGGTTACACTGGGACATCTTGGGTCTATCTGAAGTCCGAAGAGAGGGGGAGGACTTGATAACCCTACAATCAGGTAACTTGCTCTATTTCCGGGAGGGCGACCAACTGTCCCAGGGAGGTGTCGGGTTTATGGTCCACAAGTCTCTCGTGAACAACGTCGTCATGATCGAGAGTGTGTCGTCGCGGGTAGCGTACCTTATACTCAGAATCACCAAACGGTATTCGCTGAAGGTCATACAGGTATACGCCCCCACATCGACACACTCTGATGATGAAGTCGAGGCTATGTATGAGGATATCTCTAAAGCCATACATACGCCTAAGACCCACTATACCGTTGTCATAGGGGACTTCAACGCGAAACTGGGCAAGCGAGGCGATGGTGAGCTGAGGGTGGGGCAATTTGGTGTTGGATATCGGAATTCCAGGGGCCACATGTTAGCCGACTTTTTGGAGAAAGAAGGACTCTTTATGATGAATTCCTTCTTCAAAAAGTCGGAAAACCGAAAATGGACCTGGATCAGTCCCGATGGTGTTACAAAAAATGAGATTGACTTTATCATGTCGACGAAGAAGCAAATATTCAATGATGTCTCTGTGATCAATGCGGTTAAAACCGGAAGCGATCACCGGTTGGTAAGAGGCACATTGAATATCAACGTAAAGCTGGAAAGAACTCGACTGATGAAGTCTACGCTCCGACCCGCACCCACCAATATCCAAAATCCCGACGGCTTTCAGCTCGAACTGCAAAATCGCTTCGAATGCCTCGGTGAATGCATAGATGTGGACGACTACAATAACGGGTTCGTGGAAACTGTCCATACAATTGGGTCAAAGTATTTCAGACCCCATCGTACTAAAAGAACCAAAAAGATCTCAGATCATACCCTCAAGCTAATGGAAGAAAGACGCGAAATGGTTCTGCAGTCTTCGGGAGATGCTTCTCAATATCGGCGGCTCAATAAACAGATCTCTAAGTCTCTGACTCGCGACATTCGGCTATTTAATACTAATCATATTAAAGAAGCGATTGAGCGGAACAAGGGCTCCAAAGTGTTCGCAAGAGATCTGTCTATTGGGCAGAGCCAGTTGACGAAGCTGAAGACCGAGGATGGCAGAACCGTATCGTCCAAGCCTGAGCTACTGAGGGAGGTCGAGAAGTTCTATGGACAGTTATACACGTCAACCGGCCCACCCGTTAGCAGTCTGGCCAACGATCCAAGAGCTAGACTTACCCGACACCATACCGAAGATATCCCGGACGTCAGCTTGTACGAGATTAGAATGGCTCTCAGACAGCTTAGAAACAACAAGGCACCCGGGCACGATGGAATTACGGCTGAGCTTCTGAAAGCAGGCGGAAGGCCAGTGCTAAAAGCTCTTCAGAAGCTGTTTAATTCTGTCATACTCGAAGGGAAAACGCCACAGGCATGGCACAGAAGTGTGGTGGTGCTCTTCTTTAAAAAGGGTGATAAGACCCTGCTGAAGAATTACAGACCCATCTCACTTCTGAGTCATGTCTATAAGCTGTTCTCGAGAGTCATTACGAATCGTCTCGCACGCAGGCTCGACGACTTCCAGCCTCCCGAACAAGCCGGTTTCCGTAAAGGCTTCAGTACCATAGACCACATACATACGCTACGGCAAGTTGTACAGAAGACCGAAGAGTATAACCAGCCACTTTGCCTAGCGTTTGTGGACTATGAGAAGGCCTTCGATTCGATCGAGACGTGGGCTGTGCTACGATCTCTCCAGAGGTGCCAAGTCGACTATCGGTACATTGAAGTGTTAAAGGATCTGTACAAAAACGCCACTATGTCAGTCCGTCTTCAGGACCAGGACTCGAAACCTATCCAATTGCATCGAGGAGTGAGACAGGGAGACGTCATATCTCCTAAACTGTTCACCGCTGCATTGGAAGACGTCTTCAAACTCCTGGACTGGAAAGGACTTGGCATCAACATCAATGGCGAGTACATGACCCACCTTCGATTTGCCGACGATATTGTCGTAATGGCTGAGACCCTGGAAGATCTCGGCACGATGCTCAATAACCTCAGTAGAGTTTCACAACAAGTGGGTCTTAAAATGAACATGGATAAGACGAAAATTATGTCTAACGCCCTTGTTGTACCCACTCCACTCGAAGTTGGAGACTCTACGCTCGAAGTTGTCGATGAATACGTATACCTGGGACAAACAGTCCAGCTGGGTAAATCCAACTTAGAGAAAGAGGTTACTCGTCGAATCCGACTCGGATGGGCAGCGTTCGGGAAGCTCCGCAACATCTTCACGTCCAAAATACCGCAGTGTCTCAAGACGAAAGTCTTTGACCAGTGTGTGTTGCCAGTGATGACATATGGAACCGAGACGTGGCCGCTCACGATGGGCCTTATCAGGAAGCTCAAGGTCACCCAAAGAGCTATGGAAAGGGTTATGCTCGGAGTCTCTCTGCGAGATCGAATCAGAAATGAGGAGATCCGCAGAAGAACAAAAGTAACTGACATAGCTCTGAGAGTCGCTAAATTAAAGTGGCAGTGGGCAGGGCACATCGCAAGAAGAACTGATGGCCGATGGGGCGTAAGGGTTCTAGAGTGGCGACCACGTACCGGAAGACGAAGCGTTGGCAGGCCCCCCACAAGGTGGACCGACGATCTTGTCAAGGTCGCGGGAAGCCGCTGGATGCGAGCAGCGCAGGACCGGTCGTCATGGGGATCTTTAGGGGAGGCCCATGTCCAGCAGTGGACGTCTTTCGGCTGATATGATGATGATGATGATGATACTCATACAAACAATCCTTGACCAGACATGGAAACTGGGGGCTTTAGCAAAAACAGACAAGCCACCCAATTTCCTGAAGAAAGCCCAGCAAGCCGGTGACGTTGCTCTCTACTTCAGGAAGACCCCCAGGAACACCAACGTACTTTGCCCTATATGTGGCTAACTCCGTGCTCTCCAGCAGGACGTGAGCAGCTGTTTCATCTGCCTTCAAGCAGGCTCTGCAAAGAGGATTTGTTTGTTAAAAGATTTGTGACCAGTAATAGCGCTGGTTGCCAGTCTAAGTTGGGGTTTACTGAGACGTAACAGACATGGGCCCAGACAATTATTGATGCTAGGCAAGGCTTCCCCCACCTGCCGGCACGTATCTTGACTGGTCCAGTTTGTTTCGTGTTTGCATTTAGTCCTTGTGCTAAGAAGTGTACGAATTTGCCACGCCGGCATAGGTGTAATGGTTGCAGATCCAATAGCCTTAGAGTTCGACCCCCTGTGAGCCAATTCGTCCGCCGCGTCGTTACCTCGGGAGCCACTATGACCTTTGATCCATTGTAAAGTCAGATAGTTGCTAGTACATACCTCAGCAAGTAGTTGATGGCGTTGTTAGATGAGATCTGAAGTCATGGTATTGCTACTCAGGGCTTGAAGTACCGCCATACTGTCCGCCGTACTGTTTGATACCTCCTTTACCTTCCTAGATAATACAGCTGTAGCTGCCATTGAGATCCCCAAACATTCCTTCTGGAAGACTGTGTTATAGGCGTGTGTGGTGCAGATGAGAAAACTCCTGATTCTCGTCACGTTCTCGTCTTCGACCCGTCCGTGAAGATCCTAAACTCGTCTTCATGCAGCTGGATCTTGTACACTTTATCGAATACATACTGTTTCGGTATTCTGACACTCGTGGCCATCGGCATCGGGATTTCCATGAAAGCTTTCTCCAGATATTTCGTGTGCAGAGCCTTGTTACTATCCATAGATTCAGAGCTCTAAGGCGTACCGCAGAGCATGCTGCCTCCTGTTTGATGAACAGGTGCAGCGGCGGGAAGTCCAGCACGGCTTCAAGGGCTGTAGTAGGCGTAGTCCTCATGCAACCCGTGATCGCCATGCAAGGTAACCTTTCGATTTTTTGTAATTTGTTGATGCATGTACTGAGTTCGCATATTGTCAACCAGACCAGTGCTTCGTAGGTGACGGGCGATAGGGCGAGGTATTACCATGCAGCGGAGCCATAGAAGAATCTTCAGTGAGAGACCCCAACGCTTACCAATCATTCTAAGGCACTGCCAGAAGATGATGCTGGCCTTGTCTAGTTGAGTTTGTTGTCGAGGATTAAGCCCAGATACTTTACCTCGGTTAAAAGCTGTAGTGTTGCGCCAAACAACCTGGTTAGATGGTAATTGCCCAGTATTCGTTTGTGTGTAAACATTAACATTTCGGTTTTAGTTGGGTTGACTGAAAGGTACACCATCTCTCCACAATACGCAAGGCTGTTTGAGTCAGATCGCATACCTATTGAAAAACTTACCTGTGATCAGTATGGCCAGGTCATCTGCAACATAGGGTATGGTGTAATAGTGGTTCGCGTTTAGCTTGGTTATTAAATCGTTGATAACCAGATTCCAAAGCAGCGGGGACAGGACCCCCCCGCGGGCAGCCCATTACCACAATCGGCCCTGAGCATTACCAGCGACCTCTAACCGTTCGTTTGCTTAGCATGTTAGTTATCCACTCTGTCATTACCGGGTTGGCTCTGTGCTTCTGTAGGGCCTCTGTGATACTTGTAAAGTTAGTTCTGTCAAAAGCACCTTCAATTTCGATAAAGGTGCCCAGACTGATCGCTTTTGCACCTATCGCCTCTTTGATCAGCGTTACCACCATGTGCAACGCAGATTCCGCTGACTTACCAGAGGTGTAGGCGTGTTGGTTGCCGTGCATAGGTATGTTTATGAGCACATGATGATTGCCTCACCCCCCGGATAACCTCCAACTTCATCTCGACAAACGCCCTCGCCGCCTCATCACCTAGCGAGTACGGGGTGTTGGGTGCACTGTCCAAAATCTCAGGAGCAGGGAAAGTGAAGGGGTGACTGCTCCTCCTCTAGTCCACAGTCTTCTCCTCAGCTGCTTGTGAATTGGGCACGGTTGTGCTTGTTTGCTTGAGTTCGGATGTACCGGCTTCTGTATCGCCAGGGGGGAGTTCGTAGAACTTACCTCTAAGGCCCTTGGAACTTGATGTATACCGCACCAAGTCCGCAGGCCAGGCGGCGTCCTTTCGCCATAATAGCCGGAACTATGTCTTCCGGCACGGAGGCTATCACAAACCACCCCTCCTTCTGTCTTTGAGTGGTAGGCAGAACCAGCCACTTGTCACAGCCTGCCCAGAAGTTCTGGTACATGAGCGCATGACCGATGGCTGTTGGACTTTCCCACATTCCTTCGGCTTTTGGGACCAGAAACGCTACGCGTACCTTCTTGGACAATGGCCTCCTGAACACCGGGCTCCAGTCTGAAACTTTTTATATAGTTTTTCGTGATCCTCTCATAAAGCGCCATCTACTGAGATATCTCTTTGTCGCCCTGATTATCACGTGAAAACCCCGTTGTGGCTCGCCTAACATAGTTATGTTTTTTTTATTATCAGATTTTCATTTTCTGTGGAGAATCAAAATATTTTTATTTGTATTTCCAAAAGTTGTAGACGAAAGTTGTTCAGTTACATGAGAGAAACCTCCATCCGAGAGATTTTGTGTTAGTAAAGTTAGATATTGAACCGATTATAATAATATGTAATAATAAAGCCTAAAAAAGAAGCCTAAAGCCTTTTATTTCCCTTATTAACAGATTTAAAAATAATATAATTTCAGGGTTGTATCAATAGCAACAGTGTTTGTCAACAAATCTTTGCTAAGTGGGCAGCAAGTAGCTTTGGAGGCTCCGCTATTCATAACCTGGTTTCAGTGCATCGTCTCCTTCACAATATGCTTTACGCTAAGCAGTACTGGAGGTATTTGGGGCATCTTCACATTCCCTAAAGGCACTCCATGGAGCTGGGATGTTGTAAGACGGGTAAGCATTTATTTCTATTTTCAATCCTTTATGTTTGTATTAGTTGGTAAACTCAGCAGCACATCAGTGGTAACACTATGGACTTGAGCATGTTATGATTTCTATAGTTTGATTTTATTACAATTAACATCATGCTTACCTCTTTAGTTTTTAGGGTTCCAAACCAAAATTGTAGAAAAAACGGAACTATGGTGAGACTTCATCTGTCACATCTGTATATCTCAGCAACGATTGATGCTATCGACTCGAAATTTGGAATAGTTTTAGAATACGATTGCCCAACTTTATTGCAAATGAAAGAATTTCAAAAATATTATTATTATTGTATAGGGGGCTCAAATGTGGTGAGCAAAATTTTAAATTGTCGTTGCTAGGTCGATTGGGGTATCATATGAAAGAGCTTCACTTCACTTGTACATTTCAAAATATATCTTAGAATTTTTTTACGAGTTTTAAGTTTTCCAGTTATAATGAAAAATGTTTAAAAAAATACATTGGCCCCCCTTATCGCCGAAGTTTGCTTAAGGAAAAATCTGAATTACAATCGACAGACGTTTATGCAAACAAAAAATAAAACGATCTCAGCACCGTTTTTTGGAAATCTGCAAAAAACCTTTACAAACAAATATAGTTTTGCGGTCCTAAAATGGACCTAATGGCTTCTAAAAAGGTATATTGTTATTAATATGAAAAAACTTGTATGATTTGTAATAAAATATTGGTTGAGTTTTAAAAATGAGGCAAAATTATACATTTTACTCTGTTTTGGGGTACTTTAAAGACGAATGACCTTGTACACCCTGCGCCTTTTAACACGATCAGTGTTAAATGGCTTAATCATGGAACTACAAAGAAAAATTGTGGGTCAAATTGTGCGAATCATGCATTGGGAATTGAACCCATGCGCAGTAAATGACCATCGCTCTTAGACTTACCTGCCCCCTGGTGTTGTGACGTACTTGCCTGCCTATACGCTGCGAAAACTAACTCTAGCTCGGACGGTTATATTCTGTGCATAGGTAACAGGTGAAGTGAAGCCAATAAACGATTGGCACGCCTCCCCCCACCTAACGCCCTCATCCCCGCGACTCAGAGTTCGGCGCAATAACGGTCAGGGCTAGAGTTAGTTTGCAGTTTGTATACGGTTGGTAGTGAGCACACCTTCTGCGCCATAGGTTCTGCATACAGGTTCTCCAACGAAGACAAATATTTGTATAGTTACTATTTACCTATGTGTTGATGTTATTTATCTATCAGTAATTGCCTAATTGGGACCAGGTGACTTGGCGGGGGGCGGAGAGCGTCTGCCTGTATGATTGATTATAGTTAATACCATGAAATGAAATGTGCATTTCATTTCATTGAAATTCAATGACAACTGTGTGAGAGCAGGACGGAGCGATGCGTTAGATATTGGAGCGACAGAGACATCGCTTCGTGCTGCTCTCACGCATAGCTATGTCCTGCTGTCATTATAAGCTCGACTTCGCTTCAGACACTATCAAGCAGAGACCCCCTCTCAAGGTCTGAGTGTTACCACGAATGTGCGACCGAATGTACCTGCAGTGGCCATAAAACATAAACATACCACTAATGTGCGACTGACTGTACCTATGTATTAATGAGAGGTGACCATAAATAGTAGAAACTTCAGCTAAAATTAAACCAAGGCAACATTTAATCTGCCAATCAGATCAGTACCTATTGATTAGCATCAATTAGATCACTTTATACCCTGTGTTTAGATAGTAGTATTGATTTTATAACTATAGGTACGAGATATGAAAAAGTTACTGAATTGTAATGTTATAAGTAATATTTTTGCATAAATAATTATGTTCTTTTATACTAGTACCCGGATGACCAAGCGATGGTCACCAACAGATGGTGCTGTAGGGTTTCTTAAATGCGCTATTTTCAAGAAATGCTGAAAAAAACGAAGAAAACGTATTTTCCCAGACATGATACCTAGTTAAATAAATTTTTCGCTTTTTCGCCCCTGAAAACCCCCGTATACTAAATTTCATCAAGCCGTTTTCGAGAAACTTTTAAAAAATAAAACGAGAAATATCCAAAATTTTGACATTAAGCACTCCCATCTATACATTTAGTATGAGATTAGTAGAAAGAGTTTAGTTTCCTTATTATAAGTGGTGTAGTACTCAGTTTATTCTAATCATATTTTGTGATTACGTATATGATAATGATGATTTTCAAATAGATACACGTGTAGATTAATTATCTTACCACTTTTTAACCTTTCCAATACCGGAAGTGCATTAAACATTGTTTCAATACCGTATTAATTTGAAGTGGCTGACAAGCAACATACCTACTACAAAAATAACAAAAAGAAAGATTCTCTTTGGTGTTCGTTCTAAATTCAAAACCTTTATCGCGGGTTGTCGTTTCCGCTAATTTATTGTGTTTTTGTTTCCTTAACTATCAGTTCTAAGCTAAAATAACCTGTTTCCGCGAATTTATTGAAACGTTGGAAGGGGAAGGCCTCGGCGAACGTACCAGGACCAAATTCAGGACGTTCTGAATGAAGGCCAGGTTAAAAGTACCCTAAACCGACGAGCATGTATGAAAGGATTGATGAAAGTTCAGGAAGCAAGGGAAGTATGTCAAGATCGTAGCAGGTGGAGAACTGTGGTCTCTGCCTACCGCGACGGGAACAAGGCGTGATGTTATGTATGTATGTATGTATGTATTAATTAATTTCACAGTACTTTGATATATCCAGATTTAAAAAGGGAAGCCGGTAGGAATCGTGTTATATGGACTCTTCGCCACTGAGCTACTAGCAAAGGAAAAAATATCTGAAAACAGTGAAATTTTTATGTCTAAAGTTTTCTACTAACGTGCTGTTGGGTGTACCAGATTAATAACAAACTTACAGTCAGTTGCACAAGGCGTCTTTAAAGTTAACGCTCCTTTAAAAATATTTCTGAATCATTTATTTATCTTATGAACCTTTGATCAAAATTTATCCATCTGTTCCGAGCAGGGTACTAACTGATTTATTTACATTTCAGGTCATCCCACTATCGATAATGTTCACACTTATGATTTCAACAAACAATCTATGCCTCAAATATGTGGGGGTCTCATTCTACTATGTTGGGAGGTCCCTTACAACCGTGTTCAACGTTGTATTTAGCTGGATATTACTAGGGCAGTCCACATCACCCAGATGTATTATGTGCTGCCTGTTCATTATCTTTGGGTTCTACCTTGGAGTAGATCAGGAAGGTATTTTAGGTAAGCAATAAAATAAGCAATATTCTAAAGCCTGATGATAACAGTCATATTTCATAGTCAAACAATGAGAGGAGGCTGACAATCCCTTACTTGAATTCATTAGCCGAAGCAGCACAAAACTACATTTAATTATAGCTTGATAAGAATGACAGAAGGAAAAAAATCGATGCTTGTCTCTCTTGCTCCAATGTGTAGCGCATCGCTCCGTCCTGCTCTCACACTTACACTTCTGTCATTCTAATCAAGCGAAATTATTTCTACTGTAGAAGGCGCCGATATGTTAGTAGCATGGGTAACCTTAAGGTAAGTGGTCACCAACACCCATAGCACCTATTGCCTGAATGCATTTGTTTCTCAAATAAGACAGCAAAGCGCGTTGCCCACCCTAAGAACTAAGATGGAATGGAATGTCTCATGTGCCGGTAGTTTTACTGGCTCCATTGCCACGGCAGAAATAAGCAAGGGCGCGGCACTTCCTCAGACGGACATTGCAAAGCTCTACCAACTAAAATAAATCTATCAAGTATCCTGCTAAAGATATATAGGGTGACTTTTAATTAGTTCTTGATAGCAAAATATATGCATGTACTCATGATACTGAACAACTTTTCCCAAGGAACATAGGCCGAAATACGAAAAACCAAATTTGACCTCCCATACAAAATGCGCTATCAGCTGATGCAGTTTCTATGGGAGGTCAAAACTTAATTTTCGTATTTCGACCTATGTTCCTTGGGGAAAGTCGTTCAGTATCATGAGTAGATTCATATCTTTTTCTATCAAGAACTAATTAAAAGTCACCCTATATACAACTTGTTAACGGAATAAGCGAAACTGAAAAAATAGTTTGTTCAGAATCGAGAGTACAATCACTTTCACGGGTTTTTGATAGGGGTAATGTTTTTTTTTTATTATTTAAATTCTTGCCGCTTCTAGTCCAAACATTTCCGTGGATACGCGCGCTTGCGGTAGGGAAAGTGAGCGTGACGTGCGCGGTGTGCGCGGACTAGAATAGCGATGAAACTAGAACAATGATGAAACTTTAAAATAACAATATCTAGATAAAAAAAGAGAATTGAACGAATACAATCTAAGTTTTTCAACTTACTGTGTTTTAGACTGCATTTGTGTCGTGAATTTCGCTTCTATACTAGTCGCTTACAAAGATTTCACATAGTTTCTTTAGATTCCCGTCGTAAATGTATTGACGTAATCACACTCTACAAAATTGTCCACTATTATATTGATTCCCCGTATCTTCTTTCTCTTCTTAATTTTAATACTATGTACAGGTCACGCAAACCAACATCCCGGTTGTTTTGTCTTCAGGTTTATATCAATAACACATCCTTTTATAACCCCATTATTAGAATGTGCCGTACCTACAATGAACTCGTCACTGAAAACTCGTCCTTAGACATATTTAACCCTAAACTTTCCAAATTCAGGACTAACATCAGAGCAATACTTTTCAAGTTTAATTAAGTTTTGGCACCTCTTCCCTTATTTTTGCTTTCTAATAGTTTTAAGTTTTAAGTCTTGTTTTAAAATTAGTACACTAATAACAAATTTTATGTTCCTTAGCCCAAATTGTTGTTTTCATAACTAACCCCTAATAATGTTTCATTCCTATGCTGTTTGTGCATACATGTTTAGAGATATGGTCTAGTTTAAGAGCTATCTGTGTTTGTTACTTTCAATGGCTGTAACTTGTTTTGTGTGCCTATAAAATAAAAATAAAATAAAAAAAACTTTTTTTAAGATTTTTTTAACGGGAATGGATTTATTTTAATAAAAATCAGTTGGGGTGTATGAGGGTTTCGCTTATTCCATTAACACGTTGTATACAATGTGTAACGGAAATGTTTGATAAATGATAATACTGAAGGATGTGTATCTTGTCCATGAAACTGAACAACTTTCCCAAAGGAACATAGGTCGAAATACGAAAAACCAAATTTGACCTCCCTTACAAAAGTTATCAGCTGATGCAGTTTCTAATTTTCTCATCGTAACATCCCATGCAGCGAACTACAATACTATGGAACTCTAACTCAGAACAAATTCCACACAAAAAGTGGCTCTACGTGAAACCAAAAGGAAGTATATTCTAAATACGAATCAATTGGTTCAAATTCAGAACGAGAGCAGGGATTGGTTCGCGCGCGTGCTGCAATGTCAGCTAGTGGGTAGTTGAGAGGTCACTATTTTAGCTCCGCCTACTTAGGTAACTTTTTCGTGGGGTCAAGTTTGAAGCGTAGTTATCGTTCTATAGTATTGTAGTTCGCTAATCCCATGAAACGTCCACTACAGGACAGGGAGCTCCCTCCAGACTTCTAGCTTTTGCTGGAAAAAATGTGGAGGGGAAGTACCATAGTCACCTCGCTTGACAGCGTTACGGCTGGCACCATGGACCGCCGTAATTTTCTATGGGAGGTTAAATATTGATTTTTGGTTTTCGACCTACGTTCCTTGGAAAAAAATGTTCAGTTTCATGGACAGCACACCTTCCGTTACACCCTGAGATTCAGTACGATATGAAGATGTAGGCAAAGTGTCTGCAGACTCGAGTTATCAAAAAGTTTGCAATGCGCCGCTTCTATAATTACTGTTTTAATTGATTTGCGATATGGTTTGATGCGAAAACAGTCCGGTCCATAAAAATTTGAAACGACTTTCCCAAATAAACGTGGTAAATAATCATAATACTTGTTAAAATTAATTTGGTATTGGAATCATTCCATGAAATGTCCATTGCAGGACAGGAAGTAGGTACATTTTCCTATTGTTAACAATACGTAGTCCAAATAGTCCAATGTTAATATTTAATGTACTTTGATCTCATTTAGTTAAAAGCTTCATGGTAATAGGGATTTTTCCATGACTTTTTTTACGTTTTTTTAGGGTTCCGTACCTCAAAATAAAAAACGGAACCCTTATAGGATCACTTTGTTGTCCGTCTGTCTGTCTGTCTGTCTGTCTGTCAAGACCCTTTTTCTCACGAACGAGAAGAGGTATCAAGTTGAAATTGATAATGAATGTTAAGGTCCGTGGACCACACAAGATCTGAAAATTTCAATTTTTTACAACGACGCAATCAAAAGATATGGCATTTTATGTGCTCATCTCCATACATTTATTCAAAAATGCAAAACCTACAGGGTACTTCCCGTTGACCTAAAATTATGAAATTTGGCAAGAAGCTAGGTCTCACAGTACAAATACTGGGAAAAGTCTGAAATCATTAAATATTACAACTTTTCTCACAACTGTGGTGAGCTCCCGTTTCAAGAACATTCATATAAGAGAGGGGTCAAGTTGGATGGTCGCGAAGGCAATTTTTGTTTTGGCTCTATTTTAAAAACGGGAACACTTACAAACTTGAAAATTGGTATGTTTATAGTGCATAAGCTATAAAATAACAACAAATAATAAAATTTGGTCAAGCGCATGTCGGACTCAAAAAACCTAGCACATTAACTTACTGAAATTTCAACTAATACAATTATGATTATGTGGTGGTACGGAACCCTCAGTGCGCGAGTCCGACTCGCACTTGGCCGGTTTTTTTTTACGTTAGTGTCGTTGTCGTGTGATTAGCATACCGTACCATCCGGTAAGGTACGCTGATCACTGTTGGTATTTTTTTTTAATATATGAAATCATTGTACTTACTAGAAAAAAATATTACAGATATTTGATGACAGCATTTACACACTCACCGGCAGAAATAACCGGCCGGTCTATTTTCTGTCGTACATTTTCATACAAGTAAGGGATCAAATGAAGCGTCAATATATTTCCTAAACGAGGAATTTCCCTTCATGAGGTCTTTCATGGGCCAATAGCTCTTCCAGGCATTATCGGTTCGTCTTTCGACTTCCTTGTCTTGTTGTGCCTGGAACGAGACTATTTGACCTAGGTAAATGTACTCATGGACATATGCGATTCTGTCTCCATCCACTTCTACAATGCGCTCAGTGCTATTGGTCATTAACTTGGTCTTTGACATATTCATCTTTAATCCAACCTCAAGGCTTGCATTGCTCAGCTCTTGCAGCATGGTTTCCATTTGGGAGGCTGATGAGGAGAAAAGTACAATATCGTCGGCGAAACGAAGGTTTGTCAACTTCGATTCGCCGACATTAATGCCCTTGTTTATTCAGGAAATTGACAGTTTCCTTCTAGAGTGCTTGTGAAAAGCTTTGGGATTAGCGTCTTATACTTAGGGACAGCCTTCCGAATACTGAAGGGGCATGATTAGTCAACGACACTGAACAACTTTCACGAAACAAAAAAGAAATCCGCGTCTCCATACAAAATTTTAAACTTGATTGGGCAGTTTGTATGGAGAAGCCGATTTTTTTTTCGTTTCCTGAAAATTTTGGTCACTGAAAGTTGTTCAGTGTCGTTGAATGATCATGCCTCTTCAGTATTCGGAAGGCTGTCCCTAACACCCTGTATATATTTTCTGCTGTATAGGAAGTAGATATGAGCGCCGCGCCGGCGCGCCGCCGCCGCCGAACAAATTTCCTGCGCCGCCGCCGCCGCAGATGGCCACGGCGCGCCGAGCGAGAAAAGAGTTATTAAATCCATACTTTTTAAGCACTGATTCAAATGCTCTTCTCTTGCTTCTCTTACTCGCTTTAGTTAAGATATTGATCCTACCTGCTGGATACCTAATTTGTAGCATGATTCTTAAAGAGCCCCGATTACTGAATGGTTTCAGCAATATTTTTGAAGATTACCTACGTGCAATTTTTTGTGAAATGAGGATAAGCTAACAAAAACTTGTGTTTGAAAACCTGACTAAAATTAAACATTTGTTTATTTTTCCTTAAAAGTATTAGAATATTAGTACAGTCTGTTGTCCGTACAGTCAGTAATGTTAATAGTTAAAATAATTTTATCAGATTTGTTTTCATATGCCACTTTTTTTTTTCATTATCACATGTAACTCATAGACATGAAAGGGCTATGTCTAACTCGCACATTTCTTAAAAAAATATAGCAAAATTCGATTACTTTGACCTCTTTCTAGCCCTGAAGACAAGAGATGAAGTAAACGATGGAATGGACTTTACCAGAAAAAGACTGTAACATAATGACCCTAATTACAAATAAAGATACTAATACAATCATAAAACAGCTCGCTGGGGGCTGAGAACAACTTAGAAAAACATAAAAAGCAATAAAATAAAAGATTTTGGAAACTTAGAAAAATCATGGAAATTTATGAATAATGGGCTTTAGATGACTTAGTAGATCTTGAAAATACATAAAAACATTATTTAAACACTTAAAAGTAGGTTTCATTACGAGTTTACAAAAGTTTCATTCATTGTAGGAAAATAGAGTTCTATACAAGAACGTTATCTTTACTATACAGGAACGTTATATTTTTAATACAGGAACTATCTTTGAAGGCATATATCTTCGAAACTACTGGACCGATTGAGCTGAAATTTATGCCATTATACTTCTATTTAGTAGCCTAACAAGATGCAAAAGGTCCCATCGAAATCGGAGTTAGTTGATTTTTCACATGTATGTATACCGCGATTTGACGGATCGTATTGCTGGTAAGTATATATTGAGAGGAGTCGAGACGATGAAAATGGTCTGATGGGTGACCGAACTAAATTGTACGAGTGATGATGATATGTGGGTCTATGATACTAAAGGTGTCCAAATGGATGCGAAAGGCCCTCATATGATGGAAAATATTAGAAAAAGGTATTGGTGCATGACCTTAGGGTCCGGCGCATACTCCTCTTGTCCGATGTATATAAATATGAGTGCTTCGCGCAGAAATGTATCGGACGCGCCATAATGGTGATTGGTGATGCATGGCAAGTAAAATAGACTCAAATATCATGAGAGTTCCTCTCATATAAGGGTGGTTTATGTTATCCGCCTTTTCGAACGCAAATGTCGGAGCAAGTTGGGAGCTGTTTACGATGTTGTCGAAGAAGTGTGGTACTGTTCCGAGTAAGGCAGAGATTGTGTTATCGAGACGTGAAAATCCGTTACACGAGTCGATGCTTGCTTGGCAGTTGCGGCACTTTCGACGATGACGAATTTACAGTTTCCTTGTGTTTTGTACGATGAGGGCATCATGTAGCGGCGCGCCTGGAGTTCGCTATCGTGAGCTGCTCGTCGGCATTACACAACTATCTTGCTTAACACTGTTCTGCTAATAGTGCGTTGAAGGATGGAAGTCCGTATCCTGAGTGCTATGAACAGTACGGCCACGGTGATGATACGATGGTTTCGTCATTGGAAATATCCAAAAGTATGTCTCCGATGTATCGATCACTATTTTTATTCATTAAACTGACACTAAGGTTAGTAGTTGGAGCATGTCTTCGGCGTTCGTCCGGAGATCTTGGAAGTTCAGTCTAGCACCTGAGATTAACATCTATGAAGTAGAGACTTGCCTCTGAAGTAGATGCGGTATAGCCGGTAACCTAGTAATACTGAAAGACTGACGTCGATCTGACTCTGTGCTTCGGCGTGGAATCTCGATTAGTCGACTTTTCAGTATGAATATGGGAACAACTCGCTCTATCCGTTTCTTGGATGCAGATTGAACATTGAGTGAACTGGATGAGTGTTGGAGATGTGATCTGGCGAAGACTTTCTCAAGCCTTCGGGGACTGTTCTTCGGGATGGAACCTGAAGCCATGTTGGTACTCCCGTATTGACATGCTCGAGTCTAGAAACTCCCTCGCTGGAACGTGCTGTCATCACATCTCTGATGAGCATAACTATGTTAATAAAATCCACGAATGAACGAGATACAAACGCCTCATATGTCCTATGGCAACTGTGTAATAGCCAGGACTTACATGAGTAAATTCCATACTATCATATGAGTGCGCGCGAGTCGCGTAGAAGCTGAAAAATAAAATAAGGCGTAAAGTAATAAATGTTATGCAAAGCTCATACAGTGTGGGTGACAGTATTCAGTACGCTTGGTTCGAGGATCGAGACTCTTAGGGACTGACTGACATTCCCTGTTCTTGTGGTTTTACCACTATCTCGAATAACAAACCTTTAGATAGATCTAAGTCCTTCGGGGCTCCTCAACATAAAGCAATTACATTGCCTAAGGGCTTACCATCAAATGATCCTGTAAGGTCTTATGACCTGTGCTACAGCACTTCACAAGGCTACGGCCAGACAGACGACTCACCGATGTTCCAGAAGGTCTTACGACCTGTGCTTCGGCACTTCATTGGGCTCCGGCCTACTTTTGGCTTCAGCCACTTTTACCATTCATTAAATTGACACATAGGGGGCCGCAGCCTCGATTTCGGTCGGCTGTTGGTTCCGACGTGGAGAAATCCTCGTCCACCGATGGATTCATATTAGGCTTTTGCCTGTTCCTGGGCTTCGGCCACAACAATGGGCTTCGGCTCCAACAATGGGCTTCGGCTCCAACAATGGGCTTCGGCTCCAACAATGGGCTTCGGCTCCAACAATGGGCTTCGGCTCCAACAATGGGCTTCGGCTCCAACGGTGCTTCGGCACGGGCTCCGGCCCAAATCAAAAGACTGGCTAAGCCGGCAAAACCCTTCCCTGTGAGGGGGGAGCACATGACACACACGATATGTGAAAGTGTTGGAAGGTGCTCACCAAGTGCCGCGAGTGGCGGGGCGGCACTTCCCTCCCAATTTTTTTTTTATTCTTCATTCCTTTCAGGAATAGAAAGAATATGGGAGGGCTAATCATCCGTGGCCTCGCATAGGCAGGGCTTTGGATGATACGGGGATGGTGTGTCTTTCATGGTTTTGCTTTTACATGAACGACACAGGGCTAGCTAGTAATTAATAATCAAATTTTGCGATAGTAATACAGAGCGGTTTTAGATTCTTTCTGATGGTTATAAAAGTAATTTAATATTTTTCTGATTGCAAATAAAGAAATATTATAAGCACTGAAGAAGGCAGTGCTTAGATTAATAGTTAATACAAAATAAGACGGGTTAAATGGAAGTCTTTAAGATATATTACGAAACATGATTCTCAAAAAGAATTTGGGTTTCTGCTCGCAGTGTGGAGTCTTGCTATTGGATGATCATATGAAGAACATATTACGGCCTTGGAAGTCAAATATTTGATTTTCTTTTTCAGCACGTTGTAACGATGTGGGCCTACTTGGACTCCCAGGTAGATTATGTTTATACAAATCTATCGGGATCAAAGGACCAAGTTTAGAGGCCTTATAATTGTTAAGTGTAAGCACATCAATAGTATTGATGTGTCCAAGCTTAACAACTTTGCTTTGCTTTCGGGCATAAAATTGTCGTAGAAGTGGTTAACTCTCTAATCCCGTGCGGAATAGAATATGTCAAGATTATGAGAAAAGATCTTGTGAATGAAACTCGCTATGATATTTGTGCGTCAGTTCAAGGGACTGCGCCGTTGTAACACTTGTGTTATGGCTAAATTAAAACCCTATAACGAGTACTTCGGTACTTGTCATCTTAGAATATGTTTATTCTATTAAGTAAGGTTTAAGGTTCAGTTACAAGACACGCTTTTTTATTTTGTCAATGGGCTTACTCTTGACCTCGATCTAGTCCTGAAGACAGAGATGAGGTCAACGATGGAACGAGCTTGCCCAGAAGAAGCCTATTCACTCGCGACTTGAAGGGATTCGGGTTATATAAACTGGGGGACGCTAACGCAGGTAGAAAATTCCACTCTTTAGCCGTGCGCATTATAAAAGATGTTTCAAAGCGCTTTGTTTGAATGTGCGGAATATCAACCAATATTCATAGGGGAATTTTCTGCGGTGCGTCCCTCCGACCCTCAGACTTCCGATGGTATAAGGTAGTGGTGGAATAAGCCCGTGGAGCTCTTGACCACACTCTCCGAAGTAATATCTGAAAAAAGACCGACAGACATGCAACTTTGCGACGACCAGACTGTGAAACTTGATTTTTACCTCTAATGAGCTTCATCACTAATGAGCGTCTAGGCTCTACGATCTATCGAATCAAGTGCGTCTGTTGGTATTTAGCTGAGCCATCCCAAAGGAAATCTTCATGCAGGTTCGGACTTGGACTTTATATAAAACTGTAAGTTGCCAGAAAGAAGTAACGCTTAACCTTATTGAGAACGCCCCACTTTTTTGCCGCAGTTCGGGCTTTTGACTCAATGTTAGCGCCGAAGTTCAGGTTTGCACATAACTTCATGCCAAGTAGTTCGTGGCTGTCGGTAATTGGTACAGTTGTACATCGAAAAGTAGGAACCAGATTGAATGGTGGTACGTTGACGATATAAGGGTGGAACCCCAATCCTCGTCTAGCCGCACGTAGGAGGAAGGGGAATGGTGGTATAAGGTCGTACGGTCAACCGCACGTCGGTAGAAACTTTTTCATCTCTATTACAGCGCCATAAGGTCCAAAAGTGTTTCTATTGACGAGCTGTTGAGTGTACATTTACTACGCACTCAACGAGATGTATTCTATAGAATACTGATAAGTACATAAGGTACTATGTGTCGGTGTTCAAGGCTCTACAGTTTCTCTGTTTCAACAAGAGTCTCATCACCATTGAGCTTCCTAGTACGTTTGTCGATTGCAGTAATATTGGCCAGCTGGTATTTTGCAGACTCATCAGTATTCCATACCGGACTTCTGTTTGAAGCACAAGCACAAGTCTGATAGGGTAGAAATGGCTGTAGAAGCTGTTCCAGTGTGATTTACCGCCTGGCGTTGGAGAGTATGCCAAGTTTCTTAGCTGCAGATTTGGCCAAGGACTCAATAAAATGCCAAAAGTACAGATTGGACGATAAGTGCATCATACCAAGGAGCTCGAGGTGGTCTGATATCGGTACGAATACATTTCGGAACTCTGGAGTCAGATTGAAGGGACTTCGTTTGACTGTAAAGAAACTCGCCTATGTTTTGGCCGCCACAGTCGTACACTGAGTGAGGGGCCAGAAACAAACGTTCAACCAGGTCTTTCGACCGACAAGACGGTATTTGTGCCATCCACACTGGCTTTTGCATTGGGTATGTATCTATCCGTAACTGTGCTGTCGTCTGCATACCCAAAGATTCCAGGCACCAGTTTATGTGCATCAGGAATAGAGTTGCGGACAGAATGGATCCTTGAGGAACTCCGTCATTGATAGCCCTCTGATCAGACTAGCAATCTTCCAAGACCACTTGATTCAATCGTACACTCAATAAGTTTAATATCCAATAGCAAAGGCCAGGTATTTCATACGATGGAAGATTGTTTGCTTGTGTGACTTCTGTCGTAAAGTAACAGTGTTTACACCGTTGTGTTTCGGTTTGTAGGGTAAACGAGCTACTGAAATTACCGACACATGAGATGTACCGCCTTAATTCTCAATATGGGCAACGCGTTTTGCTATTTAATTAGTGTCAATTATGCCACTCATAAGACAGTGTATGCTGTGGGTGGTGGTGACCATTCACCATCAGTTGGCCCACCTGCTCGTTTATGTAGTGAAACGCACGCAAGTTGGTTAAACACTGATTTATTCTTTACTACCCACCATATTCATACTTATAATACTACATCTCCCTTTTCCTTAAAAAGTAAAGTTTTACTTCATCTTACTCCCTACTTATCTACCCTTCTCACAAAAATAAACAAGTTTTCTACTATTACTAATTGTACCCTTATTTAAAAAATAATGCATCATTTTAATGTTATAAATGTATGTAAAATTTACTTACTACAAGTACCTATGTTTATTCTTTAGTTGGTCCAAAAAAAAAGTTTGATAGCATTCGTGCAGTCCTTTCTTTGGACCTTGAGAAACTAACATCAGGTGGTGATGAATCTAGAAGCTCACTATCCGAGTTACCAGCTGAACTATTTACCATCATCTGGTAGGCAGCTCCGCACTCCGGCGAAGCCGGAGCTGTCTGTTCAGCATTTGTCACCTCAGACATCTCAGAAAATCCCGAAGTTTCTTCCATAGTCGGTATCAGTTCCTGTTCTTTGTTTTTTATTGAACCTCTCTTACGCCTACGAATACCAGTGTTAATAAACGCACCAGCACTTGACCTATCATTTGTGTGGTGTGTTACATCGGTTACACTTCTTGAGGGTCCAGCGTCACGTACAATCAGCTGACTGCGAGTACGCCGGTAACGACATCCGCTCTCATCTTCTACTATAAATGAGCGTGGCTCTGGTGCACGCTCTACTACCACAACTGGCTTCCTATTACCGTTACTGATCAAGGTAGCCCTATCACCCGCAGCTATGCTCCCAAGTGGTCTTGCGGACGAATTGTAGTTTAGCTTACTCTTCTCTCTTTGTGCCATTAATTCTTTATAATTTCTTTCATTGTCAACATTTTCGTTTTATAATTTGGCACTAATTGGCAGTTTTGTTTTTAATCGTCTGCCCATTAATATTTGCGCCGGTGAGTCTAAACCACCTCGTGGTGTTGCTCTTAAATTTAACAATCCCATTGTAAAATCTTGCCCTGAGTCAACACATTTTTTAAGCAAGTTCTTTACGGTCTGTACAGTACTCTCACTTTTACCATTTGATTGCGGATAGTGTGGAGATGACGTTACATGCCGTACTTCCCATTCACGCATAAAATTTTTGAACTCGAAAGAACTGTAGGCCGGTCCGTTATCAGTTACTAACTCTGCTGGTATCCCGTGCCGCGCAAACTGTTCCTTCATAAAAGTTATTACATTTTTAGAGCTTGTGGTTTTTAGCTCCCCAACCTCAACATAATTAGAAAAATAATCTACTAAAATTATAAAGTGTTTTTTCCTATACTCGAAAATATCCGAAGCTAATTTGTGCCACGGTAGCGCAGGCACATCATGCTGCAACAGCGGTTGCCTATGGGGGCGCGGCGCATACAGCGCGCACGTCGCACAACCTCGGACGGTGCGCTCCACGTCCTCACTCAGTCCCGGCCAGAACATCACCTCACGCGCGCGCTGTTTGCAGCGTTCTATTCCTAAATGTCCCTCATGAACTCGAGACAACATTTCTTCTCGCAAAGCTTGAGGAATGTATACACATTCTCCTTTTAATAGAATACCATCTACATAATGCAATTGTTCGCGATATGGCCAGAAAACTTGTAGTTGTAAATTGACGTCGCGCTTATTCTTGGGCCAACCTTTTTGAATATACCTCATTAGCCTTTTGCACTCGCTATCCTTCTCTGTTTCCGTCTTGATTTTCTCAATTTTTTGTTGACTGTAAGGTACATTAGTTATCATGAAACATGCCTGGGCCTCAGCCTCCTCTGTGACACGGTCGTGCATAAGTTCCTTTAGTGGGGCGCGCGACAAAGTGTCTGCAATGTACATATACTTGCCCGGAGTGTAAACTACCTGAATGTCGTACCCTTGCAATCTCATCATCATCCTCTGCAGACGAGCAGGCACAGAGGCCAGTGGCTTGTTAAATAACGCCTCTAAAGGCTTATGGTCCGTTTGAACAGTGACATCTGTCCTCCCTAAGATGTATTGCCTAAACCTCTCCACTGCAAAAACGATAGCTAACATTTCTTTTTCTATCTGAGCGTACCTGGTCTGCGTGTCGGTGAGCGTCAGTGAAGCGAACTCCACCGGACGGCCTCCTTGCAGCATTACGGCTCCCAGCGCAACGCTGGACGCGTCCACCGACACCACCACCGGCGTGCGCTCGCAGTACAGCGCCAGCACCGGCGCGCAAACCAGCTTACGTTTCAACTTGTCGACCGCCTCGGAATGATGTGCCTCCCACACCCATTCGGTTTCTTTTTTCAGCAATGACCTCAAGACGTTGACGCACTCAGAGTAATTCTGTATAAATTTAGACAGGTAATTAACCATACCTAAAAATCTCTCTAAAGCTTTTCTGTCTGTTGGATATGGCATTTCTATAATAGCTTTTACCTTTGAGTCATCTGCCCGCATTCCATTGCCATCAAAAACGTGCCCTAAATACTTGACATCAGTTACACCGAATTTGCACTTTTCTCGGTTAAACTTTATGCCTATCTCTTGTGAGCGTTGTAAAAGACACTCCAACCTTTTATCATGCTCCTCCTTTGTACGACCCCACACTATGATATCATCGATAAAAGATTCTACACCTTGCAAGTCTTCTAGATACTGTCTAAGCTTCGCATGGAATACCTCAGGCGCACAGTTAATCCCGTACGGTAACCGCAAGAACTGATACCGACCAAATGGCGTGCTGAAAGTACAAAGGTCAGCACTCTCATCATCAATCTCGACCATCCAGAACCCGCAGCGCGCGCACACTGAACACGCTGGCCCCGCTCAGCCGCGCAGCCAGCTCCGGTACCGTCGGCAGTGAGTAGTGCGCGCGACGTATTGCTCGATTTAAATCTCGCGGATCCAAACATACACGAAGGCTATCATCTTTTTTAGGTAACAAAACAATAGCATTAACCCAATCTGTCGGATGTGTAACTTTTCTTACTACACCTAAACCCTCCATTCTTTGTAATTCCTCTAATAATTTTCCTTTTAAACCTAAAGCTATCTTTCTTGTGGGGCACACGACCGGTTGCACATTTTTATCTAAAACAATACTATATTTTCCAGGTAGTTTTCCTAAACCTTTAAACAACTGTGAATATTTCTCAATATTTATTGTACACACAGTATTACAGTTAATCAACCCTAACGAAATACAGCCTTCCAAACCGAGTACATTCTGACAGTTCAGATCTGCCACAACAAAAGGCAAAATATATTTATTCTCGTTATAAAAAAATTTTACTTCATCCGTGCCTATAATTGGCAAGGGATTACCTGTAAACGAATGTACTCGCTTTGTAAACGGCTTTAGGCACCAGTCCGAAAGGGCGTGGGTTCGAATCCCACCGCTGTCACCATGTAGTGAAACGCACGCAAGTTGGTTAAACACTGATTTATTCTTTACTACCCACCATATTCATACTTATAATACTACAGTTTACCCTCTTGTGACATAAAAATAAAGTCATTAGCTTCAAGTTATGCCACGACTTCGTTATTAAATACTCGCTCCGTAGTCTTGCAGAGTATGGAGATTTCCACCGGCCTGTTCCATCACTACCAGGACATTTTTTAACCATTTAAACCATTTATTTTTGCCACAACACATATTAGGTTAAAAATAATCAAAATTTTCAAATTACAATATTCAGTATTTTAGAGAACCATTTTAATTTCTTTTGGTACATATTTCCAAATTTTAAAAGAAAGTAAGGAATTAAGTATTTTTGTGCCAACCCTATATGGTTTTTACGATTTCCGGTCATTTCTTACAAAAAAATGCTTTAGAGGTCACGCCGCCGATTTCGCCGCCGCCGCCGACTCTAAAAAGTCGGCGCGCCGCCGCCGACCTTATAGCCATCGGCGCTCATATCTAATAGGAAGTAGAACCCTAATTTTTCCAAACCTTTTGCCAAAATATTTTTACAAGAATAAGGAAATTATAACATCTGATTGACTTGTTGTTATTATTTTTTCAGGATCACTATCAGTTGTGGGAACTATCTACGGAGTTATCGGCTCACTTATGCTATCACTGTACTCCATCTATACTAAGAGAGTGTTGCCAGCAGTAAACCAAGAAGTGTGGCTTTTGTCCTACTACAATAACGCTTATTCTATATTCTTATTTCTACCATTAATAATACTTAATGGCGAATTAAATGTTTTGATGAATTATAAGCAGTTTGATAGCACTTATTTCTGGGTTCAAATGGTGATTGGAGGAATTTTTGGATTTGCCATTGGATTTTTTACTTCGTTGCAAATTCAAGTGAGTACGAGATAACTATTTAAATTTTAAAAATGTTTAAAATGGTATGGAGATGGCGAGATGAGCTGGACGCCTTTCAAACAAATTGGCCGGAGGATGCACGAGATATGACGACGTGGAGAGAACGGAGCGAGGCCTTTGCCCAGCAGTGGGACAGTTAGAGGCTATTTAATATAAGTATTAGCACAGCTCGGACATAGAATTGCACAAAATTACCAAAAAAAAATGTTGAATATTATGTAATTGACTGGGAAGCGCGCGCCCCCTTTGGCCCGCAGAAGCGGACCCCCGCAATGACCACGCAACAAGTGGGGGAGGTGAGGTATCGGAATTAGCGGGGGCGGGGAGTGTTCCTTCTGTATAATAGTATTGTTACCTTCTTCTGTGGTATTAGTAAAACAAGTAGGGAGCGCAATGTACATTGGCCAAATCGATTTCATCCTCAAAATAGGGGGAGCAACATCATATCATTTACAATTTTTTTTTGAAAAGCCAAAGCCTTGATATGTAGAAGAATATTTATATTATTTGACAGTCAGTTGCTGTCAATTGATATCAGATGTTCTTTAACTCAAATAGTAATTTTAAAGACACTTTCTGCAACGGGCTGTGCATCTGATGATTGTAACTTAAAATTAATATTTTTCAGGTGACTTCGCCGCTAACTCACAATATATCTGGCACAGCCAAAGCGTGTGCTCAGACAGTAATAGCGACTCAGTGGTACCAGGAGACCAAGAATCTACTGTGGTGGATTTCGAATATAACCGTACTAGTCAGCAGTGCTTTATACGCGCGGTTCAAACAGATCGAAATGGCACAGAACTCAAGAAAATCTCTGCCAGAAGAAAGAAAGAGCTTAGTATGACGCCTTGTACACTTTTAGAATATTGAGTACCTAACTAAAGGCATTTACTGTAGTCGTATTATAGTGAGATTAATGTATTTTTAAATGTTATGTATTGTTGTGCTAATATTTGTTAGTTAGTTTAGTATTTATGTTGGTTGCACAGTATGTTGTCTGATTTGACTGAAAACATCTTTAAGTAAAACTTAATCACAAGTAATTTCTTACTAAGCAGCTTGTAACAAAAAATTGTACTATCCGGCCCATGAAATCGTAATATTCAACTACATTATAAAAAAAACATTCGGCTTTTCTAAGGTGCAGCCGAGCAGTTTCTTATATTAATTTTCAACACATTTGCTCATAAAACAGCTCTATTTGCACTGTGTTTGGGGTCCATATTCAAGCTTATTAAATATAATAAATATAAGTACACACACATTGTGATTATAAACATAGTCTGGTTTCCGTATCTCATGATATGTTAGAAAATTTCAATTCAATTCATTTATTCCATAAACAATTTTACATTGTGTCGGAAATTAAACGACATGTGAATAGAAAGACAATCAATTATGAGAACATCAATTATGAGAACATCAATTATGAGAACATCAATTATGAGAACATCAATTATGAGAACATCAATTATGAGAACATCAATTATGAGAATAGAATGGAACTAAAACATGCTAAAACCCCAATTATGTTTTTTGACAGGCAAGGAGGAGTGAATAGTGTTCGCGTCTCATGATATACTCCAGTAAAAATACGGTTTTGCAAAACATTAAATGCTAATAGCTACTTTTTTGTGTATATCGTATTTAAATATGATGTTAAGACCCAATATTTACGAATCCACCTAAAATTTAAAGCGGAATATTTTTTTCGAATAACACCTAAGGCAAAAATAGTAATAGACAATTATATACTTCATATCATAGATAAACGTATACTTTACATATAGGCATCAAAATCCACCATAAATATATTTAAAAATATCAATTTATTTCAAAATATAAAATCTCCACTTATTTTAACATATAAGGGCCAATAAAGTCGAGGTAAAATAATAGCAATAAACTGAGCTGAACTCAACCTTTTTAAATGTAAGTGATTCTTATATATATTCACAAAAATGCCATACTAAATAAAAAAAAAGTTTTTTGTAATCGCTGGTTTACAATGATTTTGTAAACATTTATGTTGGATTTGCCAAAAATGTGATTATATAGCACTATTTAAATTATTAGAAAGCAAAACGGATCTATTACTATTTTTGGTTGCGAAGATAAAAGCTGTATTTAAATTTCGTGCTATAAAAGTTAAACAATACAAAAAAGCTAATATTTTTAGGTGGATTCATGTATAATATGAAATTCTGAATATATAGCAAGCCGTAAATAAAAAAAATAATCTATTAACATTTTTTTCCGAAATTCTATATTTTTTTAATGTTTGGACGGCAAAATAAATAAATAAATGAAGTAAATTTAGGTGGATTCCATTAAAAAGCTTTACACAGAAATATAATCTATCGATCTGAAAAAGAATCACGGCTATTATCAATTATTTCCGATTCGCCATACAATCTCTCGTAATTTTACTGGAGTAATAGTGTAGGCAACGAAGCAGTTGACCCCAACATAAATTTCTCAGGCAGATTTTATTTGACAGGATGATAAAGAATCATGAATTAAATGTAAATTCAAAATATCCAAAAAAGATTTCACAAAAAAAAGTTTTCATACATTTTTTGTAATTTTTGTATGGAAAAATTAAAAGTACCGACTTTTTTTTTTATAGAAGGTTTGTCTCATGCAGTGTAATACCCCAGCAAAGTTTCATTGACTGAGGAATTAATGCGGGGGTCTTCATACAACGATTCGCTTCGTTGCCTAGACTATCAGTGCAAGTGCAGGGAAAAGGTGTATTCATATTGGAGAAAAAGTTCAAACAATAATATTTTTAAACAAGTTTTGATTCATGAAAATTTATTTAAAATTATTATCAAAAATTTTAATAAAGTAAGTAATAATATATTTCAATCAGCATTTATTATACATTCACCGGCAAAAATAACCGGCCGGTCTATTTTCTGTCGTCATTAACACAAACGTCCTTTTTTGGGCGAGATAATAAGATTGCTATAGGTAGGTACTGTTAGTAGATGATTAAGAATGTATAGTTTTAATGCCGAATCAGTAAATAGATATTTTAGTTTTAATATTTTAAGGAGTCCACTACTCCATTTCTTAATGGGCTCTACTAACGCAACAATCCCAATCAGTTGTCGCAATCTGCAGATTGTCAACAGATTGCAACGTAAGTAGGCAGATTGGGGCTGACTTCCAACTAATTGTCAAATTGCAATGTGTGGAGCGTGATCGCATGCAATTTTCATACATTTAGCTCTATGGTCGCAATTTTGCGACTCTATCTATAGGACGAATTATATCTAATCTGTGGCTGTCATTTATTATTGTTGTAAGATAAAAGCGATAAAAGCAATGTTTTTAGCCACTATCATCTTCTTTTCGACGCTAATTGCTTGTAATTTGATGAATCGATGGTAAGCACAAGTCCCGCATGTTGAAATTTCGATAGTTTCGAAAATTTTGAAATTTCGCGGCATGAAATCACGATGAAATTGCTGAGTGAGTGAGTAGAGTACAGACAATCTCGATTCTATAGATTGTCACAACTAATTGTGGTGGAAATTGTCGCGTGAGGAGACCTTTTAAAAGTTATTTATATTTAACCAAAGTTAATTTCGGTCAATTTGTGATCTTAGTAGTTTAGATAAATATATTTTTATATGTGTATATTTTCGATTTATATTTAAGTTATTTGACTCGTCCGTATCGATAAGATGGTCGTACAATTCTATGCCATAGACTTTGTCCCAGTTACATGCAAAAGATGTGCTATTAAATGATATCCATTCCGTGTATCGAAATCTTTTTGTTCTGATACTGTAACCCATTATTTTTATATCTTTCAGTTTAGGTTTATCAGAATTTTTCACAGGGTGTATTCCTGGCCTGGGATACTGACTTATGGCAAACAAACTTTTGTTATTAAACGATTTTTCTTTTATGTAAGGGACCAAACTTACTCCTTCAACACATAAGGTTGATTTGTCACTGACGCCCTTGCACTTTGGTATTTTTGGCAACCCTGCAAGTTCTGCTAAAGTGGGGAAAATGTTTATTAGTTCCACTGGGGAGTAGATAGATTTTCCAGGCACGTTTGGTATGCTGAAAAGTAACGGGACTTTTAATGCGTTGTCGAAATTGCTGTATTTTGCCCATAGACCATTCTCTCCAAGCGACCAGCCTGCAACAAGGTAGGTAATTCGTAATAGTTCGGGAGCTGAGAGTTTTTTCCTTGGTTTTTCACGTGATATTCAGGGCGAAAACGAGATGTCTCATTAAATGGGGGAAATGAGAGGATCCAGAAGAACCATTGTGAGAACTTCTGGACCGGAGCCCGATGTTCAGGAATCCTTTTCTGTTTTAGCTAAAATTCCCGACTTTCTTGTTTGGCAAATGTTTTTAGTATCACCATGAAGCTTATATAAGGGCCATCACTTTTGTTCACGTTGAATATCACCATTATATTCAAACAGACAAGCCTGAAAATCTTAAATAGATCATGATATCACAAAGAAATTGTCTACTTAAGATATGATTCATGGTGATATTTAGGGCAAACAAAACTGATTGCCGGTGATAGAGTAGCTTATGGCGATTCTAAAACATTTCCCAGAAAAGATAGTTGGGGGCTTTAGCTAAAACAGACTAACTTAAAAATCAGAGAAAAGCCTCCTGAACACAAGGCTTTGGTCTAGAACATCTCACATAGTTTTTTGTGATTCTCTAATCATCCCCTATCTTCGTAGGAGCTTGATTAGAATAACAGCAGGACAGCGTTATGCGTAAAAGCAGCGCGGAGAGATACATGTCTCTGTCACTCCAATATCTTACGCATCGCTCCGTCCTGCTCTTATATGACTGCCATTCTAATGAAGCAACATTATTTCAACTATAAGACATCTCGTTTTCCCCTGATTATCACGTGAAAAAAACCTCTCAGCTCCCGGTCCATAATACAATTGCAAATTTTCATGTAAGTATTATACAGGGTGATAGGGACAGCTTTCCGCAAAATTAAGAGGGCATGATCAGTCAACACAACTGAACGACTTTCAGTGAATGAATGACTCAGTAAAAGAAAAAATCAAGAACTGTCCAATAAAGTTTACACCCTGTATATTCTGTGGTGTAAGCATCAATCACCGTCATGTCAGTGGCAACTCTGATAGACCTTGGATAGACCCATCGACATATTCTTTGGATAGACCCTTCAAAGACACAGTGTTCAAGTGGCCTCCAACATGGCTTAACGACCACTATCTAAGATAAGTAGTAAGGAAGAACGGCCACGTCTTGCAAAGCCCGAATATAATGCCCTAGTTTAATATTACTGGCGGTCTGTCTATTTCCACTTGTCCAATTGAACTGTCCTATTGATTGAACTACTATTTACTAATTTACTTTAATAATAATTTTACTAATTTTGGTCACCTGTCCCGGTTCCCGGCTAGAATTGATCGATTATGTTTAAAAAGTAATTGCACTGGACTAGGTATCAAAACATTCATCTTTATTTTTATCAGGGCGAAATCCCCATTTGGCTAAGATGGGATGAACTGGAGAAACCAAAATGGGCGTATCGGGCACAATCTGAAGATAGCTTTATTATTCAAAAACAAGCTAAGGAGAAATCCAGACATTACACTTTTTGACAGTCTCTGTTAAGTTGGAAGAAAATTTAGGATAACGTGTGATGTTAGTTGGGTACAATTAAGATAATATTATCTACGCATGAATAAAGGAATCATATTGGTAAGGCTTTTGTTTATTTTGCAAGTGGGCTGGGCATATAGAAGCCAGCAGACAATACACCATATCATAAAATCCCGTCAAAATCGTCCACTGCAGGACAGAGAGCTCCCTCCAAAATTCCAGCAAAAACGCCTTGTACAATCTGGAGGGGAAGTACCATGGTCACCTAGTGTCGCGGCTGACACCATGGACCGCGGTAATCGGTGACCGCAGTATGTAAGATGGTGCGATACAAAGGAGGACACTGCTGCCCATCCTACTGTTCATAAACCTTTAGCTGAATCTTACGACACCCACGGTTAGGGACGGGTTAGTACTATTCTTTGCCGGCACTACACGAGACATAATGAATTATGTAGGTATCATCATCATAACATCCCATGAAACGTCCACTACAGGGCAGGGAGCTCTCTCCAGAATTCTAGCTTTTGCTTTTTTGATTATGTAGGTACAGCGCGTTCAGAACAAGTTTGTCCATGACGGTTATTTTCCGCGCATGGGTGACAGGCGGAGAGCCAATGAACGATTCGCTCGCCCCCTGCGGGAAACCGCGCTCACCCCCGCGAATCATTTTTTGACTTCTGCGCGTTAACGGTCACGGACAAAGTTATTTTGTACGCGGTATATATAATGGATAAACTCTCGTTTTAGGCATAGGGCCGAGCCGACGTCGAAATCGACGTTTCGATACGATTTGCGGATTTTTTTCAGGGAGATCAGCAATTTCATGGACCGCCGAGCACTAAGAACGCGACAGACAGCGGTCCAAGAAATTGCGGACTTCCCTGAGGAAGGTCCGCGAATCTGATTGATAAGTGTCGGCCATATGCCATTAATATATTAAACGTAAGTTTATCCGTATAATTAATTATAAGTAGGTAGGTCTCCCGAGTCGTTTAGTGATAAAATAGCCAGCAGACAATTTTTAAACGCAAACTCAGGATTTTTTAGATTGGCCACCGTCGCTGACTAGGTAAACCATAAAAGTGGCGAATGCAGGAGGGCGAGCGGTACGGTAGAGCACAGTTTTTAGTTAAACTGTTCAATCTATAGCTACTCGTATCACTTTTTGTTTAGTTGACAAAGAAAGTGACGATGTTGATTTGCCAGGTGTGCGTGTAAAAGGTAGTGATTAAAAAATCTGTCAAAAAAGAGGAAAAAGCTTCAAGAAAGCACTTTCGACAAAGTGGCGCTCCCAGTATTGTCCACTCTTTTTTAAATCACTCACCATGGTCACTGGTTAAAACTACGAGCGTCTTGTTTCTATCAACAATATGTCCAAGCAACTCTCCAATGAGATCGTCAACGTATATCGCCGCAGCATAGTAGCTTTGCCTGATTTTCAAAGTCCATTTTTTAGGCATAGTGCCCATTGGAAAACTTATATTCAGTCTAGCAATGTCATCGCGCTTACGGATATCTGTCCATGGATGCCACGAGACTAGAGGCATGCTTTTAGGTTTTTGAGGGTGTTTTGGTGGCCTTACTTTCTCTATAGGAACTTTATCTGAAAAAAATAATCTATTGGTAAAAAAATATTTTTGCTTTCAGGGGTTATTTTCAAGTGAAATACCTAAATTGGCGCACCATATATTTCGCCCTCATCCCTGAGCTATCGCTTACTATACCCAAATTGATAGGCCTACAGTCATCATCAAGACATCCCACGACAGGACGGAACTCCCTCCAAAATTCCAGCTTTTGCTGAAACAATGTGGAGGGGAAGTACCATAGTCACCACGGTTGTTAGCGTTATGGCTGGCACCATGGACCGCGGTTGTTGATAACCGCAGAATGTAAGATGATAAGATACACAGAAGGATGCTGTTGCCCATCCTATGGTTCATTAACCCTTAGTCGCCTCTTAAGACACCCACGGGTAGAAATGGGTAGGTACTATTCTTTGCCGGCACCACACGGGACAAACCTACAGGCCTACAGCAGTGGTGATAAAAAAAAAATGCTTTTGTACCAACTTACTCCTTTGGACATGCGAGAAGTGCAGTTTGTATTAGAATTGAAACGTCGCTACGGTAGTACTTATATATATCACTAGCTGTTACCCGCGACTTCGTCCGCGTAGATTTTATAAAAAAACAGAACTCGAACTTAATTGAAACATATTTTACGGAGCGATTATCCTTCTTGATCCCTACGTAAAAGATGCATTTGTACTTATCCAAGTTGAATAAATGCATCTTACTACAAACTTAATTATCTTTTGATTTTATTTAACTGGTAGGTAGTGCGGAATTTTCATTGTAAACCGTTACAGGCAAACTTAAAAAAGAAGGCAATAAGGGAGTGAAGTGAATGGGTAGCGAGGACGTATTCATAAAAGTAAAAAAGGTCCCTATTCCTCCCTATCTATCTTTTGTATCCCCCCCCCTACATTCCCCCTCCCCCTCCCTCACCCTCTCCCATCTCTCTTCCTCTCCCTCGCCCCTCCCTCTTCCCCCCCTCACCCTTCCTTCCCCCTCCATTTCCCCCTTCGCCCTCCTCCCATTCCCCTCCCTTTCCCCCTTCCCCTCACTCATCCTCCCCTTCCCCCTCTCCCTCCCTCTACCCCCCTCCCACGCCCTCTACCCCTCCCTCCCCCTTTCTCTCCCCTCATTTTCCCCTCCCTTACACTCTCTCCCTATCCCTCCCCCTCTCCCTCTCCCTATCCCTGACCCTACCCCTATCCCTGCTTCTACCCCTAACGCCATCTTAACCGCTATCCCTATCCTTATATAAACATACAACTGACACTCATATTGATTTTTAGACATTTCAAACCTATCGAATCCCAACCCCATCCCAGGGGTGGTGGTATTTCACGTCCACCACGTTGGATTTCAAAATCATTGTAGTTTTCGTAATCAGCGACCCGATAAACCATACGAACGACACCCATATTGATTTTTAGACATATCAACTCTATCGCACCCCAATCTCATCCCCAAGGGATGATAGCATTTCACGTCCACCATGTTGGATTTCAAAATTGTTGTAGTTTTTGTAATCAGCGGCTCGATAAACCTTACAAACGACACCCATATTGATTTTTAGACATTTCAACCCTATCGCACCTCAACCTTATCCCCAGGGGATAATGGTAGTTTACGTCTACCACGTTGGATTTCAAAATTGTAGTAGTTTTCGTAATCAGCGATACTTAGTTGAGTAAAAAAAGAAGTCCCATCAAAATCGGTAAAGTAGTTTCGGTGTGCTGTAGCAGATACAACCCCGCTAGAGTATTATTGTATGTGTAGATTCCCACGGGAATGAGATATTTTCCCGGGGTAAAAAGTAGCCTATGTCCGTCTCCAAGTTACCATCTATCACCATACCAAATTTCATCAAAATCCGTTCAGCCGTTTAGGCGTGAAAGAGCCCGCTAGAGTATTATTGTATGTGTAGATTCCCACGGGAATGAGATATTTTCCCGGGGTAAAAAGTAGCCTATGTCCGTCTCCAAGTTACCATCTATCACCATACCAAATTTCATCAAAATCCGTTCAGCCGTTTAGGCGTGAAAGAGCAACAAACAAACAGACAGACAGACAGACAGACAGAGTTACTTTCGCATTTATAATATTAAGTATGGATTACTTATATGATATTCGTAGTCTCCAAAGTAATTAACATAAGTACGTACTTACCTAAATATTTCTTGGGAAATTTCAAAGGGATATGGGGCTTGTGAAATCCAACCGCTAAGAAGAATGGCGTGGTGTCATTAGTTTTCAGGATTTTGATAGCATATTTTAAAGTCTCTAAGTCGGGGAGCGTTTTTCCAGGCTGTTTATCAACTGTCACCGGGCACAAAATATTTTTTTGCAGCCTTTTAGTTGCTGCATCGAAGCATACAGCATCGTCTTTAAATTTTTCAGTCGGAGGATGGTAAGGGTAGTATGTCCAACTAAGCGGAAAGTCATCACTAAAGTTGGAGCTTGCACCTGGGTGGAAAACTTTGCCAACAGAATATGTATTGTAACCATTTTGCTTAAAGTACTGAGGCATAGTTGTAAAATTGCCGGCGAAAGTACGCCAGTAACTGTAAAAGTCGTATAGGCGAAGTGCGTCGGGCCGACGACCTGTTAGCATCGAGTTTCTACTTGGAGCGCACAATGCTTGCTGAAACATTAAGAAAATCTCAACATTCCTTTCGGATTAAAACAAATTGAAACGTATGATAAGACAAATGTACCTATATGTTTTTATTACTCACCTGCGCAAAAGCATTTTTGAAGCTGACACTGTTTGCCGCCAACTTTCTAACGTTTGGAAGGTTCACATTTTCATCCGCCAGAGGCCGCAAGTCGTCAACAATAATAAATAAAACATTTAGTTTTTCCTTTATTGTCTCAATGGCTATAGTGAATATTATTAGAAATGAAAATGTACAACAAAATAAGTACGACATTACTACAATAAACTATTTTCTACAACAATAAGTCTTTATTTGACCACCTGCAGCGCTAGAATTGAAACTCAATCGTTAACGATTTGAATCGGTATCATGATTCCCATTGAGTCGTAATCGTGTTGAACAAAACGGTAGCATGTAACTATCAGTTTGGTTGAATACGATTGATGGGGTTCATGAATGATTAAAGTGAACTAAATATATGCGTTATATTTCTTCACCATGAAAATATTTCGGAAGCAATTTACAAATCTTTGATTAGAAGAATGTTACTTTTTATACAGTATTTTGGCTTGAAAGGGATTAATTGAGTGAAATAATTATTTTTTATTTGATTTTTAGCTCAAAAAAATAAAAAGTATTGAATAAAAAGCGAGCAACTAAACGCACGACTTTTCAGTCTTCTTTTAGGTTATGTTTTCCACCCTAGGTTATAAAATTTTCTATCTGGCGCTTTTGACGATGTTTCTTTCATATTGTGTGTGAAAAGCCCTTACCTACCCCTAATATTCGCTCAGCAGCAGTCACAAATTATTAAACGACAAAAAGAAAGAAGAAAGTGGAAGTCAAGGTTAGTTACAAATTTTCTGTTTCTCTTGTAATTTCCTCTGCAGATACATAGGCTATGTCTAGTGTGTAGTGATTCTCAATTACAGAAATGTTTTAGTTTAATCATGCACTTTCCTTTCGACTGAAATCCAAATATTTTGTGAATTACTTTTTGTCTGCATTTCGGTAGTCTAGTCTGCCATTCTTGTTTAAAAAAAGATATGCATTTAACATTTTGTACAACATTTCAGGATGCTAGCTCCCCGAGCGGTTTCAAGAGAGCAGCAGATGGATGTAATGCTTATGTATAATATGGAGACATACTAATTTTGTTTGGAGTGGCATAGCTAATAGTGGTGACCCCCATTGCAACCTCTAGTCACCTCCCAGTGGGTGCGAAAAGTAAAATGATTTCGTGCTTCAGAAGGCACATAAGCCATTGGTCCTATTTTCTGAAGAAGTCACAGGCCTTAACAGCTTAACAATTCTGTCAACAGGGTTTGTCAGTCATCAACCTTACAACCTACATAGTGACACGAGCATGACGTCAGGTTGCCAGCTTTCAAAAAGAACTATCAAAATTTCATCGTTAATAGCCCCATGGTCCAGTGGTTAGGGCGTTGGGCTAACAAGCCAATGGTTGCCGGTTCGAATACCACCCACCCATATAGCTGTTTTATCATTTGTTTTTTGTTCAGAACATTCTAGAAAGAAAAGAAAGAGAGCTAATTACTAGAAATATCTAACAAAAACCTAAATAAAAAAATGAGTCCAGAATGTTCGGAAACAAGTAGCATGGGTATATATATAAGCCGGGCCACCGAGCGGCTACGCCGTTGAGGCCCCTCCCCTCCCCCGCCGCACCCTGCGGCCACTAGGCAGCCCATGCTCACTACTCCTCGTCAAACAGTTAGGACTGTGGGCGCCTGAGAAGATACCAATGATGATGGCTACTCCGCAGTTCAGTGGAAAGCAAACTAAAAAGAGAAAAGAAGAACAAGGAAAAGTCCTAAGGAAGAGGAAGCCTCAGAGGGAACTCAAGAGGGTACAGAGGGAAGACTCTGAAAGAGGTGCCGGAGGTAGTACAGTACAGAGGGAAGACTCCATACAAGAGGTCCTGGAGGGAAGACCCCTTACAAGAGGTCCCGGAGGGAAGACTCCGTTGAAGAGGTCCCAGAGCGAGAAAACTCTGTGGAAGAGTGCACGGAGGGGAGTCCGTACGAAGAGGCTCAGAGGGCGAACTTGGTGAGGTGTGAACAAGAAGCTCGGGTTGTATATAAGTCCTAACTATTAAGCAAGCAATATTTGTATATATATATTGGTAATCGGTTTCTCGAAAACGGCTCTTACGATTTCGATGAAATTATCATTCGGGGGTTTTTGGGGGCAAAAAATCGATCTAGCTAGGTCTTATGTCTGAGAAAATTCGTTTTCCTCGTGTTTTTGAGCATTTTGTAAATTTCGCGTTTTAGACAGAACCTTACAGCGCCATCTGTTGGCGAGTAGCATAGCTTGCTCACCTGATGATATTTTAATGTTGAGGCAGTTATTGTAGAGCAAAGCTCGGTCGCCCAGGTACTAAGTCCTTATCTTATCTAGCCTATAAACGGAAAAACTTACTTTGGTGTTTCACTCCAATCCCGAACCGCTAGCTCATAACAATATGATATTATCTGACGATGATTGTAAAAGCCAGTAAATACTGTGATTATACAAAAACTTAATTTAGGCTACGGTGTTTTATTAACAAGAACCGGCTGTGATTAAAACAAAGTTATAGTAGGTATATGTTTATTTTCTATTAAAAAAATACAAATTTTGAACATTGTTTTCTTTTAAAAAAATATTCTTATACTACTATAAGAATATTTTATAAAATTGTTTAAGGTAAAGTCCACAATTTACCTTAAATAATTTTATAATTAACAATAAATAAACAATAGGCCGCCTTTGCCCACATTAGGTTTAAGTTCTCCATGTACATTTGTTTTTAGGGTTCCGATACCTAAATGGTAAAAAAAGGAACCCTTATGGCGCGACTTTGTCTTCATACATGTATATCTCGGCAACCACTCATGCTATTAGGCCCGTCCACACCAAGCGAGCAGCCGCGCCCGAGGCCCGCCGCGCGCGGCAGTCGCCCTGCCGCGCCCACGGCGTGCGGGGTCGTCAAATTCCACGCAACTAGTCTGCCTCGCTAAAGCAGCCCGAGCCATCAAACGGAAAAGATGGCGCCGTACATGCGCACGGCCGTGGCAGCTTTTGCTTTTATTGTGCTACACACGAATATAAACAAGAACGCCGACCAATTGACCACCAGCCAACCACTCGACCATAAGTCGACCACTTTACCACTAACCGACTACTTGACCACCATCCGATCACTTGACCAGCAGCCGACCACTTGACAACCAGCCGACCGGTCGGGCGACCACGGGCGGCCGGCGCCCAAAGCCAATTACTTGCGGCATACAAACGTCGACACTGATCTTTATCAATTTTTTGCGGCACCTTCAATTAGGCCCGTCCACACCAAGCGAGCAGCCGCGCCCGAGGCCCGCCGCGCACGGCAGTCGCCCTGCCGCGGCATGCGGGGTCGTAAAATTCTGCCTCGCTAAAGCAGCCCGAGCAAGCTCGAGCAATCAAACGGAAAAGATGGCGCCGTACATGCGCACGGCCGTGGCAGCTTTTGCTTTTATTCAAATTCAAAATTTTTATTTCAGACAACGTCTATAGTATGTTAGTAATACAAAACACTTATACACTATTGTTAGTTAAAACTAAAAATTATTATTTATTTCTTAGCCTATGTAGCTGGTCCTAATGTTGCAACATTGGAGAGTCCCAGCGGTACACAAACACCTTCAGGAGACTGTTGGTGCTGGTGCAGAGCCGGTGCATGAGAGAGGCGCAACGTTTTCTCATGATGGCGTAGAAGTCATCCGTGTGCGCCTCCGCGAACATTGCCGACGCACTGCAGCGCCACTCCAGCCCCATCAGAATCCTGAATGCGTTGTTGTACTGCACACGAAGTTCGCTGTATGTCCGTTTATTGTGCTACACACCAATATAAACAAGAAAGCCGAGCTGGCAGCCGACCACTTGACCATTAGCAGACCACTAGCCGACCATTTGACCACTAGCCGACCATTTGACCACTAGCCGACCATTTGACCACTAGACGACCATTTGACCACCAGCCAACCACTTGACCACCATCCGATCACTTGACCAGCAGCTGTCCACTTGACCACCAGCCGACCGGTCGGGCGACCACGGGCGGCCAGCCAATTATTTGCGGCATATACAAACTTATCAAACGTCGACACTGATCTTTGTCCATTTTTTGCGGCACCTTCAAACGACGCGTCCACACCGAGCGCGGCAAACGACTGAGGCACCTTTGAGCAAACCGTTTTACCGACACCGCGCGGCGGGCCTCGGGCGCGGCTGCTCGCTTGGTGTGGACGGGCCTATTGACTTGAAATTTGAAATAGTTTTAGAATATGGTTGCCCAACGAAATTGCACATGAAAGAATATTAAAAAAATATGACTATTGAATTACCCAAGGCAAAATTCAAATTATTGCTATTAGGTTGAGTGGGGTGTCGTATAAATTGCACATTCTAAAATATATTTTTGTACTTTTTTAGGGTTCCGTACCTCAAAAGAAAAAAACGAAACCCTTATAAGATCACTTTGTTGTCCGTCTGTCTGTCTGTCTGTCAAGACCCTTTATCTCACGAACGGGTAAAGGTATCAGGTTGAAATTAATACCATATATTAGGATCCATGAACCACACAAGGTCTAAAAATTTCAATTTTTTGTAACGACGCAATCAAAAGATATGGCATTTTATGTCCTCATCTCCATACATTTATTCAAAAATGCAAAACCTACAGGGTACTTCCCGTTGACCTAAAATTATGAAATTTGGCAAGAAGCTAGGTCTCACAGTACAAATAATGGGAAAAGTCTGAAATCATTAAATATTACAACTTTTCTCACAACTAATGGTAACCAATTGTGGTGAGCTCCCGTTTAAAGAACATTCATATAAGAGAGGGGTCAAGTTGGATGGTCGCTGAGGCGATTTTTGTTTTAGTTTTATTTAAAAACGGGAACACTTACAAACTTGAAAATTGGTATGTTTATAGTGCATAAGCTATAAAATAACAATAAATAATAAAATTTGGTCAAGCGCGTGTCAGACTCAAAAAATCTAGCACATTAACTTACTGAAATTTCAACTAATACAATTATGTTTATGTGGTGGTACGGAACCCTCAGTGCGCGAGTCCGACTCGCACTTGGCTGGTTTTTTTTAAGACTTAGTTTTCAAAATATGATGAAAAATGTCAAAGAAAATACCATTCCCCCCCCCCCCCTTATCTCCGAAGTTTGCGGTAGGAAAAATCTGAATTAATTACTGTCGATAGAAATTTGTTTAAATATTACAGAAAAAATAAAAAAAAATATTTCTAGGTTGCACAGGTTTTTAGAAATCTGCAAAAAACCTTTACAAACAAATTTAGTTTTGCGGTCCTAAAAATGGACTTTATTGCTTCCAAAAATACTAAAGATATATCGGAACCCTCGGCGCGCGAGTCTGACTCGCACTTGACCGGTTTTTTTTTGTTATTATGTGAGCAATAAAGTGATATCTAACTAAATAGTAGGTCAATAAAGATGTAATGGTTTTAAACATAACTTTACCTACTTTAAAAATAGTATGGCAAATAAAAAAATAGTTAAAAATCTAGAACCCGACTACAGCTGGCAAATCTTGCTCTAAATTGTATGAAACAAGAAAATATTGTCACTAAAATTGTTATGTATAAACTATGGTATTTAATAAATATTGATAGTGATATTCATATAATAGCCGTGGTTATATTGTTGTCACTTTTCCCTAAAGCCTTTGCTCGCTTTTAGGGTTGGTGGCATAATATTACCACGGCTATTATCTGACATCACTATGAATATTTATTTAATATAATAGTTTGTACATAATAATTTGAGTTGACAATTTTTCTTGTTTCATACTTTTTAAAACAACATTTTGCAGTACCTTACTTGTTGAGTTTTTGAACTTAAAATATATCTATATATCTGATTTGCGGATTGGGCCCTTGTCAGACCGACAATGGTTTCGATCGCTTGTTGAGCTTCTTTGAACGGAGTTACAATTCACCCTTTTTTTGCCGTAGTCGGGTAATGCCATGCCACCTTCCCTCAAAGAAGCTTTAGGGCAAACAGCCAGTTGCACAAAGCGTCTTTAGAGTTAAAGCTGATTTAAATCTATTACTGTCACTTTCTTTGTCAGCAAAACAGAAAGAGTCAGCAATAGACTTAAAGGAGCTTTAATTTTAAAGATGCTTTGAGCAACTGGCGAAAAGTGGCATAAACTTAATAGGTAACTTCATTTAGTTAGGGAATGTGGCATGGCATATGACCATGGCTATTATCTAAACATCATTATGAATATTTATTTGATAAAATAGTTAGGTATCGATGAAGTGGAAGCTAGTTTCATCTTCTCCTCACTCCAGGCTGGACAGGCTGGATCTTCCTTCATCTTCATTAAAGTTAGGTGTCTATTCAGGATAAAGTGTCCTGTTATTACACCTACTATCTTAGTTATATCTGCTTTCGGAAACTGTAATAAATGTCTGATCTTTGTCTTATCATACTCTTTTATAAAGAGTTTGGATTGTCGGCCTCTGTTATAATTATTCTCTTGAAAACCCCTTTAATTATCTTGCTAGGGATGGGTAGGCGGGGTTCTGGGCCTATCAAGACTTCATCCACTCCCAACCTAGCCAATTTATCAGCATATTTCCATATGTCTCTTTTCCCTTATTTCTATATGTCCAGGCATCCGGGCTATGAATACCTCCTTGCCTGAAGCTAGTTTTAGGCAGGGAGGAGTTTCTATATGGTAAGTCATGAGTTTTGTTTTTATTTCATCTCCAATGCAACTTTTTAACTTTCTTGAGCAAGTGATTGGAGCATTTGTCTTAGGTTTTTAGCCCAGTACTCGTGGAAACTGAACTTTTCAATGAATCTAAAAAAAATCAACTGCTAAGGGCATTTAGGTTGAAAGTGTATATAATATCTAAATTAATTATTCATCATCATGACATCCCATGAAACGTACACTACAGGACAGGGAGCTCCCTCCAGAATTCTAGCTTTTGCTGGAAAAACATGGAGGGGAAGTACCAGTAACCTCACTTGTCAGCGTTATGGCTGGCACCATGGACCGCAGTTGTAGGTGACAGCAGTAAGTAACATGGTATTATACACAGGAGGATGCTGCTGCCCATCCCCGAGTTTTTAACCCTTAGTCGCCTCCTACGACACCCACGGGTAAGTTCTAAAGTTCGAGACTATACGAATGCTTGTGTTAGTTATGTTCCTCGCTGTTGTTGCTTGTGCAGCTTGTATAATGCCGACACATTCAGCTTGGTATACTGTGTGAAATTGTCCTAGGGCGCTTGATATTTCAATATTAAGGTCTTGTGAATATGTACCTGCACCTGTGCCTAGTTTTGTTTTTGACCGATCAGTGTATATGCGCAGTTCATTTATACCTGAGTAGTCATGTGTTTCTTCTTGTAAGTTTATGTTGTATGTTTTGTTAAAGGTGTTTTGTTAAGGGTATTTTGTTTAGGTATCCTGTCACATGGTGCGGCTAATAGCGGCTGGTGACTTAGGGCTTTCTCTTTTATTTTTGTGTGGTGAATTCTAGAGTCTACGCTTAGTGTCCCTGACAGTCCTAGCCTGAGTGATGCTAGAGTTGCCTCCTGTTGTATGTATAAGTCTAGGGGTGGCAGGTCTAGCATCACCTGCAGGACTGCTGTTGGTGTGGTGCGCATTGCACCCGTTATGCAGATGCATGCTGGTCTCTGTAGCTTTTCTAGGTCCGCTCGAGCGGTTCTTAGAGTTGTCCTGGGCCACCATACCACGCGCCGTATGTGGTGATTGGTCTTATTACTGTTGTGTATAGCCAGTGCGCAATTTTGGGAGAGAGACCCCAGTTCTGACCTAGGAGTCTTTTACATTGGCTTTTTTCAGTGTGTTGTCTAGGTGTTTTTGCCAAGTTAATTTGCTGTCTATCATTATTCCAAGGTATTTAACCTCGGTTGAAAGAGTTAATTTTGTTTTGAAAAATGTTGGCATTCCCATTGTTGAAAGTTTCCTTTTCTTTATGAAAAGGACCATTTCGGTTTTGATAGGGTTAACGGAGAGATCATATTTATCACACTAGTGCCTGTCCCATGAGGTTGCATAGAGTGTGCTCATGGTTTCCGTTGATTAGGATGGTAATATCATCGGCATATCCTATTGTGAAATAACCTTTGTCATTTAGTTGTGTGAGGAGACTGTCTATTACAAGATTCCATAGCAGCGGAGACAATACACCTCCTTGTGGGCATCCCCTCGCCACTACGGCTCTTGTTTTGTCGTTCACTGTTACCTGTATCGCTCTTTGTTCTAGCACATTGCATATCCAGTTCTTGAGGGTTGTTCCCACCCCGTGGTGGTGTAGTGCCGTTCTCATGCTGTGGAACATTGTTTTGTCAAAGGCTCCTTCAATGTCTATGAAAACGCCTAGTGTTGATAATTTGTGATGTATCGCACACTCTATTTTCCCTACTACCTCATGTAGTGCTGAATCTGTGCATTTACCTGTGGTGCATTTACCGGTGGTGTAAGCGAATATGCATCACACTTAAAGGCTGCCACATCATGCTAGAAGTTAAAAATTACATAATAATTATTATATCATTATAAGAACTAAAATATCATGCATGTCATGTCAATTTACCGTTAAAACTTACATACCTAATTATAATATCACTAAAAGAACTAAAATATCATGCATGTCAATTCAATTTTCATTTTACATTAACATTCAATTCAAATATCATTTACGAAAAGTATAATTTTATCTTAAACAGATCAGATTACCTAAAAGCATATTACATTATTGTTTCTCATACAAATATCTTTTAATTTTATTTTTGTACATGGGTGAGGTATCGTTGAATACATCCAAACCGAAATGCTTGTACATAGAATTATAAGTTTTTATCATTCTGTTAATAGGAGCTGAAGCACCAAGATTTGTTCTATATCCAAGAGCTCTAAAGGGAACATAGTTTGTAGGCCTTGCATTAGGTCTAGGAACAGTGTGCTTTATCTTACTTAATAGTGATGGAGAATCTACTGAATTATTGATAATTCTGTGTAAAAAACACAGATCAAGCATTATCCTACGGTAAGCCTAAGTTAATGCCTTGTATTTTGAGAGATGCTTAGCATAAGATCTATAGTTATTTAGAAGCCCTTCCATGCAACATATGTGTGTGTATTTTTACCTGGTTTTGGCAGAAAAATTTACCTTGACATCCCGCCACATCAGTATATATGTTCCTTGGGTACTATTCTTTGCCCGTACCACACGGGAATTTTAAATTAATTATTACCTCTATAGAAGAGCTTCTCTCTCAAGTTGCTGTGGGAATTTTATATATTTTCTTAAAATATGTGGCGAGTTTAAATATGAGGCATTAGTGACCTCTGCCAGGCAATTCGACATTGTCCTTTGACACACATTAATCATCCTGTGATCTCCAACACTATGTTGGTAAGAACCACTCGCATAACTCCAGAATCTGAAAGTCAATAAATTTGTCTGATTTGGGAGAGGGTTGATTTAAGCTACTTTCTTTTAGTAGATAAATTTCACAGGGTTAGTCAAATAACAAACTAACATCATCTTGATTGATGTTTTTTACAGTATATAGATGCTAAAACACAGGTAAGTACCATAAATATCTGAGCGCATTGCGCTGCTCCTTTAATCCTGTGCCAAAAGTGAGATCAAATCTTCACAAAGATCTGTAAAAGTCCTTTTCGAAAGGTTCGAAAGGCAAAAACTGTCGATGAATGATTTGTCTGGCAGCAGCAGAGATCTGCAAGCAAGAGTCTCTCATTACTCTTCGCTCCAAAAGATCTCTTTTCTTTAATCATTCTTGCTCTGCCGCTGCTAGGAGGAGTGCAAAAACACAAAAGAAACGATCAAAAGCAACAGCAAAAAAAACAATACCTAACAATATGTGGTGAAAACACCGTAAAAACGCAGGAAATCTACCAAATTATGCCAACAAGGTAACGATGGAGTAACCTTGTTCATTTGACGTTTTGGACTCGGAATCGGAATCAATTTTTGTTTCTTTTTTTTTTTTTTTAATTTCGGTGCTACCGATAATGGCTTTCAAATGTCAAATAGTACCGAATCATTCATTCAATTGATCGAATGACTATCATTGAAGACGGTTCAAATGGTAATCGTCTTGAAGCCGATTACGATTGTGTTCGGTGCTACCGTGAAACCTATGCATTGGCTTCAACTCAATGGATAACGATCACGATTGTGTTCAATTCTAGCGCTGCTGATTTGACCTCTTAGAATCCACAGATTACCTACAAAAGATCGATGTCTTTTACGTTCCCTTCTTGTTTAAATTGACAATTTGATTCTATTTTACTTGGACTTCTGCGTGGAACGAAACGTTATCGCATGCACACATGCAAAAGTAGTCATATCAAAGATTACCGTGCAGATAGGACAAACTATTAAGGTGAATTTTTTTTTGGTGCTTTTTAGGTTTCCGATCCAAAATGGTAAAAAAGGTGCAACTTCTTCTGCCTGTTTGTCTGTCACACCATTACCTCGGCAACTTTTTATTTATTTAAATACATTAGTACCTGGTTGTCTGAGCTTCCCTCTATAATAGCCGCCTCAATATTAAAATATGGGTAGTAATAAAAGCTACGACAAGAAAATTAGAATTGTCCTTACTCAAAATATAAAACCTACTGCCTTAAAATACTGACTTTCCGACTACTTTTGTCCGAATAAAAATGACGAAACGGCCGAATGAGATACTGAAATCTTCAAAAAATTTACTTAACTGTTTATTGCTATAATACTTTTTACCAGCTTTAATTACGGTCTACTAAAAACTTTTGGGACCTAGGCGAGGGAGTGAGTAAGTACTTCCTATTTATGTAGATATGAAAAGTCGGTACTTACGAGTAAATTCCTTCATGTGTTTATGTCGGTCCACATAGCAGGGCAAATTACCGAATTCACTTCTGGCATTCGCCGGCTGCTGCGGCAGCACGCTCGCCACAAGAGTACATAGCACAACCTAACCAATCCGAATGTATTCAGTAAAATTTTACATGCATAAAATTTTAATCGTAAATTTTTTCTATTGAAAAACATTTTTGATAAATCGGATAGGAATGTGTGATCCTCCTGAAAGATTATTTTAATAAAGTATGGTTTTGTCCGATCTATACAAATACATTTAGTCTTTGATATTGTAGTATGCTTTTTTTCTGTCTTTGTATGTGTGTGTGTAGAATCACGTTGTTATGCGCAATCACATCACAACACAACCCACCCACACAATAAAACAAACTTACAAGTGGGCGTTTTGGTATTGTCATTCAAATCATCTGTTTTCGTGAATTGTTGTATATTTTGTATATAAAATTAATTTATTCCCATTTTATTTATTGATGAAAGCTTAGATTAGAATAAAACCATCATTAGTGTTTGCGTGCGTGAGAAGGCTATGTTTGTTTGGGCTCGTAGTTTAAATTCGTGTGACGTCATTGTGTGCCAGTAACAAACGACGCAGTTTCAATTTATTCGAAAATGGATTTAAAATGAGAACTGTTTTTGTAAACAAGGTAAGGTAGAAGATAAGACGCATTTGATAATGTTTGGTTAACCGTAGTTCGCAAGTGTGCAAGCGTAGTGCTAACAGTTGTGCTCCATCGATTGATTCCTTTGTCCTCGGTGTTTAGTGCAAGTGCACAACACAAGTTTATCGATACCTACTATATAACTACTACGACAGCCAGCTGTTTGGTGATAATATTTTGGTTGTATTATCTCACTAAAAAGTGATTGAATATTCAAAAGGCTAAGGTATGTCACAGATGTGTTTTGTTTTTCTTATGTAATATGCCTGTAGTATTAGGATAAAGACTAATTGTCATTTGTTTTGACTAGGTAAATATTAGTTTTGTAAAAATATAAAGAAGTTTCTGTATTCATATTCTGATATTCGTTTTTCTTACAATTTCTGGGTAACTATTCAAAGTAATATTATAAATGCAAAAGGAACTCAGTGGGCCTGTTATATTTTAATGGTTTGTGTGCTGAACTGATTTAGATCAAATTTGGTATTAGTTTGAACCATTGAAAAAGACACAGACTACTGTTTTCTGAATTTAATGCATAGTCACGGGCAAATTCTAGTTCATTATAAATCTTAATTTTAAAGAACATAGGTATTACTACGTAATTAAGTGCTGCTAGGGTATATCCTCTCAAGCACCATGTCAAAATTTGCAGGAATCGAAAAAAAACAGTTCTTTACGCGATAAGTGCGATAACACATAATTTTGCATAAATTGCTATATATTTTTCTATAAAACAACTAGGGTGATTTTAGGTTCATGCTTTACATGGGAAGTTTTGTCGAAACTTATAGACTACTTTCTTTGCCGATAGTATGTCCTATTTACAAACACATCAAATAAAATAATTGCTACATTTAGATAGCATATAACATAAGTCGTAAGGTGTGGCTATATTTGTAATGTATGATGCAATATCTACTTCTTTATTATTTCTTTGTAGTGTATTTCAATAATCACATCAGTAATCCTATCCTACTAATATTATAAACGCGAAAGTTTGTGAGTATGGATGTTTGTTACTCATTTACGTAAATAAAAACTACTGAATGGATCTTAATGAAACTTTACAATGCTTATACATCAGAATAACACATAGGCTGCGCAGACGAAGTCACGGGCACCAGTTAATTTTAACATACATAAAAAGTTATTATAGAAAAAACCTATCTTATCAAATCCTTATTGAAAAAATTTCTTACATGTATTTTATTACAAAAACTTTCCACAAAGTGATATTTAAAAAATTAAACCATTTTATTGATAATAAAAATAAAGATTATTTTATTTCAGAAAGAGCAACAACACCTAGTTGATAATGTTATCAAAAATTCAAGGTCAATAGTCAATACCACAGAACTACATTACCTACATAGTTTTTGTAAACAAACAAAACAGCTACAGTAGTGGAGTACTATTTCTTTATTTAAATTTATTATTTATTATCACATCACAACACAACCCACCCACACAATAAAACAAACTTACAAGTGGGCCTCGGCGAACGTACCAGGACCAAATTCAAGACGTTCTGAATAAAGGCCAGGTTAAAAGTACCCTAAACCGACGAGCATGTATGAAAGGATTGATGAAGGTTCAGGAAGCAAGGGAAGTATGTCAAGATCGTAGCAGGTGGAGAACTGTGGTCTCTGCCTACCCCAACGGGAACAAGGCGTGATGTTATGTTATGTTTTTATTATCTGAACCTAGAATTTTTATCTTCTACTTTTGTAACATTTAATCAATTTAAAATTATAAATATATAAAGAAATTATTTTAAATATATAAGTTGGTACTTATCTACTAACTATGCAGTAAGTATTTTATACCTTAACTGTATTTAAATCACACAGCTTTTCTGGAGTGAGACCTCCTTCCCTAGAGTTTATTTATTGCTGATTATTTTATTCTTTATCAACAAAATAGAAACAGCTATGGGGATCATGAAGATTTATCTATTGCAGTAACTTATAATAAATTAATAATACAATTGTAGCATGGACCCAGGAGGGCCCAGCAATTACCATAAACACAGCTTTTACAAAATATTGTATACAAGGTGTAAGGGACGGTGTACTGAAAACAGAATGGGCATACTCAGTCAACGAAACTGAACAACTTTTCCAAAGAAACATTTTTGAGAATATAAAATCGAATATGACCTTTTCATAGAAACTGTTCAATCGGAGTGAGCAATTTGTATGGAGAGGTACACCGTCTCGTACACCCATTATCATTCGTTATAGTCTAAAAAAATATTAAATTGTCTACAATAATTACTGGGGGCTAGCATTCTTTCCTGTGGCTTTGCACATAGAACAAATTTTCACAGCAATAAATAAATGAAACAGCCTATTTTTCTTAAAACTATTGTTATTGTTATCTATGGGCCAAAATCACCACCACCTGGCAGCCGCAGAGCGACAGGAGGCGTCGAGGCCGACCAAGGCGCCGATGGCGCGATGAACTTGACGTCTTTTGTACAAACTGGCAAGAGCAGGCTCTTAATAGGGACGAATGGAGAAAAAAGAGGGAGGCCTTTGCCCAGCAGTGGGACAGCAACGGCTAAATAAGATAAGATAAGAAGATTGTTATTTCACAGAAAGGAGTATCAATAATCATTATCAAATATAGCCTATGTCACTGAGGAATATTGTAGCTTTCTACTTGTGAAAGAATTTTCAAAATCAATTAAATACCAGATTAATTCCTACAAAAAACTCACAATCTTACAAATTTTACCTTTTTACAATATCAGTGTAGATAAAGCTATAATAAAAGAAACAAATTTCTTTAAGCACTCTACCTTCTTAATTTACAATTAACTGTTTCTCTTGAGAAAATATAAAATTCACTTTATGTATCAGTGACCAGAACTGCTCTGATGGAGTCTAAACCTGTTTTGCCTAATTAGTTAGTTTTCTGTGCCTTTCTAATTCCTATATTAAGTTTGAGATGGCAAGAATTTTACCCATTTGAACAGTTGGTTTGTTCTTAAAATGTTGTGCCAGTCTGATTCTTTAAAATTCAATCACTAATCAACAAGTAGGTAAATAATTTTCGGGACAGGAAAATTTAATACCAGTATGAAGACTTCTCTGAAGCCGTTCAATACATTTGGTTTAGATATACAAGCAAATAATATTGTATCAGTTCACAATTCTGAAGAACTCTATCAAGCCTGGCAGAATGCTGAAACATCAGGACAATCAGTATTACTTCTCGGAGAAGGAAGCAATATTTTGTTTCTCGAAGATTTTGATGGGACAATTATTTTGAATCGATTGAAAGGCATACATGTTGAAGAGCAAGAAAACCACTGGTTGTTGCGAGTAGGTGCTGGGGAAAACTGGCATGAGCTGGTGAAATATACATTGGAGAACAACATGCCGGGCTTAGAGAATCTAGCCCTAATCCCAGGATGTGCAGGATCAGCTCCTATACAAAACATCGGAGCATATGGAGTTGAATTTGAAAAATTCTCTAATTATGTTGATTGTATCGAACTTTCAAGTGGGAAAATGATTCGTCTGACCAACAGTGAATGCTGCTTTAGCTACCGTGAAAGCATTTTCAAACACACTTTTAAACAGTATGCTATCATAGCTATTGGTATATTATTGCCCAAAGAATGGACTCCAATCCTAAATTATGGTGATTTGGCTCTCCTGTCTAAGGAATCTGTAACTCCTGACCTAGTCTTTGATGTAGTTAGCCAAATACGTCGCACTAAACTACCAGATCCAAAAATAACAGGCAATGCAGGAAGCTTCTTCAAAAACCCAGTCATCAGCGTCGAGCGAGCAAAGAAGTTTCTTATCGATCACCCAAATTCACCAAGATATACACAAGCCAATGGAAAGATAAAATTAGCTGCAGGGTGGTTAATAGACCAATGTGATTTGAAAGGGTTTAAAATTGGTGGGGCATCTGTTCACCACAAACAAGCTCTGGTTATCATCAATGAGAATAATGCAACCAGTGAAGATATTGTGTCTTTAGCCCGGCATGTTCGGAACACTGTTGGAGAAAAGTTTAATATCTGGCTGGAACCTGAAGTTAGATTTATTGGAGGAAACGGAGAATTAGATGCTGTTAAGAATATGGAATAGATAATATTTAAAGTATTTAGTTATCAGTAAAAAATAAGGATGAATTTGAACTTAATGTTTGAAGTACCTATGAAAAAGCACAAATAAGCTGGTGTAGTAATAAAGTGTAATGTAATGAAGATCTACTTGAATACAGAGAATTATTACAAATGAATTAAATATCACATAAATAGCAAGTTTAGTTATATTTATGATAATAAATAATTTATATTTATAATTAAACTTTTCCTTGAAACCTCTTATTAAAAAAATAAAAGGAAGAAAAATTCGGTGAGAACCGAACTTCAACCGGCATACCGTGCCGTCGCTCTACCAGCTAATCAGCTCAAGTTCTACGAAATTCTCTATTTTACAAGGCTTAAAAGAAAGCATATACATTGACTTCGAAGGATCTGAATGAATGTTCTTTGGAACAAGGCAAAATTACGAAAAAAAATAAAAAATAAATAAAAACATTGATCTGTGTATGCATGATGTAGTTTCTAATAGGAAAATACCTAAGTATTTCCACCTCCTTGGGTAAAATTGTTTAGCCTCAAGGGCAAATTTACATCCTTCTGGGCTGTTACTAGGCTGTTATTTTCTTTTGTTACCATCCATCCGACCGCCGCAATTAGGCTCATGACAGCTAAAAAATAAAGCAAAATAAATAGAATTTGTGCGAGGAAAAACAATATTCATAACTGGTTATAGATTTTACATTCCAATGTTCAAAATCAATGCACTTTTATAAAGTAGAAAAACACAGGAAGTGTTAAAATAATACAGCTAATAATTTTCCTAATTTTCTTAACTGTCATGCGCCTAATTGTATCGTTCGCCTATTGTTCACTCACTTATGATTACAGCGGTCTCTGGCCCACTGTACGACTAGCGCCATCTAAACTTTTCAGTTTGTAGCATCATTTGATTTATACTGGGCATAATTTATTCGCTTCTGAGGGGTCCAGCTGTAGGACAGAAAGAGAAATCTATTGGACTATGTCTTTCTTTTTCTATAGCTGCGTCCCTCACAGGCGTTTTCAATTTAACCTCTGTCTAATTCAGCCATATGAACTAATTTGTTGTTGGTATACGCAGGCGACGCTACTCCAATATGTCGGCGGAGTCGCCTCGCCACGCGCGGGTGACGAGTGGCGGTGGACCGTTGACGGTGCCGGCGCAACCGCCCAGCGACCGCTCTCTCATCGACGCGGTGTCCGGCTTCATCAATGACGTCACGCTGTCATCTTCCAACAACACCGACTCTAAGGACGTCATACAATGGGCCAGGTCAGTAACAAAATGTCGGCGGAGTCGCCTTGTCACGCGCGGGTGACGAGTGGCGGTGGACCGTTGACGGTGCCGGCGCAACCGCCCAGCGACCGCTCTCTCATCGACGCGGTGTCCGGCTTCATCAATGACGTCACGCTGTCATCTTCCAACAACACCGACTCTAAAGACGTCATACAATGGGCCAGGTCAGTAACAAAATGTCCGCAGAGTCAGAAACAGCTCGAAATACGAAAAAAAAACACTTCTAATAGTAACTGCATTTAATTGCAGCTAGCCGCATTATGTATGAGAGAGAGATAATTTTTTTCGTATTTCTGCCTATATTCCTTAGGAGAATTTGTTTAGTTTTATGGACAGAGTTACGTTTTTCAAGGTTGACATACACTTTCTGTTACACCTTGTACACCCAGCAGCACATCAGTAGAAATATTTTGGACTTTATGGTATGGTATAAGTGTGGGCAAACTACTTAAACAATGACCTTGGCTGCGCAGAGTCGATTTTACATACGAATTGACGTGCGCAAAGCTTCCCCAACAAGCGATTATTGTTCAAGTTGTTTGCGCCGCACTATAATAGAGTTGCAAATGTTTCCACTGACGTGCGGTTGACTGTAGGTATGTATAGCCACTTAAAGGCAGACAGCTTGAGGTTTGTTTCTGTATTTATTTACTACTTACAAATACCCAAGTGATAGTACTAGTGATAGCTCTGGAGTATAACCTTATGACCCGATAAAATAGTTCGACGAAAGTCTCACGAGTGATGATATCATGCGTACGATATTTTGACTTCTCGAAGATATGATTTACTCTCCGACTCTTAAAGTAGGCCGTGCTTCAGTGGTTTCTTGCCGTTTCTTTTACGCTGCCATAGCACGGTCCGAAACGGCGTAGACAATAAGTATTCTGTAAAGAATCTACATTGAATCATCATAACATCACATTAAACGTCCACTACAGGACAGGGAGCTCCCTCCAGAATTCTAGGTCTTGCTAGAAAAATGTGGAGAAGAAGTACCATAGTCACCTCGCTTGTTAGCGTTACGGCTGGCACCATGGACCGCGGTTGTGACCGCAGTAAGTAAGATGTAAGATACAAAGGAGGATGCTGCTGCCCATCCTCCAGTTAACCCTTAGTCGCCTCTTACGACACCCACGGGTATGTATGGGTTGGTACTATTCTTTGCCGGCACCACACGGGGCATACATTGAATAAATAATCTGAATCTGAAGATTTTTTTTTTATGGCAGCAAGCAAGTGGAAACAAAACCATTATAAGCTGAACCAGCGCTATGCTACGAACGACCGAAACTACAGCCCCGCTCAAGTTAAAAGTGTTTCCATCGATACCGGTTTTACAATTTTTTTTGCTTTAAGAGTAGCGTGACTGGACGAGTCAATTCAATTTCAATTTCAATATACAATCTGGCTATTTTAGTGTAGGCAACGAAGCAGTGGACCCCCGCATTAAATCCTCAGTCGATGAAACTTTGCTGGGGTATTACACTATATGAGACAAACCATCTATAAAAAAAATCGGTACTTTTAATTTTTTCATACATTTTTTGTAGTTTTTGTATGAAAAAATTAAAAGTACCTACCGATTATTTTTTAGATTTTTTTATAGAAGGTTTGTGTAATACCCCAGCAAAGTTTCATCGACTGCGGGGGTCTTCATACAACGATCCGCTTCGTTGCCTAGACTTTTTCTATATTTTGTTTATACCTTAGTCGCCGTAATAATTGTTTTACAATACAACGGTAACGGCTTTATATTTTACGGTTAAGTGCTGCCCTCTATCCATGTTCGTTGTCCTAGCCAAACTAGTCTATTTTATATTTGTAACACTTATTTGTACGGAGGTAAATCATTTGCAAATATTCAGTCAAATTTTAATCACCACTTAAAAAATATTTAAGAATTGTTTTTGTCACTAGGTTCGAAACAGCTGATATAAACGAGCCGACCCCGGAAGGAGACAGCGATGACATCTCCCCACTCCTGCTTATCCTTGGCTACGGCTCTGGGGTTCAGGTGTGGCTGGTGCCGCCTTCTGGAGAAGCCCAGGAGGTGTTATCCTGGCGCCAGGTACAGTCTTACATCCAGCTGAACTTACGTCACTAGGCTGTACTATGACGTGTTTCTACTCCTGCTCATCCTGACCTACAACTCGTGGATCCAGTTCTGGCTGGTGTCATCTTCTGATGAAGCCCAGGAGCTGTTATCCTGGCGCCAGTCTCACATCCGACAGACATTAACCGTGTTGTATGTAATATCATCACGTCGGGGTCACCACTTTTGCGTATTTATATATAGGATAACAGTTCTGTTGTGAGGCCAAATTATATTTCCAAATTACTACAAACAATGTTAAAATATGCGAACTGAACGGCGATCGAGAGACTACTGGTATCTCATCGCTGTACGTTACTAGAAGTGGTAATATGCTAACTTAACAAAACGTGACTAAAACATGTCCCTACAGAATTTTTAATTGTTTGTTCGAGCATCACGCAAAAACTACTGAACCGGTGTTAATGAAACTTAACATGCGGTCGAAGTTGCGGAGAAAAGCTAGTTATAACTAAAATCCTAACTGTTTGTACACAGGGCACAGTGAGGGTGCTCCGTATACTGCCCACTCCGCAGCACGGCGATGTATTCGCGTCGAAGAGGCCCCTCATAGCTCTGTGTGACTCTGCCAGCCCCGGACCTAGCTTCTGCAGCCTCAGCTTTATATCCATCAGGGGCGGGGAACAGGTAACTGATTACTATTGTGTACAGAACAGTGACCCCTAATAGATCTGTGACTCTGCCAACCCTGGAACTAGTTTCTGCAATCTCTGGTTTATATCTTACAAGGGCGGGGAACAGGTGAATATTACTATTGTGTATAGGACAATAGTCCATCATAGCTCGGTGTGACTCTGCCAGCCCCGGACCTAGCTTCTGCAGCCTCAGCTTTATACCCATCAGGGGCGGGGAACAGGTAACTGATTACTATTGTGTACAGAACAGTGACCCCTAATAGATCTGTGACTCTGCCAACCCTGGAACTAGTTTCTGCAATCTCTGGTTTATATCTTACAAGGGCGGGGAACAGGTGAATATTACTATTGTGTATAGGACAATAATCCATCATAGCTCGGTGTGACTCTGCCAGCCCCGAACCTAGCTTCTGCAGCCTCAGCTTTATATCCATCAGGGACGGGGAACAGGTAACTTTCATTACTGGGTATTGCGTACGGGACAATGACCTTTTGAAGAAGCCTCTCCATAGCTCTGTGTAACTCTGCCAGCACCAGGGCGTCTACTCTCAATTTTCGTTGTATCGATACGATACTACTGCGGTGCAGTCGAGTATATATAATACTAATTATACATATTCAATTCACTGACAATAGATAGAATGTTAGTTGGATGAATTGTCAAATTGGCGTTGATTAGCATCCCACCAATATTCTACTTTAATATCAAGGGACGAAGTTTTGAATTTGCTTGTTTCGAGTAGATCTCCGATTTTTTTTACACATACAAGCTAATACAAGAACACCGCTACGTTGTTTTAAAAGAGAACAACGGTCTGAAGACTATTTTAATACGTCAACTCGTATTCTCGACCAGCCTAGTTTTTCTTATAATGTATCTAATTTCTTCCTTGTTTGGTTTGTACTCGTATTCTGTAGGTATTGTGTGATTTGAATACTTATGTCTAACGTAAGAAGCTTAGAAGGAACTATAGTTCCAAAACGTATTTAAAAGGCAAATATTTTACTCTTTTTTGTTCTACGTTTTTTATAGTTTATCTTAGATTTTTGAAGGTCATATTTTATTACAATATAGATGCATTTTAATCATAGTATTTGCTGATAAGGATCTTTATTGCAATTAAGTGTTTATTTCTAAAATAAAATACATATTCAGTGAAGTATTTAGTCGTTGTTTAATAGTAGTTTTTTCTTTTCTTCGGGAAGCAGTGTAAATTACAAAGTATACATTCAATTGTCAATTACAAGCATTCGCAAGAAAGTAATACAACAGGCTGCTCCCTAAGCAACTGCGTTCCTAAGAGGAGCTTAATCAGACCATAAAACTGAACAACTTTCCCTAAGGGACATTGTCAATGGGATTTAAGAAAATTTTCGTATTTCGGCCTATCTTCCTTAATTATGGTCCGAGTAATATTCTGATAGTAACACAGTTGATTATGAAGGAGCCAGTGGAAGCTACCTATACTATATAAACTTATGTCTATGACCAAACTCAGTATTATTACTCTAAATGTATAATGTATGTATAACGTTAACATACATACATACAAACATACATAATATCACGCCTTGTTCCCGTCGGGGTAGGCAGAGACCACAGTTCTCCACCTGCTACGATCTTGCCATACTTTCCTTGCTTCCTGTACTTTCATCAATCCTTTCATACATGCTCGTCGGTTAAGGGTGTACTTTTAACCTGGCCTTTATTCAGAACGTCCTGAATTTGAATTTTAACAATTAAATATAGTTTCTTTGTCCACAGGTGAAAAGCATAAAATTCAAGAATCCAATACTAGACGTATTAGCGAACAAGCGATCAGTCGTGGTATCGTTTTCGGAACGTTTCGCAGTATTCGACGCTGCCACTTTAGAAGACCGGATGGCCATTACTACGTGTTACCCCTGCCCCTGTCCACTTGGGGGTAGCAGCCCTATCAACCCGTTGACGTTAGGAGATAGATGGCTGGCGTATGCTGACAAGAAATTGAACCCGTCGAAGCGAAGCAGCGGGGGGTGTGAAGGTAACACTTAATATTGTACTTAGATCATCATAGTGACCCCTGCCTCTGTCCACTTGGAGGTAGCAGCCCTATCATTACGTTGACGTTAGGAGATAGATGGCTGGCGTATGTTGACAAGAAGTTGAATCCATCGAAGCGAAGCAGCGGTGGCTGTGAAGGTAAGACTTAATATTGTACTAGATTAACATAGTTACCCTAGCCCCTTTCCACTTGGGGGTAGCAGCCCTGTCAATCCGTTGACGTTAGGGATAGATGTCTGGTATATGCTGACAAGAAATTGAATCCGTCGAAGCGAAGCAGCGGTGGCTGTGAAGGTAAGACTTAATATTGTACTAGATTATCATAGTTACCCTAGCCCCTTTCCACTTGGGGGTAGCAGCCCTGTCAATCCGTTGACGTTGGGGATAGATGTCTGGCGTATGCTGACAAGAAATTGAATCCGTCGAAGCGAAGCAGCGGGTAATACGAAGGTAAAACGAATATTGTACCTAACGTAATCATAGTTACCCTGCCTCGGTCAATTTGAGGGTAAGAAGCAGCCCAGTCAATCCATTGACGTTTGGGGGATAAATGGCTGTTCATTCATACAAGTGGTCCGATTTCCCTTAAATATGTATTCAAAATGTCAAAGGAAACAAGAAAATTACCTTATAGTTTCACAATTTTAAAAGATTTCTAGTCATAAAGTTTCTCGAATCAGTTGGTTCAATATTACCTTACATAATCGTAAGAACCCCTATCTCCCACCAATACGTATTGGACCAACTGCTAATCACTTCTGACAAGCTTCTACCTTTGAAGCAAAGAGGCGGGAGTTGCGAAGTGAGACTAATATTGCACCTAACATTAGCTGTAGCTATCCCCACATCTGAAAAACGTTTTACTCTGAGCCTAGAATACCGATTTAAACATTGTTTTAAAAATATCTTCGAAATACGGGAAAACTTGTAATTTCCACAGAAGAAACTTGTAAGTAGCGAACCGATTGAAATATTTTACCAATAGAAAGACTTCGCTTACACAATTTTTAACATTACCTACCGTGGGAAAATCATTCCCACAGAAAAAAACGTTTAAGGCAAAATAAGTGGCTGGCGAGAGCTAGAAGTGTGATATTTAAAACGTAGCAACTAAACAATGATTTTTCATTTCAACACAACGGAAATTCAACTTTAAAGTAACATTTAAAATGTCATTTCAGTACGTACCGATAAAAAATATATTGACTTCAATAAGCAACCCTTTATCAGAGTTTCTTGACGTTATATTTCCTGACCTTGTGTAAATATGTAAAGCAGGGCATGTGCAGTATCATACTTATTGCAGAACAATGCACGCATGACTAATTGCTAACGTTATACAAGTGTGTGGATATACCTAACTATATTGAAATATCTAACACATAAAGTACAAAGAAAACGCAACGAGTTAGTTTCCGTAGCGTTATTTCTTTGTTATGGAAATCTGTTTTGCGATCGGGATCATATGTCATAGATGGATGAAACTTTCGTATCTATATATGTTATCCTATAGGTACTATTAAACGAGCAATATTAGTAATCGGTTTCTCGAATATTTGTAATCGGTTGCTCGAAAATGACTTCAATGATTTCGATGAAATTTAACTTACGGGGGTTTTCGGGCATAAAAAATCGATTTAGCTAGGTCTCATGTCTGGTAAAATTCGTTTTCCCCGTGCTTCTAAGATTTTTTTAAATACCGCGTTTTAGGCAGAAACCTACATCGCCATCTGTTGGCGGGTAGCATAGCTTGCTCACCCGATGATACTTTAATGTTAATGCGGCTATTAGAGCGAAGCTCGGTCGCCCAGGTACAAACATGAATATTGTGACTTGACCACATGAATTAAATATGAACCCACGAGAGCGTCGTACAGTCAGGAGCTCGTAAAGCTTGACACATTGGAATTTAAGCCAGTTGTACAAAGCATCTTTAAAGTTATTAAATCTATTGCTGTCACTTTCTTTGTCAACAAACTGAAATAGTCAGCAATAAACATAAAGGAGCTTTAACTTCAACGTCACTTTGTGCAACTGGTGGTGTGTACCTAATGTCGCGCTACGAGTTTCAAGCTTGATCGCTTTTGACAGTACTATATTTTTGAGTATTTATGTAGTATAGTATATATTTTTTTGGGTATCTATGTAGTATAGTATATATTTTTTTGAGTAACCCTATTTTATCTTATTATTGTTTAAATCTACCTACAAATTTTAGTAGAAAGATTATTGTTACACGATGTCTGATGTCCGACAAATGTGTTATTTCTAATTTGTTCGTATTCTGCTGAAGATGCTAAATAGTTAGGGAAAGCGGTGGAGAAAAATAAAATTTGTAAACCAGTGTAAAAGTGTTTTATTACAAAACTATATTTTTTAAATGCAAACTTTTTGTTTGTATCCAGGTGAAGGCCAATCCAGCTACACAGCCACAGTGCTTCATGCAGCTAAATCCCTAAGCAAAGGCCTTCGAGGATTGGGGGAAAGCGTGGCTCATAGTTTAGCGGGCGGGCGCAGTACATCGCAGTCTCCTTCGCCCCCTAATGCTGACACCCCTCACCCTGGACTGGTTACTATATTGGATGTGGAAGTAAGTCATAATGTTTACGAAACCAGCTACACAGCCACAGTGCTTCATGCAGCTAAATCCCTAAGCAAAGGCAAAGGCCTTCGAGGATTGGGGGAAAGCGTGGCCCCATAGTTTAGCGGGCGGTCGCAGTACATCGCAGTCTCCTTCGCCCCCTAATGCTGACGCTGCTAAGTAAGTCATAATGTTTACCAAAGCCACAGATAATATAATACTATACTAGTACAGATGCCTCACGTCATAGAACGAATTTGTGCCGAAAATTGTTCGGGCAATTTTTTCCATAAGGTATTTTCTTAGAATAAATTGATATCTGGATGTTAAAATTGAATTAATGTCATAGTTTACACCTTTACCTACCAACCTAGTAGTAACATTTAGTTTAATTATTAGAAACAAAAGGGCCAAATGAATTCGGGCTATTTACTCCATTGAAAAAACCGTAGTAGGGAATGGGACCCCATGCCAAAGCTGAACATCTTTGTAGTCAGCGGAAGAACAGTGAAGCATAAAAAGAGTCCCGTACGACCTAACTACTCTGAAGACCGTATACAGGCTGTAAGGGTCAGGTTGTAAAAATTAACAACTATTACCAAGAAAAATCACCCGAAACGTACAAAAACATCGGTCTCTCCATACAAACTATTCAATAAAAATTAAGGTTTTTTATTTCCGGTGATATATTTGCTGGAGAAAACTGTTCTGTTTCATCAAATGGTCCTATCCTTTCAGTTTTTGCAGACCTGTCCCTTACTCGCTGTATTGTCCAGTGGTACTGAGCCCCATATACAAGAAGAAGTTTGACTCTTCTCTTACCGAGATGTATGGGACAAGTTTTTGCAATATCTGTCATTTCTAGTACTCATACCTAAAATGGTCCCATACAGTCTTTTGATCCCCACATGAAATGGGATCGATAAACACAAAAAATTCTTTTTTAGTAATTTAGCATTTTTTTTTATTACTGTAATTTTTTTCCAAAATCTGTGCATGCAGTTCAAAATATCTTTAAAAGTTATGGATGGTCTCGTAGGAACGTTTTCCTGTAACTGTAGCGGTTAAGGTACCTGCCCTTACTGACCCGTCTCAAAAATTCACGTGTATAGTGACTTTGGTATTGGTTTAAGCGTTGTTTATGAACAAAATCCTTCGAGGATTGAGAGAAAGCCCACTATATATTTAGCTCACCCCCACCTTGGACGGACTAGTTACTGAATTGCATTTAGAAGTATTAAGATGTAAGTCACAGTGTTAGTATCCCATACTGAAAGACATTCACTACTGGATAAAAAAGCTTTGAAAAAATTCACAACTTGCGGTCCTGCGTTGCCCGAACCCAGCTGCTACCCCTAAATTGGACCAAATCATCGGTCCACCTTGTAAGAGAAGAGGCCTGGCTACGGCTACATATTCCGTTCGGCCCCATAGATCCTCGGTTCATAGAAAGACCTAACTAGTGCTATTTGAGTTTGGCGATTCTCAGAGGTAAATCAAATATGCTGAAAAAAACTATGGACTAGAAACTTCTCTGGCACTTTTTTGATATCACTGAATAAATATGGCTATATCAGTATTGGTTTCCTCTGAGGCGGAGTGGAGCAGAGATATCGGAATCTGGATGTTTCTTATGGCGTAATAAATGAATTAGTGTTTTCGTCTAAGAAAAATCATTTAATATTCAATGTGTAGTAATAAGTACATGTTGTGTGTCTGTGTGTGTAGTTTTAAATTTCTGTTTATAGCCGAAGTTCGAAAGAAACGGCAAGAAATTATGCAACACAAGTCAATAAATTCATGGATTTCATGCACTCTGATTAGTCAAATTTGGCCATCTCTATTCCGTTTCACTTCAGTGAAAACGTACCCTTTTAGTAATGGTAATAAAGCAAATTTTTCAGTGGTATCAGAAAATGTCTGCTGTGCTCTCGCTCTGCGCTGACCCTAAAGCTTGGCTTATAAGCAAAGGTCTTCGAGGATTGAGGGAAACCGTGACCCACAGATTAGTGGGCGGTCCCAAAACTTCGCAGTCACCAACACCCCCAAATACTGACGCTCCGCACCCTGGACTTGTTACTATAATGGATATAGAAGTAAGTCATAGTGTGTGTGATTTGAGGATTAGAGTTGGCTTAAAAGTTCTCCAAGCCATAATTCCTCAAAAATTAAAACTGCGGTTGATGTTTATATGTTTTGTTCTTCTCGATGCTGATTGTTTTCTTTTTTAATCTATTATTAAGAAAGTAATTATTCCATTTGGTGCCTTGGGTGTCGTAATAACTAAGAGATCTTGAACCGATAGATGGGCCTTCTTTCTGCGTATCATATCACCATATTGCGGTTACCAATCACTGGTAATTGGGGTATATCTCCTTCTCAAAATATATACACGTTCGCTGTTCCCTTTTTATATGCGATTTTTGCTGGTAGTAGTGCGGTGGTGCTTGAGAGGTTCTTGTTTGAAAAAGGGCATGAGAGGGCAGGGTGGTAGGGTAGTCTTAGGCAGAGGAATATACTACATTACAGACTCTGCCCGAGCAGTTTTACCTTGAGTCTCGTAGACACACCACCGTGTGCCTTCGAAGAAAAAAACAGCACGGAGAAAGGCACTGAACATTACATGCTCTGTCTCTTTTTACACAAGAAAATCTGCAATTTTTCTTTTTTTCTGATGTGAGTGAAACGGAAGATATCCAGTACTATCCAGCGATCTGTTTTCTTCTCTCTCTACGGTTGTACGTGATTAGTGATTAATCTCCCGCTAAATGTCTTTACGTCTCTCATATTCGGTAAGTAGGTCCTTATTACCCCCAAATGGGGCTTGTAGGTGACAAATTAGCGCTCTAGGGTAATAATGTAGCTAGAAAAGCCCTAGGGCGGTAAGTAATTGAGTTTTGAAAGAGTGAAGTGTTTTTTTTTAATTACTTACCGCCCTAGGGCTTTTCTAGCTACATTATTACCCTAGAGCGCTAATTAGTCACCTACAATTTGGTGGTAATAGGGACCTACTTACCTCACAATCGAGATGTAAAGCAGAGTAGTAAGCTCGGGTGTAAGCATCAATTGCACCCTCGAACTATAGACTATAGGCGCCCTCGCTGCGCTCGTGCGCCTAAATAACTCGGGCTACAATTGATGCCTTACAGCCCTTGGCTACTAATCTACTATTATTCCTTCAGGGTAACGACGAAGAAGATGGTCAAGACAGTGAAGAGGCTTACGATCCAATTGTGGCTCACTTCATTGCGCATTCGGAACCCATCATCGCCCTGAAGTTTGACTCGAGCGGTACTTTGTTGGTTACAGCTGATAGGAGAGGTAAATCTTGATTCTTTACATACAGCGTGTAACGGAAAGGTGTGATAATAATACTATGAATCTGCCCATGAAACTGAACAATTTTTACCAAAGAACATGGGTCATAGACCAAAATCTATTTTTGACCTCCTATAGAAACTGCATCGGCTGATAGCGCATTTTATATGGGAGGTCAAATTTGGTTTTCGTATTTCGAACTATGTTCTTTGGAAAAAGTTGTTCAGTTTCATGGGCAGATTCACACCCTTCAGTACTTTTACACTTTTCCGTTACACGCTGTATATTTTGTTGGTCCTCTTAAATAGTGCATATAATTTTAGTATGATACAAATTCAGTTTAGTGGTAAAAGCGTTCAGCTCTCGCTTTTGAGGTCCTGGGTTCTATGATTGCCTGGATTCCCGGGACACTGTCAAAATAAAATGATTTTGTGAGACTTCCCCAAGGAAAGTAAGATGATTCCGTACTTTGGAAGGCACGTTAGTGCCGGCCCGGACGTTAAGCCGTTAATGAGCCATGTCAGAGGCCTTGACGGCTGAATAAATATGACACCAGAGTTTGAGATGTCGATCATCATCCTAAAACTGTACAACTTTTCCGAAGAAATTGGCCAAAAAGAAAAACGTCTCTTATAAAACTTTAACGGCGCGGCGCCTTGTTTGACTGTGTTTGTTTGTTTGCTGTGGCTTTTGTAAGCCTGACGGCAATTCCGAACCAATACTGATAAAGCAAAAGAATGACACCGATAGAAGCGACAATTCACTTCAATTGCATAGAAACAAACCGTGCAAAAATAAGAAAATTGTATACGATCTGCCAGCCTGTGCGGGAATGTAATTTTTTAATCTACATTTTTTTTTACAGAGATCAAAAAGTTTAGAGTAGTACGTACAAAGAAAAATATTCAACAAAAAAAAATATAAAGTCTGCAACTAGGAATAGTGGTATAAATAATACGTCATATTTTTCTTAAACAAAACACCAGGCAGTTTGTATTATTTGCCTTTGCCTTTAGAAATGTTTCGTCCATGCGCAGCACAGTGCGCAGTTGCACTTGAGTTTGGAGTTTGTTGTGAAAGTTTTTTAGAATTTAATATTGTCGAGTTTCCGTAAACGAAGTGAGAAATGAAGCTACTGAAGACAAAGCTCTGACTTGAGTCAAACAATAAAATTTGTGGAAAGTCTATGTCGTCTAGCGTTTATAATTGTACAAACGTTAATTTTCAGTTTCATTTTCATTCCTAAAAATGTTATTGAGTTAATATGCTTGTCGTTTATTTTCTAACACAATGCACTGCAAAACGTTGTCTGATACACGTGCTCAAGAGTAAATCCTGACTTGTGTTGCGTCGAACACTCGCTAAAGCTCGTGTTCTATATCGGGCAAACTCTCTTTTCCGCACTTGTATCGAAAATAACTGTTGCTCGTAACTTTGTCGGCGCTTTTCTCTTATTATCGGTATCGGCTCGGAAAATAACTTAAATAATAAAAAGGTAACTACTCAGCAATACTGCATACGGCTTTGCTGAAGTGGCTAGTCTACCATGGCACCTAATATTAGTATAGTAACAACAATGTTGTTTAATTTTAGGACACGATTTCCACGTGTTCCGCGTGAATCCGCATCCGTGCGGTCCCAGCCTCGCATCCGTGCATCATCTATACATCCTACACAGAGGAGACACCACTGCCAAAGTACAGGTATGTTAACATGGCAACGACATAGTACGCGACAGCTCGGGAGTGAGGGCGAAATGTATGGCGCGCTATTTATTTCGCCCGCAATATATTTCGACTATAGTCAGTTTTTTTAACGGTTCAGTACGGGAATCATTATAAAGACTTTTTATAATTGCTTGTTGTAAAAGTGGCGATTTCGGACGGGTTAAATATTATAGTGGTTATCATATGACCATTATATGTTGCTAAATATACGTGGTGTTGAAAGGCGTGGCTATTGCGTGGCGACTATAGGCTAGTGGTGATTAAAAACGAGGTGACTATTTTATCAACATCGATAATTTAATTACTCAAAAAACGATCACAAAAAAAGGTAGTCTATACTAAGAAAAAAGTAGTTCAACAATGAAATTTCGTACGTACATTGTTGCACTGTTTTGCGCAAGCGAATGAAAAAAGCGTCTCCGACTATATTTGAAGGCTCCGTAAGAAAAGCTGCGACTTTGCATATCATTAGGGCTGCCATCCCTCCGGGTTTCTCCGGATTTGTCCTAGTTTGGAAAACGTCCGGGGAGCGTCCGGGCGGGGTTTAAATTGCAGTCCGGGTGCAACCTGGACTACAATAAAAGTCCGGGTTTTCGATCAGATCCCGTTCCCTTAATTTATGTAAAAGCTATGGGTTAGGTATTTCACCGCACTCGCTGCCGACGCTATTTTACTACGCGAGCGGCGAGCGGGGCGTGTGCAATTTTTCTTATTTACTTTCAACTGGTCTTGGCTGACCAATCGTAGCCAATCTACATTCATGTAGTGCTAGTTTGTTATTATTTCTAGTATAATTTAGTTAAATAGAGAACTACAGTATTTGTTTTTTTTTTTTTAGGTACCTACATTAAGTATTACCAAAAATATAAAATTAATAATATACCTAGTATCTAAATATATAAAAGAGCTTGTCCTGACTGATTCATCAACGCCGAGCCGTAACCGCTATAGATACAGATCTGAAATTTTGTACACAGGTTCTATGCACGTCAAAACTATCCACTAAGAAAGGATTTTAGAAAATTCATCTCCCAAGGGGGTGAAATAAGGGATGAAAGTTTGTATGAAAGTCCTTTGTTTCTTGAGTTAGATTCACAAATTTGAATTTAAGCTAAAGTTAAAAAATAATGAAACACGTGTTTATTCATTTCTTTAAAATCACCCTTCAAGGGGAGATCTTTAGGGGAGGTCTATGTCCAGCAGTGGACGTCTTTCGGCTGATAGGATGATGATGATGACCCTTCAAGGGTGAAAAAGGGAACGATTTTTTCCGTATGTTGGTCTATAAGTCTTTCATTTTTAAAGTTAGAATTATAGAAATTTGGTTTTGAGCTTTTGGTAAAAAATAAAAAGTACGTGTTTTTAAATTTTTCAAAACTCATCCCCAAAGGGGGTGAAATAAGGGGTGGAAGTTTGTATGAAAGTCCTTTATTTCTCGAGCTAGATTCACACAAATTTGAATTTACATTTGGTAAAAAATAAAGAAACGTGTTAAGCATTTCTTAAAAATCACCCTTCATGGGGGTGAAAAAGGGAATGTTTTTTTTTCGTATGTTGGTCTATAAGTCTTTCGTTTTTAAAGGTAGAATTATACTAATTTGGTTTTGAGCTCTCCGTAAAAAAAAAGTACGTGTTTTAGCATTTTTAGAAATGCATCCCCTAACACGATGAAGTGAGGGATGAAAGTTTGTATAGAAATCCTACAGTTTTGTCTTGAGGTAAGTACTTGAAATTTGGATTTCAGCTACTAATAAGAAATAAAGAAACAATTGTTTCAGAAATTTCTAGATATCATCCCCCAAAGGGGTGAAAGTAAGGGATGAAAGTTTATATGAAAATCCTACAGTTTGTCACAAGAATGATTAAACACACTATTTCATGCAACAAAAGAGGCTTAAAATGAACATTTCTTCTGTCAAGTACGGAGTAAAATATATTTTATTCAAGATGTAAGTGAATGAAAAAAGTATTTAAATGTCCGGGGTGAAAGCTGCAAAATCCGGGGAACTTACGCTTCCGATCCTGGGGGGCAGGTTTTAAAGATGGCAGCCCTACATATCATCGGGTTTACACCCTAAGCACAATTGACCAATGAGAACATCTTATTCATCCTACTATAGTATTATCGTATAACTACATAATGAGTATCTCGAAAACAGTTCAAATGATTTCGATGAAATATATATTACAGGGGTTTTCGGGGGCAAAAAACCGGGGGGAGAAAAATTCGTTTTCTAAGTTTTTTGAGTGTTTCTTGAGAATAGCGCGTTTCAGAAACCTTACAGCGTCATCTGTTAGTCCGCAAGTGTAGCTCGGTCGCCCAGTTATTTGACTATTACTTGTGTATTGTTTCAGGACATAGCGATATCCCCGGATTCCCGCTGGACTGCGATCTCCACCCTCCGAGGGACGACCCACATGTTCGCTATCAGCCCGTACGGCGGCGCGTGCGGCGTGCGCACACACACCTCGCCCCGGGTCGTCAACCGGCTGTCTCGCTTCCACCGCTCGGCCGGCCTGCCTATACACCCGCACACCATCACCTCCGGGAGCCCGGTCAGTGTTACTGTTACTAGGGTCGTCAACCGGCTGTCTCGCTTCCACCGCTCGGCCGGCCTGCCTATACACCCGCACACCATCACCTCCGGGAGCCCGGTCAGTGTTACTGTTACTAGGGTCGTCAACCGGCTGTCTCGCTTCCACCGCTCGGCCGGCCTGCCTATACACCCGCACACCATCACCTCCGGGAGCCCGGTCAGTGTTACTGTTACTAGGGTCGTCAACCGGCTGTCTCGCTTCCACCGCTCGGCCGGCCTGCCTATACACCCGCACACCATCACCTCCGGGAGCCCGGTCAGTGTTACTGTTACTAGGGTCGTCAACCGGCTGTCTCGCTTCCACCGCTCGGCCGGCCTGCCTATACACCCGCACACCATCACCTCCGGGAGCCCGGTCAGTGTTACTGTTACTAGGGTCGTCAACCGGCTGTCTCGCTTCCACCGCTCGGCCGGCCTGCCTATACACCCGCACACCATCACCTCCGGGAGCCCGGTCAGTGTTACTGTTACTAGGGTCGTCAACCGGCTGTCTCGCTTCCACCGCTCGGCCGGCCTGCCTATACACCCGCACACCATCACCTCCGGGAGCCCGGTCAGTGTTACTGTTACTAGGGTCGTCAACCGGCTGTCTCGCTTCCACCGCTCGGCCGGCCTGCCTATACACCCGCACACCATCACCTCCGGGAGCCCGGTCAGTGTTACTGTTACTAGGGTCGTCAACCGGCTGTCTCGCTTCCACCGCTCGGCCGGCCTGCCTATACACCCGCACACCATCACCTCCGGGAGCCCGGTCAGTGTTACTGTTACTAGGGTCGTCAACCGGCTGTCTCGCTTCCACCGCTCGGCCGGCCTGCCTATACACCCGCACACCATCACCTCCGGGAGCCCGGTCAGTGTTACTGTTACTAGGGTCGTCAACCGGCTGTCTCGCTTCCACCGCTCGGCCGGCCTGCCTATACACCCGCACACCATCACCTCCGGGAGCCCGGTCAGTGTTACTGTTACTAGGGTCGTCAACCGGCTGTCTCGCTTCCACCGCTCGGCCGGCCTGCCTATACACCCGCACACCATCACCTCCGGGAGCCCGGTCAGTGTTACTGTTACTAGGGTCGTCAACCGGCTGTCTCGCTTCCACCGCTCGGCCGGCCTGCCTATACACCCGCACACCATCACCTCCGGGAGCCCGGTCAGTGTTACTGTTACTAGGGTCGTCAACCGGCTGTCTCGCTTCCACCGCTCGGCCGGCCTGCCTATACACCCGCACACCATCACCTCCGGGAGCCCGGTCAGTGTTACTGTTACTAGGGTCGTCAACCGGCTGTCTCGCTTCCACCGCTCGGCCGGCCTGCCTATACACCCGCACACCATCACCTCCGGGAGCCCGGTCAGTGTTACTGTTACTAGGGTCGTCAACCGGCTGTCTCGCTTCCACCGCTCGGCCGGCCTGCCTATACACCCGCACACCATCACCTCCGGGAGCCCGGTCAGTGTTACTGTTACTAGGGTCGTCAACCGGCTGTCTCGCTTCCACCGCTCGGCCGGCCTGCCTATACACCCGCACACCATCACCTCCGGGAGCCCGGTCAGTGTTACTGTTACTAGGGTCGTCAACCGGCTGTCTCGCTTCCACCGCTCGGCCGGCCTGCCTATACACCCGCACACCATCACCTCCGGGAGCCCGGTCAGTGTTACTGTTACTAGGGTCGTCAACCGGCTGTCTCGCTTCCACCGCTCGGCCGGCCTGCCTATACACCCGCACACCATCACCTCCGGGAGCCCGGTCAGTGTTACTGTTACTAGGGTCGTCAACCGGCTGTCTCGCTTCCACCGCTCGGCCGGCCTGCCTATACACCCGCACACCATCACCTCCGGGAGCCCGGTCAGTGTTACTGTTACTAGGGTCGTCAACCGGCTGTCTCGCTTCCACCGCTCGGCCGGCCTGCCCATAGACTGCTATTAGACCACTTCCAATATTTTTTTTTGTAAACCGAGTAGGTTGCTGCTGCCTGGCCGCGGCGACCGTAATCATAATTGTACCTTCAAGGTTAAGGGACAATTTTAGAATGACATGCTTGACATTGTTTGAATGGTGTTTTTGTCAGCAGGTGTCGGACGGGTCCGGCGGCGCGTGGTTCCCCAACCCCCGCCTGCCCCCCTACCCCTCCCCCTGCGTCGCCCCGCCGCTCGCACAGCTGCGCCCCACGGCCAACCTGCCCACTCACACCATCACTAGGACCAGCTCGGGTAACTAAACATTTGTTCACAAACAGCGAAACAATCGCCCGTCTGAATCGCTTATGGTTGATGACTCGTCCAGTAAGTAAGGCGCGCGAAATTTAAATTGCGATTATGCCATTCCGGAAACATGAGAATTCCGAAACCTGAGACGGGACTATTCCGGTGAGTCCCGGCCATCTGGCAACCCTACTCCCCACTCACACCATCACTAGGACCAGCTTGAGTTACATACATTGTATTCAGCAGATACGTATCTCTGTCGCTCCAGTATCTTACGCATCGCTCCGTCCTGCTTAGACACTGCTGTCATTACATTATTTCGACTGTATAATGTTACACACACTAGGCATCTGAGTCAGTCAAATCTCTGCTAATCCATTACTAGTACTCACACCGTTAATATAAAAGAACAGCTTTATTTCTATTTTATCAGCGTAACTGTAAGCTATTTTGGGAGAAATTGGGGAGTATGAATTTACTATCCAATACGTTATGTTCATAAAATATACGAAATTGTATTAAGCACGCTTCACGTTTCCGCCGTGATTTGTGTTGTTGGCCAATATATTTGCCAAGATGACGAGAGGTTTTGAAATAGACTATAGACTTAACTTACATAGACAACCAGTCACTTCATATATTTGATAAGAATTGGGAGCGTCCATTATGTAAAACTTTGGATATTACAATTATTCTTTCGCGGCAAACTCGGTCCCAAATCATTGGAGCATCGGGGTAAGTAACGCGGACGCTTGCTCAATGGTGTAATTTCTGGAAGACCCAAACTAAAACTAAACTAAATTTGATAGGTCTCAAAAGATTGTTGACTAGAAAAGACTGTCATTTTAAACCTCTTAATGTTAATTTATCTTTAGTTTGGGTCTACCAGAATCGACACCATTATCGATAAAAACAAGTCATGGACGTCGCACGGTCAAATATTATAATGGATGTTTTCGTTTGACAGGTCGCCAACGCCTATCCTCTCTATCGGAAGACAGCAACACAGTGCCCTTGCTAGCGCGCGCGAGGTTCGGTATCGCGCCGGTCCCGCAGCCCTCGGTGGCTGGTACTCAGAGCAAGGCCCCGGCCACTGCCGCCCTCTATCTGATGTCTGCCACCGGCTGCCTCAGCCACATAGCGTTACATCCCAGACCGGCTAGAAGTAAGTTCGCTAAAACGTTCAATTCTTTTAACCCAATTTTCAAAAAGTTGCGATACCAGTCGATTCAACGACAACTTCTATCTTCATATATGTTACCGGAAAATAATACGGAAACGTAAATTAATCAATTTTCTTCTAATAGTGCCTCTCCAACTAGTGAAGGTTGGCAGTCAGCTCCCATATTTCTCCTTGTCTAGTTGACCACTACTAGTCTCACTTGAAAGCTACAAAGACCACCTAGCTGAGAGAACGACCCCATAACGAGCAATCAAACAGATACAAGTAGACGAATAAATGCCAAAATCCAAACAATATAAAATTTTAAACTAACAAATGTGCTCGATAGATGGCGCTGACACATTATTGATTAGAAGTCTAAAACGCGCTATCAAGTTGTATATATATATTCTTTATTGCGCACAAATAACATAAAGTTGTCAAATGAACATTGTTCACAAAGGCGAGCTTATCTCTTATAGAGATCTCTTCCAGCCAACCTATCAGGTGTGGAAGAATGTCGTTAAAACGGGCACAAGGATGTGCGTTAATAATCGTGATAAGAAATTTTAAATTCAAATAAAAGTTTAAAATACAGTAAAATAAAAAATAATAAAAATAGTATAATAAAAATAGTTGTCTTCTGGCTATGACGACCTTTCTGCTCGAACTTTACACGGGCAGGTATTACTTTCACTTCCTAATTTTTAGGGTTTCGTACTTCAAACAGACAGACAGGCGGACAACAAAGTGATCCTAGAAGGGTTCCGATTTTTCTTTTGAGCCAAAAGAAAAAACGGAACCCATCTAGGATCACTTTGTTGTCCGCCTGTCTGTCTGTCTGTCAAGACCCTTTATCTCACGAACGGGTAAAGGTATCAGGTTGAAATTAATACCATATATTAGGATCCATGAACCACACAAGATCTGAAAATTTAATTTTTTTACAATGACGCAATCAAAAGATATGGCATTTTATGTCCTCATCTCCATACATTTATTCAACAATGCAAAACCTACAGGGTACTTCCCGTTGACCTAAAATTATGAAATTTGGCAAGGAGCTAGGTCTCACAGTACAAATAATGGGAAAAGTCTGAAATCATTAAATATTTCAACTTTTCTCACAACTAATAGTAACCAATTGTGGTGAGCTCCCGTTTCAAGAACATTCATATAAGAGAGGGGTCAAGTTGGATGGTCGCGGAGGCGATTTATGTTTTAGTTCTATTTTAAAAACGGGAACACTTACAAACTTGAAAATTGGTATGTTTATAGTGCATAAGCTATAAAATAACAACAAATAATAAAATTTGGTCAAGCGCGTGTCCGACTCAAAAAACCTAGCACATTAACTTACTGAAAGTTCAACTAATACAATTATGATTATGTGGTGGTACGGAACCCTCGGTGCGCGAGTCTGACTCGCACTTGGCCGGTTTTTGAATCTTGTTGCTCTTTCCAGCGACAAGTATAAAATATAATAACGTTTTCATGGTGTAGGTAGTGCTAAGTGCAGTGAAAATAAATATAAATTGATTAAACACCGCAGTTAATAGGTAAGGAGTTAACTTACCTTCAAAGGAACCAGAAAAACAAATACTTTAATTAAAATTTATTTAACACTGATTAGAATGATTTAGATTAAGATTTCACAAATATATATTTTATATAAATTTGATTAATTTGATTCGTATTTAAATAAAGAAAATAAGGTAGTCTAAAAATTATCCATATGCATTAAAAATAAGGAAATTTTGACGTTTAATCCATGATGCGAACGTTAGGAAAAACGCTGCGTCTATAGCTTATAAGTAAATCGCTTTGTAAATATAGAGATTCGTTTATGTGGCCACCTAAACTAAATCCTCGGCGACTAGCTATTCATGCTGATAGTTCATCCTTCCCCTAAATATCACGGATATATGTATATCTCCAGACAGTTTGTTTTGTAGCCAAATATTTCAACCTAAAAAATCATGGCGCGACCGCGGTACTTTTTGAATTTAGGGAATTTAAAACGGGTCCCGTGTGGTGCCGGCAAAGAATAGTATCAACCCATACATACCCGTGGGTGTCGTAAGAGGCGACTAAGGGTTAACTGGAGGATGGGCAGCAGCGTCCTCCTTTGTCTTACATCTTACTGCGGTCACCTACAACCGCGGTCCATGGTGCCAGCCGTAACGCTAACAAGCGAGGTGACTATGGCACTTCCCCTGCACATTTTTTTCCAGCAAAAGCTAGAATTCTGGAGGGAGCTCCCTGTCCTGTAGTGGACGTTTCATGGGATGTTATGATGAAAACGGGTAGGAGTTATAGTAAGTTAAAAGATTATCTGATATCCAATCGTGTTATCGAGCGCAGCTCCTGGTAGCTTCTGCAGATGCAGATAGGCCGCGTTGACAATGAGCAGCTGCAGTAGTCTGAGAAGTCAGTCAGTAAGTCTTTGCCGTCCAATCACTTTGCGCAAGAAGTATTTCATTTATTGAAGTGACCACAGTTTTAAGTTGTAACCATGTATCTTCCACAGATCCTGCATGTTTCGATTTCACTGCCCACACATTAATCGCGTTAGAGTCTATAGGTTTTATGTCTTTATCGTAGATCCTCCGTATGTCTATCCTTTTCTTTCGAGGCTTCTTCCTTAGACGACTCATCTGATCCGGAGTAATATAAAACATGGTCCTTATCAATGTTGTGTTTTCCACTCCCTTTCCACCTTACATCACTTAGTCCTTAAATATTAATATTTAGGCGTATCATTTCCTTGTTCACGTTAAAGATCTTCTCCGGACTCAACAGGCTGCGGGCATTCCGTGTTCCCATCTTTAACTCTTGGGGTTTGCTCCCGAGGATTCTTCGCACCCCTGTCCCATCTAAGGGAAGCCGGGAACTCGGGGCCAGTTCTTTCTTTGACTTTTCCATGGTAGCCTATGAACTAGGGATAGTAATAACTAGTAGTAGTATGTAGTGGTTTCCCCTTGCCTTCTGGACCTGATATATTTTAGGGATTATTTAAGTCCCAAGGCTGCCAAAGCATCTTCCGGTGAGTTGCCCAACCAGGTGTATGGTTATACCGCCATTGTTCGATCGCCAGATCCTCGTTCGTTATCTAGCAGGCCACGGCGCCGCGCCATCTTGCGCGCGCAGGTGAGGTTGAGAGTAGGACCGAATAAGTTGTTAGTTCCGCTCCTCTTTCAATCTCCTAGTAAGATCAATTTCATAGTAAGTTGATCAACTTTCGAAAAATAATAAACTCGTCGTGCGTTTGGTCTAAAGAGAACCTAACACTACCTAACCGATTCCTTGGGTTTGCCTTACCTAACGGAATATCAACATACGATTCTTATAATTTTTCGGGTTTAAAGTCATACTCGAATATCGCGTCAAATAGCAGTATAGGTCTTTAATTAGTTCTTGATAGAAAAAGGTATGAATGTACTCATGATACTGAACAACTTTCCCCAAGGAACATAGGTCGAAATACAAAAATCAAGTTTTGACCTCCCATAGAAACTACATCAGCTGATAGGGCATTTTGTATGGGGGGTCAAATTTCGTTTTTCGTATTTCGACCTATGTTCCTTAGGAAAAGTTGTTCAGTATCATGAGTACATGCATACCTTTACCTACCAAGAACTAATTGAAAGTCACCCTATATGTATGGAGACAAATTCGCAAATCGCAAATGGAGTTGCGAAATCGATCGATAGCAGGACGGCGCGTTAGCCGCTGGTCTAATCTAAGAAGTGCGATGCGGATGCGCGCATGATGCACGCCGCCTGTCACTTGTTTCATACAAAGCGACGCGTCGTCGCAGTGCGGCGAGGGTGAGGCGCGGTCGTGCAGTGCGCCCGATGCGCGCATCAGTTTGAAGCTGCACGCCGGACGATACACACAGGGACGGAGTACGGACACAGGGAAAATGCGTATCTCCTGTTATGCAAATTTGCTAAATGCATCAAAGCTAGCATGTCTTCATCATCAGATGAAGAGGACATGTTGTCTTATTGAAATCGAAATTTAGAATGCCCTAAATACGTCCACTGCCGACGCCCGCACCACACCTTTCGCGCACTTCTTGCGTACTGCACCGGCGCTGCCGGTTGCGCGCATCATGCGCGCATCCGCATCGCACTTCTTAGATTAGACCGGCGGCTTACGTGTCTCTGCCGCTCACAAGAAATTAAGATATTATGAATGCTGCTGCCTGTTATTATGAATCTCTGCTGTCGTTTTAATGAAGCTACAATTATTTCGACTAAAGCGGTGTCCTCCATTAAAATTTAAATATTGAGCAAATTAATCTTACAGTTATAACAATGGACATAGTTCAGTTGCATTTATTCTTCCTTCGTGACTTGTTTATTTTAACTTTATTCTTATTATTTACTTTTTTAACATACAATTCTATAGAATGATTTGTTTATTTTTTTATATAACTTATAGTTTATTATTTTCACATCTTCTTACAGATGTTCCAAAAGAGAAGATCTGCGACGAATCGCCCATAGAGTTAGAAGTGGAGCCGATAGCGCAGTGGCCACTGCAGCGGCCGTCGGCAGCTAGTGACTTGCTGGCACCGTTGCCACCTTCCAACCCGCTGTTACAACCGCTAAGCTGTCGGGTAATACCATATCATCTTACTAAAATTTCCCATAGAGGTAGAAGTAGAAAAGTTAATCACTTATTTGTTGGCACCATTACTATCTTCAAACACACTTTTACAACTGTTGGGTGTGATACGACTATCATCATCACATCATCCCATGGAACGTCCACTGCAGGACAGGAAACTCCATCCAGAATTCGAGCAATAACGCGTGATACAATAGGGAACATGCACGAATTTTTTTTATAAAAGACATTTATTCTCATTCATGTAATAAACAGACTTGTAAAACTATTTTTCGAATAACTATAATATTAAAAAAGATATAAGCCATCGAAGATTTGTTTCTGTCTCTTTCTAGCAAAACGAAATTTAATATGGAGTTTATATGGCCGTAGTGAATTTTGACGTCACTATTCATGTCGGATCTCTCTGTCTAATTAGTAGTTTTAAATGCCTGTATCGGCCGTATTTCTTGGCCGATTTAAATTATAATTTCACTTTTTGTCATCTCTACTACGGTATTTTCATATTTTATTAATAAATGCGACTAATAAAATTTATGCATGTTCCCTATTGGTCGGTAAGGGCTCTCGCTGAGGGTCTTTACAGTACCATAGCATGGACGAATAATAACAAGACTGGCAATCCCCATACTAGAAAACGTACCCCGGAAAAGCATAAAGTTCATTAAAACTAGATGGCGCTTTCAAATAACCTGAAAAATTATTATGAACTACAGAGTTTTCTGCTATAAAATCATTCAAAATATCAACAAAGTTTCAATATAAAGTTTAGTTTAGTTTAGTTTATTTATTTCTTAAGATAAGGTAACATCAGATTTTACACAATGTAAAAAAGGGCTACCTGACATAAGGTCGTCAACATAATCTAAAAGGTACAATTCAAAATAAACAAATAAACTATTAAAAATTACATGTCAAACAGGTAAATTGTAACATGTCAAAAATTTATAAAAATATTCTTAATTATTGTAAAATACGTATAAATTCATTTATAGAATAAAGTTCTTTATCCAACAAAAAGTTTTTTAGTCGATGACTAAACGTTTCGTCATTTATTTTTCATTTCTAAGTTCAGCGGGTAGGTGCTCGTAATAAGTGGGACCGATAATGCGTGGATTTTTTGTCGCGAGCGTGGTGCGACGTGGGACTGCACGCAGCCTGCCGGTGTTCCGCAGCGCTCGGCCTTACGCATCGCCACAACGTTCGTAGGTGGCTATGTTCTGCCTTACATACATTATTATTTCATACACGTACAAGGAGTACAAAGTAAGTATCCCGTGGGTCTTGAAAAGCGATCTACAAGAATGTCTTGGTTTTAAACCTAACATTGTTTTTAAGGCTCGTTTCTGGGCAATAAAGACGTGGTGCGATTCTGTTGAATTCCCCCAAAGTATCACACCGTATGCCATGATGGAGTGAAAGTATGCAAAATACGTTTGACGCAAAACTTTTAATGATACGATTGGACGTAGCTTCCTAAGTGCATAGGTTGCGCTACCCAGTTTTTCGCACATATTCTGGACGTGATTTTTCCAATTCAGATTGTGGTCTATGTTCAAGCCAAGGTACTTACATTTTTGGCAAAGTGGTACAGGACTGTGCACGGAAATCGGTCTATCAATATTTTTTGCCGTAAATAATATTACATTAGACTTTGCTGCATTTAGAATGAGGCCGTTAGAGGTGAACCACTGTTGTAGCTGTGAGTATATGTGGTTAATTTTGATGTTCAACTGTTCATAAGTAGGCGCACTTACAACAACCGTAGTGTCATCTGCAAACAGCACAATCTGATCATCGGTAACGTATGAAGAAAGATCATTTATGAAAATTAAAAATAGCGTATTCCCAAGAGAAGACCCCTGAGGGATACCGATAGTAATGTGACCTGGTTTTGATTTTACTTTTTTACCGCTTACAGAGACTTCTACGGTTTGCTTCCTATTTTTGACCACAAATTTGGCCAGACTGGCAAAACTGCCAAGAGGATGCAAGGCAGACCTGTTGTTTTTTACTTATATAGGTACCTTCTATTTCTACGAATAGATATCATTCGTGTAATCTGTCACTTAATCACTTTTCGCTCCTACTGTACAAAACCTGCCAGGTTTCAGATTGGCAGACCAACATTTTGTGGACCTAGTAGGCCACTACTATCGCTACAATGTTGCAAATTTCGTGTACTAGATGACGTAGGATAACATGCAGTGCCCTTACAGTCTATAATAACTTCTCAGGCTGTTTATTAGTGCCATCTAGTTTTATGCCTTTCCGGAATACGATTTCTATAAGGGGATTGACAGTCCTTCTTTATTTATTCGTCCATGACCATAGTCACCATGCTTGTTACCGTTGCGGTTAGCACCATAGACCGCGGTTGTTGTTGACCGCAGTATTTAATACAGTACGATACACAGAAGGGCGCTGCTGCCCATCCTCCAGTTCATAATTCCTATAGTTAATAGGTTGGTACTATTCTTTGCCAGCACCACAGGGGCTGGCTGCTGATGAATGCCTCATTTCATTTTGACTCGCACGATTCTCCATAATATTGAGATACACACGCAATGCTCACGACATTTCTTTTTTACAGCTAAATACGAGTACCCGGATTTACGTATATATTTTTTTATTGTCAATCATCATCATATCGTGTGGGTTGCAAGGTCGATGACCGACCTCACAATGAGCTTACCCTTGACCTCGATATAGTCTTGAGGACAGAGATGAGGTTGACGATGGGACGAACTTGCCCAGAAGAAGTCTATTTACTCGCGACTTTAATAGATTTGGGTTATATGAATTCGGGAACACAGACGCAGGCAGAACATCCCACTCTTTGGCCGTGCGCATCATAAAGAGCTTTGTGCGAATGTGTGGATTATCAATCAAGTATGGGTGATGTCCTGCGGTGCGTCTGGACTCCCGATGGTAGAAGGGAAATTGTGGAATAAGCTTGTGAAGCTCTTGAGCACACTCTCCGAAGTACAATCTGTAGAAGACCGACAGACATGCAACTTTGCGACGGTGGGCCAGACTGTGAAATGTGGTTTTCATCAGCAGGATAAAGGGTAAAATTTCAGACTTGAGATTTATCGATACAACTCTTAATGTGAAGGAGTGTGCGATTGCAGCGCTGCCGCTGCGCTGCCTTATGTGAAAGGGTTCTACTCGTAAATGTTTGTTATTGATGGTATTGTTTGTGGTCCCCCTGTCAGAGATGCGCAGACATGTGTATGAGTGAGGAGGAGCGCTGGCTGGCGCAGGTGGAGATAGTGACGCACGCCGGCCCGCACCGCCGCCTGTGGATGGGGCCGCAGTTCGTCTTCAAGACGTACAACTGCACTGGGTGAGTCAAAACATTGAAGACGATTCTTGTGTGGCCGCTTTATTTGCGCCTATACTTTGACAGGATGACTTTTTGGCGGGAACTCGGCGTGGGGTCTTGCCTGCTCGATTGATATTCTTGTTTTTTGTGTATGTGGTGATTTAGTGGATAACAAAGATAATGTTTTATGCAGTGCATTGACTACGGAGTGCGCAGCTGATGAAGATTTCAGGCGTTCTCGTGTTTGAACCCCGTTTGTGTTGTCCCAAAAAGTCACGGATATTTCCTTCGTAAAGTCCACTATCGCTTTACGGGGGGAGCAATGAACAATGCCCCCACTCGACACTGGCGTTCCGCCATATTTTTTGGCAGTAATGTCTCCAAATATGGGTTGACGATTGCCAAATAAAAAAATTTTTACAGGTGTAAGGATCGTTTTCCACCAGTGCTGTGCTAGGGAGCTACTAATAATATCATTAATTTATCAGACAACTACAAAAGGTCCATCTTGTTAGTAACAATAATCTTAACCTTTGTTAGTACTTAATTTCTAAGCAGGATTTGTTCCGTTTAACTAACGCCCACACAAGTGGGTTATCAAACCAGGCAGCTACATGGTGCTTCGGAGCCGTAAAAAATCCAACCAAAACAGTTGCGCCAATTATCTAGCTTGTAAAAATGCGCTGTTAAATGCAGCAATCTTATTGGTATGAATTTTCCTGCTTACGACTTAGCTCGCTCGCACAGAACTGGTGGAAAATCATCCTAAAAGTGGTGCTGTCTTTGTTCAGCTACAAGGTAACAACACTTTTAGACCAGTCAAATCCTTTACTATTAAACGACAATATTTGTAATCGGTCTTTCGAAACTGGCTCCAACGATTTCAATTAAATTTACCATACGGGGGTTTTTGGGGGCAAATTATCGATCTAGCTAGGTCTCATGTCTGGAAAAATTCGTTTTCACCGTGTTTTTAAAGTACCACGTTTTAGAGAAAAACCTACAGCGCCATCTGTTAGCGGGTAGCATAGCTTGCTCACCCGATGATATTTTAATATTGAGGCGGCTATTTTAGAGTGAAGCTCGGTCGCCCAGGTACTTAAGTATGAAAATAAATATTTTTACAAAAAGAACAGGCAGATTCCTTGGTCTTATTTTTAAACAATTTTGCTTACTTCCAGTTCAAACTCGTCCCTCTCAGAAGCGGAGACGGTAGAAGTGGACACGATCGCGGCGCGCGGGGTGGCGCGTTCAAATCCCGTCAACATGCCCACAGCCAGGCCCATAGTGCCGGTGTTGATAGACTCCGGCTCCGCTAGTGAATGTGAGTATAATATTTATATACTATAATACGTCTATCATCTTTCATACGAAATGCAGAAGCAAGAAACGGAGACTTGAGAAGCGAACGTGGTAGAAATGGAGACGGTAGAAGAGCAGACGGTAGAAGAAGACACAGCAACTTAGAACTGGACTCGCTAGAAGCTGAGACGGCGGTTGAGCGGAGACTGTAGCAGCGGGGAAGATGGAAGCGGACACTTTAGAAGTGAACTTGGTGGAAACGGAAACGGTAGAAGGGATAACGGTAAAAGCGGGGACAGTAAGAGTGGAGACGGTAGAAGGGAAAACGTCAGAAGAGAGCACAGTAGCCTAGAACTGGAGTCGGTAGAAGCTAAGACATAAGAAGTGAAGACTGTAGAAGCGGACACTTTAGAAGTGAACTTGGTAGAAGCGGAGAAGGTAGAAAGGATAACTGTAGAAGCGGCGACAGTAGGAGTGGAGACGGTAGAAGCGGGGATAGTAGAAGGGCGACGGTAGAAGAGCGCACAGTAGCCTAAAACTGGAGTCGGTAGAAGCTAAGACATAAGAAGTGAAGACTGTAGAAGCGAGGAGGAAGAAGCGGGCACTTTAGAAGTGAACTTGGTGGAAGCGGAGACGGTAGAAGGGGTAACGGTAGAAGCGGTGACAGAAGTGGAGACGGTAGAAGCGGTGACAGAAGTGGAGACGGTAGAAGCGGGCACAGTAGCCTAGAACTGGAGTCGGTAGAAGCTGAGATATAAGAAGTGAAGACTGTAGAAGCGGGGAGGATAGAAGCGGACACTTTAGAAGTGAACTTGGTGGAAGCGGAGACGGTAGAAAGGGTAACGGTAGAAGTGGGAACAGTAGGAGTGGAGACGGTTGAAGGGAAGAGGGCACAGTAGCCTAGAACTGGACTCATTGGAAGCAGAAACTGTAGAAGGGTAGACGGTATACGCGGATATTGTAGAAGAAAATCCATTAGGGATTTTAATAGTAGAAGGGGACACGGTAGAGGTCGATACAGTAGGAGTGAGCACGGTAGAAGTAGACACGGTAAAAGAGGACAGGGTCACGGCACGCGGGGTAGCGCTTTCGAATCCCATCAACATGCCTATAGCCAGGCCCATAGTCCCGTTGATAAACTCTGGCTCCGCTAGCGTATATGAGTGTAAAATACCATAGTAACAAGTCAATTATCTCTTACACAAAATGCGGAAGCGAGAAGTGGAAGTGGAGTGAAGAAAAGGGCACGGTTGGAGTGGAGACGGTAGGAGCGGAACGTAATAATCGGAGACCATAGGAACGGAGACAGTAGAAGCGGATATGATATAAATATAATAATAATGAAGTGGGTATATCCTTCCAAAAAGAGAGAAAACAGGAAAAAATAAATAATAATAATAAAATCATTTATTCACTTACAAAGTATAAAAATGGACACGGTACGGTGGAAGTAAATATGTCGTCGTGCGCGTGGTACCGTGGTTGAATCAAGTTAATTTACTTACAGCGAGTTCTATAGTCCGGAGTCCCGGTTTTGACTCCGGTTTTGTTTGCCAATTTTTCGAACCTTATTTATTTTGGAAAGTTGCATGTTCTGGCCGTACTTTTTATACCTTTTTTTGTCGTCAGGTTCCCTAGAACACTCACCATCAGACAGTTTCCGCCGCAAGTCCCTACTCGCAGAGACCGGGCGCGCGGCCTCCGTATGCGACGTCCAGCTTAAAGAGGACCTCGCTGAGGCTATGAAGGAAGACCAAGGTGAGTTCATCATTGTTTGGTTATTGGTACCTCTAACTACAGATCTTACAAAAATGAGCTCTATATTTCAATACGTAAAGCAGTCCACGAAATTAAAAATTGTTTCGCTAAACGAAATCTAAAAAAGCTTAATGAATTTATGTTTGTTATGTTTGAATTTTATGTATGTAGGTAGCTCCCAAGTTCAAGTAATAAGGGTCCAGCCGTGGACTGGATGTAATGATATTCTTTTATTAAAAAATGGAAATAAATTCTAATTTGAATTACCACAGCTAAACTGTATCATTATGGTTTGGTTGATTTGGATCGATATATTGGATAGGTCCTAAGGAAAGGTCCAAGGACATAAGGACTTAATAGATTTTTTTTTCTTCAAAAAAAATTATAATTGGCTTGATCTCCACCTCAATCTAGGGGCACAGCTTCTCTTTTTCACATTAAGGATTTTGTAATTCTTTTCTCACAATGCTTCGCATTCAAATATTGAAGTCTGCATTTAAATTTGAGCTATAAAAAATTTACTCGTCATTGCCCTTGCTTTAATCCATTTTGTCGCAGTCGGCTACCTAACCTAGGTTAGGTTAGATTCGACGGGGGCACGTTTTGGTGTTTAAAAAAATTATAATTTATTTGTTTTCTTTCTACATTGCTTATTCGCCAACAGTAACAATATTCATTTAATTAAAATAATAAAACATTCAGTGCAAAGAACAGTGCTACATACAAGTGTAAACCTAAAATAACTTTACTGTGACCAACATTCTAACACAAGACATTCAAGCTAGTAAACTCGCACAAGAGCGAAGTTTAGCGGAGGAGTGGAAGAAAACATTACAAAGACAGTTTCCGGAATATAGTACGACAAGTTCGTGCGCGACCCTTCTGCGAATGACAGACAAAGGGGTAGGTGGGTAGCGGGGAAAATAATCGCGTACATCTGCAGTTACTTCGCTATAAGTCACCTTACTTCCCTAACGTTTGTCACTTCGCATGAGGGTCTCGCACGTAAATGTCCTTCAAGAATTTTTATTATTAAGGTCTCGCCTGCTTTCTCCCTAGACAGATTTTTATGTAGTATCCACTCTTACGTCAAGAAGTTTCGCGAGAATACGTAGCCATACGCTTTCCATATTTCCGGGAATTTCTAGTACGTGAGTGTGAACGGGCTATTATAAATTTTGGCACAGTTGGTACTCAATTGAGCAACTATCAGTTAGTAAAGTGAAAGCTTATTAGTAATAATTTAACAATTAGTTTTGTTTTGTTCTTTCCTGAATCGTTGCACCCTGCGATACGAACAGGGCAACTAATGAAATGATACAAACGGGGAATTTTTCTCTAGTTGATATATATTCGTGTCATAATTTGCCAAGATCTGTTAGGAACTATGTGGAGAAAGCGGTCCAGACTTTAGTATGACGAGAGCTCCGGATTCAGTCCTATTAAACATAACGTCGAGCCGCCCTCACCGAAGCCAAAGGCATCCATCACTACTTACCCTTTTTGGCTTTCGAATTAACTCCAAAATAAAAGATTTGACGTGAAAAATTCAACGTGAGCATAAAATCTTCCATTGACTTACATAACGAAAAACATTTGTTTATATCCTATTTGTATGCCAGCCGCTATATTCAATTCACTTCCCAAACACGTCGAATTTTTCAAAGATACATCTTTGCAAATAAAATCCAGTGAAACATTTAAAAAAACGTCATGCTTTTTTCTAAATCTCCTCTATTTACCACACTGACGGTTGCCTTCGGTTTCGTGTAGGGTGGGTGTGTGAGGCGAGGCGCGACACGCCGGTGCCGCGGCGCGGGGTGGCGCGCGCGGTGGACCCGCTGGGCACCGTGGTGGCGCCCCCGCCGCGCCGCTCCCCGCCGCCGCCCCACGACGCGGACGACTACACGCGCTCCAACCAGGACGAGGCCACCTTCCGGCCCGTGGTCCGCGCGCCCGCCGCGCTGCACCCACATCCGGACATGGTCGTGCGCCCCCTGCCCCGCAGCACCACCATCCCCGTGCAGAACGTCTCCCCTTTCAGCCTCTCCCCTCCGGACGAACCGATCCCTCTGAACATGGACGTGGTCATCCCCGCCGCCTTGACGTCGGTCAGCGGCTGGCACGCTTCTAACACCGTAGACGATAAGGTGCTCCCTAAACCTATCGTTGTGCCCGTTCAAGACCCCATCGGTGAGTCGTTTGATTCTGTTAAACTTGATGCAGCGTCCCCGAGGAAGAAGGAAAGCACACCAAGCTCAACTAAAGTAGGAGGACCGGTCAAAGAAAAGCCCGCTGAAGAAAAATCTGCCAAAGCCGATTCGGACAGAGTTGAAAAAGCTTCAATTCAGAAAGAAACTAAAGATAAGAAGAAGGACGCCGCAAGTAAAATAGAAAAACCGGTCAAACAAAAGGATTCTTCTCTGTCCACTAAGACCGAACAAAAAAATGCGACGAAAGTTGAAAAGATCTCGTCGCAAAAAGAAACAAAACTTGAAAAGTCCATCGAAAAGAAGGACGTCTCGGCTAAAGATGATAAATCATCTAAAACAAAGGATAGTATTAAAAACAATAAAATTGAAGCCAAGGAAACTGCAACTAAAGCCGACAAACCTGCAAAGCAGGAGATTGAAGAGCCTAAATATGATGCTGCTAAACAAGACACTCGCGCAACTGATGTAGCTTCGATAGATAGCATTAATGTAGATATTAAGCAAACCGTTGTAAATAAAGATCTCAAGCGCGAAGAGAGTGATGAAAGGAAGCGAGAGAGTGATAGGGACTCGGCCGACCGCGCCGAGCGAGAGTGTGACCATTCTAAACCACTGCCAAAATCGAATTGGCAGCCGGATGATATTCAACCGGCCGCCAGCGTTAGAGTTAAGAAATCTCCCACCCCGAAGTCAGTTAGTGATAGAGATAGTGAGGTTAGCTATAAGGATAAAATTAAAAGAAGCAGTGAACCTAAAGAGGTTGACACAATTATAGAAACCAAGCAGGTAAAGGAACCAAAAGAGATTAAGAAGCAAAAAGATGTTAATAATTCTAAAAGCAATAAGGAATTTAAAGTAGCTAAACAATCAGTTGTTAAGGAAAAATCGGAAGAATTTATGAATGAAGATCTATTGACAGTTATTAAAATAGATAAAAAGGAAGGTATTGTTGAATTAGATAATAAAGAACCGATCATAATCGTCAAAGACGAACCGTCCGCCGCAGTCACTTTGAAATTACCCACACAGTTTGAAACTCTGAATAAGCGCGAAGAAAATGAAATAAAAACCGAGGAACAAGCTTGGGACATGCTACTTAATGAACCCGATAAGCCGATCACGTTTAATCTAAATCAACAAGAAGAAAAGCCAAAATCGAAGAAGAACAAAAAGCTGAAAAAGGTACAGGAAGAACAAAACTCATCGAAAGAGGACGACAGCTTTGTCGAAATACACGCCATAGAAGACAAACACGAACCTTCAAGCGGTGAATTAGTTTCTATCTCAACACCGTTTGAAGAAATAGAAGCTAATACCTCTTACAAATCCAAGAAACGTCTATCTAAATGCCTTACTCCCGAGAAAAAGGAACAATCAAAATCAATTGAATGTATACCACAAGAAGAACCAGAACTAATTTGTTTGAAAACAAAACCCAAAAAACAAGACGATAAGGTAGACATCCAAGTAACTGTGCAAGCACTAAAGGAAGCCGCTAAAGAGACATCCAGTCTTAAAGTAAAGAAGCATTCTGATGGTACCGTCAGTGAAACTTCTTCTGTTTGGAAAGAGTTGCCAAAACCAAACAAAAGTAAATCACTTTCACCATATCCTGAACTAAGGAAATCAGAGAAACATGTGGAGCTAGAGAAAGATGTGTATGTTATCAATACAGCCGACGAAGAGTTTCCTGAAATTCAAATAACAAGAGGCAACAAAGCGCGTAAACGATCACCCCAGCCAGCTGAAAGAAAGACAATTGAAAAAGACCCAGTGGATGAGAAACCTGTCAAATCTTGGAGTTCAATCGCAGCCGAAAAAGAACCAGGAGCAGATAAAACTACTAAATCATGGAGTACAATTGCAGCTGAAAAAGAACCAGTGTCAGATCGGACTGCAAAATCCTGGAGTACAATTGCATCTGAAAAAGAAGTAGTTGAGAAACCTCCGAAATCTTGGAAACCCATCACTGAATCTGACACTGCTGCTAAATCATGGAAACCCATTGTACCTGAAAAAGAAGTTGAAAAGTCCGAGAAATTATGGAGCTTCGTAGCAGGTGAACAACAGCCACTTGTTGAAAAACCTCCTAAATCATGGAGTTCGATTGCAGCCGCTAAAAGTACACAGAAAGTTGATGACGAAAAAGAAGAAGATAAGAGAATTGAGAGTGAACGAGATGAAGAATATCCATTGTCTTCCAAGGTGTCGTTACAAGATAAACTGATTGAGCTTTGTAAGAGGACTGACATTATGGTCGCTGAATGTGATGCGCCTTCCGAGTTAAACTTCGTCGAGGAACATCATGCAGTCATTCATGACTTGCCTCCTCTAGAACCTTTGGATTTCGGCCTGGATGACTTCAAGTTGGAAGTCATGAGAGACAGTCTCCTAGAAGTCAGTGATCCTAAAATCACTAGCCCAATATGCAAGATCAATATAGACGACATTTTATCATCCATAAAGGAGACAACAGCAAAAGCTATAGAATCTAGCGCGTTCAATTTCATCGATTTGGAAAAACTGCCAATGAAGAAAGAAAAAGGTTTCAGCGTTATTGAAGGGCATAAGATAACATCGCAAGAAGTGAGATTAGATGATGATATAAAGGAAGAAAAAGAAGGAGAAATAATGGAAAAGTCTTCGGAAGACGATACTTCCCCAGTTGTGTCAACCGACAGTGATAAGGAAGATAAAAAGAATGCTGGTGCTTCTAACTTAATTCTGCCTTTGTCAAAGCAATCAGCTAAGTCTAAAAAATCGCGTAGGAAGAAGAAGTAATAAATTATCAATGTGTTCAAACACTGTTCTTTATCAATGTTTGCAATGTAAAAGTAGTTTTTGCGGAACGCGAAGTCTTTTTTACTAAAGATTACTTGATTTATTTATATGTGTAAAACAGCGAACTGTTTAAACTGCTATTTCGTATATTGTCAATTATGAATAAGAACAGCTGATATCTTACCGTGATTTTTGTTGATTAGGAATTGTAATCATGCTTTCAATATTTGCATTATTTTTTACAACAAATTATGTGAGAAATAATGTGAAAACCTTTGATGTTTCATGTTATGCCATCACACGTTTTCGGTTACACCTAAAATATTTATAGTAATGTAGTTAAGAGGCTTCGTGCGTCCCAAAAAATTTGTGTTCTTGGTATTTCAAAGTGTTTCTGCTGTAATTGTAGTGAAATAATTTTAGTTAAGCAATCTAACTTCGTATGTACAGTCAAAAGACAAAAAAAACTTAAAAACGTATTAAATAAAAAATTGTTTTAAATATGTGCTATTCAAGCCTAAGACATCTTATTAGGTGTGTTGTGCTACTGTCATATCGAAAAATGAAAATAAAAATGTTAAAAATCTACCAAAATTACAAAAAATATTCAATTTTATGAAGATTAATAGAATTCAAGAGTAGTGAATTATACTGCTTTTAGTTATAGTACTTTTGGTGCAAACGCCGGCCAATCACGAATCTTCATAAAATTGCTTCATATATCTATACTTATAAATGTTATTTATAACAGATTATGTACACCCTTTACCCGTTAGTACTTATTCCTTAGTTTAGTTAAGCATATAGCTGTAGAATACGCCTTTTTTGCGACCAGGGCCCTGAGACAAGTGGCATTCTATTATTGCAAACGCTATAGAATAGAATAAAACTCTATGGGTTTGACATTAGCGGTCACGTGACATTTCATTAGCTAATGTCAATCCCATACATTTTTATTCTATTCTACTGGCGTTTGCGATAGTAGAAAGCCGCTTGGCTCTAGGCCCAAAATAGGAAAGTAACTTATACGACTCGGTTAACAAAACTGGCACGTTTTGCACTTGTGTAGTGCTTGTCTTGAATAGGAAAACGGTTTCTTGTCCAAGTTGTTTATCGATTTAGTTACTTATGTTAAAAATGTAAGGTAAGGATACTACATCTGCTGCTTCACGGCAGGATCAAACAAGGGGGTGGTACCTTTCGAGATGGACTTTGCACTTTGACCTTTAAGATACTACACAAGTGCAACGTCCGTGTCAGATTTTGTTTTAATCGCCCTGTGAAAAACTTACGGCCCGGCCTCGACTACTTGCTATTTTTAGAGCGGTGAGCTTTTTTCAATACACTGCAACTATAACCTGTAAGGGCAGCCACTGTCACATTATCAGTGTTATCAACTGTGAGGCAGACTATCACCTATCACAGATAAAAAAGGGTAATTAGAAGGAGGATTAAAGAAATAATTCAAATTAAAAGTTGATTTGACGAGTTATTTTGAATATTTTCTAGCTATAATTGATGATGTGACATTAAAATTTGGGACATGTTGGCAGATGTCATCCTATAGTAAAATAAATTTGCAAGGTATCTATTCCGAGCGAAGCAAGGAGGTCCGAAATTTTTGCAGACTATTGATGTGGTAGCGGTTCAACGTTGTGGTAATTGATTGATTTCATGGTCTGAGACGTCAGGTATTAGTGTCAAGTATTCTGCGGGGCAAACAACTTGAACAATAATCGCGTGGTGGGAGAAGCTTTGCGTACGTGAATTTGTATGTAAAATCGACTCTGCGCAGCCAAGGTCATTGTTCAGGTAGTTTGCCCATACCTATAAACTTCTAAAATCTTACGTGTCTTACAAAGGCCACACGCCCGATTATCGCTGCCACATTAAGCTCATGCATGGGTGTGCTGCAACAAACCAACGCATGCAGTGATGTATAGGCAGTGTATTGAAAACAAAAACACTCTCTCATCTAAGTCGCGCGTTGTCATGGCCAGATCGTCCAAGCTTTTCACACTTAAACAGGGTCTAAAGGACAGGTTTCTGAAAAACTAATTTAAAATAAACCGTTGAATTAAACTTTCAGGGAAGTAAAAATCTGTCACTCCATGCAAAATTTGAAACTTTATTAGACAATTTGTATGGAGAAGCCGATTTTTTTTCATTTCCTGAAAGTTTTATTTACTGAAAGTGGTTCAGTTACGTTGACTGATCATGCTATTTCACTTTTCATAAACCTGTCCCTTGCACTCTTTATATTTGTTCGTGTACCATTACAATGCAAATCTATACTTGTTAGGCCAGTAACATTGCTGTTTACCTCAATATACACGCCAATGTCGTAACACTATGTACACCCAACAACATGTCAGTAGAAATACTTTGAACTTTATGGCATGTTATTAGAGTTTCAAATGTTTCCACTGACGTGCGGTTGACCGTACTACGCAGGCTATCATCCGTAGCTGCAATGAATCTCTAACAATATCACTATAAACGGCTGACTTCGATATTAACTTAAGTACATCGTTATAAAGATACATTATGAAAATGCTTATTTTACGTAGAATTAGTCCATTTATATTTGACTTTAATTTAATTAAGGTCTACATAATACGTTTTAAAAAGTTCTGTTTCTATTTTCCAAATGAGCATGTAATTTATTACCCCCGTATGCAAGCTAAATACTCGTATACAGGGGTATTTGGTATCTATATGCCTGCAAACCTCTAAATAAATAGTAAAAAAATAAAATAAACAGATGAAATAGAATATGAAAATGAGAAACTGCGATTTTAACAAAGGAATATATTAGTAACTACAAAGTTTTTAATGTTTGTTTGGTTTGAATTTCCGCGCATTTATTGGGAAGAGTCTATACAAGACTTAGTCGCATTCAGATATTGAAGGACTCGCACACGTTGCCCCGACTTCGCCTCTGCCCACATTATCACGTTCGTCCTGCAATACGAGTACCATCTTTGTCGGTCTTGGCAGTAATGTACTAATAAGCAACTCGCCAATTTATTTAGCGGCATTGTATGGGGTCATTTGCCTGCTTATTTGGATGAGTACAACATCTTCGCGCATACGAGAGCGCATACAGATCGCGGAAAAATCCCTGCAGGCTTTCTAATACCTAACCAATGAAATCTATTAGATTTCTATAAAGTAGAATATTAAAAAATTACAATGAAACTTTCTAAAACGTAGTTATTTATTAAGTTATGTGAATAATTCGCTATGAATATTTTGCATTACCTCAAAATAAGGTATATTTTTCAAATCTTAAAAACTTCGACGCTTTATTTTAATTTTCGTGGTATTTAATACCTTCTCTGATTAAAACGGCTGTCTTTATGTACAAAATAATATGTAATTTTTAATTTATTTCGGCGAGTATTATTATTAGTTGTAATATGTTGAATCATGACAAATATTTTATTTTTATATACCTACATTGGGGGCGATTCTAGCGTGGCCGCGAAATTTATGATTAAAATTTGACAGGTCTAAAAGTGATGCTGTCTTTTTTGCCTGTAGTCAGTAACAACAGCCTCCGTGGTCTAGTGGTTAGAGGGTTCGGCTCTCGATCCGGAGGTTCTGGGTTCGATTCCCAGTGGGGACACTGTCAAACAAAAATCTCTTTGTGCGACCTCCCCAGTTTGGTTAGGGCATTGCAGGATGAATCACCTGATTGCCCGAAAAGTTAGATGATTCCGTGCTTCGGAAGGCACGTAAAGCCGTTGGTCCCGACTACTATCTACGGATGTAGTCGTTAATGAGCCATGTCAGAGGCCTTTGGCGGCTCAACAACTCTGACACCAGGGTTTGTGAGGTCGGTCATCGACCTTGCAACCCACACGATATGATGATGATGAGTAACAAAGATGGCAACATTTTTAGACCTGTCAAATTATAGCCTTAAATTTAGCGGCCACGCTAGAATCGCCCCCATTATCGTAGTTGCAATAAAAAAAGCATCTTTCAAGTTATATCTCCTCTGCTTTCACTTTTGTTTCGAGTGGCAGCCAATGTTAAGAGAGGTTTATCTTTAGAGTAGCTTTTTGCAACTGTCGGGAATTGATTAAGTTATGACACTTTATTTTCATCAAATGGACATAATTGTCGGTGCATAATACTTATCAATATTAGATAAATAGAATGAAAAAGGGTTTTCCAGTTCTGAATATTATGTGAATTTTAATATAACGGGTGACCTTTGTTTTGGGCTTACGTACGCAGGTGTTCGCAAAAGGCCTGGATCAGTGCGACGCGGATGTTCGCGACGGACTGTAAGGCCGATATTACACTGGGACACCACGGTGGCGCGACTGGTTGCGCCACCATGGTGTCCATAACTAGACACTAGTAAAGACACCAGAGTCGCCACGCCCTGCGGCCACAGTATTAAGGGCTATATTTCACTGGGAGTGGTAGCGCAACCAGCATCCGAGCTGGTTGCGCCGCCAAATCGGTCGCGCAACCAAACGGACACCAGGTGAGTAACTCTCTATAGAGCTGTATACATTTTGCTGGTAGCGGCGACTGGTTGCGCTGCCATGGTGTCCCAGTGAAATACCGGCCTAAGAGGCACAACAGACGGCAGACTTTTTGTTGTGGCAGTCCGCCAGTGAGCACGGTACTGCAATTATTATCGATATTATTATAGTCGTTTACATGAGAAAAACGATCCGCTTCTATGTGCGTATTTTCCAAAATCTTGTTTAAAGGAAAGCAGCTTCAATTTTTGTTCAGCTCACAGAGTTATACTCGCATGTATTCGAAAAGGTTGGTCAGATTGATTGCTTGAATTTTATTTAACTTTAATTTTCGCAACCGGCCACACTGACGGACTAAGTCCTTGGGTGCCCGTGTCTACCCGGCTCTCGTCTGCGGAGCCCGTAAAAGTGTTCCGGAGCGGATTGCTCCGCATAGGACTGAACGAACTACATGGTCAGTCGTCCGCGTCGCACTGATCCAGACCTTATAGGACAAATTGTCAGATTTCAGGATGAGAAATTAGTAAAAAAGATAGGATTTTACAACAATCACTTTATGCATATAAAATATGAGAAATTTAAGTAAATTCCTCGTTGTGACTTCTTTTACTCGTTTCGCGTCTCTAAAATTTTTAGAATTTGATATTTGAAAATTCTTAATCCCCCACAAAGAAATATTTCTAGAAGCATTTTAAGTTTTTTGAGCTGTGTAAGATCCTAATGAAATTGTGAACCTAGTTTTAGCTTGTTACTAAGACCATGAATTTGTAAGGAAGGTAGGAGGAATCTGCCCATGAAACTGAACAATTTTTTTCCAAGGAACATAGGTCATAGACCAACCGTTACACGCTGTATAAAATCGAATCTGCGCAGTCAAGTTCATGTAGCGTAGATATGCCTTAAAAACAGGTCGCCCTGTAAACAATTGAGGCAGCCCCTATAACGTAAGTGAATGAATCAATAATAAAATTTAGAAAAATAAATCTTAGCTTTATAGTATTAAAGTGTCTTTTGCGAAACTGACAGTGAGTGAGTTGCAAGAAGGCTTTTGAAGTTAACGTCATATTAAGTCTAGTGCTACCCTTATCTGTTTTGTTGACAAAGAAAGTGACAGTAATAGACTTAATGGAGGATTAATAGTAATAAATGAGGTTTTCTGCAACTCCTCGTAATTCTGACGATTTAACTTAATAGGCGACATAATATCCGGATGGATAGCGCCATTTTGGAATGAAATGTACAGGAGACCGCTTGTCAATGGAAAACAGTTCGACCATACCGTTTTAAAAAATAAAGCGCGTTCAAGGTCTTAAGACCCTGTTCAGAAGGATCGAATTTGCCGCGATTATTGCGCGATTTCGCGTACAATGCCGCTTTGTTGAGCCGTGCAAGTAATCAAATTGTTAACTATAAAGCAATGTACGACAAAACGTAGCAAACTCGCGCGTACTTCCGAACAGAGGTTAACTTTTAACAAAGACGTGCGGTCCACAGAAGCAGTCAACAGCACAACAAACCTTGACACAATTGGGCTTTGAACAGTCGAAAGCAGGTCAAGCTTGAAACTAGCAGCGGGACTTTAGCCCCAACAGTGATAGATATAAGATCGGTGCAAAGTCCTATGTGTCAAGCTTGACGAGCTCTTGACTGTCCTACTTCAAGTGTCAAGCTTGGCATGCTCTTGACTGTACAAAAAATATCTATTAGATCACATTTGCCTTAGTAGAATTTTGGTATCTAACACATTTCAGAATCAGTAGAAAAAAATAACTAATTCAACTGTTCATCTGTAACCTATTCATACAGGGTTGTAATTTTCTATTTCCCATTAATTTTAAAAGTATCTTGTAAGCCCTGTATTTTCATTAAAAGTGTTCAATAATAGATGTTCGTTTATTAAATGTTAAAGTACATAAAAGTGCGTTCCATTATGGCGTCATATTTGTCATTATGACGTCATATTTGTCATTGAGACGTCATATTTATCATTATGACGTCATGTTTGTCATTATGACGTCGTATTTGTCATTATGACGTCATATTTGTCATTGTGAACAACTTATTAACACAGGACTTTGAGGAGTCGTGTAAAATAATAAAATCTCAACCTTATTTCAGAAGCTTGACTCTTTAAAATTCGACCAGTTGCTTAGTGGAGAAATGCAAAATTTACTAAATGGATTATTTTACTATGACAATATCAATACAGGGTGTTTGGTATATGTCTCTCAGGTAGTTGCTCTACCCTGAAACTTTTCGCTAAGGAACATATAGGTAGGCCGAATCATAAAAAAATAATAACCTCCTTCTCATACGCTATCAGCTGATGCAGTTTCTATGGAACTTTGAAATTTTTATGTCATATTTCGACCTATGTTTCTTAGGGAAAGTTGTTTAGTTTCATGGGTAGTGCAACCACCTGAGAGGTTTGCAGATATACAGGGTGTTAATTTAATTGCCTGCCATAGCTTAGGGAGTGTTTCAGTAACGATAAAGGAATACAAAAAAAAAACCTACTTAAAAAAAAACTAAAACTCCATTGAAGCTAAACTAACGCGGTGGGCAATGACCCGGACGGAGCACCGCGCTATAACCAAGCCAGCGCGCGAGTATCATTGGATATGATAGGTACTCGTACATACATACATAATTGAAACTCTCTCGCGCGCTTTTGATAGCGCGGTGCTCCGGGTCATTGCCCTCCGCGTTAGTTTAGTTTCAATTTAGTTTAAAAAAAATTAAGTAGATTTTTTTTATATTTTGTTCGTATTCCTTTATCGTTACTGAACCACCCCCTAAGCTATGGCACGCAATTAAATTAACACCCTGTATACCAAACACTCTGTATATGTCATAACTATAAAATATACTTTATCGCTTATTAATTCTTCGATCGGTTCGGGCCTATACCTACAATTTACACCAACGATAACAGAATAGACCTTCTCAATTGTTATAATATAGAAAGAGGCATTCTTAGAATATGGCATTTTCAGAAACTGTTATAATGTATCAATTTGACTATACCTCATCTAAATTAAGACCTTATGTTTTACACGAATTTATCAGCATTCTGTATATTAAATATCTATTATGGAACGCGCTTTAGATAGCATAATTGTTTGGTTCAATTTTTGGCCTTGTCAGTACCTGTTATTACGATTTCAAGTTAATGAAATTAGAAAGTTCAGTATTTTAGCTCATTGACACTTGTTTGTAAGGCAGCTTAGTAACGTAATGAATTTGTTTTAATTTTAAAATTCTGATTTTAATATTTTTTATTCTTTTTATTTTTGGACCCTGAGCAAAGTTTTATTGTCTAAGAACAAAATTCTAAACATCTTTTCTCAAAAACTGCAGCCTAAAAAAACCTTGAATCGTTGGTTGTAGTAGAAATAAAAAATCTTACTTTTCGACCCATGTAAGTCTTCTTAAAAAAGTTGGTTCAGTTTAATGTTCTGAATAAGATATGAAAATTTTGCCTGGTGTCCATAAGTAACCCTGTAAATTTTTTGTATATGTTGAAAATTCTGTATTATTCCAAAGCGAATATTGGCTGTAGTTAGTGTTATTTGAATTAAATTTGTATAAGTACAACAATAATTTTGTATTAGAAGTGTCCTTTTGCACTTAGATTTTGCTGATAAATTAACTATTATAAACTTTTAAGTACCATAATACGTGTAAATCAGTACTAATAAAAGTTATATTCCCAATATAATAAATTAGATTCAGCTGCCTTGTCTGTCTGGTACGATTTTGTTAATAATGTTATGGAGTGTTTAAAATTAATAAAATTATAAAAAATGGGAATTCTAAAACCAATTTCTGGAATTTTATTTTCTTCTCAAATGAACCCCTATACAGGGTGTAAGGGACGGTGTACCGAAAACTGAAAGAGCGTGCTCAGATAACGAAACTGAACAACTTTCCCAAAGAAATATTTTTGGGAAATGAAAAATAAATTTGACCTCCATCTCCATACAAACTGCTTGATCAGAGTGAGCAAAATTTATTTCTTTTCCCAAAAATTTTTCATTGGGAAAGTTGTTCAGTTTCATTGACTGAGCACGCCCGTTAATTTTTCGGTACAACGTCCCTTACATCCTCTATAATATTACGCTAACTCGACCCTGGTAAAGACAAAAGCTGGCCACTGGACTTACGTCTGTACATCTATTGAAATAAAAACGGCACTAAGTCTGATGTAAGCTTACAAGTTTCCCAGGTAAAGTAAGCCGCACATCAGTGGAAACACTTGCTCTATGATTATCAGTGCCACTGCTATGTAATAAAGACGGTATCAAGGACTAAGAACTGAATTGATCTCAATAGTGTTGATGTTTTGCCTTTTCTACACATTTTTTACATAGAAATGTAACTAAACTTTTGTAAAGAAACATGGTTTCAAAAAGCTTTATCAATATGTGTGTGATTTTACAAGGATCGTTATTTTAGAGTTATAGCTTTGATACCAAGGTGGGCAGGCAAGTTTTGTCCGGCTAAAGGCGTTTACATACCCAGACAAAAAGGACGATTATGATTTTAGGTTACATCCATCCAAAGTGAAGAGAACGCCACTTTGCGCTTAAAACGTGATTGGGGCGACAGTTTCCATCCTGCTGTGTCTTCTCTATGTATGGTCAAGCGTAGGTCAAGCTTATCACTCTCAGCGCAACTTTAGCTCTCTTACGCTTTTGAAATAAGAACGGTACAAAGTCCAATGTGTAATGCTTGATGTGCTCTTGACTATACTCAGTGATCAGTGGTTCTCCTCGCTTCTTTGTTTTGTACCTATGGGACTCCTTCGCTTGAAAATAAAAACCTCGTGTGCAAAAATGTCAATATTAGGCATTGGATGCAGACATAAAAAGGTAACAAGTAAAGAGTATAATTTTCTTAGTTATATTATGCAATCGCACATAAAGATACAGGTTGCCCGTAACAAGTTTTTGAGTCCTCTTCACTGCGCGCTACTGTCCGTTTTACCTGTTTTATGTTGGTTGACCCCGATCTACCGGCATCGATTTTGTTCTCAGTGGTATCTTTTTTAAAATTTATGTCACAAGTGGGCGAACTAGCAGGTGGACCACCTGGTGGTAAATGGTCACCGCCGCCCATGACACCCACTGTCTTATTAGTGAAATAATTTGACACTAATAAGAAAGCAAAGTGTGTTACCCACCCTGAGAACTAAGATGGTATGTATCATGTGCCGGTAATTTCACTGGCTCCCTTACTTTTCAAACCGAAACACAGTAGTGCAAACACTGCTGCTTTACGGCAGGAAAAGACAGGAGGGTGGTACTTCCCCAAACGGACTTTGCATAAAAAGCATTGCATTTTGTTTAGTGGTAGGGCTTTTGTGCAAAGTCCGTCTGGGAAAGTACCACCCCCTTGCCTATTTCTGCCGTAAAGCAGCAGTGTTTGCACTGCTGTGTTTCGGTGTGAAGGGCAAGGGATCCAGTGAAATTACTGGCACATGAGACATAACATCTTAGTTCTCAGGGTGGGCAACGCGCTTTGCTGTCTTATTAGCGTCAAAGTATGTCACTAATAAGACAGTGGGTGCTATGGGCGGTGGAGACCACTTACCACCAGGTGACCCTCCTGCTCGTTTGCTCACTTGTAACATAAAAATAAAAACCCTACCACCTACTAAAATCTAGCTCTGTCACGCTGTCAAACTTGTTTATTTCCAGGGATCGCAACAGCCGTTCGTTTCGAAGCCGAGCCTGAGGAGCTGAGCTCGAGCAGCTTCAGCTCTGCCTCGCGCGCTTCCCTCGACCCTCCGTCCTCGCCGACTCCTAGCTGCAGCGGTGATAACCTGCTACAATTCCCCGGAGACTCCAGCGGGTCAGTGTAGAGGCATAAACACAAATAGACCGCGTCATACAAAGCACTAAAACGGGCATGCTTTTGACAAAGAACGTATAAAAACTACCTTCTAGTGCTTTGTATGAAGTGGATCTGTGGTAATCTGTGGTGTAGATATTGTAGAGGCGAATGGTGAAGTTCAGTTTTTTGGCAACATATTTAAAAGATCTCATTTCGAATTGACAGTCCAAAGATTTATCTATCCCTAGTATCTGTCCCTTTTCCTCTTTTCTATATTACTCCTGTTTCACCCTAAACTCTCAGGGTCTTACTACAAAAAAGTTAGACATCTGTTGAACACTTGATAAAAAAAATGCGCACAAAATAACTGCCTATGTCAGTTGATGCGCAGAAGTCAAGTCATAACAAAATAAGTCATTTTTGACGCTCGTGATGATTTTTTTAATCAAGTGTTCAACACTTGGTTCAACAGATGTCTAACTTTTTTGTAGTAAGACGGTCAGTGTAGATTTTAAAATCAGTGTTTTGTATACATATTCAAAAGGTCTTCGAAATATTTTCTCACTTGACGACCTACGAACGGTCTACGAACTGATAGTCAAAAGGAGTATCTTCCCCTTATCTTTCTTATAGTCCTTCAGGGCCCTTGCCAAGAGTTGCCAGAAAACTGAATTACTACCGTAGTGTCGATAGTGGGATGTGGTGAATTTTAATTGAACGACGAGTTGTTTAGTTGAAACATTGCTCAATCTTCTTCGATAATAGATTTGACAAGTTAATAGAGAATGTTGAGTGATCAATGATCACTGTTATATGGTTTTAGCAACTTATTTTCCTACTGAGTATGGAACCCATGACGAAACTTCAATTCTTTTTATTACTTCCTATACTTAATAGATCGGCATAGGTCCCTAGTATAGTTGCCAACAATAATCACCTTATCGGTTGGAAAATATGGTTTGGCACGAAAATATAAAATTATTTATTTCTCATTATATTAAAATTACACTAAATATACTAATTAAACTTTTGTCATTTAAAATATTGCTAATAAAGAATGAATGAATGAATAACATCTAGGAATAAAAATTAAAAATTACGGTTTTACAATAAGTGGGCAAAAGGCGGTCTTGATTCTTGAAAGAACTTGATTTAATAAACTAAACTGCTCGCCGTTGAATTGTTGGGATTCAAAGAGGCACTTAAATTAGTCAGGAAGATCTTCAGTAAGTTAAATTTTTCATACTTATGTACATTAGCGGTAACTAGTTTTTACAAATATGTAATTTCTTATGTGTACCTAGGCACAGAAAGTGCGATTTGAGAGAAAATGCCAATGTTACATACTACCTTTTGAATCAGGGAATTTACAGTCGAAATAATATAGCACGAATAGAATGTCAGGAAGAAAAACTATGCGTGAGACCAAGTCGGATCGATGCTTGTCACTGTCGCTCCAATGTGTCCTCCACCGCTCCGTCCTGCTCTTACACTTCTGTCATTCTATTCAAGCTACCTATAACATTTCGTCTGTAAGCAATGTCAACCCGCATATGAGGGTCGCGCACGCCCATAAGCTTTTTGGACTACACCAATGTGTAGGTATTTTTGCTTCGGAAGCCATGACAAGTACTTGACCATAGCTGACGCCAATAAGCATGTGTGCTTTAAAATTTTAGAAAGTTATTGACATTTGCTCGCGAATCGCATAAGTAAACTTAAAAGATATTAAATTATATGTCTATCATTTAATTCAATGAAAATTTGTAGTATTTTTATGTTATTGGTAAAAAAGTATTTACTAATACGCCAGTGATACAATTTTTTTGCGACCTAGCCAGCGTCCTAGCGCAATTTTTGTGTCTACCGTTACTGGCGTATTAGTAGAGAATGGTGTTTAGGTCTTCTATGGATTTTAAGTCTAGTTTAAATAGCTCATATTTTAGATATCAACATTTTATTTTCTTTGTTTGCTTAGCAATTTTAGTATCCCACTTATTAACTTTTAGAGGTGAAGAATAATTAACCTACCCTACAGTCTGTCAAAAATAGTAGAGGGGGAAATAAATTATTTCTACTGGTAATACCAAATGTTATTAGTATTGCTATTTAAAAATATGTTTTGGAAGAAATGTGACACCTCTATTTTCGTCTACTTTTTTATCAGACTAATGTGTTGGTTGGAGATAAAGAAAGGATGACCTTTCATGGTCAATCTGGAACGTGATCCGTGATCAAAATCGACGATAGCGATCCAGATTGACAGAGTAAATGCACTCAAAGTGGAATTCCCTAAAGCTTCAAACTAGTTGAAGTAATATACCTATACTTTAATGAGCTTAATCATAAATCGTGGATACTCTTTGTAAAATGTTACTTATTTAATTTCTCGAAAAAACTGTATGTATACTGAAAGTATGTTTTGAAAAAGACCATTATTTATACTGGCAACATCTAACTAGTTTTCATCACATCTCAATCGATTATGCATTTGTTTTTTTACCATAACTGTGATATATAGTAGAAATTATAGAGCTTGTGTAGGTTAGGACGAAGTGAGAAGTTACGGTACAAAATCAATAAAAAAAATTGAATATTCATGTGTTCTGTTTCGTTTATTTGTTCGAATTTCAAACATTCCACTTCAGAATGGCGTTATTTACGGTTTGACTAGCTTAATGAGTTACGTTGACTATTCGTAAGCGATATCTCCTCAGGGAGCCCTAGCGGCTCCGAGAGGATTCCCCGCCGACGGAGCAATCCCGGGGCGCGAGAGTACTGCACCACAGTAAATATATAAGCTAAAGCAAAAGCAGTATAAAAACTCGGCACTTTAAAAAAAAAAGCGTCAAGGTACCCAAAACTTTTGAAATAAGAAAAGTATGACAATAATTAATTCACATGGAATGAAAAACCTTACTGCTTGAATCGACGACGCTGCTGCACCCACGACTGACTTCAGCGCGAAAACTGCTTATTTTCCTGTAGCGGTGTGCGCATGTGTGAGTGTGTAATTTTTGGACGTTTGTTAGGAGTTTCCATACTGCTTTAGCTATTATATTTACAGTAACTGCACTGTTCGTACGCGCTTATCAGGAAACCAAACGCCATCTAACGCTGGCACCATACATAATTATATTTGGGTATTAGTAGTAAGGTTGGAAGAAGCGCGCTGCTGTCTTTTGTCCTTGTCGCACATACACCCTTATATTTTTTTCATTGTAACTCTTTAAGCTGGTTTATCTGTATGAATTTGATGGTTTCATTTAGTTTTTTACATCATAATTAATTACATACCTATAGTTCGTTCATCTTAAGAATGCAGTGAGTCATCGCTTTCCGCCGCTGGTAGCCAAGCCCCGTAACCAATCAGGTCGCTTTGAATTATAAAGTCAAATGCACAATGACTAACTGAAGGCAAACCTTCGAAAGAAGCCGTTGTTTCCTTTGTGTGTCACCTAAAAAACGAAAATAACAAAAATCAAATATTTTTTATGCATTTTAACTCCATTCTGAATACACCTTTATGAATTTGTGTTCTTACTGCATTCTTATTTCCTGAAACATTTTTGTGAATACCAAAATATTTAATTGATTTTGAAAAATTTAAGTAATACGAATGAATATAATATGGAAGCGTTTGTTCAAAGTTTTGCCAAAATAAACAAAATATCGTAAAGTCTGGAAAAAGGAACCGCTTCCGTCAACAATGTCTTCCTTTAATTAATTTTGTAACTAAAACTTTCTATTTTACTTCCATATCAATGGCGAGCAAAACTAGAAATGTGAAGACGATTCGTTCCTAATACAGCGTGCAACGGATAGGTGTGATAACACTGAAGGGTGCGAACCTGCCCATGAAACTGAACAACTTTTGCCAAGGAAAATAATACGAAAAACCAAATTTGCAGCTGATGCAGATTTATGAGGGGTCAAAAATTGATTTTGTTATAAGACCTTTGTTCCTTGGGAAAAGTTGTTCAGTTTCATGGGCAGTTTCACACCCTTTAGTATTATCACACCTTTCCGTTAGACGCTGTATAATGTTCTGATGATTGTATTTTCAATGCACAACGACACTAAGAGGCGTTGGTGACCATTCAAAAAGAATAGTAAGAGCCACCGCCGCGCCCTAGCGATTTTTTAGTTGACCGATAGTTTGATCGTTCTGGGAATCAGTATGTTCCCCTATGGTAGTGCGCGCATTTGTCGATCGATTTGTCTATAGAAAGTACGATTGCGACTAAACTGTCGGCCAACAAAAATCGCTAGTGCGCGGTGGCTCTAAATCCATTCATTAGAAAAAAAAATCTTTTTGTGAAATTATACTGAAATATTGTGGCTGGATTTTATTTATTTGGTGTAAAATGTAATCGAATGATCACTAGTTTTTAGGTTTAATGGTAAATATAGTACTTATAACAATTTTATTAATTTAGTTCAATTTTGTTAAATTTAAATGTTATGTGAGCTTAGCTAAGCATGAAAGTGAAAAAAAAAACACTAATTTCTTGTGGTCGGTTATCTATGCGGATTTAAATTTCTTTGTAAAATTCTTGTATTTTTCTCGGGTCCACTAGCGCCCCATCAGTTAAAAAAATATTACTCGCTAAATACGAAACTTATCAAAAATCCGGAAAGACAGATTGAAGTGAAGGTACATTTGTTTATTTAGAAACTATTTACTCTGTAAAATAAAGTTCACTGTAGTTACAGATACAAAAACTGCTAAAAGTGGCCGTTTTTCGCACTTATATTTTTCAGAATTGATAGGTTCTGAAATAAACTAGGATACCTTTACTTCAATCTGTCTTTCCGGATTTTCGATAAGTTTTGTATTTAGTGAGTAATATTTTTGAAACTGATGGGGGCGCTAGTGGACGAGAGGACATGAATTTGGTGATAACATTTTTTTGGTGTATCTTTATCGCTTATCACAGCTTAGGTGTAATTTTCATACAGCCTTAGGGCTCCCGCACACGACCGAGAATCGGTGGGCGATTCTCGGCCAGGACAAGGACGGAAGATTCAGGTGATAACACGTCAGAGCGGGATGCCGACAAAAATCGGTCACCGATTCTCGGTCGTGTGCGGGATCCCTTAAAGTAACTTGTAGAAAGCTTCGTTAAAGTTTATTCTCTTTTAAGTATACAACGTGTTACGAAACCTTTCGGGGGGGTAGTTCTACCCATGTAACTGAACATTTGTTGCTTTTGAAAATAAAAATTTTAAAAAATCTATTCTTCATACAAAATAAAAATCTGATCCGGTCAATTTGTATGGAACAAATTTTATTTTAATTTTCAAAAGTTGTTCAGTTACATTGGTAGAACTACCCCCCCCAAGAGGTTTTGCGTATTTGGAATTGCACGTTGTATAGAAGACGCTTTCTTTCCCAATAAAACGAAAAATTTCATTAAAAGACTTAATGTGACATTAACATTAATGGAACTTTCTGCAACTAACAGCCTTTTTATTGTTTACACGATATAGTTAGCGTCATAGTTGTAAATAGGATATAATATAACGCGTGACTGGGATCTCCCTGAGACTGAAAGTTGAAAGTACCACCGTTTGGATATTAAAAAACGCCAAAGTTCAAAAAAAAATCTAGAAATAGTAAAACTCGCTACAGAAACTCGAATGTAAGGAACCTTGAAACTTGGTCTATAAACAGAGATGGGTCATTAAGTTATGATAAAAAATATCAATTTTTTTCGAACACAAATAACGCAGTTAATTTTTATTTTCCAATATAGATTCCCGTTCGGCAGAATGGAATTGAGCCGTAGCCGAATAAAAAAAAGCTGTCACGTCACTAAGAGAGATGACAGTTTTTATTTTTAATTCTATAATAGGGTATGACTATGTTCCATTCTGCCATAAGGAAAACGATATTTTACGAAAAGAAAATAACTACGTTATGTGTTCGAAAAAAAATTATATTTTTTATAACAAATTAATGACCCTATCTCTTTTTATGTGCCAAGTTTCAAGCATACTTACATTTCGGGTTTTGTTGAAAACTGGTGAGGCAACATACACATGGCAAAGACGCGTGTACGAACTCGGGTATATAGGGTGACTTTTAATTAGTTCTTGATAGAAAAAGGTATGAATGTACTCATGATACTGAACAACTTTGCCCAAGGAACATAGGTCGAAATACGAAATCAAGTTTTGACCTCCCATAGAAACTGCATCAGCTGATAGCGCATTTTGTATGGGAGGTCAAATTTGGTTTTTCGTATTTCGACCTATGTTCCTTGGGAAAAGTTGTTCAGTATCATGAGTACATGCATATCTTTTGCTATCAAGAACTAATTAAAAAACACCCTATAGAAAGCCATCTCCAGAAAGCTGAAACTGTATATTCAGACTAAACAACTATCCCCGAGGAACGAAGATTGAAATACCGAAAAAAATATATTTTTACTTACCATACGTACACACGTCGGTGGATACACATTGACCTTGAGCGGGTTTCTGGTTTCGAGCGATTGTAGAGTGGCGCTGGTTCAGCTTATACTGGTTTCGTTTCTACGAAGTTTCTTTGGGAAGGAACACATTTTAGTATTTCGACCTATGTTCCTTGGAGATACGGATGGCTTTATACGCGCTGTATTATTTGCCCTCGAATAAAATGTATATTTGCAATTTTTTTAAATCATGTAAATTTTGGAACAGAAAGAGTAGAGGTAAATAGTCAAAGACTCATTGTGATAAATAATCAGAAACAAAATAACTGCACATTTTCAGAGGCTGTGAGGTAGAAAAAAGTGTTGTGTCGTTCACTTTTAAATGTAAAAGGATTAAGACAATATTATACCATAACTCAAATGGACTGCATGGTGCGCAACATTGGCGTCCTCATCTGAAGACAAAAATGTTAAATCTAGAAACTTCAGCAAACAGCAATAGATTTATAAGTTTGAAATAAAGTTATCATGCAACTACCTTTCAGACGGAAAATCAGAGTAATGACTATTTGAGCTCCCGAAGTGTTGTGAAACCACCCTGTGCAACTCGAACTAAGCAAACTTGAAAAGACAGTCGCGAGGCAACCGATTGAAACAGCGGTTGCCTGAATGTGTGTACGCTGTTTATATAATGAAATTTTAATGACATCCCTCCTGGTGCGACTGGCGCTCTGTTCGCGAGCGAAGAAATAAAAGAAATAAGTTGTCAAGCAGCCACTTGAAAATTGGCATGCTTCTTCACATACAGACACTGGAAACAAATATCCATCCGCCCCGGTCGGTCGGTTATCGATCCGTCAGAGTACAGTAGAACTTATTCCTGTAGTAGACTGTAGCATAAATAAGAATCATTTCAGTTCTAGATTTTTCATTAATGTCTTCAAAGAAATACACACATAGAAGAGCGCCATTGTGCGTAGTTGTGTACAGTGAAGAGCAGGTCGAGCTTGACACTTTCAGTGCGATTGCCGTCACTACACCGACTTTTATAAGCGGGGTTCAAAGTCCAATGTGTTAAACTTGGCGTGTTCTTGACTGTACGAGAAACTGCCGGCCAATCGGTAAAAACAATATTATAGTATGCGCAGGATAAGTTTGGTTCTGACGGTTATTTTCTGCGCATGGGTGACAGGCGGAGAGCCAATGAACGATTCGTTCACCTCCCCCCCGTCGCGCTCACCCCCGCGAATATTTATTGCATCTGCGCATTAACGGTCATAGCCAGAATTATTTTGTACCATGCCAGATCATAATTCATCAATTTAATGTTTTATTTGATTAGTTTTGTGCTCGATACTTCAGGCCATAATGTAGTAGTCAGTAGGTAAATTATTAACGTAAGGGAGGCAAAAATGTGATGGCTGGATGTGATATGAATATTGCGTATTTACTTGTTGCAGATGTTATCGTATTATTAGTTTCTTTGGGTAAAAAACTGGAATACAATTATAAATAAATCCAGATCTTATTTGATTCATACAATGTTGGTCGAGTTCGGTAACGACAATATATTAAAAGTTTTGCCCATTCCATAGTAAAATTTGTTCGTAATCATGAGTAGAATATTTCAGTATTTGCAGTACCTTTATAAATACTCTATTTTACATTTTATTACATCGACGGTAGAAACCAAATAAACTGCGGATCTGTTTTTATTTCTTTTTTGATACATCTGCAACAGACTATGTTAGCGAGGCTAGAATAAGTTAGTTTATTATATTTATACTGTATATTTAAATTCCTATATTTTAGTAAAAAAGTAGAATTTGTTCCAACAATCTCTCATAACTTGGCACGTAAAAAATTCTTAGAAGTTTTTTTGGTATTTTGGTAGGTACTGACGGGTCACGTAACTAATATGAGAGTTGGAACATTTTCTAAAATGACGTTACACTTTTGTAAGCATAACTACCAATAAAATTAGTTCGCAATATTTTTGATTTTTATTTATACACCAATTAAAATAAAACTACTAATTTATGGACGGATAGACAAGTATATTTAACAACAATAATATCATATTTATTAAGTACATGATTAAGGCACCATTTTTTATTAAAAGATAAAAAATATTGTTTTATGTATACTTATTGGGCGGATTAATAATTTCACAAATCAACATTGCGTTCGCTAATTATAAAAAAAAACAAAAATGTTTTATTTTATTAAGTACTGAAAGTAGTTTTGGACGGATCACTTAATTTTATTCACAAAAACTAAGTTCAATAATAAAGAATCGAAGTATAAGAATACTTACGTAAAAAGATAAAAATGTAAAATGGAATGTATAACCATTAACATAAATAAATGAGATTACAACAAATACTTGCGCTTAGCTTAATACGTAAGTTATTTAAAAGCTTCATAATATACTATGTAGTATATTATTAAACTGTCTTGTATTGAATAATGGGTATGAAAGACAGATAGTGATTGAAATTTGTTCCTCGCCTTACAATTCCAATGGGCGACAAGCATAGCTGAAATATTTCATCTTAGATAACTTTATAAAATATATGTAAAACATCTAAGAACAACATAACAAAAAACTAACTTTAAAATAAAAAAAAATTAACATTTTTGGGGCCGATCAAAGTTATCCAACTACGAGTTCTTTATAGCAAATAAGAGTGCTTCGTGACTTTTTATTCACTAACTTAAAAATGGAAGTATTGAATGGATGGTGTTGTCTGGTCATAAATACTTTTTCCATGGAACATAGGTCTAAAGAAATACAAGAAAACGAGAAACAGCTGCCGTATTCGATGCAGTTTCTTTCGTATTTAGACTTACGTTCCTTGAAAAAAGTTGAGTTTACAGGCGACATCACCCCATTTTATTCTGAGGTATAAAACAAAATCACGGCGAATAAAACTAAAAAAAAAGAATAACGAAACAAAAACTTACTCCTCATGTCATACGCACTTAATATGCACTCTTATGATGAGAGCATCATCTTTAACAAACCCGTTTCTGATGACGTCACTCACAGCTGCGTACTCCGTATAACCGAAGCCTCTCACACAGATCTCTGTATTGGGTTTCCTGAACGCGATAAGATTGGAGTTGGACATCATCGTGTCTCTTTGGGTCAAATCCGGTTCGTACTGGTTTATCATGGCGAAGGTTATGCGGCCATTGAAAGGCCACTCGAGGCAGTCGTCGTTTTCTGTCTTCATCAGGTGAACGTGCAAGGCGAAACAGTGAGTATTCTGTGGGGAGATGTTGAGGCGGACGCAGAATCTGTAATAAAATATTTACATTGTTTAATAAGTGTAAGGGGTCTCTTGGCCTTGTAAATAAAGTCCTACGATCAAAGAGCGAAGCGAAGATCGATTGAGCTGAACGTTTGGAATCATTCTAGAAGGTGTTACTTTTGAATACCGTTGACTCGGGTGTGCTCAGCCAAGCTCAACAAAAAATTTATAAAAAAACAGTTTATCATTTGTTTGGGAAAGTTGATCAGTTTTGTCGACAGATCATGGCCTTTTAGTTGTAGGAATAAAAAAAAACTTTCTTTGTTATAAGTAAGAAGCATCACTAAAGCAACGTTATAAAAGACAGTAACTGTTTGGTTAAATAAAGCGTCATTAGTACCTGTGACGTACATAATAAATGTGGGTACTCGGGGAGAATATCACTTCATAGCCAGCCGGCGAGCGGGGATGTTCTGTCTGTGTCCTACGTACCATTATTAGCTAGTTTTACTAGATGCATCACGATAAATAACAGTACGTCCTACCGGACGCAACGGTGGCGACGACGATGAAATGAAAGCGTGGTGAGTGGAAACCAATTTTTGACAATATGTTCAAATTATCCGCAAAAAATAACTAGAAAAACCTTTGCCATCTCAAGCAATGGAAAAAAAGGAGGATTAGACACATATCTACCCTGAAAAATGTCTCCATTCACGTATTTGCTAAATTATGCATTGATCAATAAAATTGAACCGTTTGTTTACAAGTGTTCGACCGCCATCCCAAACAATGTTTCTAGTAGGTTTCGAAAAATATTCAGAGAATTTCGCTTAGACTCTCATGTGTGTGGCATAACTTTAAACCCTTGCTGTGCCTTATTTCTCACACTCAAGAAAAATTAAATTACGGAAATGCGTTTCAAATATATCTTTCGTCAATTGTTTCCGCTGATGGCTGCCTGACCGTATTTTAATGATGCATTATTTCTGTTACCGAGGTAGTAGCTAATACCTACACAAGAACTAAATTGTTACACGTGTGTGAATTCCTTTAAATAACCTAATACTTATACAAAAACAAAGCAAACAAAATATTTTTATCAGCCTCTGAAGGTAATCTATAGTGCAGTAAACAACGGGTCAAGCTTGATACTGGTAGTGCGAATCCAGCCGTACATCTAATGAAATAACAACGGTACAAAGTTCAATGTGTCAGGCTTGATGTGCTCTTGACTGTACCAACTTAGAAATTGCGGTTTTCGAACCATAATTTTTGGGATCGAATCCCCGTGGAGACACGTCAAACAAAAGTGGTTAAGACGTTGCATAATAAAGCTACTTGATTGACCGTTAAAATAATATAAATGCGTGCTTCGGGATGCAGGCTTAAACGGTTGTTCTAGTTATTATAGGCAGATCAGTAACTCTGACACCAGGGTTTTTGAGTTTTACATAAGTGCTTATATGCTTGCGTAAGTGCTTATTATGACACCGACGTAATGGTAAATAAAACTCGTTACTATGTGTCGTACCGTACCTACCCTATGCACTCAACTTACTAGAGTACGACGACGAGTACGTTTTGACGTTAACAAAATATAGGCAACCAACTTAAGATTACCAACAGAATCACCTGCACTATGTATATAACTTGCTTATGAAGCAATACCAGCTAATCGTGTTGTAAACAATTTATAATTAATAAGTAGACATTCGGTAGACAGGACCAAAATACCAAGACCAGAATAAAAAATAAGCCAGGTATGTAAATAAAAACTCTTGATGTGGAACAAATTTCACTGTGCTAACTCCTTATAAATATCTATTGATCCAACTATAATTACCTACCTACCAAATATTTTTGTTTAATACATCATTAACAAACACCTTAAAACTACTTTTTAACTTTTATTATTAATTATAAATCTTGGTAAGTAGGTACGGAATGGATGCAGTGTTATTAGATGAAATCCTAAAAAAAAAATATGTAAACAAGATGGGCTTAATAATTATTACACTTCTATATTACCTACAACGTATAATATGCAAGTAGGTACAGCTAGGCAACTCAGCTTGCTCCGAATAATCTTACTCGAAGCAGACCAAGATATGGCACCAGGGGTTTCCTGAATTTTGAAAAAAAAAGGGCAAAACGAAAAGGTTCGTACACATGAGAATAGATCGATTTTCGGCCCGAAAACCACTAATAGTAAATTTCATTGAAACTCGAGTAATTTTTGATTACAAGTATACTTTTATTTATACAAAGCAAATGTTGCTCGTTGATAAGTAGTATAGTATGTTGGGCACATTGAGTATTGTCACTAGAGTAGGGGAGACATTGCGAAAAAAGTTGTGTGCCGGTTAACATTGAAAACATGCAAAGATGACTGACCAGCAGCGGCAGCACAGAATCCCTAGATGAAAGTGGGTATATAAGTAAGAAAGTCAAACAAACTTCAAATGAAAAAGAATTTGCCGCATAAGACGAAATAAAGCGCTTGTGGTGCTGCAGTACTTTCCTTCGTCAAGTGTATAAAAAAATTACAGTTTTGCAATCAAATCAAATATAGTTTATTCATTGTTGGATATTACAATCTCTTAATGAATTATTTATTTAGAGCAATATTACAAAGGTGATATCCATTAACTACGAATTATTAAAGATTTACTAGTGATTAAATAAAAATTTACAGCTATATTTGTGTTTTGTAAAATACGCATAGCATCATTATTGGCCAATATAACGGACTGATGTGAGATGTCAATAATAGGCAATTTTCTATGATATTTTCAACTACGGTTTTAACTGTCGTTAGGTAGCACGCTCATCACATCACTGTGGTAATTTCTGTTTTATGGCTTTTTAAAATAAATTAAATCCTTTTGGAAGAAAATATACTAAAGACATTTGAGATTTGCAACAAGTACTCACAGACTAACTAGGAGATACTAACAAGTACTTGAGTTCAAATGCTTATGGCACTATTTCTCAGTCAGCACCAGAGTGGAGGTTACTTAAAAAAAAAAATGTTGAAACTTAGGCGCTAAACAATTTTACTATTACTAGATATTTCTTAAAACAAAAAAAAAAAAATATTAGAATAAAAATCAATGAAAGAGACAAATCAATGTGATTTAAATAGACATACCGAGGTATAACGTATGCGAACATGTTTTCACTATACTTTAGTATCAGTGTTTCCATTTTCCTGACGATATTCAGCAGCGCCATCCAGTTGAACTTTCACAAGGTGCGGGAAAACACCCTATTGAAAATAACAAGTAATAGGTACTTAACTTACCAAGAGTAAAAACAAAATATCAACTTGTGTGTGTGTTTGCTTTTTATCATAAAAGAGTCTTGATATTCTATAAAGCCACAAAATAAACTAACGAAAACAAAACAAATGAAAAGTTAGTTTTAACGATAATCCTCGAATGGATTGAAATCCTCAGTTATATTGGTGATGCAACGAAATCAAGCTAGTATTTTTCCATTGTGTATGTAAGACCTTAAAAGTTGCAAACACATATAGACATCTTCTTTTATTGATCCAAACTTACAGTAAAGAAAAAAAAATAAGGAAATGTATAATTTGTTTCGATTAAAATATACACAGTTGTCACAAGAGTTTGTTCGTCCATGTATTAGCTGTGAAAACGAATAAGTTCTTAATGATACCACAAATAAATAAAAATACCTAACAACAGCGTCTCAAATTTTTAAATCCATAATAATATGTAGGTACAAGGAATTAAAAGCTAAAAAAAAAGAGATTTAATATTTATAAGGAAACTGTTATATGCTGAATATTGGATATTTCAAGACGTAAATACGTCATTATTATTTAGCCAATCAATAATAAAATAAATTTTTATACTTGTTGCATCACTAATATGAGAAAAGCTACGCATGTGAACCATGTGAATGGGGGGAGTCTAGATGCGATAGCACAGTGGTCAGTGCATTGGATCGTGCTGCTTCTGGTGTCTGGTGTATGCAAATACAAAAAATACTAGTTGGTTCGGTCCAAAGGTGCGGGTTCAATTCCTGCTCGTGTCTTGAAAGACTTTTCATATTCATAAAGGATTATATGCGTGGTCGGGAGGCATGTGTTGATTTGGCCACAAGTCGAAAGACACCACAATAGCCCATGGGTCAAAAAACACCACAATAATCTATGGGTCGAAAGACGCCAAAAAAATCTATGGGTCTAAAGACGCCACAATAATCCATGGAAAAAAAAAACACAATAACCTATGGGTCGAAACTGTCGAAAGACGCCACAATAATCTATGGGTCGAAACTGTCGAAAGACGCCACAAAAATCTATGGGTCGAAAGACGCCACAATAATCCATGGATCGAAAGACGCCACAATAATCGATGGGTCGAAAGACGCCACAATTACCCATGGGTCGAAAAATGCACAAATGTGTACGCATGGATCAAACGACGCCATAAATATTCCATGGGTCGAAAGATGCCATAAATCTTCCAGAGTTGAAAAACATTATAAATACCATAAATTTTCTATGGGTCGTTTGATGCCATTAATGCCATGGCAAAGCAACACATGTCTACTCGTAAAACTTAAAGAAAAAAAAATGGGCTCCAATATCACACACACAGATAGGGTGACAGTTCAGTTTCTTATGAACCAAGACTAAACAAATGCTTTGTCATGCTCGAGTTAAAATATTATTAAATAAAAAAACTGCCAAAAGCATCCTGATTATCTTGATAACTAACTGTGGAATTGCTATTAAAAAAAAAAAAGTATTATTTGTAAAGAGGTGGTTCACAAACCGATATTATAAAATGTTTTGGATAAATTTTAAAAAAATAATTCAAATTCTAATTAATTTGGAACAAATATCCTAACAATTCATCAGAAAACAGAAATCTCATTCCCTGACTTTTATAATAAACGCTTTCTTTTAACAAATAAGTGTAAGAACATATATTTTCAAAACTTAGTTATAAGGAAAGCTGTTGGATATCCTAATAAAATAAAAATAAAATAATAAATAATACTAAGTAAGTATCGCGCGCAAGCGCGAAATTTCACCTTAATGAGAATATAGATACTGCAATATTGTCCACAGGTGGAGTTTCTGCTTAAAGATGACTTTAGACTGCCAGCGACCACAACAACAATACTGGGACTCTCAGTGTTGCAAGAAGCATCCACAAATGAAAGGAAAAATGGAGAAAAGTGGACAGTACCTAGAAGAAACTTAATTACCTAATGAACGAAGTTTTAAATTTTAATAATGATACTATCGTGTCTAAATCGGTTCAATGTAAGACTTATAGTGCTTTGATATTCTAGCACGACACAGGGAACCCATTGTATAAAGCCGACTCTTAAAGTAGGCCGTGCTGCAGTGGTTTCTTGCCGTCTCTATTACGCTGCCATAGCACGATCCGAGACGGTAGTCGAGTCGCTCTATTTGAATTGTATTCTGCATGTTATGATGACCATTAAGTATTATGTAAAGAATGATATATAAAAGTATTTCAAATCATATAAAAAGGAAGAGATGTGACGTACATAATAAATGTGGGTACTCGGGGAGAATATCACTTCATAGCCAGCCGGCGAGCGGGGATGTTCTGTGTCCTACGTACCATTATTAGCTAGTTTTACTAGATGCATCACGATAAATAACAGTACGTCCTACCGGACGCAACAGTACCCAGTACTGAAGGCGAAGACCCAGTAATGATGACAGTTTCTGAATATGTATGTACCCATCTAGAAATTACACTTAATATTCTTTCAATAAATTCTCAGTTTTTAAATATGTACCCATTTAGATTAAGAGCGGAATTCCCTGGTACAAGCTGTAGGCAAAACCACATTTGAAATGAAAATTAATACTGTTTTTTATTTTCCAATTTAAGCGTTCAAAACTATCAAATCAATAATCTTTACCTGTATCCATTTGGTGAAGTATAAAACCCTGGACTATACAGCATCTTGAAATGATCTTTCAACATCGCATCGCACCTCGCTTTGAAGTTGTCTATCCTCCAGATGTAGTTCCCTATGCAGTAGCGAAGCAGCATTTCGTTGTTCTGCTTCATCTTAGCGACGGCGAAGGCGCTCAGCTGTTTGGATATGTTTGCTATTACTATGTCTTGTTCGCGGTTACGTTGCTCTAGAACCACTACTCTTTCGTATAGTGCTCTGGAAATTAAATGTATTAAGTAATGAAGTTCTTTTCTGAGATTGTCTCATCAAGTTTTTTTACAAATTGGCACTTTTTTAGGTTCCTATACCCCATTCAGTGAGACGAGGTAGTTACTGGGTTATCTCGGTCTTACACTATCTCGTGTATTCGCTTGACAAAAATAGTGCTTGGCAAAAGTTGGAGAACAGCGAACAAAATACAACGAGTTATTCCAAGCATTTCATTGTGCGTGCGTAAGTTGGCGTAAGTGAAATTTGCACCAAATAAAACAAACGTGTTAATGGAATAAGCGAAACCCTCATATACTCCAACAGATTTTTATTAAAATAAATCCATTCCCGTAATTTTTTTTATTAAAAAAGATGTTTTTTTTTTAGATATTGTTATTTTAAAGTTTCATGATTGTTCTTTTTTCATCGTTGTTCTAGTCCGCGCACACCACGCCCATTTCCTTCCCCTCCTCACCGCTCATGAACCGCGCGGCGCCCGACCGCCAGCGCGCGTATTCACAGAAATATGTAGAATAGAAGCGGCAAAAAATTAAATTAAAAAAAAATTACCCCTATCAAAAACCCGTGAAATTGATTCTACTCTCGATTCTGAGCAAACTATTTTCTTAGTTTCGCTTATTTCGTTAACACGTTGTATATGAGAGAGATTTCTTCACAAGTGCTACAACTAAGTACAGGTTTTATAATAAATCGCATCATCATATCAGCCGAAAGACGTCCACTGCTGGACATAGGCCTCCCCAAATAAAAAATAAATCGAATAAAAGTCAGAAATTGTTAATTATTTTCCAACACATATTTCTTAGGGAAAGTTCTTTAGTCTACTGAGCAAGGCCTTTCAGTTTTCGGTACACCATCCCACAATCTTCATAATCATCTAATTAAAGAACAAATTTTCTTACTGAGTTTTAGATTTTTCAGATCAAGATTATATAATACCTGATAAGAGCGCTAGTATTGTTCAAAGGCTTGGCGGTGCTTTGGTTTCCTTCTTTATCAGGCGCCTCCCACAAACTCATGGCTTCTTGCTCCTTAGGGTCGATTTCAGCGTTTGATATGTCATTGTTCAATTTAATTTCTGAATACGCGTTTACTAAGAGCTGGAAAGGTAAATTTTTTATAAGTTTTGACTTGACAAGTTAATGGAGAATGTTGCACAATTTTTTAGAAAACATCCGGTTTAGCAAAGCTAAACTTCTGGCTAATAATAAATAATGTTCTCTTTCTATTTAAAAACGGTCTGTAATTAATTTTCAGAAGAAAAACACCCAATAGTAAGCAAAAAATGTAAGTATCCAACAAATATTGTTTATAGTTTAATAAGTTAGCAAACTGGCAGATGGTAAGTGTTGATAAGGTTGTGTGAAATGTCCCCAAATATTTATTTATATTATTATTTAACATAGGTAGCTTTAACTATGAAGAAGCTTTGCATTCTGCCTGATAATTACATATAAGATACTCACACTCATATGATTTTGCACATCATTACAGAGATGCGTGTTCATATCCTCCTGACTATCGAAGGTCTCCTTACACCCCACCGAGTGGAAGGCGCACGGTACTCTTATATCTGGCTGGGTGGACGCCTCGGGTTGGTTATATTCGCAAGTGGCTATGTGGGAGTCTAGGTCTAAGGGCGTTACTTTTACTGTGCAACCTGGAATGCGATGAAAAATTTTGTTAAGATTATAAAGGGCTTGTGGTCGGTTATCGACCTTACAACCCGCAAGATAATGATGTTGAGTAAATAAGTAAGTAATAGAGTGGCAACCATGATCCGCAAGACGTAGAGTAGGCAGGTCCCCCACTAGGTGGACCGACGATCGTGCACATAAAATTTTGCACATGCAGTGCAACTAGCTTCTATGGTAGTTTAAATAAGAATGTCAAAGTCTAACTAATGTGTCAAGCTTGACAAAACCTACAAAACTCTTAGTCCAAGCTTGGTCAACCGCACGTCAGTGGAAACGTTTGCATCTCTATTACCTAGCCATAAAGTCCAAAGTGTTTCTACTGACGTGCTGTTGGGTGTACCTACCTTTAGACGTGAATGGACAGGACATTCTTTGTTCCTGGATCTCCCGCTTTGTGTAGTTATCAGGAAATATATCCACTTTCATACTGAGGTTGATGTTGTCTATCGGACAATGCCCACTGTTTCTGTAACCAACAATATACAGGGTGCAAGGGACGGTGTACCGAAAACTCAGTTAACAAAATTGAACAACTATCCCAAAAAAACATTTCAAAAAAAAATTTGACCTCTCCATAACTCTTCGATCAGACTGAGCAATTCATATGGAGGGAGAGAATTGTTGATGTCATACAGTGTTATTTTTGTATCACCCCGGATATTTTAAGAGGTGGTTCTGCCAATGAAACTGAACAACTTTTCCCAAGGAACGTGTCGAAATACAAAAAAAGAAAAATTCGACCTCTCATACAAAACATGCTGTCAGCTGATGAAGTTTGTATGGGAAGTCGAAATTTTTTTTTTCGTATTTTGACCTGCTCCCAGAGAAAAGTTGTTCAGTTTCATGGGCATAACCACCCCTTAAAATATCGGGAGTGACAAACAAATAGTTCTGTATTTTATTTAACAAAGTGCAGAAAAATATTGTCATAAAATTTTACAATTACCTATAGTCAGGACTGGATATCAAATCCAACCCACATCTTTTTATTTGGGACAACAACAGCATTAATTTAGGGCAAGTTTCAAAACTGTGAGAAATTACCCAGATAGCAGGATAGCTTTATATGACGTCCATAAGTTTGTTCGAGACAGACTTGTTAATGGGTAATTTTTACCTGTTTTGGAACCGAGCCTAAGTAAGTTGATTATGCATTCAAATTACAATACAAGCCAATAAGAGACCACGGAAATATAACTAGTAGTGAAAGCATATAATACAATAGAAAGCATATAGCATTATCATTATAGTTAAATGCTTGTGGTCAAGCGGCTGCTTTTTCTTTCCATTCTCAATGGTTATGCTAGTCTGTCTTGGCTGAGGGAGGAGTGTTACTGTTAGTTATTTAACAGCTAGATCATTTTCAGTTTTATGGAAAGCAAGTCGAGACATTTTTGGTCCCAGCAATTGGTCATTCATCATGTGATTTGGCAGCTTTATAACACTTGAACATTAATTAACTGACTATTAAAGTTAATGTTTCCTGTGGTATGCTCAGAGGTGGTATGCCATAAATCTAACCATGCATAGACCTATCTGGTTTCAATGACAAAAAATATTTTCTTGCCAGTCATATTACTTAAGCTATTTTTTTAGAAAAACAATGGCAAGTTTTTGTAACTATTGTAAAATATAATGGGCTTAGATGTTAAATATCAATGAGATACACCACCTGCCTGCATATTGAGTGTATGCCCCTGTTGGTGTCTCTTTCACTACTATCCATTAGGCACACTCTCACACACGCTAACAGTTTAGCACAATATTTTTTTGCTTTTTAGCAGGTAGCAGAATTAGTCGATTACAAGAGTGTTTTGTGAACATGGGGATAATAGCAGGGCCCTGTTCAACAAAACTGACAACGACAGGCGACAGGTGACAATTCGACAAGTTTCTGGATGGGAATTAAACACAAAATAGTGAATATTTATTATAAAAAACCATTTCTTTTTATGTTACAATTGAGCACATGAGCAGGTGGGCCTCCTGATGGTAAGTGGTCACCACCGCCCATAGCATTCACGTTCTTACTAATGGCATATTTTGAAAAATAAGACAGCAAAGCGCGTTGCTCACTTTGTGAACTAAGATGGTATCTCTCATGTGAGTGGTACTTCCCCAGACGGTCTTCCACAAAAACCCTACCACCTTCAAAACATAATACGCTCCTAATATTTAATTAAAAAAAGCGAACCTATTTTCAAGAGGCGACAATTAACTGTAATCTGTCGTGACGTCACTACATATTTCTCAATGTCAGGCCAGCAATGGTTTCGATCGCCTGTCGTGCTTCGTTGAACGGAGTCACAATTCCAGAAATTCGACAGGTATATACCTGTCACAACTCGACATATTTGTAATTTTGTAGAACGGCTCTTGTCGCGACAATTCAACAATTATGTCACTTTTTGACAAATTTGTCGAATTGTCAGCTTTGTTGAATAGGGCCCAGGTGATAGTATTGGAGTAAGAAATGGAAATGTATAGATTTTCACTTGAGAATTTCCTTGTACTGCTTTGCTACCGAGGTAGCTGCATAGTCAAACTCGGCATATGTAGCCTTTGACATTGATACTATTTACACTGTCTATTTACTAAGGTTAGAACTTGTAGGGGAAAAGCTTACTGTAACCAAGATGTAATACAAGATTTGCAGAACTTGTGCCCACAAGTCGTTATCACAGGATCCCTTAGCCAATTGAGACATACTGGACATTCATAACGAGATTCTGGCTGGTTGCTCAGCACCATTTCATTCAGAGCCGTTATTCCCATTGGCTGTAAAGGAAAATTGAATTTTAGGAACAAACATTTTTCTAAACTAAGCAAAACCGAAACTTCTTTCTTGCCCCATGCGGTGCCAGCAAAGAATAGTACCGACCCATCTCTATCTGTGGGTGTCGTAAGAGGCGACTAAGGGTTAATGAACCAGAGGATGAGCAGCAGCATCCTTCTGTGCATCGTATCATCTTACATTCTGCGGTCACCAACAACGCGGTCCCAGCCGGTGCCAGCCGTAACGCTAACAAGCGTGGTGACTATGGAACTTCCCCTCCACATTGTTTCAGCAAAGGCTGGAATTTTGGAGGGAGTTCCCTGTCCTGTTGTGGACGTTTCATGGGGTGTCATGATGAAGCAAAACTTGTTGTACGAGAAAATTACTTACCGCGATGCCCTCCGATGCGTCTTTCGTTCTATTACGATCCATTTTTATAAATTCACTATTAAACCTAAACAAAAACACATCTAATTACTCAAATTTCGAAATTTTAAATATTTTTTTCTTGGAATGTAATGTAATCAGCTGGGCAAAAAAAAACGAGTTACGAGTGAGCATGACGTCATCGTGTTTCACGCTGTCCTTTGCAATCTCGCAACATACTTCCAGGTAAGAACGAGAAAGAAGATCAGTGACGTCATTTCGAGTTTGACAGCTCAGTTTAACAATACGGTTTATTTCTATATGCGTGCATTCGTCGAATACGATCGAATACAGTTTTAAACCGGACTAGAGCGCGCTTATGTCAATATCACTGAGAAAAATTAAAATTTTGATTTTGTTTTGCGTTTTAAGAAATTATTGAGAGATAATGATTATTCGATAAGATAATTAAATCTAAAAACCCCAAAAAAAGTAGAAAAAAATCTCGAAAACGAGATTGATGACAAATGTCTTATGAATTAGACGTTTCGCACATTTTCATATGCAATGATAGCGCGCTAAAGTGACATCACTGATGACGTCACGTCGCTACGAGTGAATACGAGCAAGTTTTGAACCGACTATTAGCGCGCTAAAACCGCACACAACGCTCATATGCAGGTTTTAAACCGTAGTGTAAATGACTCAGAGTAAATGCATATTCTCACTACGGATTGTTTCTTGAATTCAACGCACACATCACATTCACTGAATATAGTCGGTTTATTTCTATATGCGTGCATTCGTCGAATACAGTTTTAAACCAGACTAGGGCGCGCTTATGTCAATGTCACTGAGAAAAATTAAAATTTTGATTTTGTTTTGCGTTTTAAGAAATTATTGAGAGATAATGATTATTCGATAAGATAATTGAATCTAAAAAACCCAAACAATGTTGAAAAAAATCTCTCGAAAACGAGATTGATGACAAATGTCTTATGAATTTGACGTTTCGCACACGCTGCACTACCTCATTTTCGTATGCAATGATAGCGCGCTAAAGTGACGTCACTGATGACGTCACGTCGCTTAAACGAGTGAATACGAGCAAGTTTTGAACCGACTATTAGCGCGCTAAAACCGCACACAAAGCTCATGAGCAGGTTTTAATCCGTAGTGTCTGTATGAGCTAGTGAAGCGTGAAGCGTCTCACTGTTGCCCATGCTAGTCGGTCAAAAAACTCAGTTAAGTTTTACAAAAATCAAGATATCTTTGAAAATCTAATGTTTTAGTATAAACTTTGTTTGCGAAAGTGAAAATATATCGTTTTTTACTTGTGAATTGATCATTAATAGCATAGAGTTAATACTAAGAACGGAAGCGTAAATAATCCGTAATAGCCATTTTATGCGTGATTTTTAAAACCGTTTTTTTCCTGAATGGTAAGTGTTTTTACCAGAAAAACTGTGGTAGTAGCATTTATTAGTCCCATGTCACATATTTCTCAGAGAAAAAGATAAAAATTTTACGTTTTTAGGATTTGAAAAAAATTCCATACATTTTAGTATGGAGGTTCCTCGCAAGAAAGTGCTACGCTTATGGCTCCCTCCTTAGCAGCAAGAGCTGCTACTAAAACCTCCTTGGTAAATGACGCTAGATACATCGGTTTATTTCTTGAATACATCGCACACATTACATTCACTGAATATAGTCGGTTTATTTCTATATGCGTGCATTCGTCGAATACGATCGAATACAGTTTTAAACCAGACTAGAGCGCGCTTATGTCAATATCACTGAGAAAAATTAAAATTTTGATTTTGTTTTAGGAAGTTATTGAGAGATAATGATTATTCGATAAGATAATTAAATCCAAAAGCCCCAATAAAGTTGAAAAAATCTCTCGAAAACGAGATTGATGACAAATTTCTCATGAATTTGACGTTTCGCACACGCTGCAATACCCTTAGATTATGAATAACGGCAGCTTGCACTACCGCATTCATTATGCAATGATAGCGTGCTAAAGTGACGTCACTGATGACGTCACGTCGCTTAAACGAGTGAATACGAGCAAGCTTTGAACCGACTATTAACGCGCTAAAACCGCACACAGTGCTCGTATGCAAGTTTTAAAGGGCCCCATACAAAGCTCTGCCTGCAGGGCCCTGCTTGCAGTGCTACTGCCAATCGTACTTTGTGCAGCCATGCAAAAATATCGGTGGGAAGGTATTTTTTGGGGCTTACATATTGATTAATCTCGCGTCAGAAAAAAAGCCAATACAGCTGAGCCCACACGAAAATTATTATTATTTTGGTACTTTTAATTAACGCTGGCAACCCCTTCCCACCACCCGATCGACTTAATTTTTTTCATGGGTGCACAGGGAGTACAGAGCAACTGCTTGAAAAAAAAAATTTAAGTCGCTGAGCCCAAAATTTTTATATTTTTTTTCCCCACCCCACTACACCCGCACCCACCGCCCGCGGCCTGCCAGCACGAAGATTATAGGAAAAGGTTGTTCAGGGAAGTAGCTAACGGAGTTTCAATACAGCTGAAGCCACATGACCGATTTGGTCGCTAGCTCTTATACTATTAGTCTGTGTCTCCTCTTTCGATTTTTTCACTTTGCAAAACCCTAGGGCACACCAAAAAAAGAAAAACTCGCTGTCTCAATTTAGAATCTGGCCAACGTAAGCTGTCCATTCAAAAACGCGGGAAAGTTACAGTATGTAAACAAACGGTACGTATAACCTTTGAAAGTCCTATCAGTGGTAGGAAGCAAAGCCCTTAGTGCATTTATGGGAGAATGCGATGCCTCTTGCTCTTCCATTGCTGGTCAGGGAGCTCCAGAGTTGCACTATGCACAGTAAAAATGTTTTTATAGTAAAAAGCTGTTACGTACAGTCAGTTGCACGTCAGTTGTAACACACACTGACCTTGACCTCCGACTGGCTCATTAACGACTGCTAGTAGCTGGGGCCCGTGTCATAGCTGTATATATGTTACATAACCAAGGCGATAATGCCAAGCCGACCGCCACGACATCTTATAATTCCATCGTTGTGCCGGTACTCGCCCGGCGCACGCCAAGGATTGTGTCACAAAGATTATGGTACAGAGAGCCGCACGTCAGTAGAAACATTTTATAATGGTTTTGCTACCACTTACTTGTTACAAGTGGTAACAAAACCAGTACAAGCTGAACTAGCGCTACGCTTCAAACACCCGAAACCAGAGACCCGCTCAAGGTCAAAGTATTTCCACGGACGAGCGGTCGTGTGTACATAGGAATGTCTGATCCCTAATCATTGGTTACATCAACAACTTCGCCGAAGCCTTAGTAACAAACCACGAAGAGTCGTCGCCGTAGGTAATGCTAACGATGTATTGTATGGAAATATCGCCGATCTACAATCTGATATCGTGTTGGTACAGTCACCGACAGGTCAAGTTTGACACTCGCAGTGCGACTCTAGCCCGTACGTCTATTTATTTTTATTTATTTTATTTATTGTATTGAGAAACTCAAACAGTCATAATATAAACATGATTTGTGAAAAATATATACTATAAAGACCTGGAGGTTCATAAAAATATATAAAGAAA